>CM061919.1:185423828-185586166 GCA_031002005.1 Vandiemenella viatica
ATAAAAAAAAAATGGGTTTGTATAAAAATTAAGGGGTGTAAAGGGGAGAGGGGCGGTTTTTAATTTACTATTTTTTGGTCAGATTCTCCATAAAAAATTACATGTATATGCCAACTTTGATGATAAGCGGTCAAACGGTGTCGAGTGTAGCTTTTTATTAAGAACATTGACAATAATTACAGGGGTGGAAGGAGGGAGGGGGTTGTGCTTTGGCAAACCAAATGTCGACAGGATTTTATTTTTATTTTAAAGTATACATGGGCAAAATTCAGTAAAAGTCAAAAATAAATGTAGGTTCCTATAAAATTAAGGGGTGTAAAGGGGAGTGGGGTGGTTTTTTATTTATTTTTTTTGGTCAAAAACCTTCTCCATGAAAAACTACACGTAATTGCCAACTTTAATGGAGATCAGTTAAATGGTGACGACTGTAGCATTGAATAAAGAAAATTGGCAAAAATCAAGGGGGGGGGGATAGGGTTCAGTTTTTTTAAACCAAAAGCTGACAGTATTTTTCTCTTTATTTTGGCTATATATGTCCAAACTTTCAACGAGATCGAATAAAAAATGTGGATTTGTATAAAAATTAAGGGGTAGAAGGGGTAGTTTCTCAATGAAATTCATATGGGACCACTTTGGAGGTATACCCTATCCACTAAAAAAATTTCATTTAAATCGGTTCAAAATTGGCGAAGATATCGCTGAACATACATACAAAAAAAAAAAAAATACAGACGAATTGAGAACCTCCTCCTTTTTTGAAGTCGGTTAAAAAGAGGTTGATGTCTGCGTTGATGACTTAGGGGATCCTATTTTGAGGACGGAATTTGATAGAGCTTTGAGTGATTTGAAATCAAATAAGGACATTGGAATTTATGAGATTTCTGCAGAATTTCTGAAATCCCTTGGAGAAGAAGGAATCCAAAGATATTCAAACTTATATCAAAAAGTTATGAATCAGGAGAGATACCCACTGATTTTAATAAAAGTGTCATCTTCACACTTCCAAAGAAAGCACAAGCTAGTGGTTGTGAGAATTAACACACTATAAGTCTAACATCACATGCTTCAAAATTACATGACCAGAATAATATACAGAAGAATGGAAAGTGTAGTAGAAGGGATGGTAGGTGAAAATCAGTTTAGGAAAAACCACAGTATGAGAGAAGAGATTCTGGCGTTAAGATTAATACTTGAAGGGTGGATCAAGAAAAACAAAGATACTTTTATGGCATTTGTTGATTTAGAAAAAGCTTTTGACAATGTTAAGTGGGACAAGATGTTCAAAATTTTAAAGAAGTCAGGTCTAAAGTATCGAGATAGAAGAAGAATTTATAATCTGTGTAAGAATCAAGTAGCTATAATAAATGTAGATAATCATGAGAGACATGCATCAGTTAAAAATGGTGTGAGACAAGGTTGTATTCTATCTCCATTAATATTTAATGTATATATATATAGAAGAAGCAATAATGGAAGTGAAAGAAAGATTGGAATATGGCATAAGCGTTCAAGGAGAAAAAAATTGGTATGCTACGATTTCCTAATGACATTGTCTTGTTAGCAGAACAGGTTGCGGATTTTGGTACCGAATGACATGAACAAAATACTGAAGGAAGATTATGGACTAAATATAAACCAAAGCAAAAAAAGAAGTGATGAAATGCAGCAGAAATGTTACCACTAATAGTAGATTAAATATAAAAATAGGGTCGTATGTGGTAAGAGAATTTGGTGAATTTTGCTACTTAGGAAGTAAAATTACTACTGATGGCCAAAGCAGGAATGACGTGAAAAGCAGAATAGCACTTGCGAAAAGAGCTTTCATGAAAATGAGAAATCTTTTAGTTTCAAATATTGATCTAGGGGTTCAGAAAGAACATTTCAAAACTCTGTGTGTGGAGCACAGCACTTTATGGCAGTGAAGCTTGGAATTTGAAATGTGGTGCTACAGAAGGATGCTGAAAATTAAGTGGACTGTTAAAGTACAAAACGAACGAGTTTTGGAAATCATTGGTGAGAAAAGAAGTTTGTGGAAGAGTTTACAGAAAGAAGAGATAGGTTGGTGGGTCATAATTTGAGACATGCAGGATTGGTTAACTGGTTATTTGACGGAATAGTTGAAAGTAAGAACTGTAGAGGAAGCAGATAATTGAGGACATGAGTTGTAAGGGGTATGTTGAGATGAAAAGGTTAGCACAAGGTAGGAAGGGATGGAGGATTACATTAAACCAGTCCAGAGACTGATGACCAAAAAATTTTTTTGTAAAGACACAGATCAGCTCTCCTAGATGAAGATAAAATACAAACAAATTTAAGCCTCAGAAATTGCATAAATCTCGCTTCTTAGTGCCAGTTTATGGAACACTAGTGGGTTAGAATAATTAATAGCAATCTTAATAATGCCATATTTCTAATTTGTTGATGAGCCCTAAATCCCTACAAAAAAGGGAGGGGGGAAGAGATGGAGGTATAACAACTTTCACACTAATACTTGATGAACATTCAGGCTGAACAAATTAAACTTTAAGTGGACCCAATACAGCAGATAATTGGTTCTGATTTTAGTTTTTCATACTTTCGTAAAATCACTCCTGGCAAATGCTGGGATCATTCCTTTAAAAGGACTTGGCCTAATTCCTTTCCCTCTCTTTCCCTCCCTTGCCCCCATATCCATCCTCTCCTTCCTCTAATGACCACGATGTAGAGGCAGAAGCTTCTGTTATTCCAAAACTTACCTTTCTATGATGTGTTAGATTTAGTGCGTAACTAACTGCCCCCTAGAACTCAATTACAGTGAATTAAAATCTTTGTGTTACAGGAAAAAAATGTTTTGCATCCAAACTGGTCCTTTTTCTACTTCATGAATTGTTGTACACGAGTTGACAAAATTCCGAATGGGATACTTCCCACCTGTCCATTTCTTTTGCTTATAAAATGATATGTAAAAGCTGTTCATTAATTTGTTTCATCCATATCATCAAATACATAAATATATTGATGGTCATGATAATTATACCATTACCTTTTTTCCAGCACTGATTGCAGCTGGTGCTATTTTGTTTTAGTAAGTTGTACCAACTTATTCATTTTCAGAGAAGACCCATCAAACAGTAAAATTAGATGCATCAACTGTGGAAATTGAAGAAAGGGGAGTTAAACTTCGACTGACTGTTGTTGACACACCTGGTTATGGAGATGCTATTGACAACACAGACAGGTATTTTATGGTGTTCGTTCAATGATTTCTTATATTCGAGGGTCAGGAAAAACTAATGCCTCCTATTTTTTCCCCTCCTTTTAACAGTAAAGGTATCAAATTTTAGGTATGTTTTTTTTAAGTAAGTAAAGGAAATCAAATCTTGAGAAAAATGAACAGAAAGAGATAATTTGGTGCAGAGAATCAAGAAAATTCCAGAGATGATGATATAATAAGTTTTACAAAAAGTTCAAAATTTAGGGGGGATAAAGTAGGATTTTTATAGTTTAATTGTAGAAGCATTGTTCAATTTTACCTCACTTGAATGCTTCATCAGGGATAAAAATTAAAATTTAAGAGAAGCATCATTGAGAAGTAAATGGGGTCTCCAAAATTCGAACAAATTTCCCTAAGAAATATATGGAAATTACAACCTGAAATAAGAAGGAATTAGCCAGATATTAATTTTGGATGTTTCAGCCTGACACTGGTGGGAAATGTTTGGTGCACCTTTAATTAATAATAGTTTACACCTAGAATAAAATAAGTATAGTAAAGTAAGAAGATAGGGAAAATTTCGATTAAGAAAATGGTCTAAAAATCCAAGCAGAGTAATAAGTATCTGAAAAGATATTAGCAGAAAACTAAAACATAACTTCTAGAGGGTATAACTGACAAACTAAATGATTTTTGGAAAAAAGTTGTCATATGTAAATTGGAACAGAAACATTGGGGCTTCATCCTGTAAAAATCTCAGACGGATAGGAGCAAATTGAGAGGCTGAGGAGATTTTCCTGCCTCAATTTTCTTATAAATAAGCAGCCATGTTGTCATCTGGGAGGCAATTTTTCAGCAGACTTGACCGCAGTCACACAGGTACTTGAATGGCCCCATAAGAATGTAGCTATAATCACCATGCGGTGATAGAATTTTGCTGTAATGTCTGGGACTTTAAAAGCTTTCATACTACACACCGTCATCATTCAATTAGCAGTCAGTAGTGAGTTACATTAAATATTACCATGAACTAAAGGTATTTTCTAAGGTATTCATTATGTTATGGCCAAAGTTGTAGACTTAAGTGAGTGATTTGAATCTACCCGCTGTCTTCGTTTACTGATGTGTGTCAGATGCCTTCCTTAGTCTTACTACTGATACCAGTTAAGCTACAAAAGTTTTCAGAATATACAGTTTTTGATAAAATGACTTTTTTTTCATTTGACCGTGCAACCTATCATCTGTTAGCTGATAGAAGTTAAATTAATAGCTTGGCGACCGATGTTCGAGAAACCCTGCAGCTTACGACTCTGATTCAAGTATATAAACTGTATCAGTAAAGGTCAGAGCTACAAGCTATCAGCTGCGCATAACCCTCAAGCAGCAGCAAGCTTGACAATGTGGCCAGTCCAAATCGTAATTATTCTGCATAACCCATCTCGGCTGCAATTACTGTCTCCAGCCTTGGCTTGAATTGCTCACATGGTCTCTGTAAAGCAGGTCTTTACAAGTTGGTAAATGTTGCTTCGAGAGCAGTGCATGCAGATCCTACATTATGGTGCCTTGATTTATTAGTAACTCTTCCAGTTTGCTCCAATCATAGTATTGAGGCCTTTGGGATCATGGGCAAGCCAGTGATCATTCCTCCAGTTGATCTTTGCATCAGAAGTAATAGAAAAAGAAAAGAAACTTGTCATTACAAAATAATTTGATTTGACTAGCTGTTCTTTTTTTAAAAAAAAAAATAAAAATAATATTGTGATATCAATTACAGTAAGAAATTCGCTTTATTTTGGTGGCCTTTAAGATCTTTTCTTGTATATTCATTATTTACAACTAGCAGTACAAGTCCTCATCTGCAATCCGGCACAAATTGTTTGCTCACTGAATCCCAACTTAAAGATTGCCTTGGGTCTTCTAAAATCAGTTCTTGAGGCCTATCCCCAACATCCAGAGCCTGTTTCTTGCATTCTCTCAAATGACTTTTCCTGGACAGGCCAGACTTAGATGCATTAAATTCAGTATCAGGTACACAAAGAACCAAATTATTTCAATTGGTGTACATTGTGTGAAGACTTTCTATAATCTCTTTGATTTTACTTTGCACTTGTTTGCTGCAACAACTCAGGCTTTTTGTGGTTATGACAGTTATTTGGCTCTCATGAAAATCAAACTTGATGTTACAATATTTTGGGTCATTCCATGTCAACTCACACACCCTCACGAGTGAGTGCTCATGGATTTTTACAATATTTTGCAGGTGGATTCCCATTTACCAAGTGGTATATTAAAATCAAATTTTAACCCCCTACCTGCTGTGTAATGTTTGAGAAATGAGGGGAAATTTTAATGTTTCGCTCCCTCTTCTCCTATTTGACTAACCGTAAGTCTGGAACCAATAAAATTAGAAACTTTAATTTGGTATCATTTGAAAGCTTGTAACATGAGCTTTAATATGACATATTACATGATACAAAAGTACAATTTTAATTGTTGAAGGTCATTCAAATTGACCTTTGACCTTGAATATATCAAAAACATATCACTTTAAAAATCTAAAAAAATATATTTTGTACACACTGATATGTTTCTTATTTGTACCAAGTTTCATATTGGGGAAACTAGGGGATCAGATATTATTTAAACTTCAATGTTACTATGTGTGGCCAAAAATCAAATTACAGAATTTAAAAGTCAGATGTTAGTGTCCAAATGTGTCATAATCCCATGATAATGTTACTTTAACAGAATGAAAGAACCATTTAATCTAATATACATAAAATTACATAAATTACATAAAAAATCATACAGATTATCATTTAAGTCAAACATGACTTAAAAATTAGCCTACTTTTTTCTTTTTGACAATGTTTGATTTGCTAGGTTGCTTTCTGCTTCTGAAATTTTATATGTCCTACCAGTTTGTTTGGACTTGTTATCAGTGCCGGGACACCCACAAAATGTCAGAGTGCGATGGATAAACAAACGATGGTGATGGACCATGTGGGTGTAGAAAACTGATCTGTATTTCATCGGAAGATGTATTCACATTAAGAACACAGCCCAACCACCAGGTAGAATCATACATGCAGGTCACGAATCCTTGTATTTCTTCTAATGGCAATAACATACCTGCAGGAATTACACAAGTCCCCAATGAATATTCACTTGAGTTAGAAAAATACTTCACTTGGAGAATACCCTTTTTAACTGGCACAAATGAATGGAATTGCTGAGTGCCAGGAACTGTCACTGCTTCTGAAAAACGGCCTTCAAGTAACTTCTCTTCAGCGGCATACTCTTCTTGTGTGACATAGGCAAAGCTGATGTTCTGAATGTTTGATTTTGCCCAATCAAATAGTTGACGAGGAGTCATAATTTGTTCACTGTACGGTCTTTGTAAACTGGCCTTTGCTGCTAAACGTTTGACTGTTCCACCTATACCATCACATGCACTCTTCCCATGGGAAGTAGCAAAAAAATGCCATTCAGCTGGAACAGCAAAATCATCTTCATGTAATGTCAGATTTAGAAAATTTTTACAATTCTTGTATTGCCCTGAACATCCGTCAGAGAAATAATAAATTTTTTTAATAGTAACTTTGCACATCTCTGTTAAATGACTAACAGGTATTTCTGAAATAGATGGACTGCAACGGTATTGTGTGTCATGCAGTCTGAAATAATGGCCAAGTTTTCATGAGATAATTTATTTTTGTCATCTAAGAAATAGGCAACAAAAGGATGAATTGTTGCTTGGGCATTATTCCAGTGATAACCTTGTGCTGCATCCTGCAGAATAAATGAATAATTTTCAGCAAAGTCCCCCAGTGCAATTACTTCATTAATTTTTAATTTTACTTTTAACTCTTTTAAGAATGTTGCTTGTTCAGTTGCAATAAATGAATGTTGTAGTAAGATCTGCAATTTTTCTATAAGAAAAGCAGTGAAGTCTTCACTAGATTTTACTAGTGTTTCCAAAGTTGATCTATCAGTTGATAGCCACTGCTTAAATGTAACATTTTCAATTCCATTGTCATTAAAACAGTCAGAAATCTTTTGTGCTAAATTGTCTGAACCTGGACATTCACTGCACTTACCTAAGTAACATGCTGGCTGAGCTGGATTACATATCATCAAAGGTAAACAATGTTGGTATGTTTTTAAATAATCATATTCTTCTTCTTTTGTGAAATTTGACTGCTGAATAGCAGCCAACATCAGTTTTACGTTCTGATGTATTGTACACACGCATACCGCATGTGTGCCACTGGCACCAGCTAGGATACAGTTCTTTGGCCGAAGCTCGGCAAATTTCGAAAAGCCCACTTTGGTTTCAGGGTACAATTCTTTAAAGCGAATATAAACTTCATTCAAATTACACAATATAAGATGCTTTTGTGCACGAGTTTTAATTCCATCGACATAAATTGAAAGAAAATCTTTCTTCCCTGCATCACGCGGCTCACCTCATCACTGAAGTAAAATTCATGGACTTCTTTCACAGTTTTTGCACACAGAGGTTTACCAGGTTTTCTGTTTGGTGAAGATAAAATTCCTGTTTCTTTGACCAAATTTTTGGCAGTTCTTACCATATGCTGAGTAGCGGAAGGAAATTCTGAAAGAACTTTTCTAATGCTCCAGCTTTTAGGAAGTAGTGTCAAGATTGTTATCTTTTCACTTTTCTTTGTTGTGGTCACAAACTTTTCTTGGAGCTGTTGCAAAATTTCACATTTCTCATGATTACAGGTATCAGGATCAATTTTATTCTCATAAATATTAAACACTTTTTCACGAATTGCATCATCAACTTTCTGATATTTTTTTTGCAATAATTAGATGATTCTGAATATCTCCAATGTTTGACTGGTGATTCCCCAATGCTTCGAAGACTTTCATTCAAGCCTTTCAGTGCATATTCTCTTTCATATGTTGACTCGTCTTTACTTTCCTCAATTTTCCCTTCCTCATTCACATCTTCCTCACTTTCACTTCCATACTTTGAAGTTGTAGCCTCAGCCTCTATAGGAATGGATCCAGGTTTTTCCTTAGGAGCATCATCCTTCAGCTTTCCCAATTGTTTGCGACAGTCAACACATATCTTTGCTTTAGGATGAATTGTATGAGGCTTTAGTTCAACCATCCATGGTTGAACTGGTCTTAAACTCTTACGCACACAATGTTTTGGCAGCTGGAAAGAACCAGTTTTGCCATTATATATTCAATGCTGTAGCCAACATTAAAAAATTACCTAGTAAACAATGGCGTACTAATGAGTACAATAAAGCAGCTGGAAAGGATTACAACAGACTAACAGAACCAGTTTCTGCCATTATATATTCAATGCTGTAGCCAACAATACAAAATTACCTAGTAAACAATGGTGTACTGATGAGAACAATAAAACAATGCAATCACATGTTTAGGTAAAGAAAATTTGGAAAGCTTTAGATTATTTAAGGAATTAAAACATTTAAAAACCTTTTTAAAATAAAAAAAATCATTAAACTATTTTTGCATTTTAAGTCATAAGCATGGCCATTAAGAAAACACATACGGAAGTTGTTGAAGCCACTATTACTGTTTACAAGTAAACAAAGGATGTTGCCAAAAACTGGTAACGAAATTACTGAGTTTTTTTTCTCCACCAGTTTTTTTTGTGCAGAATTTAACTCTTAATAATTCCTGATCAACTAGTACTCTTCTGCAAAAAAAAAATTTTTTTTCGGAATTTTAAAGTATTACTTTAGGTCAGAAGTCAACCAGAGATATCAAAATCTGTAATATTTGAAACATTGAAGTTTAAATAATATCTGATCCCCTAGTTTCCCCCATATGAAACTTGGCAGAAATAAGCAACATAACAATGTGTACAAAATATATTTTTTTCAGATTTTTTAAATTATATGTTTGGGAAATATTCAAGGTCAAAGGTCAATTTGAATGACATTCAACATTTAAAATTGTTTTTTTGTATCATGTGATATACCATCATAAACCTTGTTTCAAGATCTTTAAAATGAAGTCAATTTTATGTATGTAATGCAATTAGAACAATTGTTACATGCATTTGAAAAGTAGTGTGACCATCTAAATTTGATTTTTTGTAATGGTCGCCAATCAAAAAGTACTTGTCTTAAAAATCTAAAAAATTGGATTTTTACTGATATGCTCAAATACTACCCCTGTTTAAAATTTCAGAAAAATCAATTGCAGTCAACTTAAAAATCCCTTTTTTGGTTGATATGACATGGAATGACCCTATTGGCGGAAAATGTTTATAGCATTTTAATGGTATCACAGCTCCTTGAAAACCAACACATGTACCATACGCACAATTTTTTTTTTAACTGCTTAACGTCTCCTATAACAACTAGGTCTTTAGAGACGGGAAAGGATGGGGGGCAAGGAATGGGAAGGAATTCGGCCATGGCCTTTTGAAGGAAGCATCCCGGCATTCACCTGGAGTGATTCGGGGAAACCATGGAAAACCCAAATCTGGATGCCCGGACGGGAATTCGAACCGCCGTCCTCCCGAATGCGAGGCCAGAATGCTAGCCGTTACACCACCACGCTCGGTCACACGCACAAGAGTACATTCATAGTATCTCCAACCTGCAGTAGAATCACCAGCATAGATTACAAATAAATACTAAAATCCTGGTCTCTCATGGAATGTTAAATGTGTAAATTGTGACTGGCTAGTTTTAGTTAATTGTAGCTTTGTTTTCTACTGGAAAGCTGCAAAGAAATGTAATAATTGTAGGTGGCTTCAGAAATCATATGGTGAAAATCACTAAGAAATTATGGGGTTATCACACTTAACTGTGAGCTACTCCTGACACAATTGCATAAACAATTACATCGCCGAGGTTAATACTTGTAAGTAATAGCACAACCAGCATTTTACTGAAAGTGTCTCCATTAGAAAATGGCACTCTTTAGCTCCATACACAATGCAGCCAATCAGTAATATAGTAGTAAATGCAGCAACTGCAATGTGACAATTACCACGACCAACCTTTTACCAGAAAAACATACCAATCTGTAATTAAATGCTCCCATGTCCTACAATTACATCATAAAAGTTGGTCCTCCAGGTATATGCCAATCTATTTTTCTATTCCAAAAGTTGAAATTAACTCAAGACAAATAACATTCTAACCGGTATTCCAAAGTTACAAATATGCTGTGTGAATATCCTTTTCCCACCCTACAATATTGCTTCACCTGAGGAAATAGCATGCACTGTTAATAGAACAGATTAATCATTGCTGGCAAACACTGACTAAAATCACATGTAACCTGGCGATTGGCATTATATTACCCATTTTTTCTGCCTTGCGTCTTAAAGAATAAAGTCTAATAAATGTGTTAATCATATTTTCAGCCCAAAAGGACTGAGTGGTCCAATTGACTGTGTGTCATACAACAGCCCAAATTTCTTGTTCACGGTTAATTAGCTGCAAGAACAAGGCTTCATTTTAATGATATAAACCTACAACTTTTAGTAGCCATGCAGGATACTATGTCAGGCTGCAATCTCAACTGCTTTGAAGAGTTTCTTACAGTTTTCAGACATAGCAGGTGTGACACTAATAAGCATGTCAAAGATATTTCTGAATATCTCTCAATTGTCATTACCAAAATTCTAACAAAATACAAGTGCCACATTTTTAACAAACCAAGTAGCTCACCACAAGAACTGAGTGGTGTCAGCTATGTTGTGACACAAGCAGCGCAACTCTAAGAACCATCTCCATTGAATTTGAGAATGTTTGTTTGGACACAATATTTTAGAAGGAATAAATGATAAATTAATTCCTGTGGGAATTTTTTGTGACTTATCTAAGGCATTTGACTGTGTAGATCATAAAATTCTGATACAGAAACTTAAGTATTATGGTATAGATGGCATTATTAATAAATGGCTTAGTTCTTACCTTCTAAATAGAAAACAGAAAGTGTCAATGGAGAATTTTAAGGCTGCCTTAAGAGGTCCACTGTTTTCTGAGTGGAAATTAATCAGATGTGGAGTACCTCAGGGTTCTATATTGGGGCCACTATTGTTTTTAATATATATAAATGATCTACCCTGTGTTTCATCTAAAAACTCAAAATTTGTCCAATTTGCAGATGACACAAACATAGGAATTAAAAACACTCCAGATTTATCTACAGAATATATTTCAAATTATGACTTTGAACTGATTAATAAATGGTTTACAGCTAATGGCTTGTCTTTAACTTTGATAAAACTCAGTATATGCAATTCAGTACATCACACAGATTAACACCTGACATAGACATAAAATTTGCAGGCCAGTCCATTCAAGAGGTAGATAGTGTGAAATTTCTAGGTTTGTATATTGATCATAATTTAAATTGGAAAGTACATGATTCTGACTTACTAAAGCGATTGGGAGCAGCCACATTTGCAATTCGTACAATTTCAGCTTTAGGTGATCTCCGTATGAGGCAGCTAGTTTATTTTGCTTATTTTCACTCCTTATTGTCATGTGGAATAATATTCTGGGGCAATTCTACGCATAGAGACAAAGTGTTCAGAGCCCAAAAGCGTGTAATAAGAATTATGGGTGGGGTTAGCAATAGAACTTCATGTAGAGAGCTGTTCAAGAAGTTAGGGATTTTAACATTAGCATCTGAGTATATATACACATTAATGTCCTTTGTAGTCACAAATTATACTTTGTTTGAAACAAATAGTAAAATACACAATTATGGCACTAGAAGTAAAAATGATCTTCACAAGACTTACAAGTCATTGTCATTTGTTCAAAACGGGGTCCGATATACAGGGATACATATCTTCAACATGCTCCCAACACATATTAAATGTCTAGTAGATGATAAGAATAAATTCAGGAAAACATTGAAAGAATTTTTAATTGACAACTCCTTCTACTCTGTCGAAGAATTTATTTCTAAGGTATCTTAAAACAACTGCCAGTATCTTGTGTAAATATAGTTCACATAATTAATTTACCATGTATGGTATGACTGTACATCTCCTGGTGTATGTATTTAGTTTCTTACATAATTGTTTACGGTACCATATATGTTATGACTGTACATCTTGTGGTGTATGTATTATTTTGTTATGGATATTTTTTTTATGTATCATATATGCTATGACTGTACATCTTCTGGTGTATGTATTATTTTGTAATGGAAGTGTTTAATGTACCTTATATACTATGACTGTACATCTAGTGGTGTACTTATTATTTTGTTATGCAACTGTTTATCTGTAAATTGACAACTTTCCACATCCCACAGAGCCAGTCTCTTATATTAGGATCAATGGAAAATGAATGTATTGTATTGTACAAGAGCAAGTCAGGAGTGGACTCCATGCCCCAAGCCATTACCCTTGTCATCATAGACAATGCTTACATCATTATATCCATCCATTTATAGAGCTTGTGGCCATCTTCACCTTCTGCCCAGTCAGTATTGTGGCTGTGAAAGTCTCCGACAGTGTCAGATATGGCACTGAAGGTAGTACATAGGATGGTCACTACTTGTTGGAAGGTTTATAGACATTAGTCAACTTCATGTTTTTACTTTAACAATCAGTGTCATGACATTTCCATGCACTCCTTTGATACCAAGATTAATCATGCTAGATTCCAGTGGGCAAATATTGCGGTGCCATACTTAGAGAGGTTGATGCTTTTCACTAAGGCATAAACTGGAGTTTTCTCAATGATGGAGGCTCAGTTTATCTCACGTATGTTTCCTGCAATGCTGGCTCATTAACTTTATACTCCAGGAGGATATTTGAGAAAACATTTTTGCCTAAATAATCACTCAATGTTTAGTCATAAGATTCAGAGAGAGCCTCAAAAAAGGTTATACCTTTTCAATAAAAAATAGGGGGCATATGGCATTGTAGGCCACCAGTTGACACAGTTTTGATTCACCGTGCATGTCCCTAATCCTACCGGGTATAAGGGACCTACAATTTCACATGGAATTCGAACCAAAGAGTGTCCTAGCGTACTTTATGTGACAAAGTAAAGCTTTGCCATAGGCCATAAAAATTCCAGCAGAAATTGGGATTTGAACTGGGGACCTTCCATTCCCCAGTCATGCACCTCAACCAACTGAGCCATCAGACTAACAATTCTCTTCTTTTTTAATAAATAATAATAATATTAAGTTTTCTTCAGTTACCAGTGACACCAGCAAGTAAAAATTGTAACTGTTTCTTCACTGGTGAAGGCATACTAATTTGACATGCACTTGTGAACATTTCTCATATGCACAGGTGGTCACAGTTAATCAAAAAGTTAATTTCATTAATCCAAAAGTTTTACTGATGTTAAAGCATTATAAGAGGTACAACTTTTTTTTTTTTTTTTTTTTACTTATGGCTTTTCACCTTGTCAATGTCATTGGAGGTGGGATAGGTTTGGGACAAGGAATGGGAAGGAATTCAGCCATGGCCTTTTGAAGGAATCGTACCGGCATTCGCTAGGAGTGATTTGGGGAAAACCCCAAATCTGGATGCCCGGACGGGGATTCGAATCTGCGTCCTCTCGAATGCGAGGCCAGAATGCTAACTGTTCACCCACCACGCTCTGTGAGTTATAACTGCATGCTATATCAAGGTACTATGTATCGTGATTCTTGATCAAGTATGGATTTATTTATGAAAGGTGACAAATTGGGCTCGCACTTGCAGAAGACTTCAAATTGTTCTTCTTTTTCCCATGATTTGATCCTGCCTTGACGTTTTTCAAACTATACATATGTGGATGTATGCATCCTCTTAATAAGTTGTTCAGGATTATTAAGGCTAAAAATGAGAGCCTTGATTGTAGGAAGTTAAGAAAAACACAGTTTGCATTCATAATTCTCCCAATATTGGCAAGGCTTTTTAAATCTTCATGTTGCTACTGCTGTGTTGCTGCTTTCACTTAACAGATTCTAGATTTTCAGTTTCCATGATTTAATCATGTAACAAAAATCAATTCAATGTATTCCATTCACAAATAGAAAACCAACACAAACTAAGAATGTCACTATTTTCCTCGTAAAAAAAGTAGGATAGTAAAAACCTCAAAATCAATCACGGATCAAGTAAACGGGATTTTGCAGATATAAAATACAAATATTCCACAACTCTAGCATTCCTGCTCACACCCATGCCATGCCTACAGTAACAAATGTACATGCACCACACTTGGACTCGTACTCCCATTTCATATTATCTAATACGTTCGCCATAAGACTGTGGCATGGCACGCAATTCAAACAAATGAAATAATGTCAACTACCAATATAACGGGCTAAAATTAACAGAAGTTAGGAAGACCGTTAATGATTTACATATTTGCAATTCAGTTAACTTCATTAATTAATGGTTTTCTGCACAGCTGTGCTCATACGTTTCTAAAGACTACCAAATTACTTAAGGTATTTAAAAAAGTGAAGATTATTGCCATACAAAAGTCTGGATAGGAAGTTATAAGTTATTATCACTTTTGTCCAACTTCTTAGTACTCTTACCATTTAATGAAAAGGATGATCCTCTTACAAGGATCTTGAAGATCAGATTGATGGTAGTGTGCTGCCAGAACAAGCAGATTTCAGAGCAGGCAGTGGGTGCTATGAACAAGGGAAGGCACCGAAAACAAACACTGAGGCAGGTTTCCAGAAGTGACTGAAGACTGGAAGGGTGGTTGTGAATTTGTCCGTGGTGTACAATTTGGTGTGGAGGAAGGGTTTGCTTCTTAAGTTTGTATGTGCAATCCCATGACAGCACTTCATTAACCTAATGAATGAAATTAGAATATGTTGCTAGTTTAAAGTACATCTTGCTGATCCTCTTGGCACACACTAAACAACTGGCTTTCCCAGGGATCTATCCCTAATTCTTTTAAATCTGTATATGGCAGATATTTCTAACACAAAACAACGCAGGTTTGTGTGTGCTTACAATCTTGCTATAACTGTGCAGCAAAGAAGCACGAAAGAATGTGAAAAGCTGACAGCAGACCTAGGTATCCTGCACAAATGACGCTTCTGATCACTTCTTATAAAAAACAGAGGCATGTTGTTACAATTTGTCAGACAAGCAAGAAAGGCACTCCTCACTTTAGTATCTCAAGAATTCCTTTCAACCCTAAATAGGCCTACCTTGGCGTAACGATTGAGAAGTCACTTGCATACCACATGTATCTGGGAAATATTGCTGGGAAAATCAAGCCCAGAGTAAATCTAGCAATATATATATACATAAAAATTGAGGGGCACCTCAAGGAAGTTCAAACCAAAGTATTCACTGGAGTAATCATTGGCTTTTTTTTACACCTCATTGATGTCAAGATCATTAGAGGTGGGATGGGACTGGGGACAAGGAACAGGGAGGAATTCAACCATGGCCTTTTGAAGGAAGCATCCCAGCATTCGCCTGGAGTGATTTGGGGAAACCATGGAAAACCCAAATCTGGATGCCTGGATGGGGATTCGAACCAGCATCCTCACGAATACGAGGCCAGTGACCATTGGCCTTATTTATTCTACCCCAATATGGTGATGTAGTGCACATCCCTCTAAATATTACTATGAGGTTTGTGTGCAGTGTTCTGCGATCCACTTTTTTGCCTTAACTTCTGGTCGTTACCATCTCTCCGTCAATCAGTGACAGAAGGTAAAGGACTACAGGAGCCATAGGAATTCGGCGACTTCAACCCTTTTTTTTATGATAGGCTGTTTGCCTTAGATTGCTTTTTCAAATTAAAATTACATCACATGCACTATTTAATCGAATATAGGGTATATTGATTTTACTGGACCACTAATAAGGATGTAACTAGAAGCATCAAAAAAATAATAATAATCTCCACGCGATGTCACAATACTATATTTGTCTCGGGCAGTTGGGAAGTGGTTAAGCAGTATCGTGTAACTCAGTTGACGGACGGGAGGCGGTGTCATGTGGCAGGCTACAGAGTCAAGCATTTTCAACAAATGTTGGCAAAGCTCGTTAACGTTCTTTTTTAGCATAAAATAATTTCAATATACTCTCTGAGCCATCTATTTTGTACGATAAAGTAATGAACGCTGCGTTAACCAACAAAAAACTACCTAATTCTCAGATAGTTTGGATAGAAAGAAAAATTAGAATTTACCAACATCCAGTCTCAGTAATCACTACCATTGAAAACTATACAATAGCTTACCTCACTTTCGTAGCTGTCATGTTTTGATGCGTATTCCCCATTCTTATCTTTCGAAGAAAGTTTATCCTTTTTTCTTTCTTTATGATGTTTCTTGTGGTGACGATGTCTTTCTTTCTTTTCAGGTGTACGTGATCTACTTCTATGCTTCTTCTTCTTCGACTCACGTATCTTATGTTTCTTGGTTGATCCCATTGCTTATTATCTAAACACAAAGCTCAGAAAATACAAAAACCTCCTTCTTGTTATTAAATCCAAGCAATGGTCGCCACCAGAGACAAGTCGCCACCGTAAGCATTCGTGCAGCGTTTCAAAGACCTTAAAATCAATGATTCAACTACAAAGCTTCTATGCCAGAGACCATATTGTCCTGTGACAGTGTTTGTTGCCTCAGCCTGTCAGCAGACTGGCAAAGTTGTTTGCGTGTGGCAGAGAATTGGTTATTATAATAGACTTGTCATCGTAATTCTGTATTGTATAGGAGTAGCACTAGATGTCTCAGAGAGTGGAGTATTTGAAAGTTCCGTAATATACACTGTACACGTCACCTTTAATGTTGTAGTACACAATTGCAAGGAAGATTCGCTGCTAATAGGATGACGTTAAGGAAGAAGCAAATTGGTATGGTTGCGTTGATGGAACAGTGCTTCTAGGATGCATGAAAGTAAAGTTACAGGTCAGGCTAATGTTTTTTTATTGTCATTTATTATCGTTTGCAGATGCTCTAAAGCGCATGATTAATCTGAACCAACCGAATTCAAAGACGGTAGCTGCAGAACCTGTGTGGAAAATCCTTATATATGATAGATGCGGTCAAGATATCATATCCCCGCTAGTATCCATAAAGGAGCTTAGAGAATTGGGAGTAACGCTGCATGTGTAAGTGCACTGGTTGATAAACGACAGAAATCTGTTTTACAGTATTTAGTCCTAATTCGGCTTAAGTATGAACAACAAGTTGGCTAAAATTTCATAAATGGGTAATAGCTGTTTCCTCATGCAATTAGGCATACTGTATTATCATACATTTAATTTAATTACTTCGAAGTGCACGCTTCAATGGCAGATTCCCTACACACCAATTTTTCTCTTTTCTGTGCTCTCCCACTTTTGCTCTCTGCAAATTTCAACTTTAAATTCTTTCAGCGTTTTTGGTGAACCTCTAAACTACAAAACGAAATCTTCCCTCACCCTTATGCCTGAAATCAAGTGCCAGATGGTGGTCATGGTCACCTTTTCCCTTCCTTACATTTCTCATTTTTCTATTAATATCTTTCCACACCTCGCAAATATACGCTTTGTAGATGCCCTCTCTCTTTATCCTCCTCCTGTCTTCCAGTTAATCTTATTCCAGTTCCTTTATCAAATCAGTTATTGTGTTTCCAGATTCAAATCTAGCAGCCCTTTTCTGCCCCCCCCCCCCCCTCCAACTCTGATACCCTACATGTCCCATATTACACCACCATATTCGATCAATAGACTGAACAAAGTTTTGTAACCCAATTACCTTACTTTTCTGGTACTAGTGCCGGATATGGGGGAAAAGGGGGGGGAAATTGTGTTGGAAGAAGGACTGCATGTTTAGTCACGGTGACCTTTTTTAAGCTCTACTACTACCTGGGAAATAAAAACAATTGGGACGGCAAAATAATGTTCAAAGGGGAAGCATGTGACAGTTTTTGCCCCGGCTTGGAAAATTCCTAGATCCGTCACTGTCTGGTACATCCCCTCAAGGGAAGGGTTTCGAAACCTTTTTTACTACCTGTCCAATTTGTCCTACCCAGTTGAGTTTATCAAACGTTATGGTAGTTCAATCGGGATTACTGGAGAACGCGATACCGGTAGAACTACTTTCCGCCGCGCAAAACAATGACGTCACAACATGGCGTCTATGACGTAAACACCATCCAACGCAGCAACAAATGTAACTAACGGGACAGCACGGGAACTAGGGGGTTATCTGGGCGGGGAACAAAAACAGTCAAAATATTAACGCATATAAAGGGTAAAAACCAAAAAATTGTATCGTCATCTCCAATAAACCCCCACCCGCCCAACTGTATAACACGATACCACAACCTTGAAATCAAACATCACTTGAAAACTAAATTAGAACCCATGCAATCTAATAAAATTTTACACCAAAATCATGATATCCTAAGCACTTTCAAACCATCCGTTCCATTGGAAACGCGTTTCCGCTACATCAACATTAAATAACATACTTGTAATACTTCTACACACGAATTATCATCAAAGAATAATTACTTTATAATAAACCCTAAACCATTTTTTCCGACTGCAAAATTACGCACGAACAAAACGTACACCAATACAAAACAGATAAATCTACTTCGTAAATAATTACTAAATAAATCTTCCGTTAGACCATTATAAAATAATAATGCTAAATCCTAGAACAATTAAGATGTCCAATAATACCAAACTTTCTTCCGCCAGAAAAATTAAAAATTCGCGAAAACGTTGTCGCAAGAAACGAACGAGAAAAAAATTACCAATTCACTAAACAAAAAACGTATTAACTTTTACAAACACATGAACACTCACGTATCAGTAGCCAACTAACCTTACTAATTAAAAAACAAAAAAGCAACTACAACACATAACCCACAATGTCTCATTAACCACCGACACTTATATCAAAACACTCACCAACATAAAATACCCCACAATCCACCACTAAAACTTCCCACAAACACAAGACCGAAAACACACCAATAACTATAAAGAACCAACTACAAACATACACTTTCACTACATTCATCCTAAATACACAAACAATGTCTCTTCAATCACATAACGGAAATCCATTTGCAAAATCTTCAATACCATCGATTTACAATTCTACCACCCAACACAAGTCACGAACAACACTCCATCATAACATAAACACATCCGCAATCCGACCAAACACTGACCGCCTATAAATACCCACAATATGTATCGACATCCAATATATATCGAAAATCTCAGATCGAATTCCTCCGCGCAGACACAATGTTATTGTACCGGAATCGCGATCTCCAGTACACCCGTTCATTCATTACTGTGGTACCACAATCTGATGATGAATTCTTATAGAACTCAATGAGACAATTTTTTTTGATACCTCGCTTGGCTTTAGAGATATAGCATGTCAAAAATCAGTTATAGGTATAGTTCCTTGTGCTTTAGGTGACATTTCTTGTAGTCCAGGCCGTTTTTCAACCTAACAAAAACGACTAGGAAGAAAATAAAACATCTATAGAGCATTTCCAGCATGTAGACATAGTAGTTTTGGTGGATTTTTTTTTCTGGTCCAGGCTGGATCTCGCCCTAATCTCTTCACTTCTGAGATAAAATATCGGGTAATATCTAGATCGCGATACCGCTGCAACCACTTACCGCCTCGCGATGTAAACACTTCCGGATGGCGAGAGTATGACGTCACCACGATGCTGAATGTGACGTATACGTTCCGCTCGCAGCTTTAAGTTTCACTAACGAGGCCTTCCACGGAAAGTAGTCCATCACTAATACGTCTTATATCGAGAAATCGTTAATTTTGCATCAGTAGTACAGGAATAAATTCATTTGCGATGAGGTTTTGATGCAGCCTGGACCACACTGAAACGTAACTATCAAACACCTTATTGCGGATACCTAATGTCGTATCTATCGTTGTTTACATCTTAATGCAGCCTGGACCATAGTGAAACGTAACCGTTGCACATGATATTGCTGAAACCCAATTTCCAAATCGTACCTATCATTGTTAGTATGGTCCAGGCTGCGTTTCAACCTAAATGCAAACGGTTATTGACGAAATCTTGTTTTCATAAATATTTTATTTCGTATGAATGATTTTAATAACAATTTCAGCCACGCGACAAAATATAGACGAACGGAATCAAATACAAATCAAAGGAATTGTGACTAATAACGTTAACGCTAATGAACGATATCAATTATCAGTTTGGAAAGTTGTGCATATTATAATAATATTAATAATTGTGCAAGTAATAATTTTCTTTAACTTTTTTAATCCGTAATTTTTTTTTATTATTAGTAGTATTGGTTACGTTCTATGGCCTAACGTGAATTTCTCAAATCAATCGAAGGCTGAACACGTCACACACGGAAACACAGTGACGTCATACTCTCTCCTTCAGGAAGTGTTTACATCGGGTGGCGGTAAGTGGTTTCAGCGGTATCGCGATCTAGATATTACCCAAAATATCTTGAACTAAGCGAGATATCCAAAATATATCTAATTTATTTTCGATTTATCTCGTCGAATTAAATACAAATTCATCATCAAATTTGCCCAAGGCAGAGATTTTTATTCTGGTCCAGGCGACATTTCAACCCAACCACATCAATTTTGAGATATGATATTTCGAGATATTCAAAAAAGTTTATTCTTTAATTTCAATTTGTCTCTTCGAGTTACATAAGAATCCATCATCAAATTGCTGTGCCACGGTTATTGTAAATTTCTCCAATGTTACGCCAAGTTATTTATATTTCAAGTCTTCAATAAACAATTTTGGGTCTATTGGAGATCGTGATTCCGCTACAAAAACATTCAGTAATGATGTCATAATACTTCTGTAGTCAGCAGTAATTCTGTTGTAATACAGCCTGGACAATTATTTTCAAGCAGAAATTAGGTTGTAATACATCCTGGGCCAGCAAGAAATTGTTAAATGTATTTCCGAAAGTATTTCTACTGAAGTCTTGAGTTTTACCAATGCAGTATTATGACACCCTTGGCAGAATCGTGATCTCCAGTAATAATCACGCAATTCTTTCTCCACCTTATTATCACAGTAATCCATAGATTTTAATCAGCATATCTAATAAGCTGACTCTTCTTTGCATTCATCTTCATCCCATGTCCACCTACCCACTGAGATAGTCTGTCCAGATCACCCTGCAGCTGCTCAGTCTCTGCCATTTTATAATCCGCAAACAACCTAACTTCTGGTAATAAACCACCAACACAATCAATAATTATAATAATGAATAGTAATGGTCCCAATAAGCTACACTGTGGTACTTCCATTTTCACTTCTTTTGATTCTGCAATCCCGACTCTTAAGTTTTACTTTCAACCTTTGAAGAATCCTTTACCCAGCAAATCACTTTTTCAACCACTCCAATAGTTTTTACCTTGTTAGCACCATTTTATGGCTCACTTAAGTCTTTGAACGATTTAGTGCTACACTCTAAATTTGACCTTCATTACCCATTTCATCCAAACAATCGTGCATATAGCCTTCTGAGATTTGCATGAATATCCTTGCCTAAAGATATGTTCACAACCAGAAAGCCTCACAGACACCTCTGATGTGGATGCATATCTATCGCTCCATTGATTTACCTACCACAATGTCAAATGATTGTCCTGTATTCCCCGCAGGGGCCTGGTACGCAAGTGCCAGGTACGGGTTTGGCGAACCCGTGGTGCCCGAGCTGGAAACTTGTGAGCGCTGCAAGTTTCCCACACCGTAAGCTCCTACCATGCTTCAACGACCACCGTAAGGCGTAGCAGTGGAACGTTGTGTGCCTAGGAGAACAGGAATCTTGGCTTCATCGCTCGGATTGTGAGGACGGAACAAACCTCTATAAAAAAAAAACCCTCAACCTCAAGGTCAGACACGTGGCGAGGAGGTGAATGAGTGATGAGGGAAATCACTCGCTAATGTGCAACCTCAGGGGCACCTGCGCACCCCTGTTGTATTAGCATTTTCTTCTATATTGTTTTTACTCAAGGGACCAAAATTAAGCCTCACAATAAAAACAAAAAAACCCTGCAGTACGGGTGTGCCGCAGAATAATCAAAATACACCCAGTTCTAAGAAGAGGGTGAGGGTTGATAGCCCCCCCTCTTCAGAAAGTAATAGTAACAGAAAAGTTTGTTCGCTTGCGAATGCTTTTATAGTTATGCAACGAGTGGAAGGATCTTTAGAAAAAGTTTCACCTTTTTATATTTCTAAGGGTTTAGAGGGTCTGGTAGGGAACCTAAATACCATAAAAAAGCTGAGGAACGGGACGCTGCTGCTGGAAACAACTTCCAGTAGGCAAGCTACCCAACTCCTGAACTGTGAGAAGCTCGGGGAGTTCGCCGTTACCTGCAAACTCCACAAATCCCTTAACAGCAGCAAAGGCGTTGTCACCTGCCGTGACTTAGTTGACATAGGGACCGAGGAACTCGTTGAGGAATGGAAGGAACAGAAAGTGGTCGAGGTACGTCAGATCACTCGAAGGGTAAATGGCAGTATTGAAAAGACTGCCACCTTCGTCCTGACGTTTGACACTCCAGTATTGCCAAAGAACATCAAAGCAGGGTACATTAATTTGAACGTCCGTCCGTATGTTCCGGACCCGATGCGCTGTTTCCAGTGTCAGCGGTTCGGACATACGACGGCGTCATGTAAAGGAAAACCAACCTGTGGTAATTGCGGGAAGGGCGCACATGAGCCGGGTGTTAGTTGCACGCTCCCACAGGTGTGCGTCAACTGCTCCGGGTCGCACCCTGCCTGGAGTAGGGAGTGTCAAGTGTATCTTGAAGAGCGCAAGATACAGGAGCTGAAGACCAAAGAGCGGATTCCCTATGGGGAAGCTAAAATGAAGGCCAAGTCGCTCGCCGCTCCAATTTTCGGAACTACTTTTGCTAAGATGGCTTCAGCTCCCGTCAGGAAGCAGAGTGTTGCTACCCAGACGTCAGTTGCAGACATGAGCACTAGCACAACGTGCTCATGTCAGTGCAAATGCGGTGCAAAATCCGCTAATATCACAACATCTAAGACCGCGGACGTTGGTAGCAACACGTCTGCGTCCTCGACCACACCAGCAGCAGCGAAGAAGGATCCACCAGCACTGATAGCGAAAACAACGCCACCCCCAATACCACCACGTGCTATCACGGCGGTAGCATTGCCAACTGCTACAAGTGAGAATGGAGGCAATCAGAAGATCCGTGGCCCGAAGTTTAGATTTACGGACCCGACTCACTTTGTGAAATCCCCCTCTTCATCCCCTCCCAGACTACCAAGTAGTAGGGAGAAGAAGGGGAAAGGGGCGAAGAAGAAGCAGAAGAAGAAGAACAGCCAGGAGTCAACTGAGTCGGAGTCGTCTGACTCTTCGGAGCCAGAAGAAATAGAAATGCTGGTGGACGAGCCTGATCCCGTTCCTCAGCAGGCAATGATCGAAGACCCACCCGAACCGAGGCGGGTGAAACCAATTTTAGGCAGATCGGTCCAGTTTTAAGACTGATGGGTGACCTCTTTACAGTCACCCAATCCATATGCATGATTTTTATTTTTTGTATGTTTCTGATACGAAATAATAATAATAATTTTTTGTATTGTTATTATTCATGTCTGTCTGGCCAATATACAGCCAGCAAGACATGTAGTGTTTTTTATCCTCTTCTGAACCTGTTTGGCCCCTTTACAGCCTTACAGGTATTGTACGGTTTTAAGTCATTGTGGTCGCTTTAAAGCCACGTCTGATTTTATTACTTATTTTATTTGCTGTCTGTATGGCCGACCCCTTTACAGTCGACCATGCAGACAGTATTTTAGTACTTTCTTAATCCACAGAGGTAGCTGGTAATAGGGCGCTAATGACCCCACTATCGATGCACCCTAAAGGAACTAGCCAGCGAGTTTCCTTTATCATTTAACCTGGTTGGCCTTTTTACAGTGAACCAGTTATTTTTGCCTTTAATTTTTCATGACCATTTTGCAGCGATCGTTTTAGTACCCTTTTTAGCTGTCTGTATGTCCGACCTCTTTGTGGCCGGCGATGCAGTTGGCATTTCTTCCAGTATTTTAGTCTTGTTTTTTTTCCCCCGTCTGTGTGGCTGACCCCTTTACAGTCAGCCATGCGGGCGGTATTTCTGTTGCTGTTTTAATATTTTAGTTTGCTTTACCTTCTGCGTGGCCGACCAAGTCACAGTCGGCTACGAAAATGATATTAAATCACGCTGTTAAACCAGGTTTTAGTTAGGGCGCTAATAACCTAGATGTTGACGCGCCCTAAAGCCCTAACAACAACAACATTGTCCTGTATTTTTTATCCTATTTGTGACCTCTCCTTTATGGACTAGTACTACTAGCACACTTTATCAATCCTCTGATAAGCAGCAAATATGGAGACTCAATTTAAAATAGTTTCAAGATAAGGTACAGTGGCACATCCTGCTATTTTTAAGAAGTGTAGTAATATCTACACCAGCCCCTTTATGCTTGTTTAGCTTTCTTACTTCCTGCATGATATCCTCAGGATCAATTTAAAATTATTTAGGCTGCTCATTTCTAATTATGGAAGGATATTTATTGGTGTATACCCTCCCATTCCTGAATCATAGTCCCTAATGGTCTCACTAAACCAGTTACATAAACTCTCTGCCTTTTTCATATCCTCAGTAACTTCTTCTCATCCTTATCTATAATTGTCTTGACACCATCCCTTCCCCTAACTTTCCTTACATAACTAGAGAAAATTCTAGATGCATCAGTCAATGGCTACCATGCACCAATATTATTCTTCATAAACCCATCTTTAGCCACCTTCTTTACTATTAATAATTTCTTGTTTAGTTGTTTCAAGGGGCTTACTGGAGATCTCGATTTCGCTATGACAACATTCACTAATGACATCATACTGCTGTAGTCCATTGCAAGATGTATTATTTTCGAGCAGAAATTAGGATGTAATACACCCTGGACCAGCATGACACCATTAAATGTAGGTACTTCGAAAAGTATTTCTAGTGGTGTCTTGTGGTTGACTATTGCAGTATTTTGATGCCAATTTCTTATGGAATTGCAATCTCCAGTAATCCCATTTAAAGCATTCCCTACTGCCTTGCTGTCTTTTAATTCTGTTACGTTCTGTTCTCAGCAACCTCTTTAACCACCACCATGCAAGTAGATTTTGTACTTCTTCTCTCTATTTTCAGTTCTGGAATAAATGTCTTCACCCTCTCCATAAACTCTTTCCACTTCAATTCCAATGTACTTGTGCCATCTTTCTATTTACTGAAAGTTTCCCTGAAACAACTCTCCCATTTCTAAATCTTTATCTTTTTATAAATGTACCTATTCTCCCCTTAAATTTTGGCCACTGATTTACTAAATTCTGTAATATCCATTAGAACTGCTTCAAGATCACTTATTCCTCCAGTTACTTGACACCCTACAAGGTTATTATCGGGCTTTATCAGGGAGATATTTGACTTATGCCCCCTTGTGTTCTGCTTTACAGCTTGTGTAAAATCTCCTTCCATTTCTAATCTCTGTTCCCTTGCGTTATTAATCTGATTTCCTACCCAGTTGACACCTTGTAGATTTGAATCCCCACCAATAATGACCATTCTACTCTCACTTCTTAATTCTGAGAATCTGAGAATGAACCTTCAGCATTCATTCTTCCACTATACCATGCAACCAACAATTTTTTATTTTTTTTTACTACCTCAGAAATCTACCCCAAGTAAACGTGTTCATGATCTATAAACACCAGTGAACTGTTGTAGTCTTTGCTAACCAGTATCAATACCATCAGGGAAAAACCTAATTTTTGCCTACTTCTTTTTAACAACATTCTATCCCTGTAATTGTGGATCATGTATATCTTTTAAGTTTTCAAAATCAATTTGTCAAGTATACTTCTACAGTTCACCAAGATCGTGATTCTCCATGGAATTGGCGTCAAAATACTCCAGTAGTCAAACACAAGACACCGCTAGAAATACTTTCTGAAGTACATTTAGCTGTCATGATGGTCCAGTGAGTAATACAACCTAATTTCTGCTTTAAAATAATGGTCCAGGTTATATTTCAACTGAATTGCCGCTTGAAAATAATTCATTTTGCAATTGACTTACCGAGCGTGGTGGGTAAGCGGTTAATGTTCCGGCCTCTCATTCGGGGTAACGCCAGTCCGAATCCCCGTCTGGGCATCCAGTTTTGGGTTTTCCTCAGTTTCCCCAAATCACTTCAGGTGAATGCCGGGATGCTTCCTTCAAAAGGCCATGACCAAATTCTTTCCCGTTCCTTGTCCCCAGTCCCACCCCACCTATAATGCTCTCAACGTCGACAAAGGCATAAAGCCATAAGTAAAAAAAAAAAAGTGCAATTGACTTGGTCAGTATTATGATTTCAATAGTATATGTTGTTGCAGCAGAATTGTGATCTCTGGTATACTCAGTAAATATTTCAGCAGTTTCATCTAGTTCTCTAGCATTTGTGATCCCCCCCCCCCCCTCATAGACATACAATCAGTATCCCTTTGATCAGCTGTCTCCATCCCTTAAACTAAAAAAAGGCGCAGTCTTGACCCCAAGACCACTGGAAGTGGGCTTCCTCACAGCTTTTGCCAACAACTCAGAAAGTACTTCTTTATCCTTCTGTTTAGGAGTCGGCAATGCTTAGTGAAAATCCAAATTCCAATAATACTGAATTGGATGATACAGTTTTATCTACTCTCTCCCACAGCACTTGCTTTTGACAAAGGACATTATTGTAATTATGCATGGTACATGACATCTTGGACAAAGAAGCAACACAAAAATGCTTCTATTACCCTCACTAATTACAGAATAAAAATATTTCAGAGTTCTTTCAACCTTTGGTTATATGCCATAAACAAGAGAACCAAGTTGATAGTATAGCACTAAAGTTGTTGGGTGACTTGGACAGGATATCTTGTTGAGTAGATCAGCTTAAAATGAAGACTAATGCCAAGAAGAGTCAGCTTATCAAGAACACTGATTAAAAACTAAGGTTGTTGATGGGTAGGGAAAGAATAGTTTATTGAAGACCTGAATTTTAAATATCTTGGCATAATATTTAGTAATAAACTCAATCTGGCAGGATATATTGGTCAGATGGTAGGAACAGGAACTTAGTTTTAGATTGTGATACCACTACAATGCTTTAAACACTTTCCTCCAGTGTCAGTGTCAATACATGGATCATATATAAACTGTTATATTTCCTGCATGCAACCTAAACCATGAGGAAAAAAAATGTAAAAGTCATGTGGTATGTTTCTAAACCATTGTGATATCACATGTCCATCAATTTGCCCAATTTTTTCCCACCTGTCAGTTGCTGGTAAGTAGCATTTGAGTGATGTTGTGTGTAGTGCTATTGTCAGTTTTTAATTGCAAGGAAAATGACAGAACGACTTGAGCAGTGCTACTGCATCAAATTTTGCCAGACAGGTGGAAAACATTCAGAAGATTCAGATGGCTTTCAGTGACGATGCTATGGGTATCACACAGATTAAAGAGTGTTACAACCGGTTTAAAGATGGCCGCTTATCGGTGGAGAGCGAGTCAAGCTCCGGTCGGCCATCAACATGCCCGAAATGAGAAGCACATTGCCAAAGGGGACGCTGTGGTGAAGTGGGACCATCATGTGGCTTACTTAGAGATTGCAGAAGAGGTGGGCATCAGCACTTTCGGCACAATCCATTGTGACTGAAGATTTTTCTATGAAGAGGGCGTCGGCGAAATTCGTGCCAAAGCTTCTGACGATGGCATAAAAGCAACTTCATTTTGAAGTCTCACAGGACATGCTGGACTTGCAAACAGTGAGCCTGGGTGTGCGGAAACCAAATCCCAGTCAAAGCATTCCATGTCACCAAGACAAAAGTAGGCCTGCCAAATGCTGATTGCTTTCTTTTACTCCTCCATGTGATATGCCACAAGTACACACCACAAGATCAAACAATCACCAAAGAGTACTAAACAGAAGTCTTCCATTGCCTACATGATGTAGTGCGATGCAAGAAACCGGAGTTGTGGTCAACAGGAAATTGGCGCCTCCATCACGACAATGTTCCAGCACATTCCTTGCACTTAATTCAGTCTTTTTTAGCAAAAAACAAGAATCCAGCGGTTCAACAGGCTCCTCCTGATATGTCCCCCTGTGACTTCTGGCTGTTCCTCAAGAGTCAGTCGAAAGGAAAGCAATTTCAGACAAGAAACAACATTATGGCTGCAGTAACAGCAGAGCTAAACTCCATTCCAAAAGAGGCTTTCTCGGAATGCTTGCAGCAATGGCGGCACCGCTATGACAAGTGTGTGGAATCCCAAGGAGATTATTTTGAGGGTGATTAGGTTTCTAATGCTCCAGGTATGCCAGTCCCCCCCCCCCCCCAAACCAAAGATCGGATACTTTTCTAACAGACCTCGTATACGATCTAAAATTGTTCTTCTTAGTGACATCCAAAATGAAACTAGCTCTAATGCTGATTAATAGATTTCAAAAATGTCCCGATAGAATCCAAAACCCTTTTATTTAATGTCTATGATGGAATTTTTATTCTTCTAATTTTCTTCATCAGAACTAAATAAATAAATTTAATTCTTTTGGTATTAATCAGTCTTGTTACATGCTGAAGTCAAACTGATAGGTCTGTAGTTCTAAAACATATTTGCAATTAAAGGCCTAAGCCAGATCACAGAGGATTACTATGAAATTCTTTGTTTTAATTCATTACTTTGTTTTACTGAAATGTGGTAAAGTTTTTATTTTTAAAAATCCCAGCCTTCATCTGTGTTAATTGATGGATTATTTTTCCTTATCCTTTCTTGTTTTCATTACTTTTGTGTGATGACTTTGCTATATAAGCAAATCTTTATGCATGAAGTCTAAAACTATACTATACTTTACTGAGTATAGTATAGTATACACCATCTGCAAGTATTAAGCCATTGAGTCCCCTTCTGGCTCCAATTTACAAATGTAACTTTTGTTTCCAACTTCCAGTGGGTCCTTCTGAGGATCTGTGGTCCACAGTTCAAAATTTTTTGAGGGATCCACTCACTGTCCATTCTGCAAAAATGTTGGTACCAATTTCTTCTCCATTCCTTAATTTTGTCATTTAACTTGAATGTTTACAATTCTCTGTGAATAGTTTCAGTTTATCCATCAAGAGAGTATCCCACTGCAAATCGTAAGAATTTCATCTCTGCTATCTCATTGTCCAACTTTATGACCAAAAACAACAGTATTGGCACTGACAGTACTTTATAGAATTTCAGACACGTTTCATTCCTCATTTACCATATGTGTAAATATGAAACCAAAATTTTCCAATAGATGGCTCTACCTATCAGATCGCATCTTTGTCACCATTTTTTGGACAGCTGACAGAGATTTTCAACTCATAACAAGTTGCCTTTGTTATATACTCCCTGCCTGGAATCCCTAGTGTTAAGGAATATATTTTATTCCCTTTTACTGCTTTCTATTCAAGCTTGTATTAAAACTCATATCTTCTTATTTTGTGTTCTCTAGACGGAAAGCTTTTCTTTACTTGTGTCCTAATATCTCACAAGTTACGTGTCCCACTCAATGCTCTTCTCTTTGGCTATTGTCACCACACTGCTCACTTTTTACTTATTAAAGCTTGGTCACACCATAAATCTAATGGGTGTTTGTGTATTTCCATAGCTCTTATAATGTGGTTTGGATAACTTCTCTCCACCATGACATCCCAGAGCATATTTCTGTCGCATTTAACGAATGCCTTTGTGTAGTCAATAAAATCTATGCAGGTTGCCAGGTTAAATTCTTTACTTTCTTCAAGTAACTCTGTGACAGTGAAACTACAGTCAGAACAGGATTTTTCTTTTCTAAAACCTTGTTGGGCTTCATCCATAATAGTATCTGCTATGGCTCTTACCTGGTTATCTAATGCTTTTGCATATATTTTATAGCATATGTTAAGCAGGCTTATTCCTATGCAATTTTCACAGGAGTCCTGAAATCTTTTCTAAGGATTATGAAGATAAATGCTACTTTCCAGTTTTAAGGTATTTCATTGATTAAATGTGCTTAAGAATCTTTCATGCAAGGATGATAGGCAAAACATTACTTTGTCCATTCCATGGGACTTACTATTTTTTTAAAATACTGTATGAAGCTCCATAGTGGATATTGGGTCAATATTTACATCATTTACAACACACCATATTACCGATCCACAAATCCATATAATACTCATTAAAGTTTTTATATTAATTAAGTTTACCTTTACCTATCTTATTGAGAACTTTTAATGACTTACCTTGCCTACCGTGTACAACAAACTAAAGAGTGAAGGATTATTTATCCCATTGTTTCTGATGATATTCCTTATTTCTCTTTTTGCTGTTGCCTTTCTTTGGTTTTACTCCATTCTGATAGCTAGATCACAATTAGACAGAAATCAAAGATTTTTAAAAAAAGATTGATACTTTTCATTTTATATTTCACTTTTATCTTCACAATCTCTTACTAAATTTTTGGATTAATAGTTAATATTAGAATTATTTATATATCTTCTATTTTTTTATCAGGCCTCTTTTGATGTAGATATCATATGCTGTCTTCACTAAGTAAATGGATCTTTCTTTATTCAATTTATTTGTTTTTTAGGCTTTTCTTAATCTTACATAATTCATAGTATTGTTTGGGCTTTTCTTCAGTTTCAAAACATTATGAATTGTGCTAGAATTAATAAATAATTGGAACCTATATCATTTCTTATGTATAATGTAACATCATGCACTTGATTTGGCATCTTTTAATTTATTATTACATAATCAATTAAAATCCTTGTTCTTCTTTCAGCACAAGTAAACTTGTGAATATACTTATCCTTAAAATTATACTTAAAAGCTTTAAATGGTTGTATCAAGCAAAATAATTAAATTGTTCCTATTTTGATTTTATGTTTCAATGTGTGTTCTCATTATTTTAAATTGTATGATCTACTTTTCTTCCATTAAATCAGTTTGTTAATATAATGTAATCATTCTAATGGATTTCGAGTGATTATTTATCCATCTAGGGTAGCTACGTAAGGCATATACGTTTCGATTGATTTGATCATCTTCAGTGCTCTAAGACAAATTATGTGCATTTACATTTAGCTATGGTATGTTTCTGTAAATCATAATGTGTTATTAAATGTTAAGAAAACTATTTCACGTTTACATACAGTTTTTATTTCATTAATCCATTTCAGTAGAGAAATATTAAATCTCAGTTTTTTGTTTTATCTTCTTTGTGTTTCACACACACACACTTTAGAGTTTTGTAAAGTAAATTTTTTTGTAAGCACACTATTATTTCCCACCTGCTATGTTTATGCAACAACTAAATGCACATTTGTTTTGGTTTATGCTGATTTATTCAAAGATGACAACTACCTTAATAAAGTACCTTACCAACCTATTTTTATTTTGTTTATTTAAGTTATATCTGTTATAGTGGTCTGTTTGATTGTGGATTTGTTTTGAATGGTGTCCAGTTTGTGGGGTGGATTTTGTTTTGTTCTGCATTTATTAATTGTAAGTATTTGCAAATCTCTTATTTTATTTGCACTATGTGGCTAAAAAACCACAAGATACCGATTAAAGTAGCTAAGGAAAAAAATCCCTAAATAGCATGTTATAATTGTTCCATTGGTTTTGTATTCTGCCTTCTGTAAAGTCTTTTAAAATAGTTGTTTTTTAATTTTTTTTCATCTTCTGGATAATAAATTGAGAAGACTGTAATGTAATTTTTGTCAAATTTTAAACATACCATTATTTGCTATTTAAATTTTAAAAAGTGGTAAAAGCATTGCTCCACAAACCTGCCTGTGGAATCAGAAAGCAGAGATGGTGGGTTTAGTAAGAGGTGTGAGAAGGATGGTTGAGAACTGATAACAGGTCTTAGGGGAAATATGGTTGGCAGTATGAAGAAGTCAGAACTTCAGAAATTGCGGGGATAAATTGGTTTGACCTGTTACCTGAGTCAGATGGGGAAGAGGCTTGTGTAGATGTAGGGTTAGATACGGTGGAGCAGGCCTGTAAGAATAGATGCATGGGAGAAAATAATAGGAAGAAAAAGGTTCTGCTGCTAGGTAGTAGCCATGAGAGGTGTAGACTCTCTTCTGCAAGGTCAATTAGGCACAGGCTACCAGGTCACAGGTTTTTTTCAAACCCAGTGCAACATTAGGACAGGTAATAGAGGATGTAGGCTCACTTTGCAGGGATTTTGCTAAGGACGATAGAGTAATGATATTGGGAGGTGTGGGCAACAGTATTGATAGCAATACCAGTTATAGTTTAGAGAGTGACCTGAGAAAGGTGGCGAAGGAGGCACAGCATACCAGAGTGGAACTTGCGCAGGTTCTAAGTTGCCATGATCAGCCACAGCCACGCTTTGAGGTGGGTAAACATGGAAACAGAGATGTTACTTGGAAGAGACACCAGTTCTGTTTTAGGGGTTGCCTGTGAACACCATTGATATAAAAATAAGTGATTAAAGGGATGCCGATTGTAGATGCATAATGGGAAAAAATTCAAATTTTGAAGAAATAGGTGAAGCTGTTTAAATAATAATGAATGAGGGTACATCTGGAAAGACAAAGGTTAATGCTGAAAATACCACAAGTGTGGTTTTGGTGAACAGTAGAAGTATAATGAACAAAGTAATAGAATTTGCAAACTTAGAGATACATGAGTCACAAGTGATTATAAAGGTAGAGTCTTGGGTAAAAGATGGAGTGTCAGACGAGGTTTTCCCTGCTGGTTACGGAGTGTACCGCAGAGATAGGGGAGCAATTGGTGGAGGGGTATTCATACTGGTTAGCAAAGATTACTACAGTTCTCTAGTGTTCATAGATCATGACCATGAGTTACTAGGGGTAGAGTTTTGGGGTGATAAAAAAGAAAACAGTCAGGGTGTTGGCTGCTTCCCGTAGTGAAACAATGAATGATGAAGATGAGTTTCTTATTTCTTTCTGTATGTGTGATATGGGGGGTTATTATAGCCGCGCAGTCCACTTGTGAGCGTCTAGATTGATTTGGGGGTTGTTCTTAGAAGCATCTTAGGATTTTATGCTATCTTCCAGATTATAACAGATTAATTACTTGTGGGCACCGAGATGTTGTTTGTCAGGATAAGGATATTTGACACCAGGGCGATCTTTGATATAGCAGATATAGATCTTATCTTGCCGATATATCACAAACTCTTCCACATAATTATCTGAAATAACTTGGGATCTAACCTAACGACTGTAAATGACTGAGGCGACATAGCTGATAATTTAAACATACTTTAATTATAAAAGCCTAACCATACATTTATCCACAAAAATTGTCTAACGTTATGCTGGAAGGGAAATGATACGCAAGCATAGATGCAATTGTTATCAACATACTAAATGAATGAATAGCTTCGTCATACGAGTATAATGGAAAGATAGTTTTACTGATTAAATACAAATAACTGAATAATTAACGGTCCTGATTATAACCCGACATTACCAAATAAGATTATCACGAGGCTACAACATTATGATAACAACAGCAAACAACTCATTTAAGTTACACAGATTGAATAATGACTGAATAATTTATCTAACTGCTTTAACTGACAAAATACTAACACGAGACAAGACTATGGGCAAGCTATGCTTGCCCAGTGCCGAAAGGCACACAGACAAGACACAAGTCTTACCTCTTACATGGCTGCTGGCAGAATTGTCAATCAAAGAATAGAATAGAACGAGATCACGCCACGATCACGTATTTATGCATGAGCTATCACGTGCACTGTACAGGCATACGTGCTACGCTGCAGACCTTGGACTGCCGACTTGCATGTCCGCACTTTTATGCACGTACACATCTTCTCGCTCGAAGCAGCTTACAATATTCACCGAATAAATTACCAAAACTACCAATTTAAGTATGGGTTGTAAAAAATACAGCAACCAGTCACAATATGATGTTGTTGTTTATTAAACCATTACCGGTTTCGAGCTATACCTGCCCATCTTCAGATGGTTTGTAAATGTTTACATCAACAAATGCAATATACAGGAATGTATGGTTGTCATTTTGCATCTGAATATATCCGAAAACAAAACCAAAGTCATCTCATTGGTGGGAAGACTTGATAAAGCACTATAAACGTACATATTTACAAACATGCGCTGTATCAGCACTGATGGAGATGGATAGGAGCACACTGTGTTTGCTATTATTTTACACACGATATACAAATACACAGGATATACAAATCCACCAATCCATCATGGATAAAATATTACCAATTTAAGCCCTAATTCACAGACTGCCCGTTACATATCCCCGCCTTTTCGAAAACTCGCTACTCCCGGAGTGCGGAAATAAAACCAAACCTAACCGCCAAATGATTTTGCACTCCAGTGTGTAGATGCAACTAAATTTAAGTAAAATTGAAAATGCGGTATAGAACTAATTATCTGAAAGTTTATGGTGTGAAGAAGCATTAGGAATCAAAATCTTATAAAAAACTCAAAGAATCGTTGAATTAAACTAAAAATTATGCTTGCTATGCAAATAAAATTCAAGTTTCAAATTCAGAAAATAAATTCACAAAATTAAATCAAATATCAAAAGAAAATCATAATTATAATTGTATAAAGATTATGAGAAATTTCAATTATCCGTGTCAAACAAATTTTTTAAAATCGATGTATAAATCAGTGCTACAAATCAGTACTTCAAATGAAAAAGTAAAAATTGTGCATAAATGCAAAAAATGAAAATAATATAATCAGTTATCATGAATAAGTCAAAACGTAAATAATCAGAATGAAAGAAAAATGAAAAAAATAGTTCAGATCCAAATTATCAGAAAATGTTAAAATCAATGTTTACAATCTCGATAAATCTTTGAACATACTAGAGTTACTTGTTTTTCTTCAAAATTCACCAGTATATATATACCTGGTTGTTGACTACTTTAACATTACAACAAAAATACAACTGAAAACATCAAAGTTTTGTTCTAATAAAAAAAAAAAAAATCATCAAAAGTCCCATTAATAAATCTACTTTAATCCCAAAACTAAATTCTCATGATTAAAAAAATTACACTTGAATCACAATCAACAATCATTCAAACTCTAACTTGCATGGAAAAAAAATCTTCAAAATCATAAATACTCCCAAAAATCAAAATACTTTCTTCAATAAATCATCAGCATACTTATACTATTTAATCAAATCAAAATCCACAAAACGTTCATCATTATAAACCTCAGAATCAACTTCACAATTCTTTTCAATGTTTAGACTCCACTGTTACATACTACTCGACACAAAGTCCAACCAAAATATATGTTTCACAATCCTTCATATATAAATAACTTATTACTTGACAAAAAGACAGTGTATGAATAGAATAGAAGAAGCTTCTTTCCTTTTTTTCAAATTTCAAAATTACGAATCAAAATATTTTTAATTCCTATCACAAAGCAAGATATTAATTCAAGGTTAAAGCAAATCTTTTAATGCAAGAATTTACTGATCTCAAGTACAATGCAAGCCATTATGAATTTCACTCAAACAAAATTTTTCTCCTCAAAATTGCAAAATACTCAACTCCCCAAAATAAAAAAAAAATAAAAAAGTTCTCCGTGCTCAAGATGTTTTTGTTTCTTTCCGAGACCTGGACAAGCAAACAGGCTTATAAACTCGTATAACAGTCAGCATCAGGTTCTGGATTCCATCCGCTAGACATGAGCTTGTATTTCAGCCATGTAACGACAGTAATTAGCGTAAACTCTCGTGTTTCTGTATGACTGAACGTTCTGCTATATCCATTCTCCATTACCCTAACATGTGCGTATGTTGGTTTACCTGGCAACCATCTCTCCAAACTCTGACTAAACAGAGAAGTTCTTGAAGCCTAAGAACCAATATCCATACCGCAATACATTCTCCTAACTGTATACTCTCCCAATATTGAACAAAATATTCTCATTAGCAACATATTGCCCTCCCTGGCAATAATCAAATCATCTCATTCAAACATTTGACTGCTCTCTCTGGCAATCAAAAACTCATTTCATTAAATCTCATAGTCTTGTTGCAACATTATAACTTCTTGAAACTCCATTGAATCATCTCATTAAATATCATCACATAAACCCACTGAAACAATATATTATTCCCATTACTTAAACTGTTGAGTTTCCATTCATACAAACTGCAATGATATAGTTGAAAAGTTAACTATTGGTACTCGATAGGAAAGATTCTATTCACAGGGAAATATAAAAATAATGAAACACTGAAAAACAGATATTTGCTTTAGCCTTACAAATGAGGTGTTGAAAAAAAGAATTGATCAAATTGATCTATCTAACAGTATAAAGCAAGAACTAAGGCATCATCAATAAAAAAAAAAATAGTAGGCTAGGGTACTTAATCACTAGCTTATATCACATCGTATAAGTTATACACCCCTGAAGTATAATTACTATAAAACAAAATCTCCTACATTGAAACAAAACTGTCCCAATAAGAAAATTAAAATCAAATAAAAAAAAAATCTAGTGTACTCATAGTTGTTGCCACCGATGTCTTGAAAAGACGTTTTGTCTTGAAGTTGGATGTTTCGTCTGCTTGATGTAACTGCATAAAGTCCTCGTGTCCATATTGCCTCGAAATTAGCTGTAACATATAACCTGGACCAGTATTTGTTCTTCACTATTTCACATTTAATTAGTTGTGCACTTTTAGTAAACACTGTGTTAAGCTTTTGCTCTCAGAAAATGTTTCATTGTTAAAGTTCAACTGTCTGTTTTCGTCAGGGATCTACTTGGAACTTCATCTCAATTTTCTATCTGCAATGTTCTATTTGTTCAAACATTTCTCATCCTTCCACTTGTTCAACATTATAATTTCATATTCACAGTTCAGAGGTGAGTGTAGAATGTCAATATTGGAGGGGATTTAAATTTACCAGGTGTCAACTGGGAAGGAAATATGATTAATAACACAGGGAAACAGATTTGCAAATCACTTAGTAAGGGAAGGATGTTTTACACAAATGATAGAGCAAAGCATGAGGGGACCAAACATGCTGGATACCTTTCTAATAAATCGTGATGAAACTTTTAAAAGGTACAAACATTAGAATTAAAGAGATAATTTAGGGAAATTAGCAAATGGAAGGATGTTACAGGTACATGGAGGCGAAGTGGGAAGAGTTTAAGGAGGTAATAAATAAAGGGTGAAGGAATGTTTATTCCAAAGCAGAAATAAGGAGAAGTATATAAACTGCATATTACAATAGGGAGGTGAGAAGGTTAAAGAGGTTAGTGAAATGGGAACACAACAGAGTTAAAAGACAGGAAAGAAGTAGGGAATACTTAAAACAGGGGATCCCCAAACTTTTCATCCTAGTCGATCCCTTCATGGGATAATTGCCTTCTTATTAACCCCCTGATTAAGTATTTAATAAAATCATTTAATCATTTTGGACATTTCTAACGTTAAGCAATAAGAAGACTGAACAACAACCATGAAATGGTTTTAAATAAACTGAAAACAATTGGATTGCATGGAAAAGTAACTTGTTGGGTAGAAGAATTCTTAAAAGCCAGAAAGCAAAGTGTTAGAGTAGGAAATACATTATTAAAAGAGGTGGAAGTAAATATGTAAATGCCACAGACTAGTGTATTGGGATCGTTGCTGTTCATTATTATAATAATTGATTGTGTTGATGGGTTACAGTAGGGATGTGACAGCTCCGCATCCGCAAGTGCGGAACTTTTGCGTGAAATCCTATCTCCTCATTCGCAATTTTTAAAGTGGATATATAGCGAATGTTTTGTTTTCATTGCAATATAAATTATTCTTTTCTCTTTATACACGATGTGGTCCATCTTCTCTAAGCTAACAACGGTTTTTACGATCTTGCAATAAATGCAGCAATGAACTGAATGATTTTATTACCTAAGCTAACAAATTACAATTTTAAACTTGCATGTAAAGGGGCCTATTCTTGGTCAAACTTCATAGGACATATGTTTAGAACTACCGTATGATGTGCTCACCCATTCACGCTACTAGAAGGGGTCCAACAAAATGTTCCAAGCAATCCTTTCCACTCGCACTTTCTCGCCGCATACCAGTGTCCTATCACACACTCGCAGGATGTTTCATCCAATCATGATCCAACGCCATAGGGTTTAGATGGCAAGGACCCGTGTTGATTGTCTTGGAGCCCATGTCCTACATGTAGTCGTGTAACCCTTTTCATGGCCCATCAAGCATCCTGTAACCCTTTTCCAGGACCATAAGTGTTCTTTATCAGAAAATCAGATCATCGTAGATCCTACAAGTTGGACTGTGAATGCACCACTAGATTGGTGGAAAGGCAGGTGGTGGGCATCGAGATGTGCGCTGACGTGGCCTTGTGCTGTGGCACTTGAATTAATCTATCTAAATGGGTAGGTCAGCTTGGAATGGAGATAAATGCCAAGAAGCGTCAACTTATTAGGTACACAGATAAAAAAAACTAAAGATTGTTTTTGGTTATAGGGTTGAGTCATATTTGCTTGTTTGAAGGCTTAAGCGTAAATATCCTGGCACATAACATTTGATAATAAACTCAGCTGGACAGACCCCATTAGACAGGTAGTAGGAAAAGGTTACAAAATTCTACATTTACCAGAGAGGGTGAAGAGAGAATGTACCAGAGAATTTAGGGAATTAGGCTACAAAACTTTGGTCAGACCGCTGTTTGAATATGGTGGTGTAGTTTGGGACCTGCATTTTTGGTATCAAAAACAGGAGTTGGAGTGTATGTAAAGAATAACAGCTAGATTTGTTTGTGGAAATTATTACAGGACCGAGTCAGTGTCTTCTATGATAAAGGAGCTGGGTTGGGAGTCAGTGGAGGAGAGGAGGAGACTGAAGAGAGTGTAGAGAATGTATAAGGCATATATGTTTGTGATTGAGCTTGGAGGGATATTGGTCGAAGAATTAGGAATGGTGCCTGGAAGGGGAAAGATGACAATGGCCACAAGCTGGCAACCGATTTCAGAGGAGTGGGAAAATTTTTTTTGTGGGTGAGAGTGTCAGGGATTGGAATAAATTACCAAGTGAAGTGATTGATGAATAATTACCAAAAACACTGAAGGAATTCAAAATTAAAATTTGTTAATTTCAAAAGTAGATAAAAAGCAATTTAATACTCGAATTATATAAGATAATAAAAAAATAAAAAAGGAGTAATTAGATGACAGGTAATTGACACTGGAGGGTTTGCTACATCACAATTAAATTAATAAGTCTGCAAGTCTTTTTACAAAGCTTTCCTTATAGTGTAGGGCACTGACATTACAGATGACCAGTTTAAATCTTTCTGTTTGTCCCATTTCGAAGCAGTAGTAATTTTTTCATTAGGATGCTTCTGGCTGTCCCCAAGCTTATAAGAAGTAGGTTTTTTACTTGTATGGGTTATTGCTCCAAAACTGGAGTACCAGGGATCACTCTATGCTTTATTGCCTACACTAGTAGATGAAGCAATTGCCTGGAGATCACACAATTTTCTATACATGGAAGTAGGGTTTGCTTGCAGAGCTGCTAAGATGAGTCGCAAAGGCATTTCTCACAATTTTACTGTCCCAGCCCATCCAGTATAAGCTAGGGCTCTTGGGACCATACCAGCCTTGCACCTCCATTTTACTGAATAATTTATTATAAAAGCACAATTCTCTTTCATCTAGTTAATTGGATATCAGCGAGCTGATGATATGGCGGGAGCAAATGTAACATTTTTTCCTTCTCTTCTATTGTTTGTTAACAAAACACACTTTAAATATCCATTCAAAAATAAATCTGTGCTGGAGTGATATTTTCTGATTAAAAAACAAGGGGTATGAATAAGGGATAAATTAACTTTAAACCCGTTGTTGGTTTGCCTTGTTTTCTTTTTCAGACAGCTTCATTCAGATAGAGATCCAATTCCTGATGTACCTGCTGTCTATTTTTGTCTTCCAACAGAAGAAAATTTGGTTCGCATTAGCCAAGATCTACAAAATAACTTGTATGATTCATATCATTTCAACTTCATTTCACCAATATCAAGACAAAAACTTGAAGATTTAGCTGCAGCAGCACTTCAGGCAAATTGTGTTGGACATATCGAAAAGGTAAGAAAAAAATGTGATAATTGTTGGAACTTAAATGCTTAGTTTCTGGGGGGTAGATGATCTTAAAGTTTGCTCTTATTTGCAGGTATTTGACCAGTATTTAAATTTTATCTCTCTTGAAGATGATATGTTCATTCTCAAACATCAGAACAGTGATTCAATATCATATTATGGTATGTAACCCAAATTTTCAGAAAGTTGTAGTATATTTGCATTTTCAAGGGATTTCATTTTGTTATATTACTTTCAGCAATCAACAGAGGTGAAATCAAGGATACTGAAATGGAAAATATTATGGACAACATAGTAGACAGCCTGTTTTCAGTTTTTGTAACTCTAGGTATGTTGTTAATTTTATTTTTAAAGACAGGGTTATACGAGGGTGGTCTGAAAAGTTTCCGATTTCAACGTGAAGATGGCAGGACTCGTAAATAAAAGCTAGTGAATTTCATTGTTTATCTGTTGACAGTTGCTCACCAAAGTTTCAGCCATTTTTGACACGCAGTTGTTATGTAACAATCATTTGAGTGAGTTGATGTGAAAATGGACAAAATCGAGTATCAAGCTGTCATTAAATATTTGTTTTTGAAAGGCAATACGCCTACGCAAATCAAAGATAAGTTGGATTCTGTGTATGGGGACTCTGCACCATCACTTACCACAGTAAAATTTTTGGCTACTGAATATAAACGTGGCCATAAGAGATTGGGAGACGATGAACATTCGGGACGTCAAAAAACTGCAACCACCGACGAAAACATCGCCAAAGTTCACCAATTGATGCCAGATGACCGCCGAATTAAAGTGAGAGAGATAGCAGAGGTTATAAACATTTCAAAAGAACGTGTTTGTTACATATTAAATCAACATTTATTTATGAGAAAGCTGTCTGCGCATTGGGTGCCGCGTTTGCTCACATTAGACCAAAAACGTGTTCGAATGAACATTTCCAGTGCTCTGTTGGCGCAATAAATCCGAGTTTTGGCGCTGATTAATTACTGTAGATGAAACTTGGATACACCATTATATGCCCAAAACAAAAATACAATCCAAACAGTGGACTGCAAAGGGGTAATTGGCTCCAAAAAAAAAAAGCAAAAACTGTTTTTTCAGCTGGGAAAGTGCTGGCGACTGTTTTTTGGAATAGTCATGGAGTTATTTTAATCAATTACCTTCAAAAAGGAAAAACCATTACAGGAGCATACTATGCATCATTACTTGACAAGCTGAACGCAGAATTTGCATAAAAATTGCCACATTTGCAAAAAAAAGAGAAAATCTTGTTTCACCAAGACAACGCACCGTCTCACACCTCAGCGGTTGCCATGGCGAAAATTCACGAATTATGGTTTGAACTGCTTGACCATCCACCTTACTCACCAGATCTAGCTCCAAGCGACTTCTTTTTGTTCCCTCATCTAAAAATTGCACTCAGTGGACAGAGATTTTCATCAAATGAAGAGGCAATCACCTTCGTGAACAATTATTTTGCAGAGAAAAGCACCTAGTACTATTTGGAAGGGTTACAGAGATGGGAGCATCGCTGGGAGAAGTATGTAGAGTTACAAGGAGACTATGTTGAAAAATAATTTTAAAAAATCAGAAAAAATGTCTTTTATCTTTGTTGGGTTAGAAAGTTGTCAGACCACCCTCTTATGTGCATATAATTTAAACAGACATTTATTCTGATGTATTTAGAACCGAGTACATTACATTCAGCAATTGGCCTCAATGTATCTAGGTTCAACCATATTGGACATGGAGAAAAGCTATTTATCATTACCCATTACATGCTTCTGATAGTTACTATACAATCCTCTTTATTTATCCCTTAAATTGCTTCCTCCTCAAAAGCATAGTATTAAGAGAACTGTGCTAGGAAAGAGTGAGTGAGAGAAAGAAATAACAGTGATTTTTATAGGCAGTTGTTTAAAATTCTGTATTTTAACATGAAGCTATCAAACCTATTTCTAAGATATCTATCACTTGTGATATTAAGTGTTTATTCTGGTATCCCGCCCCGACCTCGCCGCATGCCCGGTAGAGGGCATGGATGTCGACCTCATATAGACGGCGCTGGCATCGGGCCAACCTGCGCCACCACATCATAGTTTTCTGCCGCGGCCAATCGGAGCCGACCCGCCGCACATATAAATAAAGCCCGCGCAGCTCCACTCCTCAGTTCAGTGTTCACTGCGCTTTCAATACTCTCTCTTACTGGGAATCGCCTCTCGGACTGCTGACAGTGCTCGTTCTTGGCTACGTTTTGGTACTCTCTTCGGACTCTGTGAACCTCACGCCGGACTGTGACAGTGCTCGTTCTTGGATACATTTTGGTACTCTCTTCGGACTCTGTGAACCTCACGCCGGACTCTGCCAGTGCGCGTTTGTGGTTTACATTTTGGCGTGCTCCTGGGACTTGTTCGGGTTGTTCGTGACCGTCTCCCATGGACTGCCTTCTGACGTGTGACGTTCGGCCGTCGTGAGGACATAGCATTTATCTTTACATATAGTGAAACAGTAAAACTGTGTATCCACTGCATGTAGTAAATCCCCAAACATTGTCTCCCACAACAGACACGCATAAAGCATACGGCATTGCCATGCAAGGCAACACTAATATTGTGATGTTGCGAGTCAGCCTGTCAGAATTTAGGAACATGGCAACGGTGTGTCAAAGCTTGCCTCATGTCCAGTTAAAACAGGTGTGTCATTGGTAGTCTTCTGAAGGAAGCCACAGAATGCTGACTGAAGCATCAGGTTTCAGTAAATTGACATGGTTCCATCCAGACAACCAAGATGGCATCAACCGTGGAAGTCTGCACAACTGACCATTCTATACTTACATCTGAATATAAGTTTTTTCCCAAGAGCCTTGTCTTCATCATTCTTTCTTCCATTTCAGTAAACTTGCAAGATTTCTTTTGCATCACCCAATAAATCTATCCCTAGTAACTCATAACAATGATATATGAAAGCTAGTGAAATGTAGAAGACTTTGTTGAGAAATATAAAAATCTTTCCCAAGATTTATCCTCTATCTCTGTATTAAAGTCTGTAACCACTGTAGAAAACTCCATTTTCTACTACTTCTCCCTTCAACCAAGATACCACCCATATAACTGTTCGTGATTTGTGCATCACTATTAAGTTACCAAACCTTATTACTTTGTTCATTGTACTCTACAGCTTACTAGTAACAGCCTTACTACTGGCTTTTTCATTCTCAGCATATTCTCCCTGTTGTGATCCACCCCCATTTTTTAGCTTCAACTATTTATCTATTTATGATTTCCTCCACCATGTATCTGTATCATTTTGGCCATCAATTTTGTTTTTCATCTCTTCTCCAGCAGCCCCTAATTTAAAAAATAAAAAAAAGTACAGTTCTGACCCCATCATAACTGTGCTTCCTTACGGCATTGGCTAACAACTCGGAAAGTACCCATTTCCTCCTGTAAATGACTTTCAGTCTATAATTGTAAAATGAATCACAGCCAACCTGTTGCAATATTCATTGAATTTATTGTTTACCGGTTTTGACCCGCCTTAAGGGAGTCTTCTTCAGAACTTGTTAAAAAGTATTACATCAATCTAAATAATACTCTTCTCAATAAAATAGTACATTATGTACTGAAGTCACACATTAAAATATATTTTATAGCTATCCATCTGGCAGCCAACGTGTATCACAGTGCCAGCATCACATCTAACCTGGGCGGATAGCCATAAAATATATTTTAATGTGCGACTTCAGTACATAATGTACTATTTTATTGAGAAGAGTATTATTTAGATTGATGTAATACTTTTTAACAAATTCTGAAGAATACTCCCTTAAGGCGGGTCGAAACCGGTAAACAATAAATTCAATGAATATTGCAACAGGTTGGCTGTGATTCATTTTACAATTGAAGAAATACCGTTGCTGTTAATGCTGCCATGCTCAAGATTTTCAGTTTATAGTTTATGCAATTTTCTGACACCACTTTATAATACAAGTGTGTAACGAGGTGCATTTTTGTTTTGCAGTTTAATCTTTATTAATGTACATGCCTTTTAGGACAATCGAGAGTGATGACTAACGATTCACTTTCACAAGGGCATAATGACTGATATTACTACTGATCTAATCCTTACCTATAACATGTAGAAAGATACAGTTTACTGGGATGGATGCCGAAAGCTTTAATACTATTATTATGACTCCATGGCAGCCTTTGATGACAGGGGATCTATGACTTAAGTTTTAGGTAATGTTTCTGAAACATCACATTGCTGAATACTTGCAACAAATTGTAGCTACTTCTTAACCCAAAATAGATGGGGTAGGTAAGCATAGGTTCTTAATGCCGGGATGGTTCCATTGAAAGACCATGCCTGAATTCCTTACATTCATTGCCCCTAGACCTTTCCTACATCTAAAGACCTTGATGTCGATGAGGTGTTGTCATAACAACTCAAAAGCACATGTTTACTCACAGCTGGATTTAACTGTGGCTGATCAAAGCTACTCAGGATCTGCATAAGTTCCACCCTGATCTGTTGTGCCTCATTTACTGCCTTTCTCGGATCACTTTTTACTTCCATAGCCCTACTGCTAAAGACCTGCTGCATCTTACCTACTCCTACATTTACTCAAAGTTCTTCACTCCAAACCTACTTCTACCCAAAATTTCTGAAGTATTTGACATCTTTGTGTTTGCCCCAGATGCCCCGCAACTTGCCGTCGGCTCCCAACCATCCTTTCCTCCATTCTTATTTGACCCAAAATTTTTCCTTCTTTCCTGTAGAATCCTGAACAATTTTGCCCTGTTCCCTTATCATTCCATGCATCTCCTTGATCCTTCTGCCCACAACCCTGTGACAGACACTTTCCAAACACATTTTGTCAACTGACAATAATGTTTCTAATGATATTTGTCAAATTTTACTTCTAATACCTCATAAACAGATCTTTATGATAAAAAATGGTACTATATTTACTGAAGTTCCAAAACCATGGGATACTTACTAATATTGCGTAGGATTCCCTATTGCCCAGCAAAGTGCAGCAGCCCGATGTGGTATTGACTCTACAAGTCGTCGAAAGGCCCTTGATGAAATTTTCAGCTTCCTCTTCTGCCACCCATAATTGTTGTCACCGCAGGACGTTGTAAGTGAACTGGCCTTTTGATCATGTTCAATTGGATTCATGTCTGACGATCTAGGTGGTTAAATCATTCACTGAAATTGGCCAGAATTTTTCTCAAACAAATTGTGAACCATTTTGGCCTGGTCACATGAAACATTGTTGTGCTGGAAAAGTCCAGAACTGTTTGTGAACATAAAGGTTATCAATTGCTGTAAATGCCCACTAAGTAGTAGACAGTGAATGATAGGTTCAGTTTGACCAGAGATCCCAGGCCATGCCATATAAACATAGCCCATATCAGGATAAAGCCAACCCTAGCTTGCATTTAGCCTTCCTAACAACCCGGGTCCCTGGCCTCATGGGATGTGCACCACATTCGAACCCAACCATCATCTCTTACCACCTGGAATTGTGACTCATTTTTCAATGCAACCTTTTTCCAGTCATCTAGGGCCCGACAAATATGTTCATGGCCCAAGGAAATATTAGTTTCTTTGTAGAGGCACTCATGTTTGTCTTCTGCTTCTATATCCCATCAGTGTCAAATTTTTCTGCATTATCCACACAGACAAGTCTGTCATATGTACCACATCGAGTGTTGCTGTTCTTTGATGCAGTGGTGTCTATCTAGCTGTCAACACTGACACTGTGGCACAGTCATCGTCGGTCTCAGTTATGAAGTATAAGTGGTCAACAACAGTGTTGACTGTGGGAGATAATGCCAGAAATTACATTTTTATGGCCCACTCTTGACACTGTGGTTTGAGGAATATGTAATTCATGAAAAATTTCCGAAATGGATGCTGCATGCGTCTAATGCAGCGGTTCCAAATTTCCTTTTGGTCACGGAACCCTAATTGATCATACATTTTTTGGCGGATCCCCATTTTTATAAGTGTAAGCTGAAAAACCAGTTTCATATCGGTAAGTCGTCACAAACTGAAGTGGAACCATGATATCCTTCTCACGACACGCTTATGACTCTTTTCAACATACATTTTATTTAATTCTCGGACGGAACACGGAAACCTTGTGACCCTTCCACGGAACCCCAGGGTTCCACGGACCACCATTGGGGAACTACTGGTCTAACGGCAGCTACTAATTTGCATTCAAAGCTTATTAATTCATATCTCGCAGCCATAATTACATGATAAAACCTTTCATCTGACTCATGAGAGTACAAATGAAAGCTCCAACTTTGGTCATCACATTTATATGTTTCTTCCACAGTGCTACCATCATATATATACATTTTTCTATCATATTAATTTTAGCACCAGTATGGCAACAGTGTGTATATTGACATTAATTCCTCAATAATCTTACAGTAAGTAACAACTTGTCTTTATGTTTAACTTCTAGTGTAATCTAGCAAAAGTTTTTTTTGCAGCTTTTTAACCGACTTCAAAAAAAGGAGGTGGTTCTCAATTCGTATGTTTTTTTTGTATGTATATCCAGTGATATCTTTGCCAATTTTGAACCGATTGGAATGTAATTGTTTTAGTGGATAGGGTATACCTCCAAAGTTGTCCCACATGAATTTCACCCCTTCTAGGCACCCCTTGACATCCATTAATTTTTACACAAACCACCATTTTTTATCCGATTTCGATGGAACTTTGGACATGTATAGTCAAAAATAGAGGAAAATACGCTCAACATTTGGTTTGAAAAAACTGAACGCCTCTTCCCCTATCCACCCACCTAATTTTTGCCAATGTTCTTTATAAAAAAATACAGTTGACACCATTTGACTGATTACCACCAAAGTTGGCATATACATGTATTTTTTCATGGAGAAGGTTTCTGACTAAAAAAAATAAATAAAAAAAACTACCCTCTCCCCCTTTACACCCCTTAATTTTTATACAAACCCACTTTTTTTTATCCCATTTCGATGGAACTTTGGACATGTATAGTCAAAAATAAAGAGAAAAATACTGCAAACTTTCCTCCTATCCCTCCTCTTAATTTTTGCCAATGTTCTTTGCACAAAGCTACAGTTGATACCATTTATCTGATCTCCATTAAAGTTGGCATATACATGTAATTTTTTATGGAGAAGATTTCTGACCAAAAAAATTTAAAAAAACTGCCCCATCTCCCCCTTTACACCCCTTAATTTTATAGAAACCTACATTTCTTATCTGATTTTGATTGAACTTTGCACATGTATACTTTAAAACAAAGAGAAAAATCCTGTCAACATTTGGCCTGCGAAAGCTCAACACCTCTTCTTCAACCCCCTTAATTTTTGTCTATGTTCTTTATAAAAAGCTACAGTTGCCACTGTTTGACCGATTACCATGAAAGTTGGTGCTTATATGTATTTTTTCATGAAGAAGGTTTCTGCTAAAAACTCCAAATACACCCCCACACCCCATTAAACCGCTTGATTTTTATACAAACCCACCAGTTTTTATTTGGTTTAGATAGAACTTAGCACACTTTTACTATAAAACAAAGAAAAAAGTAATGTCAACTTTTGGTTTGAAAACTGAACCCCTCTCCCTGTTTCCACTTCCTTTGATTTTTGACAATTTTCTTTTTAAAAAGCTGCAGTTGACACCATTTGACCGGCGTTTATGAAAGTTGACACATATATGTATTTTTTATGGAGAAAATTTCTGACCAAAAACTACCCTAGCTCCCATTTTACACCCCTTAATTTTTTATACAAACCTACATTGTAATCTGATTTCGGTGGAACTTCGCATACTTTAAAACAGAGGAAAAGAAAAATACTGTCCACATTACTTCCACAAAAACGCAAACTCTATCCCCCTTTCTGCCCCTTTAATTACTGTCAATGTTCTTTATATAAAGCTACAGTTTCTATCTGATTTTGAAGGAAGTATGCACATGTATACTTCAAAACAAACAGAAAAATATTCTCTACATTTGGTTTAGAGAAGCCAAACCCCTCTCCCCCTTTCCACCCCCTTAATCTACACAAAGCTACAGTTTCTATCCAATTCTGAAGGAAATTTGCACACATATGCTTTAAAACATACCAAACAATTGTGTTTAAATTAGGTTGCAGAAGCCCAAACCCTCTTCCCTTCTACTCCCACCCCTCCTGATTTCCAATATTCTTTATATATACCCACAGTTTTTATCAGATTTCGATGGAGCACTGCTCATGTATACTTAAAAACAAAGAGAAACATGTAAGGGGTTTGGTGGTCGTTGTTGATCGCTGATCCCCTTGCTGTTCTTCGCATTTTGGGCCAAACGAATTCAGTAATTCGGCCACGAATGATTGAAATACATTAATTTATGCTTTAAAAAGACATTTATTTGATGCAAACATATTAAATTGTTAAATATAGCATTATAACACACTCTTAACATTGTCTCAACCACTCCAGCCGACCTCCACACCCCGAGTTTTGCATTCACAGCTGTTCAACACCCTTCTGTTATTTTTTGTGGCCTGCCCAAGCTGCTCTGTTGCATGACGCATGAGGCTAGCACAGACAATATTAAAGAACCTATATTGTAAACAAATTACTCCAAACCTGAATATAATAATAGTACATATAACTTTTACATTCTATATATACAGATACGTCATAAATATAATGTCTACATTCTGTTTACAAAACCCAACCGCTCACTCCCTTACCCCATTTAATTTTTGCAAATGTTCTTTAAACAAAGCTACAGTTTTTTATCTAGTTTTGATGGAACTCTGCACATGTATATTTTAAAACAAAGAGAAAAATGCTGACCACACTAGCTTTGCAAAAAACAAACTACTCTTCACCTCCACACCCCTTGTTTGTTTTTATACATATCTACAGTTTTTATCTGAAATCAATAGAAATTTGCACACATATACTTTAAATCAATTAGAAAATACAGTCTATATTTGGTATATAAGAGCTGAATCCCTCTTCCCCTTTACTCCCACCCCTTTTAATATCCAATGTTATTTTGCAAAATTCAACAGTTTTAAATCTTGTCAAAATCAATTAAGCGATTTTTAAGTTGTGGCAGAATATTCATAAAATAAATGTGTTCTAATGTCTCAAGATGTACTTCATATTTCAACTTGGACCTCAAGCTTTAACATTGTGAAAACCAATTAAAAATCTATATTTTCTGTGTGATTTCGGAACTAACAGATATTTTCCAAAGACAGATTTGTGTATATGGTATGTATTAAGGCCCAAATGTTTCGATTATCGAGCGGCAGCTTTAAAAGATGTTATGATTAGGTTGAAACACAGCCTGGACCAAAATGTGAACTGACATTCCTTAACACAACATCCAATTCACCCCGTTCTGGAGGTTGTTGGTGTATACAAAGTTTTTTTTTTTTTTAAGCAAGCGCTTTAACCACTGAGCTACCAGGAAGTTTGCAAAATGAGAACTGTTGCTGCATATTTAAAATACAATCCAATTTATAATGCCACTAAAAATTTAAAAATGAAATAATTGTTCAAAAACAAAAACATAAAAACGCCTTAAAAAAAAAAAGCACATTAAAAATTTTAAAATAACTTTATACCTTGCTTAGAAGAAAATAAATCTAAATGGACAATATTTGACATTACTCTTATTGAAATTTTTACATTATTTGTTTATTTTTGGAGTCAGTGCCAGTCAAAGCAAGAAAATCAAAAAGATAAAAACCATAATATATAAAAAAAAACCATGTTACTATTTGCCTACAGTTTCTACAAAACTGAAACATACAAATGATACGCCCATATTATACTAACTGTAAAGCATTTACTACATGATGCAGCCTACCAACTGACACTGTAGCGCCATAGATATGCTTGGACGACCAAAGAGGTCGAGCCACAGATTAAAATACTGTTAATTTGTTTCCCTAAGCTGTCTCCCTCAGTAACACTATCTGTCTTGCAACATTCTGTAAAATATTTGGAATTTTTGTTCGTACTCCCCGCCTCGAACACCAAATAAAGTTCAGTAATTTGATCTTCGTGATGTAACAGCTGGCGCCAACTCCAAAAATAACTAATGTAAAAATTTCAGTAATAGTTATGTAAACTATTGTCCATGTAGATTTACTTTCTTCTAAGCAAGGTATAAAGTTTTTTAAAATTTTTAGTGTTCTTTTCTTGAAGGCAGTTTTTGTGTTTTTTTAAATAATTATTTTCTTAGTATTAGATTTTAATCACCTTGCTGTAACTAACAAATAGGTAACAATGAAAGGAAAGAAATGCCGCGAGGCAATATTTACATGGAAAAGAAAGGGAAAATACACCCAACACTCACCAAAGTTGAAGGGAGGAGGGCAGCAGCAACACAGCACAACACTACACACAAACAAAGAAAAACAATATTTCGGATGAAAATCCCTTTTTCAAGTTAACAGAGAGGTGGCTGCGTCTTGCGCAAGACTTTCGCAGGACGCAGCCACTCGCGTTCTACGAGTGGCTGCGTCCTGCGCAAGTCTTGCCGAAGACCAGCCAACTCTCTGTTAACTTGAAAAAGGGGATTTTCACCCGAAATATTGTTTTTTCTTTGTTTGTTGTGTTGTGCTGTGTTGCTGCTGCCCTCCTCCCTTCAACTTTGGTGAGTGTTGGGTGTATTTTCCCTTTCTTTTCCATGTAACAAATAGGTAAAATGATCTTAAAAATGTAATAAATATAGCTTCCACATGTTAATTAAAAAATTAAACATATAGTAGAATTTAAGTAATTGATGCTTTCCATAGAAAATTATTGGATATTTATAAATAATATTATTTTAGACATTTTTAAAAATAATTAAATAACAGAACTGTTATATGTACAACAGTACAAAGCTGCAATAGTAATCCATGAAAATATAAAAAATCAAAATATGAGGGTAATTCAAATATGAACCTGAACTTTTTCACACAGTTTTATCAGTATCCTCTTATATGAAACGCTAATCTGGAGTCTGGGTGCGTTGTCTACAGCTGTTGGCTAGAGAACGGTCACGTGCCAGTCTTCACTGGCCAGTCAACAACCACCATATTACATTTGTTTGCTTTTCGTTTATGTACAGCTAGATGCAGAAATTCATGTAAGGAGAAGGAGATTCAATATTTACGCTATTTTATCTATATCAGTTAGACGCATAAATTCATGTAAGGAGAAGGGGATGCAATATTTACGCTATTTTATCTGTATCAGTTATAAGGACAAGTTTAAACAATAACCTAAGTTTTGGCAGACCGTAAGAAACAATTAAGTTTATTAAAAACTCGGAGAAACGTAATACGAAATGTATTAGTCAAATAAATAACAGTTATCCGTTTTCGAAATTAGTGTCTCCGTCATCTAAAGTGAAATGCGTTTATTTATTTTAAAATCCTAACCAAATACTCTGATAATATAACCAGAGTAACGTATTCATATAACGAAAGATATAATTAATGATGAATTATTCGTTTCTCCTTATAAGCTTTTCCATAATAAATTCCTACTACCATTATATATGATACCCTTAGTTTTTGATACATGCGTTAGCTATTAAATGAGATTTAAGATAACTTTTTTTTATCAGAGTTAAATCATCAAGGATATGACTATTTACTGTGTAAGAGATGTGACACTCGCAATTCAACAACGATATTATTGCCTTAAAATAGCAGTGAGCAGTGATATTAGAAATACTGAGAGCAGGGGAAAAAAATTAATGCATGACAATTATATGTCACAAAGTTACAATTAGTACGTTCGTTTAAATTTACATATTGCTTTTTATTTATCTACGACAACCAAATGCAGAAATTAATGTAAGGAGAAGGGTTTATGCTATTTTATCTCCATCAGTTGTAAGAACTAGGTTAAGCCGTAACCTAAGAAATTTTTTGGCACACAATAAGTAACAATGAAGTTTATTAAAAACTCAGAGAATCGTACATACGTAATCGCGAAATGTATCAGTCAAATAAATAACAGTTACTCGTTTTCAAAATTATAGTCTCTGTCACCTAACGTAAAATGCATTTATTTATGTCAAATCCTAACCAAGTGCTCTGATAATCTAACCAGAGTAACATATTCATATAACGAAAGATGTAATTAAAAATGATTCTTTTCGTTAGCAGCTTTTCCAGAATAAATTCCTGCTACCATCATAGATGATACCCTCAGTATTTTTTAAACGTGTTAGCTATTAAATGAGATTTAAGATAACCTTTTTATCATCTCAGTTCATAAATGGCAATTCTACAACGATATTCTTGGTGCCAATAGTGGCGAGCAGAGATATTAGAGATTATTTACACAGTTTAATAAATACGCAACCGCAAGGTCTCTGCTATTAGTAAATTCCAAATCTCATTCTGGCCTATGCTCAATTTTAATTTAGTTAAAACTTTCACTAATGTTGCTGCTTCATTAAAGTTTATTTATTTAGTAGCATAACTGGCTTCAGAATATTCTCTTTGATTTTTATTGGTGCAGTAAATAGATAAACAAAATCTAAATTTTATTGATCTGTTGTTTCCATGTTCAGGTTTTCATGTTTATAAAAATGTTTTTGTATAAGATAATAGTTGGGGACACACCACTTATTAAATTTCCTACAGTATTTATCCCCTCTCCTCTCCTTTTCAGGGGAAACGGTTCAACTGACAATCACATTATCTTCCAAAATTTCATGTTCAATGGTAAATTGTTGATTTTGTAATTTAGTTCATACTTCAACATTTTGTATGCTATCTATATCAAACAGGACATTTTATCCTTCATTTAGGGAAGTTACTGTGCATGTATTTGTTAATCTGGGTTATTGTTCTAGTCTTCGTGTTTTTAGGTTTCCTTGGTTTGCTGAGAACACCAGATTCAGAGTTGAAAAGTTCTGTGTATGAATACTCATGATATGCATGTCTTTTACCTAATTTTAAGTTTGTGATTCAAGGTGGTGCAACATATTTACAATTTTATTCAATACGGGCACAGATGCCCAGTTATTTCCATCCTACTCTCCACTTCTTAAATCAGTTAAATCTAGTCTAGAAAGTTCTTGGCCTTGATCAGATAACTATGCTATTTCCAAATAAAACATGAAATTTATCATAATTTTAGTCACTTTTACTTTCCACAAATTTATTTATTATTAGCTTTTGCCTGTAGTTTTGCCCAAGTGACAAAATAAAACTGAATGTAAAAAGTTTTCTTAGTCCTAGCTACTTTCTTATGTCAGAGGTTCCACCAGTTCTGTGGAAAGTTTGATTTATATTTCCTGTGTAAAATTATTCATAACACCTCCATCAATACTTACTCCAGTCCCTATTAAAGGAAAATAATCCAGCTTTTTTTGTCATATATATATATATATATATATATATATAAAAATAAGATAGGATAGGGAAAATAAACAGTTACCCGTCACTTACCACAGATGAAGGCAGGAGGGCGAAACACGTAAAAACACAAAAACAAAAGAATTACACAATATTTCGACTTTTCAGTCTTACTCATGTAGGAGGCGAGACATATGGCAGGGGGAAAGATGTGGTCACATCCGAGCCCGCCACATGAATGAAGCACAGGCGGAAAACGCGTGGTAGTGGAAGAATTGTCGAGAGGGGGGGGGGGGGGGGGGGGAACAGGCTTGACCAGCGATAAAAGTGAAACAAATAAATATAATGTCTGTGTAGCTTAGTTCAAAAAGTTATAAATACATACAAAAAATAAAAAATAAAATAAATAAATAAAGAAGGGAAAAAAAAATATATATATATAAAAAAAAAACCGACTGTAAAATGAAATGAGAGATGGCAAGTGACAGGTTTAACGTAGGTTTAGGCCAGGGGTGTGTCTGGTGTCAAGGATATGTTGATAGGCTAGTTCCCATCTGCGGAGTTCTGAAGGGGTGGTGGTATTTGGAAAAACTCTAATAGCTCTGACTGTGAAACAGGTGTTGAGGTTGTTTGAATTATGGAAGTTCGCATGAATTGCCACGGGATGGTCTGGGTTGGAAGTATAAACTGTTTGCCTGTGGCCATTCATTCTGTAGGAAAGTTGTTGAGTGGTGAGACCAATGTAAGAGGCAGTGCAGTGGATGCAGGTGAGTTGGTAAATAAGGTGAGTGGTAGCACATGTGGCATGTCCAATTATTGGGAAAGATATAGATTGTTAGGAAACAAAGGCGCTAAAAGCGGATATATTGAACATTGGATAGGATAAAAAACCACCGCTTACCAAAGAAGGGGATTCCAGCGGCGTTGGTACACGAAAAAAAACACGAACACACAAAGAATAAAATTTTTGAGCATGGCTCTTCCTCAGTAGAAGTGAGATGGCTGCACGCAAGCGCTGCTAGCAGCCAACTCACTTCTACTGAGGAAGAGCCATGCTTGAAAATTTTATTCTTTGTGTGTTCGTGTTTTTTTCGTGTACCAACGCCGCTGGAATCCCCTTCTTTGGTAAGCGGTGGTTTTTTATCCTATCCAATGTTCAATATATATATATATATACATAGGAAATAATAGGAGCTAATTAGCGAATGGATTTTCAAAAAAAGGGATAACAGAACCACCACTTACCTTAGATGATGGTATCATGGGGTGAACACACAAATAAGCACAAAACACAGGAAAAACAATGAATATTTTGGGACTTGGCCCTTCGTCAACAGGAGAAAATCAAAGAGGGAGAGTGGTGTAGGAGACCGTTTCACAGAATTACCATTAGTAAGGAACAGGGTGATCATAAATTCAAACAGAGGACAGGGAGAGGGGGGCAGTGTATTGGAGCTAGTACCTGAGCAATGCAAAATGTTGCAAAAAGTGCAGAAAAATACATTAAAATGTTCATAACATAAATTTGAGAAGGTAAAAGTAAATAAGTAAACAAAATAAAATTGTAAAAATATAATGATAATAATAATAAAAGAATCTATGTACCAGACATAGTCTCAATTTGAGATAATACCCAGTCAGTACTTTTCCTTCCCTCTATCCCAGTACTCTCAATGACTGCCCGACAGTAAAGACTACTCCTCAAAAGCTTGTAATGTCCAAACCGCCTCGGCTATCCTACAATTAGGAAGGGGACTGCACTCTGAGGTGCTGACTGCTGGCATGCAGATTCCTGGCTGGTAACTGCTCGAGCGTGCTCAGCATGTCAATGATCACCAATTGCCAATAGCTCTAATATTCCTATAATTCTCCAACTATTAATGGTCTTCAAAATAACCTTTACAATACTTTAGCAGGACAATGCCTGGCGATATGTGTGTTGCAAAGGATGTGCAATCATCTTGGAAGAACAATGGGTACCATTGCTTCCATGGCCTGCATGTTCACCTTACAGGTTGCCCAACGAACACTTCCAGGATATGGTCCATCTGTTCATTCTGGTCCCCCTGCAACCACTGTCAATGCTTTGTGGATGAACCATTTGACAACCATTTCCCAAGATCATACCTACACACTCTTTGATTGCATTCCACAATGTCTAGAGGCTCTAATTACAGCACATGGACCAAGCGTGTTGTGTGAGTGGTAACATGCTGGCCACACATTTGGGTGGACACAGATTTGAATTCTCGTCTGGCCATCCCAAATCAATCGAGGTGAATGCCAGGATGATTCCTTCAAAAAGCCATGGCCAAATTCCTTCCTGTTCCCTACCCCCTATCATCTCCCACCTCTAATGGCCTCAATGTCAACAAGGCATAAAGCATTAAGCAAAAATAAATAAATAAAAAAGGTGGCACATGGCAGCTTCACACCATATTGAATTCTTATGTACAAAGTGCATTTACAGTTCAGTAATTCTAATGAGTTTTGTATCATCATGTCTCTAAACTATGGAATAAATTTCATTCTAATCACATGTCCCCCTTCTTGGTATTACAGTTTTCACAAACAGTATTGTCTTATACAGTAGTACTCAGCAATCTTGTGACTACTTATTCTTGCCAAACTTGTTAATTTAACTTTGCTGAAACTCATGGTAAAATATGTCAACTAGTAAATAGTGACTAAGATATTTGAGGGTATTATTACGAGGGCCTGGAAAAAGTGTAGCAATTAATTAATTTCACTGTTTTATTTAAAATATTTGTTATAAAATAACAAAAACCAACCAGAAAAAGGAAAGTCATTAATCACTTTCAATGTTCAAAACACAAAAGTTTCCTTTTCATTTTTATGATTGATATAAAATAATGGTAGATACAGTTTAAGATTTGCACAATATTATATCTGTTTTCCTTTCTGAAGGTACTGTTCCAATTATTCGCAGTCCTCGTGCCAATGCAGCAGAAATGGTTGCTGAAAAACTAGATAAAAAATTGAGGGAGACACTGAAAGATGAGAGGAACACATTTTTCCGCCCAGATGGCACACAGGCTGGTCATTTCAGGTAACCAGTTCCCTTAACCTGTTTTTATTTCTCAGACACTTCTATAGAAAGGTACACAGTATATTGGGTGTGTAGCACTCTTCAGACTGGGCATTTATAAATGGCATAGTTAATTCCAGCTATCCAGATTTTGATTTACTGTGGTTCCACACCAGCCAAATGCAAAAAACCAATTACTTAATGTTTCTTGTCCACAATGATCTAGCATTGAACCTAATATTAATAGGAGCTATAAATATTAGATTTTTTTAAAAAAAAAGGAAAAAAAATGCTTGTCCTATTTTTAAGTAGATTTGTGTAATATAAGAAGTTTGTGTGTGTCTCAGGAAACTGAACTTGGAGTTGGTATTGCATCAAAGATTATAGGATGCAGTTCTTTTCTGCTGTTGCAGAGCTACTGACTGCACTGGATAAAGCACAATTTGTTTAGAGCTCTTTTTGTTTTCAAAAACAAATACCAATGCTAATAATAATATTATTATTAATTGTGATGAATTTTGTGGCTACATTGTAATTTCTCTGCAATTGCACTATCTTACTTCCCAAAAAGCCTTTTTACTTTCCCATTTCTGTTCTGTTCTTTTTGATGGCTGCCTTACAACAAACATTCCACTCACCAGACCTCTCCTGAGCTATCCAGATGTAACTGGTCACTTACTGGTTCTAACCAGCAGCATTTTCCCAGCAGCTACTGCCAGAAATATCAACAAATCGTAGTTGTTGTGTCAAAGACCTCTCCAATTCCTGAATTAGATGTACCTATCATACCTGAAACCAACACACGATACTTAAATAAGGACCTAAACAAGGTAAGGTAGTCAATTTTCCTTAATTCCGTATTATATCCACTCATTACAATCTGAAAAAAAGTTTGAGATTTCTAGAAGGTGGAAGGGATTTTTGAGCTTATTATGTCCATATTCACATTTTATGCCTTTCACCAACAATTCTGCCTCCACCTTGTAATTATATAAGATTCTTTATTTTCTTCTGTCCCTTTTGTAGTTAGACCATTTTGGTGCATTTGACCTACCCATCTAGTACCATGTCCAGATCCCCATGTAGCAGTTCATTCTCAAAATTATCCTATTATAGAACAGCCAACTGAGCCGGGTGGGTGAGTGGTTAATGCTTGGGTCTGGCATTCGTTAAGACATGGGTTCAATTCTTATTCTGACCATCCTTGTTTAGTTTTTCTGTGGTTTTCTGAAATTAATATAGGTGTATGTTGTGGTGGGTCCTTCAAAGGCCATGACCAAATTCCTCCCTGTTTTTGGCTCCAATCCTCTCGGATAAAATGACCTCAACACAGGTGAACCATGAAACCTTTCAAAAAATTTGAATGGCTACATATTCAACTGAATTTAATCCTACCCACAGTCATTCATTAGAATAAAAATTAGAATGGTCCAATACACTGCTCTGTGGTACACCTCGTGAGGGATGGGTTAATGAATTAATTCTGTCAGTTATCGCCATATATGAGGGGGTTGAATTAATTAATACACACTGCTGTTAATCCTGGCTATGACTTAGGTACATTCATGTAATGTTATTGCTTAGCAATTTCCTCGATAGCTTCAGCACGATACACAAATCAGTAGCCCACACTACAGTGAAACTGTTGCCCCCCCCCAAAAATCTAATTTACAAGGAGTTGCTACTCCCCTCACTTAATATTTAATCGATCAGATAACTTCTTAAAGGCTGCATATAGGAAAATTCATTGTTACTGGCCATTGATCACAAAAAAAGTAGTTGTACTTTTCACCAATGACTGACACTTGTTTCTGTCCTTCTACCAACTGTTAAGACTATATATTACCACCTTTAACATAAAACTTACTTACCATACCAGACACTAATTATCCTACTGATGCTGTGGACATTTAGTAAATTACAGAAAATATACATTACATTCATTACATATATAATGTTACATATTAATGATTGGAGAGGTGAGGAACTCGCAACCTCTTCTCACTTCTTAATACAACATTTCCTTCCCTGATTCATGCCCATGTTTTTCTTTTTCATCACCATCCTGTGGCACACTGTGAGAGTCTTTGAGAAATCGGGACTGAGTTTGGTGGGTTAGCTGTAACACTCTAGCCTCGGATTCGGGAGGATGCAGGTTTGAATCCCCATCTGGGCATCCAGATCACTCAAGCCATGGTCAAATTCGTTCCTGTTCCTTGCCCTTGTCCTTTCCTGTCTCTAATTATCTCAATGTAAATGAGGTGTAAAAGCCATAAGCAAAAAAGAGAGAGACATTTGGTGACACACTGTAACTTGAACTTTCCTTTTTGTTGTTGTTATTGTTGTTATTTTTGTTAAGTTGTACTGCAGATTGATTATAGCTAACTATTAGCTTTGTAACATTTATATTTTTTTAATGCCCTGTTGGCCATGAATGGATTTTTTTAACTAACTTAATGTTAACAGCTTTCAACGGCCACTTCTGATCATATTGGACAGGAATTTAGATATGGCCACACCATTGCACCACACTTGGACTTACCAAGCATTAGCACATGATGTATTGGATCTGGCACTGAATCGTGTTGTTGTGGAGGAGAATGTGGGCAGGTCTCCAGCTGGTGGTGCAAGAGTCAAGACACGAGCCTGTGATTTAGATAACAGTGACAAGTTCTGGTCTTCTCACAAGGGCAGGTAATGCAACCATTTGTTAGTGGCCAGAGTTGCTCTTAACATTAATCCTATTAACATTCATTTGACTCTCCCTATGTTTTAAATATTGTTTCAGAAATTTCTTCTTGATGTGCATTGTTCACAATTCTTTATAAGATAATTTTTGCTTGTTTTTCAAATTGCAGTCCATTTCCTGTAGTAGCAGAAGCAATTCAGGAAGAACTTGAGCAGTACAGATCCTCTGAGGAAGAAGTTAAGAAATTGAAAGCTTCAATGGTAATTGTAAAATTAATTTTGAATCCATTATTTTCTATAATTAGCTGATTTAAGTGGTTGAAAATTTTGAATAATTATTTTTTCTCATTGTTTATGGAAAAAGTAAAAAGGAATTAAAAAAAATGAAATTGAATTGTAAATTTGAATTGTGGGAAAATGGTTTCATGAAAATTAAAAGCAAAAATCTCTTAACTACATTAAGGGTTGATGTTAATATAATGCATAATGCCATAGCAATTGCTGGATTCTTTTCTTTTTTCTTTTACGTTTACTTGGCTTCCAGTTCATATCCATATTTCATGAAGATGGTTGTACTTGTTTCTGTTCTTAATTATGTCTTAAAATTACTCTTTTCATGCTGTAGAAACAAAGCCCAATCCTGTGAGAGTTGATTTTAGCACCATGGCATAATTTCTAACTCTGACCGTGGGTTTGGTTCTGCAACTGATAACATGTATACAGATTCACCCTACTTTGTAGAATTCATTCACTATCACTTTATTTTGGTCGCCATCTTTAAAAAATGGAAATAGTCACATATAAGGAACTAGAAAGGTAATATCGTATTGTTAGCTATGAAATGAAAAAACAAGTCCTCATAAAATTCCATATATTCTTGTCTTTAAATTCATATTTCTGGTATCAATTACAAAAGTTACACTTCTATATCAGCTCCGATTCGTATCAAAAATTGCTGGGTCCTCTGATGGCAAAAGATTCACTGTTCAACCAGTAATCAGTTGATTCAACTCCCAATAATTTGAAAAGTTCCTAAAGTTTCACCAAAACATATTTAGTCTAGCTTCTCGATTTATAAAGTCACTAAAATGTACACACAGATAATGATTCACTCCACATTTTGTTTTCGGAAAGTTCCCTGGATTGATGAGGATGACTACCACGTTTCTTAAAGTGCAAGATCTCAGCCTAGCCACAATTACATACTCACTTGACTACATTGAACCCATCACCTCAAAATCCACACATGTACTGCCTGAGAGTGACATGATGCAACTGCTTTTGTTGATACTTCCTGGAACGAGTCCAAATGTGTATCTGTATTCCCCAGTCTTGCTTTGAACCAAAAGTTTTAAACTTCCTAACTTTAATAAGTTGTGTTATAAATTATTCTAGGTATTTTAACACTTCTAACTTCTCCAAATAAGTTTATTTAATTTTCCTTACTTTATTTTTACTTCGTCCGTATCTTCTTGTTGCTATGGTATCCCACTAATTATGTTGAGAGATTAAACACTTATCAGTTGCTCTGAAACTATACCAGTCAACAAATTTAAATTTTATAAATATTTTCTGCCTTAATGCTTTTTCCTAAATAAGCCGTACTTTTGCTGTAATTGGTCCCTGAGGTCAGCACATGTCGTGTGCCTTTCACTTTAGTATTTCTTTCGTAATTGTTCGTATTGCTTAGTACTTTTACTTATACTTTATTTCTCACAACTTTCCCTGTCTTATTTCATTTCTGTATTTTTGTTTATTCCTATTATGTTGCAAATTAAAAGTAAACAATTAACACGAACCTCTATCTTGAGCCATTTGAATCACAAACCTATGTATCAATTAGTTAATTGTGATGTTTTTTCCTTTTCTATAATCTAATTTACAACACTTTCTAATTTACTGCTCAATTAAGTATTTATTTTGGTATTAAGTGGATTTGTTTTTTAATGAAAAGACTATTTTCTTGCTTTGCACACCTCTGATCTAAATTTCAATTAAACTTTTTATTTCTCAAATTATCTAATCTACTCATTTTACTCTTTGATTTATTTCAATGTTATTTCATTTTATTCTGTGCTGTATTAAGAAAATTATACTTGTTTCCTTTCCTATCCTGTTCTACCATTGCTGTGAAAAAATCATTAATATCTTTTGAATTCTTTACTTTCCTATAAAAAATGGTATTAGTTCTTTCTGTTCTCTACTTTTACTATCTTAATTTCACCTTTTCAAACTTTGATTAATTTTTCTTATGCTTCTTAATATCAAAATGTAGCTTTCTATTGTCTTCGGGAAGATGCCTGTTCGAATCCCCGTCCGGGCATCCAGATTTTGGTTTTCCATGGTTTTCCCAAATCACTACAGGTGACTGCCAGGATGCTTCCTTCAAAAGGCCATGGCCGAATTCCTTTCTATTCCTTGCCCCAGTCCCATCTCTAATGACCTCGACATCGATGAGGCGTAAAAAAAATATGTATTGTTGTATTTAATATTTTATTTTTACTATGTTTTAAAGGTTAAAAAAATTAACAATGATTTTTAGGCCTGTTCACAGTTATTATAACTTTGTATCGTCCAAACTTTGTTTATTTACATCTGTTTACATTTCTTAACCTGCTTTCCTTTACGATATGATACAAATGTAAGTTTTTACGCATGCCTAGTAAACTGTTCCATTACACTACTGTAGATATCAATGCACACAACATACAACATTGATTGTGATGCTGCTTAACTTAACAGACATCTGACAATGTACATTTGGCAATGCAATGAGATTGCTGTTATGATTGCAATGAAATCTTCATTGGTGTGCTGCTGAATTGTCCTGTACACCCGTGAAGATTTCACTGCAGTTATATGATTGGAAAGTCTCCGTTCTTACAATTTATGAAGTTTCCCAAACAGTAATTCTTACAATCCTGATTTCATAAAAATTTCCCAACATATGCTAGAAACATTGAAAGAACACACTATAGGTAAATAAATACTAAAAATAGCTCCTTTCAACCAAACTAATCTTAACAGCCCTTTTGTTTTACCAGTTTCGATTTTAAATTTTCAGTACTTTTAATATTCTGTGAGAAATTTAGAAATTAATAGGGGATTGAGTAGCAGAAAAATTAATTTCTGTAAGTGTGCCTCTGAAAAAATTCAGCAAAAAAAAAATTCTGATATTTCTGTGTTCCACACTACATTTTTAATTAAATCTGAACTGATTGTGAAGTTGCTATTTTCCATTGTGCTGTGCAGTATCTAATTTATACTTTTAACTGATGATTTTCGTTACTTTAATTTGTTATTGACTTTTATTTTAATTTCACCAAAATTAAGAATTTATGCAAAATATGGTCTGCCATTTTTGTTATATTTTTAAACTGTTTGTGAAAAACTGCAAAACGAGCTTATAATTTAAAATTTTATCAAGTGATTGTACAACCATTATAATAGCTTGTCCAAATTATAACATTGCCATTCACTTTTTAAATTTATTTCACACTAAATATTTTCTCATATCCTCAAATTGTACTTACCTGAACAAACTTGGTCCCAAATACGTAAATGTATTAATAACCATAGCACAAACACCTTGTTTTATACCATTTTCATAGCAAATGCTCTTGATATCATCTCCTTCTATGTGAAATATGCCTGTCTGCAATAAAATCACTTATCTATTTTGTTTATTTTTTGTTTTCTGTTAAGTAAATTGTACATTTCAGTTGTGTGGCAACTAATTTGTAACCATAATACACTTTTCTCAATGTTTAGGAATAAGAACTTCGAACAGGAATTAATTAACAAGATATTAAGTAAATCTAACTAAACACTTTAGCAATAAAATCCACTTTAATGAAATGGGTTGAATCTGGTAGCTGAATATCAACTCGATAACTTGGCGACCTGTGGAGAGTCTGATAATACACAAACTGTTAATTATACTGGCCACCGCCACAGTTTTGCTTGGCTAACCAGAAAATTTCTAATGAATAACTGCATTTGTGCTTTTACTATTGAAAAGAAAATGTAAATTTTGAATAAATAATTGAATTTGAAATTGTTTGCATTTACATTGTTAAAAGGAAGTGTAACTGTGATGCAAGCAAAAAGGCAATTGTCTGTTGAGTACGTAACTGCCCAAAATACAATGGACAGAGATAAAAAGTTATAATGTGAGGCAGAGAATAAAAAGAAATACAATGAGACATTAATTTCAATCTACAGATGCTTTTTGTTTATTTACAATGGCTAGATGCATAAATTCATGTAAGGAGAAGAGCATTTGATGTTTACAGAATATTCTCTGTAGCATTTACTAGAGTCATAACCTAAGATTTTTTTTTGATAGAAGTTAAGAAAAGGAACTTTATAAAAACTTGTAGAAAGTTTACATAAACTGTAGGTAATCACAAAATATGTAAATTAAATAAATAAACTTGCTTAGTTACTTAGAATTTTTTTCATAGTGGTAAAAATGTCTATTTTTTACATTCAGATGCACTTACTTAAAAACACTCTTGTCAAATACTCCAATAATCTGATCAGAGAAAGTTTCTCTTATCATGAAAAATATTATTAAAAAAAGATTGTTCCTCATTTTTTCTTCCTCTCCCCCCTCCCCCTCCCCCTTTTCCCTCTATGCCCCTTAGAAGCTTAGCAGAACAAATTCCTACTACTACCATAGGTTAAACTAGTCACTTTTGACAGGCATTTAGTGTTTTAAATAGAAGTGTAAACAACAAAGTTTAATTAAACTTAATCTGTTTGGTATTAAATTTGTAAAACCTGATGAGACTATGATTTCAAGAAAAATTGTTGCTAACTTACATATCAATTGAAATACCATTGCTATAGCTGCATTCTACAACATTATTAAAAAAAATATGTCTGGGGGATAAAAGGCAAGAGTAATAATTAACATTAGAAAGAAAGCAATGAAATCAGTTGTTGCTGCACATCATTTGCCGTTTGTACTGAATTTTCATTCTGGAAGCTGAATATAGTTTGTTACTCTCCACTTTCTCCACTATTTGTATATTCACAAGAAATAACAATTTTATGTAGCTACATTTGAGTTGTTGCCTTTATGAAATAATTCTGGACAATTTATTGGGATATTATTTGTTAATAAACAACACCAATGCAACTGTTTTTTTGCATTCTGGCCTTGCATTCGGGAGGACGGCGGTTCGAATCCCCGTCCAGGCATCCAGATTTGGGTTTTCCATGGTTTCCCAAATCACTTCAGGCAAATGCCGGGATGCTTCCTTCAAAAGGCCATGGCCGAATTCGTTTCTATACCTTGCCCCCCCATCCCTTCCTGTCTCTAAAGACCTCGCTGTTAAGAGACGTTACACAGTTTTAAAAAATGCAACTTTTTTTTTTTTTTTAAATGAATTTACCTATCAACTGCAAAAAAACTAGATCAGTTTTGATAGATTTCTTTAAATATGTGGGAAGCTGAAATGGACAGCTTTTTTCCTCTTTCCTTCCCCGAAATATAAATCCCATTTAGGTTTCAAACCTCATGAGAAGTCTTCAAATGTCAAAATGGCTAGTTGAATCATACATATTCCACCAGATTTACAGCTTGGACTGTGACTCCAGCCGCAACTCATTTTCCTGGAATTGAATGCAGCAGTAACCCTCATTGCTTCAGGAAGTTATCCTTGAGGAATACATGAGAGATTCAAGCAGTCATTCAGAAGGAAGACTTATGAGAAAACAAGAGGTGATTCCCTGATGTCTTAGTGGTTTCTGCCCTCATCCTTCTTCTTGCAGATATTTTTGTTTCATGAGCCTATTTCTGCACTTTCTTTTAGCAAGTGCCATAGTCTCTCTGAATTCAGTATATCAAAAATCCTTAGACCTTGTAATTGAAGTTGCTTTTGGATCATCATCTCAGCTGTTCAATATTCCCACACAAAATGCTGTCATGTGCTAACCTGTCCACACTCGCTCCTGCTGGTTGGTGAAAATTCACATATTGCAGGCAGCTGCCTAACAGTACATGACAAGTTGAGTTGAACTGAATTGAATTAAATTGTGATGGAGCACATGCTCCAGTGGAAATTTCCCTTGTCATCTAATTACACTATTCTTAATATTTTTATATTATTATTATAATCTCTTTCAGTATTTTTGTTAAATTATTCATCATTTCCTTTGGTAACTTCTGCATCTACTACATCTACATCCATACTCTGCAAATCACAAACATTGTGGGTGGCAGAGGGTGCTAAGCACCAATCCTAAACCCGCCCATTCCAATCCCGAATAGTGCGAGGAAAGAAGGAATACATATAAGTATCAGTACGGCATCTTATTTCTCTAATCTTATCCCTCCGGTCATTGCGACCTAAATAGGTTGGCGGAAGAAGAATTTCATTGCACTCGAAATTTAAATTTTTTCGCATATTCTCCAATAAATTCGAACGCAAGCTACGTCGTCTGTCTTCCAAACTATCCCAGTCCAATCTATGTATCAATTCTGTGATGCTTTCATAAGGGCTGTAACAACAAGTCACGAATCTAGCGGCTCTCCTCTGCACCCTCTCAACTGAGTCAATCAGAACCTTGCGATACGGATCCCAAACCCCACAACAGTAATCCAGATGCGGATGCACTAGTGTTTTATACGCTATCTCCTTTGTTTGAGCATTACAATTCCTCAAAATACGACCTATGAATCGTAATTTAGAATTAGCCTTGCCTACGACGGAAGTTATGTGCATGTCCCATTTCATGTTGCTTTGTACTATCACCCCCAGATACTTCACGGAATCAACCGTGCCAACAGCTGAATTGTTTATTTTGTACTCGTGAACAAACTGATTCTTCTTGTTACTTATCCGCATTGCCTTGCACTTTTTGCAATTAGGTGTAAGCTGCCATTTACGGCACCAATCGAAAATAGCATCCAAATCACGCTGAATTTCTAAGCAATCGTCGGAGCACCTTATTTCCCTATAGATAACCGCATCGTCGGCAAACAATCGCAACCAGCATTTGACGTTGTCACCTAGATCGTTTATAAATATTAAGAAAAGAAGTGGACCTATTACACTTCCTTGAGGAACGCCCGAAGTAACATTTATGTTAGAAGAGGCTTCCCCGTCAACAACGACATATTGTGATCGACCAGTTAGAAAATCACGTATCCACTCGCAAATCTGAGCCGAAATACCGTAAGCTCGAATCTTCGCTAAAAGTCGGTTGTGTGGCACAGAATCAAAAGCTTTCTGAAAATCAAAAAAAAACTGCATCAACTTGCGAACCTGCATCGATAACTTTCATTATGTCGTGGGAAAATAGGGCCAATTGTGTTTCACACGATCTCTTCTTCCGAAATCCGTGTTGACATGGTGTAAGTAACTCGTTCTCATCTAGAAACTTCATTATGTTCGAGCATATGACATGTTCCCAAATTCTGCTGCAGACCGATGTTAGAGATACTCCATTCTCTGACACTTACCCACAAAAGAAACTTTTCTCACTCTCTTAAGCATAAAATTGAGTGTCAACTTATGTGAATAGTCATCTTTTCCCTTCCATGCACTACTCCTAATTCTTTCACCAATATGCTTCCAAGCCCCATCATCAACATATGCCTTGTACACTCCCAGCACTCTCTTCACCCTCCTCCTATCTTCCAATGACTCCCAATGCAGCTACTTTATCAAATTGGTTGCTGAGTGGTCCTGCACATCCTCCAACCCCTGTATTTGATACCCAAAATGTGGGTCCCAATCTACGTCACCATATTCAAGCAATGATCTGACCAATGTTTTGTAACCCAATTCCTTAACTTCTCTGGTATGTCGTCTCATCAACATCACCATTAAATGAAGGATTTTGTAACCTTTTTCTACTGCTTGCCCAGTTGAGCTTATTGTCAGATGTTGTGCCAAGATATTTACGCTTCAAGCCTTCAACAAGCAATTGTGTCTGCACCTTATAATCATGATCAACCTTTAGTTTTTTATCTGTGTGCATAATAAGCTAACTCTTCTTGGCATTTACCTTAATTTCATGTCGACCTATCCATTTAGATATTCTATCCAGGTCACCCTGCAACTGATGGGTCTTTTCTTGTTTTGATCCTATTGTATTCCATTATGGCATCTGCAAATAGCTTGTGATTGTAAACCATCAACACAATCATTCATTATAATGATGAGTAGCAATCATCCTAATTCACTACCTTGTGACACTCACTTCCACTTCCACTTCCACTTCTTTTGATAATGCATTTCTTACTTGAACGCTTTGCTTTCTGCCGTTTAAGGAAGTCAATTTTTCATTCACTCCATAAGTTTTCAACTTAAAAACATGTTATGTCTCAGTCTATCAAATGCCTTAGAAAGAGCTAATGCCACATTATCAACTTAACCTCTCTGGTCCAATTCATCAGAAATATCTTGTATATTACCCACCATCTGAGATTCACATGAATATCCCTGCCTAAAGCCATGTTGTTGATTTGCAAATCAGTTTCTTTCGTCACAATATTTCTGATGTTGTTGCATATTAATCTTTCCATCATTTTGCATGTCACTGATGTGAAGCTAATCGGTATGAGTTTTCAATCATGATTTATCACCGCTCCTTAATGAACTGGTACCACTAGCACTATTTTCCAGTCCCCTAGTAAGCAGCAAGACTCCAGACTCATTTTAAATAAAATTTCGAGGTAAGGCACAATTTTGTATCCCACAATCTTTAATTAATCTGTAGTCATATTATCTACACCAGCCCCTTTGCACTTTTTTAGCTTTGAGTTCTTTCATAATTTCCTTAGGATCTGTTTTCAAACTTTGTAGTTTCCTCATTTCTATTTATTTATTCCTTCCCATCCCAGACCTTATTAGTTATTAAATTAGTCACTCAATATCTCTGCCATTTCAAAATCCCCACTAATTTCTCCATTCTTATCTACAAGTGTCTGAATACTTTTCCTTGCCCTCAGTTTTCTAACTTTAGCCTTAGAAATTTCTAGATGCATCATTCAGTGGCTAGCCATGGAGAATGTTGAAAAAATGGCAAGTCTTTTAGCTAGAGATGAGAATGTGTTGCAAGTTTAGTGACTAGTTTTGCCGTTGTCCCACTCATTTTGCCATTTGTCAATCAATAGATTCCATAAGTCATTTATTGTGTTACCTCTTCCCAAATTATTTCCACAACCTTGTCCATCCTGTTCTTTCATAGCCAGTTCGTAGCTCCTTGCCTCCTCACTTCTAGATTGAGTGGCAGTACACCTGATGCTACTGCAAAGCTGTTGTTGATGTTGAGTGATACATGCCAGTAAACCTAATTAGTATTGATCTTTGTCACCTTCATCTTCTTGAGTTGCTTGGCCCAGATTCTAGTTGCATAGCCGATGATGGATGTAAATGACATTGCAATGTGCTTTTATTTCCAAGGCTGGACAGGGCAGAATAAGAACAACACAAATTTTGACCTAGGCATGCATGGTGGGTGAGCAGTAAAACACTGGTCTGACATTCAGGAAAACACCACTTCGAATCCACATCCAACCATCCAGATTTCACTTTTACATGGTTTCCAAAGTCACTCCAGGTGAATGCTGGGATAGTTCCTTAAACAGTCCATTACTAATTTCCTTCCTGTCGCTCACCCTAAGAACTCTGATGACCTCAATGTTGATGAGGGGTAATGCCATAAGCAAATAATGCAGAAGTTAATGATTTTTTTTTACTATTTATGACAATACATCATGTTGGATATAAATTCCAAAGAAAGAAACTGTATTGAGTCCTTTTTTATATTTTTAAGGAAAAAATGTGGTAATCAAATATCTATGATCATTAAAAACCTGACCGATTTAGCCCTACCTGCACAGTAATTTCAGTTCAGACAAGGAGGGTAACAAAAATGAGGAACAGAGAGAGAAACTGTGTTGTCAATAACCTCTTAATCTTGTGAGAGATTACTAATACTTTCAGTTTAAGTAAGTGATTATTTGCTCACTCTACCTTTGTTATGAGTCTTATTTCCTTGTAGCATTGCTTCCTAATAGCAATTGTTAAATAACTTTTGTCTATAACCAGTTTTATCTTATTTAGCTTGTGATATGATGATAAAATGAAGAAAAATGCTTTCAAGCAATGAAAATAAGGGAGGCTAGGAAAAGTAGATGAAGGAAGGATTCCAGCGACAAACACAGAAAGATGAATACATGATTTATGTATAAGTGTCTATGTGTGCAAGTGCAATCCTCTTGCCGAGTGTCTCATCTATTTACTCAAATAGGGTTCGTACCAAAATATTGTAAAATGTGGATTATCTTTTTGTGCTTGTCACACTGCCATCCTGCCTTCACTCTCTGATAAGTGATTAGTTTTCTTCCCTTATCCTTCTTCACTGGCATCGTATATTTTTGCATTTGGCCTTGAAGTACTAAATCGAAATATTTTTTGTTTTTAGGGCATCGACAATGAAAGTGATGCAGCCTTCTCCATGGTTTCAGACAACACTGCAAAACTTACTTCTGCCGTCAATTCCTTGCCACAGTTGTTAGAGAAGAAAAGGCTAATTGATATGCATACCACTATTGCTACTGGTATGTATTATTTACATGCTATTTTAACCGCAAAGCATATTTTAAAGAGATTCATAACTTATCAGTTATTCTCCTTATCAATTATTATCAGCTCTTTTAGTTCTAAAAATACTTAATTTACTTCCTTCTTCCTAGAGATACCTCAGTATCTTAATCATTACAACATTTACAATACCACACAGAGTAATAAACAACATATTTGTTGATGGAAGAAGAATTTACACCCGAAGGTAATATTGAAAATTAATCATCTAAAAAGAAAGAATAGAATTGATGGCTTTATCAGGAGATCTATTCTTCTTACAATTGATATGTTATAAAAAGTGGTGATTCATTCTGTGATTATACTAGGAAAAACAAATCGGCTTTAAGGCAATATAAATAACAAAGGATAGAGAAAACGCCTCATCACTCACCAAAGTTGGAGGCTGTGGCAAGTGAGAAACATAAAAACAAACAAAAACATATGCAATATTTCAGTTGCGCACCTTAATCATTTTTAGAATTAGGCCATGTGGTTTGGAAGGTGTGCACACGCCAAAGTTTACCAAATGACCAATTTTTCTCGGGAACAACGAAGATGATTTATATATAAATATATAATAATGCCTATTACATGGAAAAGATCCATATGGTGGTTTTGGAGAGTCTGATGAAGGGTAAGATGTTTTTGAGATTAGGTGGCATGCTGAAACATGTCTGGGGGACAGTTGGTTGAATTTTTGGTAGAAGATTGCGCATTTTGGAAAGGAGCAAAGGAAGTCATGCCCCTGTTATAAGATTCGATTTATGGACTCTAGGCCAGGAGAGTACTGGGCGACAAATGCAAGGCTATGGTTGGATTTCAGAGGTGCCGGGCAGGGGTGGTTATGTGGAGGGTGGTTGTTCGCACAGCAGATTTGTTTATATACAAGCTCTGCTGGGTAGTAGCAGGAAATAAGGGCTTGGGATAGGTTCTCGGAGTACTTGGAGAGGGATTCAGCATCAGAACAGATGCATCTGTGGTTAACAAGGCTGTAAGGTAGGGAGAATTTGGTATGGAATAGGTGACAACTGACGAAGTGAAGATATTGCTGCAGATTACTGGGTTTAATATGGACAGAGGTATGTAGGGCACCCTGCCTGAGTGTGATTTCCACATCAAGGAATGGGATGTGTTTCAGGAGTAGGTCCAGATGAAATTAATTGGATGGCTATTGTTTAAGGAATGGAGAAATTCTAGGAATTGGTTTTCACTGTGGATTCAGTTCATAAACATATCATCTATGTATCTGAACCACACAGTGGGTTTAGAGGGGGTGTGGTTCAGGAAACATTCTTCAGAGAACCGAGGAATAGGTTGACATAGGATGGGGCCATGCTGCTGCCCATAGCTGTGCCGTGGATCTGTGATATACTTTGGAACTGAAGGTGAAGAAGTTTTTGGGGAGAATTAGGTGAACCAATGATGAAAGGAAGTATTTACTTGGACGGCTGTGTGGGGGTCACAGATCTGGGAAGTGTTTCAGTGCACTAAGGCCCTGACTGGGGGGAATGTTGGTATAGAGGGAAATTACATTGGTGGAAACAAGAAAGCAGTTTGTGGGTGGAGGTGTGTGGACTATGGATAAATATTCAAGGAAGAGTCTGAAATTTTTTGTTTGACTTGTTTTATTCTGGGTTTTTTTATGCTGCAATTTTAAACAAACCATTTCTCAAACCAAAAATTGAGAGTGAAAATCCACTAGTTTTGTATGCTGTGCCATTTGTTTGTAATATCTGATATCACTTTTCATATTGGTTGTGAATTTGTTTTATTACAATGAAACATTAAATGTCAGGAGAAAGTTTTAGGTAATCATTTGTTTTTAGTCTTTGATAACTGAGTACTTTCCTTTTTTTTGTCATATTCATTAGAAATGACAAAATTGTGGGGTTGTGCAGCTCTGGTTGTCACAGCGTAATGCACCATATCTTGCAAAAAGGTTATTATCAACAAAAAATTAAGTTTTCACTTATAAATTATTTTGTTGACCACCTTTCTTTGTGTATTAACATGCTCAATTTTCTAATGTAAGTGTATGTAATGAGTGTTGATTGCCATATGTCTTTTGAACCAAGCAAACTTTGTGTTCAAGTTCATTTTGATTTTGTTTTTGTAATGTCTAGTCTTTGGATTGGAGACTGTGATACACCCCAGCTTTGGCTTATATGACTTAACAAAACCCCTTTAAAACCATTATTAGGATGGCCGACACGCGGTAACAACCTAAACACCTTGTACCAACCTGTGTACAACGTGGTAGATTTGTCAGTGCTGGTCCATTACTTAATGTTTTGGCTACAATACACCCATTCATTTATTTCATTCCTTTTTTTCAAATTCCTTTTTTTGCTCTAATTATACAACATGCAAAAATCTAAATGCTTCGAACATTGATCTTGGTGACATTTTAGTTTTTCCCGGCGTATTGTTGAAATAAATAATTCTCAGGTTTTCTGCCGGTTAATTGATTTATTTAATTCTTTTAACGTCATTTCGGCAACTGTGAGTCAGTCACAGTCTTGTCTTTGTGTTTAAGAGTTAACTTGATGAAGGCAACGATGGCGGTTGCTGAATGGTCGTTAAAAGAATTAAATAAATCAATTAACCAGCCGAAAACCTGAGAATTATTTATTTCATTGATCTTGGTGTTTCTGTGTAGAGCCTGTGTTAACATGCCCTTCTTTTTAAACAAAAGGTTTTTTTTGTAAGCTTTCAACAGCTACTTATAAAGTACAGGCAAAATTGAATTTTTTAACAGTGGAATAATCTCCTTATAGTGATTCAAGGAATTACTTTTATTTTTTATGGTTGAAAAATAGATGTTGAATAATGGAAAGAGTGTCCATATCTTGTGTTATTGTCAAACAGATCATAGCACTCAACTGAAAAAGAAATATTAAGATTGCAGGACAGTATGGCAGAAAAATTTTAGTTGAATAACCAAACAGATGCTTTGAGTAGCATAATTTTAATGTTTAAAGAATTTGTTCTGAATGTTGCACTTAGCAAATCATGAAGGATTTAAAGAGGTTGTGAGGGATTAACAGTGATTGTGATGCAACAACTTTTACCCAGAAGACAATGTATTAAATAATAAGTATCGTTTATTATTAAAATTTCCCATTTATGTCACTTTTAAAAAATACTGCCCTAAAATAAATCAAAGCAAATCACAACTACTTATAGAATCTCTGTTGAAATAAACTCCCTATCCTTCCCAACAGCACAAGTTTATAAATTCATTTAACAAAAAACAAACTCTTCTTAACTCTGGCAATTATATCACATAAGCAGTGGTCCTAACTTTTCTTTAATATATTTCATCTTTGACTTATTTTTTGTTAATAGACATCATTAATCTTCAACATGTGATAAAGTTGCATTCCATAATTATTTAACTTTGCCAAACTGCCTTTTGTTTTGGAACACAATAAAACTCTTCTTAACTCACTGACAATACCACCTAATGTTAGCCTATCATCAGCATTGATAAAGCAACACCACACAACTATTTAAAATTATCCAACACCTGCAATGTATCCTAAGCAAACATAAAAATTATTACACAAGGTACTCACATTAGGTGTTTGGACAGCAGTTCCTTGCATAAGTAACTTGGCTGGAACAAATTGCTCACCTGGTTTTACAATCTATAGTATTCTCACCATAATTGCATCACTGCCTCATCGCTTTTAGTAAACCCTGCCTCTCAGTTCCTACAAACAAAGAGTTCAGTACACATTTCCCTATTATGTCCCATTCCTTGTGCAACATTTCTGAGCTTTCTGTGTTGCAACATACACTACTGTTAGTGAAAATTGCAACACCAATAAAGAGTCACGTGATTACAATTAAATTGATTCCACATATTGGAGACATGAAATAAACAAATAACTAGAATTACAGAACTGTATATACACTTTGATGGCAAGAATTCAGTACAATGTGGAGCCACTACATGTTGAAATCAGAGCCTCTAATTGTCACTGCATGGAATCAGAGATCCTAGATATGCAGTTGGGAAACATACTGCTAAACGGTTTATAGGTGCATCCACAAAGCATCGACAGTAATTGCGGGAGGACCAGAACAAAGATATTACAGACCAATCATATCCCGAGCATGTTCAGATGAGTGTCATGTCAGGTGAACATGCAAGCCAGGGAAGTAATCTCTGCTCTTCAGATTACCCCCCATACATCACATGTTAGAGCCAATAGTGTCCCAAACTATCACACTTGGCATTTGTCCACTATGCAATTCAAGAATGCAGTCTGCCCGATTGCATTCACCACTGTAAAATCTAACACACACACACACACTTATCACTGTAGAAGAAGTTGAAGTGGGACTCATCCAGAACCACTACATTTTCCGAAAGCAACAGAGTTCACGGTCTCATAGCTGTCTGAGACATTTGTGATTTGCAATAACATAAATGTTACCAACCTAGCTCTCAGCAGACAGTGTCAAATCATCGACATACACAGGTCCACACCCATTGCCAGTCCACCAACGTTGAGCCAACACTGTGGACAAAGTGGTTGGGTCCATGTGGACAAGTATGGCTGTAATCCTGTGCTGTGGTTACTTCTTTTCCTATTATGCATGGTGTAATATTAACCTATGTGGTCATACAAAAGAGAGCACTGCAGGTTCTTTGTGAATGCCATATTTTTTTCTACAGATACAACATTAAATGTTTTTTATTTAATAACAGATTTATATTTCTTACTTTGGAACTAGCAGTTTATGAAGTGCATTAATTTTCACTCTTTAAACTGAACACATCACTGAATATATCACAATGTTTGGTTTGATCTTCGAAAAGCAGTGTGTTTGATATCTGTGAAAAACAGTGAGTACAGGTGACAAAATTAGCAACAAAGTAGGAGGTTCCTTCGTGTTGATAAAATGCGAATTGATAATGACAATTCTAAAACAGACTACTCTTTTTTATGATTTGTACTAAATTGATTCACATATTCTGTTTAATTTTGTGTACAAAAAATAAGAACTAAGTAATTGAAGTGAAAAAATAAAACAGAATCCAAGCAGGATTGTAGTGTAATCTTTTGTCAGTGTTTCTCAAAAGTAGTACTCATCTGAAATTTCTTCTGTCTCGAAGTGATTTTAATTTCTTGCACCATTCCTCATGTATAAGCTACGCAATGAAAATATGGTATCTAAATTTATAATATTCTACCTGCAGACCACGTGAACCATCTTTGTGGACCATAGGTTGAGAAACTCTGGTATAAATTAAGTGGGCTAAGGGTATAAGGATCAAGTGTGGTGGTGAATAATAATGCTCTGGCCTTTCATTCGAAAGGACACAGGGAGGTGGTTCAAATCCTCGTATGGGCATCTAGATTGGGTTTTCCATGGGGTTGCTTCCATTAAAATTCCATGGCTGAATTCCTTCCTGTTCCTTGTCCCCCCTTTAAAGCCATAAGCAAAAAAAAAAGTGTAAGGAAGGCTGTGCTTGGAGGCTATGCAGATATCTAGGGGAGTCGGAAGGTACGTGTTTGTGGACCAAGATGTTTTTCAGGTTAGGTGGTTTGCTAAAGCAAGTGCGGGAAGCAGTGGATAAGATTTTGGGAAGGAGGACATGCATTTTAGGGAAGGATCATAGAAAGTCATGTGGAGGATCTGGTTAATGAATTCCAGGCCAGGAGAGAAACAGGTGATGAATATTGGTCTGCGGTCAGCTTTAGGAGGTGCAGAACAGGAACTGTGGTTTCAAAAGAGATGTGTCTGCCATGGATTTCATGTCTGTATGGAAGAGAAGTTTGGTGTGGATAGAATGGCAGCTATCAAAGTGTAGGTCTCAACTCTGACATGATTAAGGTTGCAAACCAAAATATTGTGTAGTGTGTGTGGTTTTTCTGTGTGCATTTTCTTGTGTTCATCTGGCGCTCCTGCCTTCATCTGTGGTAAGTGATGGGCCATTTTTCCCTATCCTATCTTATTTTCAGTGTTAATGGCTGTTTCATTGTCACCATTATCCAACAGTTGTAGGTAAATAGACTTTAGGATGCATGAGTATCTTTGGAGGTAAGTTAATAGATAAAATAGATGCTACCACCACATGATCCATAATTGAAACAACTGGCTGTGCATGGTGAATACTGTAAAAATGTTGCCAATCTTTCAAATTTGACCTGTTGGAAGATAATTTGTTCAGATGGTTACTTTGCATAGAATAATTGCCACTTTTTCGCTGTGAATCTACCACTGTACATTGTAAGAGGTGATAATCACATTCCAATCTTCCAAAGTATTACTCTCCCTGTGCTCTGTATCAACTACCATATATTGATCATCTTATGTTTTAAATTTTATTATTTCAATTAGTTTTGATCCTTGTGGTTTGTTTCATTTGATTTTGTGATTGTTTTCTCTTCTCCAGCTTAATTTCAACATATTCTTTGTTTTCAGATTTGTTACAGCACTTGATACTCCTGTTTCCTTACAATAATACCTAGTTGTGAACCTCCTGTTCTCATGTCTTGGTGACCTGGTAATGTCTTATTCTTTATTTAGTGTCAGTCACAACTTCTCAGAAAGTATGTTGTTTTAACAATATGTTTTTTATGCATTTTGATACTCGCCATTTTGCCTTCAGTTTTGCTTGGAAAAATAGATGCGAAAATATTAATTCCTCAAAACTCAGTTGCTGATGATTCATCACAAATGACACTCCTACACAGATGCCTGTAATTTCTCCATCATAACTTTGTTTACTTACCTTTAACAGGGTTTTCATTTACCCTCCTTTTAATTGCTTTTCTTCCATACATTGCTCGATTTTACCTTTAGTTTTACTGTATATTCTTTGTTTCTCTTCATAGCAAAAATGTTCTGCATTTTGAGAGTTCACCCTGTTTCTTCATCTATTCACACTAAATTAGCTTATTGTACAGACTTAAAAGCTTGTAGATTCGAACATTTTCATTACTCTGTGGTTGACCACTGTCTTCCTTTCATGACACTTTGATGCCTCAAAGTTTTTATTTTTTGTGACTTTGTTTCTATTTGTAATTATTAACTTATTCTGTTGCTTGTCTAATGTACAGTCGAGAACAGAATTCGCGAGACCCCTCGCCTTTCGAGTATGCTTCGTTCTAGACACGACTACCATATGGGACAGCATAATCAGTAAGTGGTACACTAAATTCATGATAAAATAGACCTCTGTTACCTAGCACATTACCCAAGACTAAAAAAATGAGGCCGCGCAGCAAGAAACTCGCAGATGCTCAAAGGCAAAGTTCGGAGTTCTACAGGATAAATAACCACAAATATCACCGTTTTTGTCATAATAATTAATGAAATAACCAAATGGACCAATTATAGAGGAATGATAACACTTCTTTCATAATTTTGATAATCATTCTGTATTTTTTTCCCCTCTCGAATAAACAGTTGACAATTCGCTAGCAAATGCAATTATATGACGAATATCGAAAAGAATCGCTAAATTACACTTGGAAAACCAATAAGGGAGTTTGAATGAACCTTCCTACGCTGCAGTGTTATAGAACAGTGTGTCACAAATACGCACAAAGTTTATGGGTAAGTAGGAAGAGCATTTACGAAAGAACTCTAATGGTAAAGTGAGTCATGAAATATAAATAAACTATTTCTAGAAAATTAAATGGTTCAGAATATTAACACCTTAATTTTGTTTTCAACATAACATATTTAGAAGTTAAGCTTAACTTGATCTTAGTAGCAACAGTTTAGTAGTAGTAATAATAATCAATAACAGTAAATGAATAAATAATCCATCTACAATGTGAATTAGCGGTTCCAGATTTTAAACCTCGAAGATGGAAATAGGTAAACTTTCATTTCTCGCTTTGTTTCTAACTAACACTGATATTTCTATAAAATTTTGTATCAAGCTTTACTTCCTGCCTTACAAGTCCAATGGGTTATATAGGTAACACTGTTGCCTAGCATTTGGGACAGTGTGAATTCAAACCCCGTCGGACATCCAATTTAAGTATTCCATGTTTTTTGTAAATCTCTCTAGCTGAATTCTGGAAAAGTTCTTCCAAAAAGCCGTGGCTGAAATTCTTACACGATCCTAGTTTCCAATACTATCAGGACTCATATCACATTGGCGTCAAAGAAATGATTATGACAAAAAAACAAGAACAGAATGTGGTGGGTATGTGTTAGTACTCTAATCCGGCTTTCGGGGCGTCGTGTGTTCGAATCCCCATCTGGCCGTCAAGTTATGGGTTTTCCTTCAAAAAGCTATGGCTAAATCTCTCCCTATTACTTGCCTCCTAATGACCTTGATGAGATGTAAAGCTAGAAGCAAAAAATAATTTCTCAAATAAAAATAATGACATATTTTTGGTGTGTTATCGACATTTATCTTGTTAGATTAATCTTATTCAGAGGCCGAACATGGTAGCAAAAGGACTAGTGTTATTTCCACATGTGGAGAGTCTCTAGTTCAGTGTTTTAGGGCTTGTCGATGTCGAAATCATTATAGAGGAAAAAGGACTGAGGGCATGTTTCGGGGAGGAATTCAGCCATGGCCATTTCACGGAATTATCCCGGCACTCACGGAGTGATTTCAGTTTATCATGCAATATCAAAAGATGGATGGATGCATGAAGATTTGAACCCCTATCCTTCCGAATCGGATGGCTTGAGGGTTACCGGCATTCTCGGTCACTGGTGCGATTCCAGTCAGGGGCGTGGGTGTTAAAGTAAGTGTTGTTGTATGTCTTATGCTGTCTTTCAATTGTATGAGCAAAAAGCATCTGGAAATACATCAGTACACAGGATAATCACACAAAATGGCTTAGCTGGATGAATTACTATCGGGAGGAATGATATTAAAAATTTAAGACAATTTTATTGAACCAAAAGGCAATTGGCTGCCTTCAAAAATCTCACAAGTCAATCCCATCCCACAAAAAATATTCTTTGTTCGGTGCCAACTAGTAACATGGCTCAGTTCTAAAAAGGTATTAGCATAAAAAATTTGGAAAGTAGGCGGACTGTAGTGAAGTTCTTTAGCACACAGAGAGGTATATTTATTTTTAGTTGAGAGTATAGAGTTTAATCTCTTTAACACTATATGTGATTATTCCCTAAGAAGTAATTCTTCCTACAGGTTCAAGGAATTACAGATCAGACGCAAGGAGGAAGTAACCTATCCGGCAAATGTTCCAAGGAAGTGTTTTTTTACCAGTGGCTTTGAGGAAGTGAAGAACACTTGTTCAGTAGAGTTAGCTTTAATAAGGTTTGTGAATATTATCATCCGATCTCGAAATATGTCCCTTTTCGAATTACTAACACCTCCAAATACAGTGACAGTCATTTGCCAAAAGTAACAGAACAACTTCATATAACATATTATTAAAGTTTCTTGATCAGAGTTAGCAGACTGAAAATGTTGAAAAATAACATTGAACTAATATGTATTAGTCATTAAAAAATTCTTAAAATTACTACTCGAATATTTTGAATTTAGCATACTATCATTACAACTTGTAAATGTTCTACTTGTACTATTTGATTACAAAATTAATTAATTAATCAATCAATATTCCATATTAATGGCACTTAAAACTGGAAGTGCACGTTATGGAAAATTGACGATCCTCCATCTGCTGATCAAAATATTTTATGACCCTTGGTGCCTGTGATCATTTAGCCTGCTCCAGTTTATATTTTTCTGACTATTGTGTCAGGCTTTGCTGAGGTAATATGGCACACTATAGTTTAGTCAATACAAGATGAATGCTACACTCATTCAAAACCAACCACATGCAAGGACGGAGTCGAACTGGTGACCTTTACAATGTGATGACAGTATTCTAGCCTCTACACTGCTAGCGCCAGCTTAAGTATCTTGATTGGGACTCTAGCGATGGAATTTGTGAATGTGTCTGCTGTAGTGATTTGCTAACACGGAAGACAATTCCGTAGGTACACTGAACAAGCAAATTGTCAGACATTTCAGGCATGTGATTTTCCTCATCCTCGTGCAACTAACTTGCTTATATTGCTACCTGAGGCTGTTGTCTCACACTGACAAAAGAATTGTATGATACGAAAACTGCATATCCTCGAGGAACCAGGGCTTTGTGAACTTTTTAAAATTTGTTTCTAGCTTGACTTCTCTACTTCGATGTCATTGGAGATGGGAAGCTTTCTGATGGAACTATCCCGATGTTTGCTTGGAGTGATTTGGAAAAACAGTAGAAAATCCAAATCTGGATGTCCGGACAGGTATTTGAACTCGCATTCTCTTGAATGCAAGGGCAGAACATTATCGCTCGTACACAACACTGTTTTTTTTAAATTGAATGTAACATGTAGATATTACATAATCGGGTAATTACAAAGCGCAACAAATATTCAGTCAGCATCGAGATATTTTGGGAATCTACATCTCCACAGATATTCCGCAAGCCAAATTTCGGTGTGTGGTGGAGGCTGCTTGTATAATTAACATTTTTAATGTCTCTTTTTATTTGTGTGAATAGCGCGAGAAAAAAAACAGATGCCTTTAACTCTTTGCATGAGTTCGAATATCTCTAATTTTACAGTCATGATCTTAACGCGGTATGTAAGTAAAATATTTCTAGCATCTTCTTCAAATCTACGCTCTTTGATTTTCAACAATAACACACTACATGATTTATAGAGCCATATGTTACTGTAGATGGTTGAGAATTTCCGTGAAGCTATCATGCGTACTAAAAGAACCAGTGATGAAACGAGCCACTTTTCTTTGAATTTCTCTGTCTTCTATCAACCCAATCTGACACCGATTTCTGATATAAGAACAGAATTCAAAAATGGGTGTAACAACTGTTTTGTAAGCTGTAGCCTTCGTGTATAAATTACATTTCCTTAAATGAAGTAAAGTCAAATTGTTCTTGCCGTTGCTCAGGTCACAGGCTCTGTGTGCCAGGTACATGATCCGCCATCAGCAGTCAAAGGGTTAATGGCATTCCTCCCGATAGTCATTCATCCAGCTAAGCCATTTTGTGTGATCATCCCGTGTACTGATGTATTTCCAGATGCTTTTTGCTCATACAATTGAAAGACAGCACAAGACATACAACAACACTTAATTTAACACCCATGCCCCTGACCGGAATCGCACCAGTGACTGAGAGTCCCGGTAACGTTCAAGCCATCCCATTCGGAAGGATAGGGGGTTCAAATCTTCATGCTTCAATTCCATATTTTGATATTGCAAGATAAACCGAAATCAATCCACTAGTGCCGGGATGATTCCGTGAAATGGCCATGGCTGAATTCCTTCCCGAAAGATGCGCCCAGTCCTTTCTGCACCCTAATGATTTTGACGTCAACCAGCCGTGAAACAACAACAAACTAGAGATACTCCACATATGGAAATAGCACTCTAGTCCCTTTGCTATCATGATCGACCTTTGAATAAGATAAATGCAACAAGGAAAAGGTCCAAAACACACCACAAAAATGTAATTATTTTTATTTGAGAAATTATTTTTTGCTTCTAGCTTTATATTTCACCAAGGTCATTAGGGGGCAAGGAAGGACTGGGGGCAATTAATGGGGAGTGATTCAGCCACAGCCTTTGGAAGGAACCATCCTGACATTCACCTGGAGTGATTTGGGGAAACAATCTAAAACCCTTATCTTGACGGCCAGATGGGGATTCAAACATACGATGTCCTAAAGGCCGGATTAGAGTATTACCACATACTGACCACATACTGTTATTTTAATTTTTTTTTTCATCTTCTTCATTTCTTCAATGATAATGTGATATGTATCCTGATAGTATTGGAAACAAGGATCGTGTAAGCATTTCAGCCAAGCTTTTTGAAGGAACTTTTCCGGAATTCTGTTGGAGAGATTTACTAAAACCATGGAATGCTGAGATTGGATGTCCGACGGGGTTTGAATTCACGTCCTCCCAAATGCCAGGCAACAGTGTTACCTATATAACCCATTGGGCTTGGAAGGCAGGAAGTAATGCTTGACAGAAAATTTTATAGAAGTATCAGTGTTAGTTAGAAACAAAGCGAGATATCTTCGAGATTTAAAATCCGGAACCACTAATTCACATTGCAGATGGATTTATTTATTTATTTACTGTTATTAATTATTATTACTACTACTAAACTGTTGCTACTAAGATCAAGTTAAGCTTAACTTCTAAATATGTTATGCTGAAAACAAAATTAAGGTGTTAATATTCCGAACCATTTAATTTTCTAGAAATAGTTTATTTATATTTCATGACTCAGTTTACTATTAGAGTTCTTTCGTAAATGCTCTTCCTACTTACCCATAAACTTTGTGTGTATTTGTGACACACTGTTCTATAACACTGCAGCGCAGGAAGGTTCATTCAAACTCCCTTATTGGTTTTCCAAGTGTAATTTAGCGATTCTTTTCGATATACGTCATATAATTGCATTTGCTAGCGAATTGTCAACTGTTTATTCGAGAAGGGAAAAAATACAGAATGATTATCAAAATTATGAAAGAAGTCTTATCATTCCTCTATAATTGGTCCATTTGGTTATTTCAATAATTATTATGACAAAAACGGTGATATTTGTGGTTATTTATCCTGTAGAACTCTGAACTTTGCCTCTGAGCATCTGCGAGTTTCTTGCTGCGCGGGCTCATTTTTTTAGTCTTGGGTAATGTGCTAGGTAATAGAGGTCTATTTTATGATGAATTTAGTGTACCACCTACCAGTTATGCTGTCCCATACGATATTCGTTCCTAGAACAAAGCGTAATCGATAGGCGAGGGGTCTCACAAATTCTGTCCCCGACTGTATATTTAAACTAATAACTAGACAGTATAAGAGATGTGAACTGTTTTTTACCCACTCAGCTGTTCTGAACTGTATTAAATCCCGACGTCTGGATACATTCTTTGAGTTTGAAGAGAAAATTATGAGCAAGTCAGCTGTGGAACCAAAACTCATGGAACTATTATCAGATGGAGAGTCTGGTACACCAGAGGATAAAATGCGTCTGTTCCTTATTTCATACATATGTTCACACACTATGTCAGAGGTAAGCTCCGTCTTCAGAACAATTTCCCATTTTTCACTTAAGTTTCTGGTTGGTCAGAACATTTTTAAAAATTAATCTTGACTTTAGGTATATTTTATAGTGCCATTTTTTTTTTGCATTATGGATGGTAATGAATATTTCTTTTTTCCCCCCCTCTTAGGCTGAATTTGACCGCTATGCAGTTGCTCTGCAGAATGCTGGCTGTGATTTGCAACCCTTAACATATATCAAAAGATGGAAGTAAGTGTTTGTACAGAATGTTTTGATATTGGAAGCAACCTCCGTTAATCAATAAATGTATTTTTGCCCTCTGTTTCAGAGCATATACAAAGATGGCAGCCACCCCTAATCAGTATGTGGGAGGAGGAACTAAAACAGTTAGCAAACTTTCTTCATTCGTTATGGAAGGTGTCAAAAATTTGGTCGTGAAGAGGCATGTGAGTGTTACTTATAACATCAACAGTTAATGTAAAAAAAATTGAACTGATTTTGAGTGTATGAGTAGGATTAATGCTTCAGTATTTCAATAGCCACTGTGTGCCAAGACAGTGGTTGGCTGATGTAGAGCTTTATTTGGAGGAAGAGTAGTTAAAATGAGTTTTCAGATGTATATTTATTTAGGTTGCATTTTTAATGATTAGTTTGAGTCAAGAGGAAATACTTTTCAGGAATTATAAAGCTATTTAGGCATTCTAGAAATTTCGAGAGCCATTGCTGGGTGCTGCCAGTGCGCTATAAGAGAACTGGCTTTTTGATTGTTGTGGTCTGTTCCAGTTGCACCTTCATGATGGCAGCTTAGGCGTGTGGCTAACATGTGGCAGAACTTGTAACTTTGGAGATGAAATTTTGATGTACTTGTTCATTAGGCTCGGTCAAATGATTCAATCGTAGTGGTTGTGGTGAGGTATTCTACGTGAATTGTGAATAAATGCTGATTTGAACTATCTGAGACTTTCCAGTTGATAATAACATGTTATACAATAACACCCCCCCCCCCCAACCCCTGCGGACTTAGCAGTATTGCAACATCTGTCTTTAATTTTATGATTTATCTGCAGATACCAAATTTTGGTTTTTGCTTTGATATTTATAAAGTAATTTTTTTTATTGCTGATTTGATTCTTTCTAATAATTAACATAAACTTCATAATTTCTATGAGGTAATGTCCTCAGGTTTGATAGTAAACAAAAAGTGCTGATTAATGAGAAAAAAAGAGTAGGGTGGTGCAAATACATACCAAACGTTGTGCTATTTATAAATATGCTACTAGCTATTTGGCTGCTGCCTATCACACTTCATGTTCCACTGATGACAGAGATTTTAAACTCCAGTCTTTGGTCTTTGATATAAAATGTTCAAACAAAAGATTTTTTCTTTTGGACACATATATTAAACAACTTTTCAAAATTTTACTAAAGTAAACAAACTAAACATGATTATTGTATTTTGAAAAGCTACTAGCACCAAGACCATAAAATTTAAGGTAATAAATTTTCTGTACTGTTAAAACTGTGATCAGTCTCTTAGTGTTCCATAGTTATAATATAGTTTAGTGTAGTTTCTTATTTTCCAGTTTAATTGATCATCCTAAATTTGAAAATGTTCATGATTCACATGTTCATTACTGTTTGTTGCTTTGCAATTCTGCTATAAGCCAGTATTATTATGTTTGCTTCCTATTAGGGCTTCTCATTGTTAATAATGCTCTGCCTCATTGCATGGATTGTATAAACCCATAAATTTTCTGATACTGATCTCTGTTTAGGTAAGATAAATCCAAATATGTTACACTATTGGGAGATGTTGCTAACCATTTCTAGAGAACTGCTATAAGGATGTCTGACTTAGCCACTAGTGTTTCGTGAAGATTTATCTTTCCAGGAATTCATTCTCATATTTAATGTGCATATAAGTAGGATAAATCGTCATGCTTAAAATAATTGTTTTATTGTATTATCCTAAAATTAATTGGTGAATGATGATAATCAGGTACATTCACAGTTCTGTGCAATAAAAAGCAGTAGGATATTTATCTTCACTGCAGAAGGCTAGCCACCAACTTGTTGGAAGTATAGTTACTCTGAGTGGAAAATATTTTTATTTAATCAATTATTGTGATAGTTATATGGAAAGGACAGATAAAATACACCCAACACTCACCAAAGTTGAAGGGAGAAGGGCAGCAGCAACACAAAACAACACTTAAACACAGAAAATACAATATTTTGGGTTAAACTCTGTTGTCAAGTTAAAAGAAGTAAGTGGCTGAACTCACTCAAGCCTTGAGGTCGATGCAACCACTCATATAATGAACCATCACCCTACCACCTCCAATGGTCAATTTAATTACTAACAAATGATTTGGATGAAGTAGAAATGTTTATATCAGAACTTTAGAACATTGCAAATAAAATGACTCAAAATAAAATTCATAAAAACAGAAATTATACCAAAAAAACCAACATTATTAAAAGAAATAAACATTAATGGAAATAAAATGAAAATCATTATTAAATTAAAATACCTTGAAGAAATAACAACCTACATGAGAAAAACCTCAATCCAAATAAGATCAAACACGCTGAAGCGTAAATATTAACTTGGAATATTGACAAGAAAAATCTATAACCCAGTTACAAACCGGAAGCCACGTATGTAGTGGAAACACATTTCCACTTGAATTAGTAATTAAAGACTGGCAGATTACAGGTGATAGAAAGGTTAAATTGGAAGAACTTGCATCATCAAATATATATTTATATATGTATAACTAAGGAAGAATAGGGAAATAAGATCCAACACTTACCACAGATGATGGTGGCTGGGGATGACAAACATAAAAAAGAACGAATACAAGAAATGCGAAATATTTCGGCAAATAGCCTTATTTTTGCAGAAGTAAGACACCAGGTAGAGCCAGACATGTACACGACAACGGTTGTCTGGTGAATGGTATGGCCGGCAAAGATGGTCGTATAGGAGTGGGAGGAGGGGGAAAGCGCAATTACTATATCAATAATCGATAATGCTGAAGGTATATTATCATTGAAAGTGGTAGATCAACATAATAACCACAGATGAAGGCAGCTAGGAATGATGAAGCTAAAAGAGACAAACACAAGAAATGCAATATTTCAGTGTTAGCCTTATTCTTGCCAAGAGTGGGACACCAGGCAGGGCACGACGTGTACATGCCGAAGGCTGTTTGGTGAATGGAGGTAGCGTGACATGGTCATCAAAGATTGGACTATGGAAAAAGGGGGGGGGGCAAATAATAGATTGATAATCGATAATGCTGACGGTCAGTTATCTTTGGAGGTCTGGGAACATCAACATAATTACTGTGTGAGGATATAAATATTATAAAACATATTTTGAGAAACTTTAAGTAGGAAAACAAAAAGAAATAATAAGTGCTGGACATAGTGGGAGGGACTTATTGGAGATTGAGGCCTGGAGGATTTCAGGTGTCTAGCATATTCTGGTAGGTTAGTTCCCATCTACGCAGTTCAGAAAAGGTTGTGGTGGCAGGGAAAACTCTGATCACCCTAAATGAGAAACAGTTGTTGAAATTCTTGAGATTATAGGAACTTTACACTAGCAATATAGCCCATCCAGTGGCAAAACATGCCAGTTCCCTTAAGGAATGTTTCTGTACCTTGGGAACATAAAAAATTTCCTTGCAACTAATTTGGAATTGTATTTTCCAATTGAACAACTTGCAAAATGGATTTTATTCCCAGCACAGCTCTTTGATGTGATTATTAATTGCTTTCTGATTTTATATGGAGATGCAGATGATACTTCATTCCATAGTTTATTAGCATGCATAATAAGGAAACAAATAAACAGTAAAAACTAATATTGTTTCTGTCTAGATGTTAATAAACTGTTTGTTACTCCTTTTTAGGGTGAGGATTGTCCAGAAATTAGTGCCTATTCTATAACGAAAAAAGTAAAGCTTTTAAAAGTAGCATTTTATTTTACAGGACCATAATGTACACTAGCAATAAGGTGTACTGCCAGATTTTGTTGTAAAAACACAATATTTTAACAGCTAGTGTTAAGGAACAAGACCCTAAGCCATTTATTTAATTAAATCTAAAGTGCATTTTGTATCAATGTTAGAATTGGACTGGTTATGATAATGCCAAAAAGTTGATGCTGAGTATAATAACAAAAGTGATTTCAAAAAGTAATAAAAACATTTTGATGAATGGTTTATGCAGGGAGAAAGTTAGTTAAAAGAAGTAATTTTACATATAAAGTTTTGGGTGCAAAGTAACCAGTGACTCTTATGACTTCTCTCACAGTATGCCATGAACAATTAGACTTGATTTAATTTAATTTAATTGCAATTGCAATGGAGCACACGCTCCGGTGGCAATTTCCCTACACACCCAACTTCTCCCTATCCTGCACCCACCTACATTTGCCCCCTACAAATTTCCACTTTAAATTCTTTTAACGTTTTCTGTAAGTTATACATTCGTAACTCATTCCAATCCCTGACTCCCTTACCTAAAAAAGAAAATCTTCCCACACCCTTGTGCCTGAAATTGAGTGCCAGCTTGTGGTCATAGTCATCTTTTCCCATCCATGAACTACTTTTCATATCTACTGCAATATCTTTCCATGCCTCATTGCCAGTATGCACACAATAAAACAATCTTAACTGAAATAAATAATGAGAAAATAATAACTATGTAATTTTCTCAAGACTCGGATATAAATAAATAAAAATAAGCTAAGGATGAAATTGGTTGGTCAAATAAGTTGGATTTAGTTTTTTTTTTAATGAAATTGAGTTTACATGCCAAAAATTATATAAGAATAATTGTTTAAGTTTCATTTTAAAATGAAAAAGATTACACAAGTTTTGGAATTCCTATTATAGTTAATAACCATGTGATAGTTGTATCCATAAATTTTGGTTAGTGTCGAATATATAAAGATGGAAATCATGTCAGATGAAACTATTATTTAAAAGTAATTATTTAAAGTTAAAACATTTATCTTGGATTTAATATTTTGAGAGAAATGAAATATTAAATGTACAATAAATTATTCACTTCACTGTAGCTTGTAACAGATGGAACTCTACAAAATATATTTTGAAGAGTTTAAAATCGAAAGGGAAAGAACAGCTAAGGTCATCAGAAAAGTGAAATTTGAGAGGGAGCAACTAAAAGAGATAGAAAAAAACTTTAATAGAAACAACACCAGAGATTTCTATCCAAAATTCAAGGTTATTCTCCGCATAACCTTTGCTTCAAGAATGATCAGGGTAAACTAATTCTAAACAATAAAGATAATTGCAAACATCTGGCCAAATACTTTAAACAACTACTTAACGGTGAACCCCCTCAGAATGAAATGCCATTTTATTAAACAAGCACTAAACTTCCAGACTCAGTTCCACCATATAAGAAGGAAATAAGAGAGATTATAAAGAGCCTTAAGAACAACAAGACATCTGGAAAAGACTCCATTGTTGCTGAGCTAATTAAGTTTGCTGGAGAGTAGGTAATAGACCAACTTGAGAAACTCATCCAACAAATCTGGCTTAAAGAAGAGATACCAGAAGAGTGGAGGGACGCTGTCATCCATCCGTTACACAAAAGGGGAGACAAATCAAATTTGAATAATCACAGAGGTATATCACTACTATCTGTGGCATACTACATACTCTCCAAAGCACTGCAGCGAAGAATAGATAATCACATAGATCGACAACTAGGATTAGGCGGGATTTAGGAAAGGACGATCATCTGCGGAACAATTCTTCACTATCAAGACCTTGATGAAAACGAAGGAATTAGCAGAGGATAAAAAGGTGATCGTGACTTTTGTGGACTTCAAGAGAGCGTATGATTCTGTAGACCGGGATATACTAATAAAAGTTTTGAAAGAATTCAGAATAGACAATAAGACAACATCACTAATACAGCAAACTTTAAAGAACACTCGATCCCAAGTTAAGTTTTTAGGAGAACTTTCAGATTACTTTGAGATCAAAACTGGAGTGAGGCAAGGTGACCGACTATCCCCACTATTGTTCAACTGCATCTTGAAAAAGATCATCAGGGAATGGCGGAAAGTGATGTGTCAGTCAAACGTCCTAAACGGAATTAGACTAGGATACCAGAAGAATGGCTTGACATCACTTTTCTTGAAGTCCACAAAAGTCATGATCACCTTTTTATCCTTTGCTATTGCCTTCGTTTTCATCAAGGTCTTGATAGTGAAGAATTGTTCCGCAGATGATCGTCTCACTTTTGCAGATGACATTGTGTTCTTTGCAAGAGATCTGGAGACTGCAATCAAACAGATAGAAGTCTTGAAGGAAACCACTGAGAAAGCAGGACTACAAATATCGTTTGAGAAAACGGAATACATGAACATAGATGCAAAAGACCAGACATGGACAATGAAAACTAAATATGGTGATATTAAAAGAACACAGAAGTTCAAATACCTTGGTGAAATTTTGACTCCCAATGTTAATGAAAAGGCTGCACTTGAGATGGTGTGAGAAAGATGGAAACAGCTTTCAGGATTTGTCAAAAGACATACGAATCAAAATTACTGTCCCATCAGGCGAAATACAAGCACTATAGTACAGTTGTGAAGTCAGAATGTTTATACGCAGCAGAAACACTAGCCAGAAAGGGATAGAAAAGAAAGAAAGAAAATTTCTAAGGAAAATCTTGGGACCAAAAAAAGTGACAGGAATCGAATTTAATTTCCATTTGAGATCGAACCAAGAAATATACAACATGTTTGAAAAGGTATCAAACACAATTAAGAAAAGGAAATTAGCTTTCTATCAACATATCAAGACAGTGGGATCAGAAAGAATGGGAAAGAAAATTATCAACTTTCAAGAGAACAAGAAGAATCAAGTTCCATGGGTGAAGGAGGTTCATCAGGATCTGAAAAGATGTGGGATCAGCATGGAAGACATCCAAGACAGGGAATTATTCAGAGGAAAAATTGTGGAGGTAAAGGATCTGCCTGAAGAAAAACCAATTAGGAAAAGGAGGGAATTTTCGGAGGAAGAAAAAGTAAGAGTGAGCCATAGAATGATAAAGTACTGGCGATGGAGGAAGGAAACTCAGAAGATGAAATGAAGTTGCTTAGTCGTAGTCCATAGATGGCTGAAACGAAAAGAAAGAAAAAATCACTTCAGTAATTTATTACAGCTAAACAGTGGAATATTTTGGAAAAAGTATCATAACAGAAAATATTCAGAATAATTTAATGTATTGCATATCAAAATTTGGCGATAATTGGTAAGATTTGAGCAACCATGGGAAAGTTGTGGAATTAGATTCACAGGGATACATGTTGTAAAATGGAATCGGGTGGTTAGTTAAGCCTGTGCATTGCTATCCTTGCAACAGTCGGTTTGCAGATTGTATAGCATGTAGGAAGAGTCTGTGTCACTCATAGAAAGATCTTTTCATACAGTTTTGATACTTAGAAATTTTACTGTTACAGTAATGGAGTTACAGAGTTAGAATTACTTTCAGTGGAACTAGGTTAGTGATAGAATATTTTCAGCAGCATTAAAGACTTTGAAGTATTTTAGTGATTGCTTATCAGAACTTAGAGAAATTATTATGTGTGAAGAGAACTCTTATTTCATCTGCATTATTATGTTAATAGGATTGCTATTTTTCAATCTTCAAGGAATGACTGTTGTAATTGTGAATGCGTTGAGTTGTAGATGCTAACTAGCATCAATTTCTGATTAAATATAAGCTTACTCACATTGTGACTTTTGATACCAGCAAAGTGAAATTTTAGAATATATTGTGACTTCTACATTTCTTCTCCTTTGTTATTTTGAACTTCCTTCAGCCAATGTTTAAGTGAACTATTCGTAAATCCCATGGTTAGGGTAGTTACCGATTTGAAGCAAGAACCTTCTCTCTAGAATCACAGGTAGAATGTCCAGCTCCTCGCTCTTCGGTCCATGAGGAAAACTTCTCGCTCCGCCCCTTGTAGTCTCAAAGCTCACATATAACAGAAATTTCCAGGATTTTAAGTTATACGCTCATTTGGATTGGATCTTCAGGTCGGCACCTAATGTCACGTGATATCCCCGATATCTGATTTGTCCCGCTCATATCACAGAGGTCGGACATATTCGGCTAAGTTCGCCGGGGTGAGAGCACATTCGGGTGTCGGGCGGCAGGCATTTCCCGCCAGGTGAGTGACCCTGTTGACCACCCATCCCCAGGGAGCAGAATGTGTGGGCCGGCAAAACCCCAGATCCGCGACTTCCTGTCGCCATGGTTCGGGAAGACCACGATTAGCTTCAAGCCTATGCAGCTCAATAACTCTTTAATATTCGCTTTACAAAGATACACTGTATGTTCACCATTTCATTACAATCCTCACTTGGAATCTTGCGTACTTCATAAAATTACAACAAAATCTATTTAGGTGGTCGCCCAAGATTTATGTGAATTACTCTAACATTATGACATATATAATAAAAAAAAATGCACCTTGTAACGGGGCGACAGCACGTCACGTTACAACATGAGTCACTTGCTCATAGCTTGCAATGTAAACAAATCAAACCATTCCACAACTAACTTGATTGCAACGCTAGCTGTGATGTGAAATTGTCGCTGGGAAAGTCTGTTTTTTTTCTACTTTTCTACATTGTCACTATGTTAATTCAAATACTTGCCAAACTGTCTAATGAGTTTTTGTAACCCTGCCTCATATTCCTCTGCCACCAGTCCATTGAGAAAAGTAGTTACTTCTTTCAGGTTTTCATCATTTTCAAAACATTTTCCTCTCAAAAATTCTGACAATTTCGTAAAACAAAATGGTATATTGGTTCCAGAAGCCACTGGCAATAAGTTGATGGTTCCTTCTTAAACTTTTAGGTTTGGTTGGTAAACATGTGTGACGGCACTTCATTCACTGGCATTTGTTCTCAAATGTTAAATCAGAAACCTAAGTTTCGTCCCCAGTAACAATATGAGTCGGTAATGAGTCTGCAGCTGTATGATTTATTTTGCATGCAAAAATGTCATGAAGATACAAGAAACATGAAAATTGCTTATTGTTTTCATCCACTGTGATATGCCAATTGTTTGTAAATTCATCTATTGAATTCGGCAAGTCGTATGTAATAATTGATGGGTATCCTGTTTGCTCATTGTATACATTCTCTCTCCAGAAGATTAAATTTTAACACTGTCACTGAATAGATGATTTATCATTTGCATTATCTCCATCAACCTCTTTGATTTGATGATGAATATGGCCACACATTTCTTGTATTAAGGAATTGAATAATCCATCTCATTTCACCATTCTCAAGTTTTCGAAAATGTTTTAAACTAGGCTTGCAACGAATATTCGGCAACTATTCGGTATTCGGCCTATTCATCCACTTTTTTACTATTCGGCCGAATACCGAATATCTAGGTACTATTCGGCCGAATACTGAAAACTTGTGGTTTTTTTTTTAGTTAGATAATTGCCTAAAATAAAATGATTGATTAATTGCATGGTAATGTATTTAACTTGCAGTTACAAAAAAATAAGCCTGCATGGTCAACTTACACGATGTCAAAGCAAAACAAAAATATTATAAATACCTTTTCACTGGAATCATAATTGAAATTTAGGCGTGTAAGATTGTGATGCAGAAATACTCATTTTTCTGCATTGTCAGGTAGCAGTTTACTTCTTTTCTTCTCATAGACATTTCCAGCTTCAGAGAAAAGCTGCTCCGAAGAAACACTGCTTCCTGGCGCAGACAAGTATTTTGTTGCAAACTTTGTCAAACACGGAAATTTCTCTCTTCTTGCTTGCCAACAAATGTACGGATTATCATGCCATGATATACTATTAATATTTAAATAAACATCAATTTCAGTTTCAACTGCATTTTTTTCTTGTGATGTCCCTGCATTGATCGTACTTTTCCCTGTAACAATCTCTCCAAAATAATCCATAAAAGATGAGAGTGTACTCTGACTGTGACCCGACTCTTCCGTCATCCTCTTGGACTGAATAGGGGACGAATTCACGCTGCCGTTGCTGCTTGTTTCACAGTATATCTTTAGACCATCGATCAAAATATACTGCCTTGCATTTTCTCTTTGAGTTGACTGGTGAAAACATTCATTTTGAAGCGAGGGTCCAAAGCGGTTGCCGACAAATAATTTTTATTTGTGGCAATGTCTTCAAATCGTTCGTTTCAACCCTTGTTGCTTGACAAGTCTCACTTGGCTTAAGTTGGCTGTTAGCTCTGATGTGCTAGTTTTATTGCAATATCGCATTAGATTAACAACATACGGAATAATTTCAGAAATGCTTGCATATCCGGAACTGGTGATTTTTCTTAGTTCTTCAAATGGTTGTAGTAATCTCAAAAGTTGCTCTAAAAGCTCCCATTGAGCAGCAGTTGGCAATATTGCAGTCCGTGAGATACATTGAAATTGCCCATTTTTGTTCCATTAGCCTTTCAAGCATATAATATGTGGAATTCCACTGTATACTGACATCTTGCACCAATTCATTCTCGGGGAGGCCCAATTGCCTTTGGATTGCAAGCAGTTTTTCTTGTGCAATACCGGAATGATTGAAATGAGTCACGATCCTCCTTCTTGCAGATATGATTTCCATCACTTTTGACTGATTTCAGACAATCGACAACAATTAATTTGAGAGTATGAATGAAACAACGAATTGAGGCCAATCCTGCATTACTGACGGCCTTTACTATGTTTCATCCGTTATCATGAATGATGACATGAATCTTTGCTAGCAGGTTGTCCCAAAAACTAGTTATTTCTTGTAGAGCAACTGCAATATTTTGTGCTGACCCTCAAAATGCTTGATGCTCAGAACGACATGTTTGACATTGAATTCACGATCAATAAAATGCGCAGTAAAACTTAAAAACTAATGTGATTATGCAAGCACATCCACATGTTACATGTGATGGAAATAAAATCAATCTCTGAAAGCATTTTGTTAATTGTCTTTACTACCTTTTGGTATATTTCTAGAATTATTTTGTTTGAAAAGTAAGGGTGATATGGTATGTTATACCAAGGCAAAGCACTATTTGTCTTCTAAAACCAGCCCTTTCTACCATATTTACTGCCTCATTGTCAAGTGCAATTATTTCGCCAATTAAGCGATGGTATTTTTTAGCCTTGGGATCATTAATATCACATTGTTTAGGTATTTCAGTACATTCTTCAAGACTCAATTGTATTTTTGATGTCTTAGGTTTATTTGCACCCATATTTTGATCCGTAAATACAGTACTTGCCCCTTAGGAAGCGTAGGCTGCAACTTACGGTATTCTTCGTTGTGTTTATTTCTCAGATGGTTTACCATTCCTGATGTAGTTGCTTTCTTCCAACTCCACCTCAAAAAAATTTGTTTTGCACAATTTACACACAACAGTTTTCTTATAATTTTTATCGTCCTCAAAGCATGTCCATACAGGCGACTTATTTTTAGAAGCTATGATTGCCACACAACTTCACTTATAAAGTGCACAATCAAACTAAAAATCGATGCACCACCACTCGCAGACTGTTTTTCTATTGTTGGCGCTCACTCGATTCAAGTTGGTTCAAACGATATCGCATCGCATAGCCGTCCGACACACGGCCGATACCCACCGTCATCTACAGCTATACATGCCACATGTGCTACCACTCACCTTATTTACCAACTCACCTGCATCCACTGCACTGCCTCTTACATTGGTCTCACCACTCAACAACTTTCCTACAGAATGAATGGCCACAGGCAAACAGTTTATACTTCTAACCCAGACCATCCCGTGGCAATTCATGCGAACTTCCATAATTCAAACAACCTCAACACCTGTTTCACAGTCAGAGCTATTAGAGTTTTTCCAAATACCACCACCCCTTCAGAACTCCGCAGATGGGAACTAGCCTATCAACATATCCTTGACACCAGACACACCCGTGGCCTAAACCTACGTTAAACCTGTCACTTGCTATCTCTCATTTCATTTTACAGTCGGTTATTTATATATATATATTTATTTATTTATTTTTTATTATATTTTTATATATATATATATATATATATTTTCCTCTTTATTTATTTATTTTATTATTTTTTATTTTTTGTATATATATATTTTAAATTATTCTATCTCCCTTTATTTTCAATTATAGCTTTTTGAACTAAGCTACACAGACATTATATTCATTTGTTTCACTTTTATCGCTGGTCAAGCCTATTCCCAACCCCCACCCCTCCCGGCAATTCTTCCACTACCACGCGTTTTCCGCCTGTGCTTCATTCATGTGGCAGGCTCGGATGTGACCACTTCTTTCCCCCTGCCATATGTCTCGCCTCCTACATGAGGAAGACTAAAAAGTCGAAATATTGTGTAATTCTTTTGTTTTTGTGTTTTTACGTGTCTCGCCCTCCTGCCTTCATCTGTGGTAAGTGACGGGTAACTGTTTATTTTCCCTATCCTATCTTATTTTCAGTGCCTCGCGGCAGTTTCTTTGTTCCTTTATCCAACAGCTATTAGTTTGGTATACTTAGACGCTGACGGTGTGATGTCGATCTGGTGAATGTGATGAAGTTTATCTACTTAGACAGTGACAGTGCGATGTCGATCTGGTGAATGTGATGAATTTTATCTCTAAAAATAGAGCAATGATTCCCAAAGTGGCTGATATTGACCCTACAGGGACTTCCGTGTGAGTAATGAGGAAATTTGGGAATCCGCGAAATGAAAACGGAGGGTCCACCCACTTTCAACATTACAGGTATTTAGTAAAGTAATTTCAAGCTTTTAGTACAGATGAAATTAAAACCATACATGGCTATTTAACAGATGTATTTGCTAATTTTAATTGTGTTGACTTACGGTTACAAAGTGATAGTCTGAATTTAAAGGCCATAATTTTAGGTTTTCTTGTCAGAATTAATATATTCAAACAAAACGGAAGCCACGAATCTTCCCAGTTCTCCAGATTGTAACTGATAAACGTTGAGGATGATGATGTTTCGGCCTATATTCAACATTTAGTCTAAATGCCCTACTCACAGACTAAAAAACGATATATGAGGATGTTGTGACTACAAAAATATTGCACTCTATTATCGATCCATATAGTGAAGAATGGCATATCATACTACAAGAAGATTATTGATCAAAGTAATCACTATCGTACTATGTAGGGGACATTTCAGGAAGTGGTATCAGCAATTCGGTCTTAAGAAGGTTATACCAATTGTTTATCCCTTATTATGAACTATCGTAAGAAAGCGTTTCCATCTTCACACCTCATTGGATGTTATTCTTAAGAAAAAAATGTCATAAATAATCCAACATTGATACTTGAGGCCATACTTCAAGCTCGTTAAAACAGGCACAGAGTGGTGGGAGGTAACTCTGCTTTAACAGGCGGGCGAGAGACAAGCACAGCAATACAGATTTTGGCTCACTCCGGCCAAATACTTTTGCCGAATATTCGGCCAGGAAGTCTGCCGAGTATTCGGTATTTGGCATATGGCTGAATATGCTATTCGTTGCAAGTATATTTTAAAATCTTACAGTAACAAGAAAAGCATTAATGGTGAACATAACCTCACACACAATAAGCAGCAATGCGACTGAAACCAGTTGACCTTGAATGGTGGCTGCAGGAGATGCCAGCATATGTCAGGTATCCATTAAATTTTGTAACTACGTGACTAAATTTGTTCTCAAACCGTGAGTTGGATTAAATATTATTGCATATCATTTCTATAGGTAGTTTCTATGTTAGAAAGCAGATTTTTGCAGTTTTAAGTTAGTATCTTCTGTTGCATCAGCTTTGAGCATTCGCCTGGAGTAATATTTCAAAAATTCATATCAAAATTATTTATATTCAGCTAAACTATTAAAGTTATGATTTTTTTATAATAACTCATGTTGACGTTTGTTACAAGATCTAGCGAATTGTAAAGTTTCAGAGTGATAGTATTACTTTAGTTGTCAAGGTCAAATTAGATGATGCAAGCCTTTCAGATGTAAGATTTGATGTCTGATCAGCTTTCCAGAAGTTACCTATGGTAAAGAGGAAGTGAGTGACTTTCCCCCAGTTCGTGTGACTAGAACCTTCCCTCATTGGCCAGTCGTATAGAAACAGTCGATGCGACATGAGGTAGGTCTCAGTCTTTCAGGAACCGCGAGCGTGATAACATGTAGCTCAGTCGGCTAGTCAGTTTTCATTTAGAGCACTACGGTGCTACCGGTTTGGCGAGATGTAGGTGTCACAAAGTTGTAAAGTTTCAGTCTGCATAACTATTATGCTGTTTTGAAGTAGTATTACACCATGTGGGGCCTCAGGATTACTTAAGTGTTGGTCGCTCACAAACTAATTTAACAGTAGAAGCATCTGAAGAACTTTTGCATACTTTCAAGAGATCATTAATTGTACTTTGACCTTTGGGGTGTAGTCTGGCTTGAACAGTTAATCGAACTTGCTATTCCATCTTCAGTGAAATTGTCTGATGCCTGTTCAGCTAATGCCTTTGCAAGATCTTTCAAGAATATAGTGATTTTTTTTATTAACAACTGACTCGTGAACATTATTTACCTGTACCTTTCCTTAGCTTGAGGTAAAATGAAGCTAAGCGGCAACCTTTTCATGATTATGAAGCTGTAGCTGGACATATCCAAGGCTAGACACGGTTAAAGCTGAGACAAAGAGGTTTATGCCCAATCCCAGCATAAGCTTGTTGTCTTACAAGCACTGTTCCTAGTTCAAAAGGTGTATTTCTTTCCGGATGACCCTTGTTGTTCATTTAACTGCAAATGCAAAGTAAATACTGGTGTTAGCTGCCATGTTGTTCATTAGAACTGTTTAACAAGCAGATATATGTTTAATGGAGAGTATTATAGGCCATTTGATACTAAATATTTGTAATGAATCAAACCTTTATTTTTTAAGAGAAAACTGTTATGGATTTATAGTTTTTTGGGGTATAAGTGAAAAATATATTAAAGTAACAAACACATGTTAGTCCTGTATTGTGTGTGAAGTAAAATGATGGTATAGATATAACATACCTTGTTTGAATGTACCCTTTTTTTTTTGCAGACATGATTAAATAGCTTGAAATTAATTTTTTTTTTCACTTTCAGAATTTGCCGGTTACAAGAATAGTTGATGACCTTATTGATATGAAATTTTCTCAAGAAACAGAAGATTTCAGATACTTTGATCCAAAGCAGTTAAGAATGATTGATAGTTCCCAAGTTCCACGAAATAGAACACCATTCCAAGAAGCAATTGTGTTTGTAGTTGGAGGTGGAAATTATATTGAGTATCAGAATTTGGTGGACTATGCAAAGGTAGGCATGTTCAGTGAAATAATTTTTTATTTTGGAAAAAACTGTATGTTTCTGTCTGTATATGATTGATTTGATAACAGGAATGGATTCTCATTATTCATTTACTTTTTTATCAAAAATTGCACATTAATTAATGAATTGATAATGTCAGAATAGATTGGGCATTATAATCTAGGTATGGGGAACAGTCGAAGGTAAGACCTGTAGAGGAAGACAGAGATTAGAATATATGAAGCAGATAATTGAGGACGTGGGCTGTAAGGGGGTATGTAGAAATGAAGAGGTTAGCACAGGATAGGAAGGGATGGAGGATTGCATCAAACCAATCAAAAGACTGATGACAGCAAAAAAAAAAAGAAGCTTTTTACTAATTTTATATATATTAATCTTCAATAAAATCACCCAACTACTTTTCCTCTTTGTGGATTTAAATTTTTAATTCTTTAAGCTATTCTGAAACTTGTTCATCATTTCCATTGTTAATTTATTCCAATTTCTTACTTCCTTACCTACAAAAGAATTTTTTCACCCCCTTATGCCTGCAATCAAGTGCCTGCTTAAGGATATGGTCATCTCTTCCCCCTCCAAGTACTGTTACTAATTCTTGTACCAAAATGTATCCAAGACTGATCACAGATATAGGCCTTTTACATACATATCTAGCTGCCCTTCTTTGTACCCCCTCCAACTCTTGTATTTGATACACAAAATATGGGTCCAGTACCAAAGATATATAAAATAGTTTTTAAAAAGCATTTTAAATACAAAATGATTTTTTTTTTTTTGTGTTCATATATTATGTACATTAATTTCACTTAATTCATGGATTTTAACACTACAATCAGTTCAAGCAAGTCATCCTTCATGTTGGGTCTTATGAAAGCAGTCTTATGGAGCAGAACTTGCCAAAAAGTATTATTTTTTAGGAACACACATTTGCTGTAGAATATTTAGTAGGCAGTCTAATCCTTCAAATATTGCAGTATTTTTATGTCTATTGTAGTGTATGTATTATCAGTTGCTGCAAAAGAATCTGAACTCTCTACAAACATATAATAATATTCATTTACTTTTTTCCTAAGTTGACTATATATATTTTGAACATCTTTGTGTTTTATATTTAGCACTTCAGCAACAAACTATTCTTTTGTATGTTCTCCATTTTCCTTGGCAAACATTGGAATTTAAAACAGTATAAGATGCATATGCTAATATGGTATCTTCATCTCTGCATTCTCCTAATTGATAGTCTTAGAAGGCATTGTGAGAGATTCTTTCTCTAATTACATCAAAAAACACATTACGATATGTAGAATTATCTGTTTGTAATCTGATTAGCATCCATTGCATTCAAATTAATTTTGACAGTAAACAGCCATAGAAGGTACGAGGGAGTATCTTACGTAAATGAGCCTTTTGCAATATATATATATATTCTTGTGCATGTCTGTCTTTCAACATACACCCAAATGGTCTTACAATCAAACTGGCAATATTTGGTTGTCCCCCACAAGCTCACCCTGCCCTACATGCCTTTCGCTATCAACAGTCTTTGGCCTTACTCACCTTGTTCTGCAACAATATACCATTCTGGCAAACCAACATTCTGGAAACTTCATATTCCTTGACAAAATACTAATATTGTCATTCCCACAAGTAATTCCAGTTTTACAGCAGATTTTACAGCAGTCAGTTAATTCCAGCAGTATGCATGCCCAGAAGCATATACAGAAGTTGTCCAAATTACTGAAGTCCCATCTTGCATTGGGGTAGTTGCTTGCCCACCAGCCAATCAAACTTACAGCCTCCTCTCATTTCCTCTAAACTATCCATTGCCCAGCTCCTCAACGTACCGAAACCTCTCCCTTTAAAACTTACACTTCGTTCTCTGCACTCAGTCCCTATGCCTAAGCCTAAACTGTCAGTTATAAAACTATCCTCTTCACCACTATCTGAATCCCAACTCTCTGTACTCTCTGAAGGACTCACCTTCTCATCTACCCCCATACTTGACCATACCAAACTAGTCCGCGACTCTCTATCATTCTGCCGTACACTTCGCTGGCGGTATCACTTTGCCACTCATGGCAGTGAACATGGGTATCAGGACCACCTGGAACCAAGTCTACATAAATTCAAACCATCATCCACACTTGACCCTCCATCTCTTCCCCAGAACCATCCCCTCCAAATGGTCTAGGATTTCCTGTCTACTAGTTTGACTTTTCCCACTTTCCTTAAATCTTTAGCAAACACCAGTAATCTTGGCTCAGCTGAAAACCTCACCAGGAAACAACTCTCCAGCAATCCAGATCTCATTATCCTTCCAGCTGACAAGGGCTCAATCACTGTAATCAAGAACAGGAGTGACAATGTGGCTGAAGCTCTTTGTCAGTTATCAGACACCAGCACTTACTGCTGTCTATCGGAAGATCCAACTCCTACTGCCAACAAGAAAATACAGGAATATGTACAGTTTAGTGGGCCTCTCCAAGGTCTCACCCCACAATCCATTTTGCAGCTTACGGATGACCAACTGAGCGCATCTCTGCCTTGGTTAACCAGTATCTACAGCTCCCTTCTCATATAAGGAAACCTAACACTTTCTCTTCCGGCTTTCTACCGTACCCACCCCTCTTCCTTCCAATTCCATACTGGTTACCATTGATGTCACATCCTTGTACACAAACATTCCACATGGCCTCAGGACCGTGGAATATTTTCTGGACCAGTGCCCTCCCAACAGCCTTCCTATGACATCCTTCCTCATCAAATTGGTGCACCTGATTCTCAATAACAACTATTTCTCCTTTGAAGGCAACATATGTCACCAAACCTGTGGCACTGCCATGGGCACCCACATGGCCCCCTCTTATGCTAATCTGTTCATGGCCCATCTGTAACAGACATTTCTGAAGGAAGTCCTTCTCAAACCCCTCATTTGGCTTCAATTCACTGACACATCTTTATGATTTGGATGCATGGAGAAAACAAACTACCAAATTTCCTGAACCATCTCAATACCTTTAGCATGCTGAAATTCACTTGTTCCTACTCCCACACCCAAGCCACATTCCTGGATGTGGATTTGTCCCTCTCCAATGGCTTCCTCAACTCTTCAGTCCACATCAAATGCACCAACCTTCAACAGCATCTCCATTATGACAGTTGCCACCCATACCATACCAAACATTCTTTCCCCTACAGTCTTCGCATTCGAGCTGGTCGCATAACCAAACAGTATTTCACAAGCATTGATTTTCTGCAACTACCCTCCGGCTTTGGTGAACAAACAGCTTTCATGGGCAACAATACAACCTACTCAGCCCATCAGTCATCCGAAACCCTCAAAAAACCAACCACAATCCAGTCTTCCTCACACAATACTACCCAGGTCACAAATCCATTAACAGAATCCTCCGGCAGGGCTATGATTTCCAGCAAACCTGCCCTGAAATGAGATCCATTCTTCCTCAAATCCTCCCTGTCCCCTCCTAGAACTTGTTTCAGTAGACCTCCTAACCTCAACGAACTTCTAGTCCACAAACATAGTCTTCCTCATCCCAACAGTCAGGCTCTTTGCCATGCAATAGACCCCACTGCAAGATCTGTGACATACACCGTGCCTCCACCACGTTCACCAACCCTATCAGAGGAGAAAGCTTCCCTATCATAGGACATCCCACGTGTGAAACCTCCCTAATAATTTACCAGTTAACATGCAACCACTGCCTGGCTTCATATATAGGTTTGACCACAAATCCACTTTCCATAAAAATAAATGGCCACCGACAGCGTTCACACGGATCCCAAAGCACCCAATAGCTGCCCATACCATCACCCATGACTTGAATAATTTCAACTCTTGTTTCACGCTCCATGCTAACAGAATCCTCCCTAATAGCATCAGGTCCTCTGAACTCAGAAGGTGGGAACTTGCCTACCAGTACAAACTGGGCACAAGGCAATCACCTGGTCTCAACTTCAGATAATACCCGATCATTATTATTATTACTTATGTTTACCCTTTTTTAATCCTTTCATTGCCTCCATCCCCACGTAAGGTGACGTTTACTTCATAGAGTCTTTTGTTTTAAAATTATTATTATTGTATTTTTTTTTAAATTATTTATATATGTACATATATATTTTTTAATTTTCATATTTAGATTTAATTATATTTTGCTCTTCCCACTGACCAGAGATTTTGGATTTTTATCTATGCTCGGGTATTAGCTCTAAATCACTACTTATCCTCTGTTTGAATTTACACCACCATTTTCCTGACCAATAGCCTTTCTGTGAGGCAGTCTCCAACATCACCCACCTCCCATAATGTTCTCCTGTTGACAAAGGGCTCATCCTGAAAATTAATTTATCAGTTGTATTTTTGTCTTTTCTGTGTGTTTGTGCCCCTCATCCATCATCATAAGCAGGGGTGGGCAACCAAAATGATCTTGTGGGCCACTTTGGAAATGCGTCATAACTCCGCGGGCCACATATAAAATTATATACTGTATATTAGATGTTCCGAGATGCGCGCGTATTATGAGTTCGCAGAATATAACATAATTATTCCTCGAACTGATAACTGTAAACTCATAAATAAAACAGGCAATATCTGTCATATATTCGCAAAAACATTATTTTAAAATCAAAGAAATTTTTTATAATAATTTCGACAGTTAATTTTGAAATATATGGATGCACAAATAATGTATTTTTAACTTCAAAAAAATGGGGGTTCTCAATTCGTCTGTAAATTTTTTTTATGTATGTATGTATCTTCACCAATTTTGAACCGATTTAAATTAAATTTTTTAGTGGATAGGTTATACCTCCAAAGTTGTCCCATATGAATTTCATTGAGAAACCACCCCTTCTACCCTCCTCTGTCCCCTAAATTTTATACAAATCCACATTTTTTATTCGATCTCGATGAAACTTTGGACATATATAGCCAAAGATAAAGAGAAAAATACTGTCAACTTTTGGTTTAAAAAAAGTGAACCCCTCTCCCCCCCATCCACCCTCTTAATTTTTGTGAATTTTTTTTTATTCAAAGCTACAGTTGACACCATTTAACTGATCTCCATTAAAGTTGGCATATACATGTAGTTTTTCATGGAGAAAGATTCTGACCAAAAAAATCAAAATAAAAAACCACCCCTCTCCCATTTACACCCCTTAATTTTATAGAAACCTACATTTCTTATCTGATTTTTACTGAACTTTGCCCATGTATACTTTAAAACAAAGAGAAAATTCCTGTCAATATTTGGCCTTCCAAAGTTCAACCCCCCCTCCTTCCACCCCTTTAATTATTGTTAATGTTCTTCATAAAAAGCTACACTCGACACCGTTTGACCGATTATCATCAAAGTTGGCATATACATGTAATTTTTCATGGAGAATCTGACCAAAAAATAAATTAAAAAAACACCCCTCTCCCCTTTACACTCCTTAATTTTTATACAAACCCACATTTTTTATCCGATTTCGATGAAACTTTGGACATGTATAGTAAAAAATAAAGAGAAAAATACTGTCAACTTTTGGTTTGAAAAAAACTGAAGCCCTCTCCCCCTATCCACCACCTAAATTTTTACCAATGTTCTTTATACAATGCTACAGTCAACACATTTAACTGGTTTCCATTAAAGTTGGCATATACATGTAATTTTTCATGGAGAAGGTCTCTGACAAAAAAAAAATATTAAATAAATAAATAAACCACCCCATGTCTCCCTTTACACCCCTTAATTTTATAGAAATCTAAATTTCTTATCTGATTTTTATTGAACTTTGCTCATGTATACTTTAAAACAAAGAGAAAAATCCTGTCAATATTTGGTTTGCCAATGCTCAACCACTTTCCTCCTTCAACCCCATTAACTTTCGCCAATGTTCTTTATAAAAAGCTACAGTCGCAATCGTTTGACTGATTACCATGAAAGTTGGTGCTTATATGTATTTTTTTCACGAAGAAGGTGTCTGCCCAAAAGATCTAAAAACCACCACCTCTCCCCATTAAACTGCTCAATTTTTATACACAACCCCAGTTTTTATCCGATTTAGACAGAACTTAGTAAATTTTACCATAAAACAAAGATAAAAATGATGCCAACTCTTGGTTTGCAAAAAATGAACCCCTCTCCCCTTTTCCACGCCCTTGATTTATGTCAATTTCTTTTTAGAAAGCTACAGTCGGAACCATTTGACCGATTTTTATTAAAGGTGGCACATACACTCCTGGAAATTGAAATAAGAACACCATGAATTCATTGTCCCAGGAATGGGAAACTTTATATACACATTCCTGGGGTCAGATACAACACATGATCACACAGACAGAACCATAGGCACATAGACACAGGCAACAGAGCATGCACAATGTCGGCACTAGTACCGTGTATATCCTCCTTTCGCAGCAATGCAGGCATGCAATTCTCCCATGGAGACGATCGTAGAGGTGCTGGATGTAGTCCTGTGGAACGGCATGCCAAGCCATTTCCACCTGGCGCCTCAGCTGGACCAGCGTTCGTGCTGGACGTGCTGACCGCGTGAGACGACGTTTCATCCAGTCCCAAACATGCTCAATGGGGGACAGATCCGGAGATCTCGCTGGCCAGGGTAGTTGACTTACACCTTCTAGAGCACATTGGGTGGCACGGGATACATGTGGACGTGCATTGTCCTGTTGGAACAGCATGTTCCCTTGCCGGTCTAGGATTGGTAGAACGATGGGTTCGATGACGGTTTGAATGTACCGTGCACTGTTCAGTGTCCCCTCGACGATCACCAGAGGTGTACGGCCAGTGTAGGAGATCGCTCCCCACACCATGATGCCGGGTGTTGGCCCTGTGTGCCTTGGTCGTACGCAGTCCTGATTGTGGTGCTCACCTGCACGGCGCCAAACACGCATACGACCATCATTGGCACCAAGGCAGAAGCGACTCTCATCACTGAAGATGACACATCTCCATTCGTCCCTCCATACACGCCTGTTGCAACACCACTGGAGGCGGGCTGCACGATGTTGGGGCGTGAGCGGAAGACGACCTAACGGTGCGCGGGAACGTAGCCCAGCTTCATGTAGACGGTTGCGAATGGTCCTCTCTGATACCCCAGGAGCAACAGTGTCCCTAATTTGCCGGGAAGTGGCGGTGCGGTCCCCTACGGCACTGCGTAGGATGCGACGGTCTTGGCATGCGTCCGTGCATCGCTGCTGTCCAGACCCAGGTCGATGGGCACGTGCACCTTCTGCTGACCACTGGCGACAACATCGATGTACTGTGGAGACCTCGCGCCCCACATGTTGAGCAATTCGGCGGTACGTCCACCCGGCCTCCCGCATGCCCACTATATGCCCTCGCTCAAAGTCCGTCAACTGCACATACGGTTCATGTACACACTGTCGCGGCATGCTACCAGTGTTAAAGACTGAGATGGAGCTCCGTATGCCACGGCAAACTGGCTGACACTGACTGTGGCGGTGCCCAACCGCTGCGCAGCTAGCGCCCTTCGACGGCCAACACTGCTGTTCCTGGTGTGTCCGCTGTGCCGTGCGTTTGATCATTGATTGTACAGCCCTCTCGTAGTGTCTGGAGCATGTATGGTGGGTCTTACACACCGGCGTCAATGTGTTCTTATTTCAATTTCCAGGAGTGTATATATGTAATTTTTTATGGATAAGATCTCTGACCAAAAAATAAAAAAAACTACCCTAGCTCCCCTTCCCTTAATATTTGTACAAAACTCACATTTTGATTCGATTCGGTGGAACTTCGCATGCGTATACTTTAAAACAAATAGAAAAAGAAAAATACTGTCCACATAACTTTCACAAAAATGCAAACCCTATCCCCCTTTCTACTGATTAATTACTGTCAATGTTCTTTATACAAAGCTACCATTTCTTTCTGATTTTGAAGGAAGTATGCACATGTATACTGCAAAACAAACAGAAATATACTGTCTACATTTGGTTTCGAGAGTCCAAAAACTGCTCCTTCCTTTCCATCCTTTAATCTATAGTTTCTATCCGATTCTGAAGGAAATTTGCACAATTATACTTTGAAACATACAGAACAATTTTGTTTAAATTAGATTACTTAAGCCCAACCCCTCTTCCCTTCTACCCCCACCCCTCCTAATTTCCAATGTTCTTTATAGATACCCACAGTTTTATCAGATTTCCATGGACCACTGCACATGTACTTAAAAAAAAAAATTAAAAAAAAAAACAACAGAAAAATAGTGTCTATATTCTGTTTACAAAACCCAAACACTCACTCCCTTACCCCATTTAATTTTGGCAAATGTTCTTTACACAAAGCTACAGTTTTTATCTGGTTTCGATGGAAATTTGCACGTTTATACTTTAAAACAAAAAGAAAAATACTGCCCACTCTAGCTTTACAAAAACCAAACTACTCTTCGTCTCCACACCCCTTAATTGTTTTTTTATACATACCTACAGTTTTATCTGATATCAATAGATATTTACACAAGTATACTTTAAATCAATCAGAAAAGGCAGTCTACATTTGGTATACAAAAGCTCAATCCCTCTTCCCCTTTATCCTCACCCCTTTTAATTTCCAATTGTTCTTTACAAAAATCCGCAGTTTTAAATCCCATCAAAATCAGTTAAGCTATTTTTAAGTCATGGCATAATATTTATAAAATAAATGTGTCGTAATGTCTCAAAATGTACTTCAGATTTCAACTTTGATCCCAAGCTTTCACCAATTAAAAAACCAATATTTTTTGTGTGATGCCGGAGCAAACGGATATATTCCAGAGAGATTTCTGTATGTGGTATATATTAATGCTCATATGTTACATGTTTCGGTTATCGACCAGCAGCTTTAACAGATGTTATGATAAGATCGAAACATAGCCTGACATTCCTTAACACAACCCCTAATTCACCCCATTCTGGAAGTGGCTGTGGTATATAAAGACAGAATTCTTCTTTGAAAGCAAGCACTTTAATCTCTGAGCTACCAGGAAGTTCACAAAATGGGAACTGCTGCGGCATATTTAAAATACCAAACAAACTATAATACCACTAAAAATTTAAAAATAAAATAATTGTTTAAAAAAACATAAAAACCGCCTTCAAAAAAAAAAAAAAAAAGCACTAAAAATTTTAAAATAACTTTATACCTTGCTTAGGAAAAATTAAATCTAAATAGACAACATTTTACATTACTTTCATTGAAAAATTGACATTAATTAGTTATTTTTGGAGTCGGTGCCAGCGAAAACAATAAAAACAATAAGGAATAACAATAATACATAAAAAATCATGTTACTGCTTACCTACAATTAATGCTAGAAACATGTTTCAACAAAACTGAAACATACAGATGATACGCTGATATTATACTCTGTAAATCGTTTACTTCATGATGCAACCTACCAACTGACACTGTAGCGCCAGAGATATGCCTGGATGACCAATAAGGCCAAGCCATAGATTAAAATACTGTTAATTTGTTTCCCTAAGCTGTCTCCCACAATAACACTATCTGCCTCACGACATGCTGTAAAATTTTGGGAATTTTTGTTCATACTCCCCGTTTCGCCTCTAACGCCAAAAGAAGTTCAGTAATTTGATCTTCGCGATGTGACAGCTGGCACCGACTCCAAAAATAACTAATTAATGTCAAAATTTCAATGAAAGTAATGTAAAATGTTGTCTATTTAGATTTACTTTCTCCTAAGCAAGGTATAAAGTTATTTTAAAATTTTTAGTGCTTTTTTTTTTTTTTTTTTTAAGGCAGTTTTTATGTTTTTTTAAACAATTATTTTATTTTAAATACATTGGTTTTCACTACATTGGCAATTATAAACTAAATATAATTTGATAAAGTGTGATGAACCACGCGGGGCGAAAAAATCTTCAAGGCGGCCACAGGTTGGCCAACCATGCTCTAAACCGAGTACGATGCTTCCTTTTGTTAATTTTCATGACTGAAAAAAGCTGCTCACATTTATATGTGCTTCCGAATGTGGAAATTATTTTTCATGCGAAAACTCTCAGCTTTGGATTTATTCTTCGGAAAGGTATGTTCTGTATCTGAAATTTCTGAACCTCTCGCAGGCCGGATCCGGCCCGGGGGTTGCCCATATATGATCTAAAGGTAAGGTGGCTCATTTCCCTATCCTAATTTAATTTACTTTTTTCAAAATAAATTCTAATTTATATTTTTTTATTTTTCTACATAGTTCCCCTTTTTATCTATGTACTTCCTCCAACACTAGGTAATTTTTTTAATTCCAGTATCATAAAAAGTTTGGAGACGTGTATCAAACCAATTGCACAAGAACAGTTGCACCTCCTCATTCGTTGTGAAATGCTGTTTGCCAATGACTTCCTTGAGTGGATCAAACATACGGAAGTCACATAGTGATAGGTCTGGGTTGTAAGGTGGATGTTCTAGGACAGCTCAGTATATGTTGACCAATTTTTGTGTGTGCGCTTGTGTTTCTGCTGTGTTGTGGCATCTGGGATTGTCATCGAGAAGCAACACATTTCTGATCAGAATACCGCACCTTTTTGACCGTCTGGCAAGTGAAACTTGACTAACAAGGGGATTATATAGTCTCAGAAATTCAGTTTGGAATGAGACTTTGCAGGTTAGTAGTATACATTAAGGGAGTCCACCCACTAAACAGGTAAAGTGCACTTGCCAGAAGATTCTGAGAAACATAACTTTCTAAAGTTTTACGTGTAGCTCATATAGAACTACTGGTTAACACCATGTCAGCACAGTGAAGTGGCTGAATCTGTAGCGAACTTGCTTGCCATGTGTGCAATCCGGGTTCGATGCTGCCTTGTATAATTTCTTTTTTTAATCACAATATTAATTTAAGGTTTTCATTTACCACCATTAAAAAGGCATTTGAAATTATTTAACTTTTTACAAATTAAAGTCTTTAATTCTTATCTTAATTACTTGTAACAGTCATTTTATAAGTAAAAAATATTTATGATTTACTTGATAATTTTTTAGGCTATTAACTTTATTTACAAGTTGTTATAATTTTTTAAACTATTTAAAAAAGTAGCTACCCGAGGTATCATCGAATCTAGTTCGCCCGCGTGGCAAGCGAGTTCGCTACAGATTCGGCCACTTCACTGTGCTGGCATGGTATAAAGACCAGTATATGAACTGCACATAAAACTTTAGGACCATTTTTTCTTGGAATCTTCAGGCTAGTTCGCTTTACTACTTTACTGTGTAAAAACCTTTAAAGTATACTACCTGCAAAGTCTCATCCCGAACTGAATTTTTAAGACCGTAAGGTCCCTTTGTAAGACAATGACGGTAACAGGTAGCATTGACGTTCTTGTAAAAACTCAACAAGCAGAACATCTTACATTCCCACACCACAGTGGCCAAGACCTTTCCTACAGGCAGTATCATGTTCGCTTTCACTGGTGCACATATTCCACTCTTCCGCCACTCCATACTATTCTTCAAATAACGGGTGTAATAATGGACCCAATTCTCATTGCACATGATGATATTTTCAACAACAAAAAATAGTTTATCCCCCCATAACTTCTTAGGAGACTTCGAGAAATTTCAAACCACTCTGTTTTCTGCTCTGTATTCAGCAACTTTGGAACCCATCAAGCCAACACTTTTCAGAAACCCAAGTCATTACGAATTATTTACTGCAAACTTGGGGATGGCGCAGGTGGGAAAAAGTTTCCAACAGGCTCCCGACCTTTCTTAAATTTGTTACACCACTGTTTTACCTGAGCACATGAAAGGGTTCTTTTCCCGAACTGTGGGAGTAAATGAAACTGAATTTTAGCACCATTTGTTTTCTCTGATAAGAAGCTTAATAACAACACATTTTACAATAACATGATGTACCTCTTTCTCATTTATCATCATTGTTGCTAATAATAAGAAGCAATTAGCATTCCAATGTTATTATTGCCTTCCACTTGATCCCTCTCTTCTGTCCAAACTGTTTCAGACTCCTCACACCATAAACGGAGGCACTGTTTAAAATGGGCTTGTTTAAATTTGATCCACCCTCTTATCTTCGTTCCCTTCAAAACTTCTGTTTCACCAATAGATTTTGTATGCCTTATGTATTCATAAAGAAAATGAATTTCAATTTCATTAAAAGTTGCCAAACCTAGGTTCCTGCAAGTTTCATTAAGAGTTTCCTTTAGTGCCATAATATCTTGAATAGAACTATAATAAGAATTATAACTTGTTAGACTTGGATATGTAGAGGATTTTCCAGTAGACTTTATTTTTCATATGCTTTTGGAGAGCATGAACATGGGTTTCAAAGTACTTGACATTTTGCCTTTGCCGCATTATGAAATTTCTTGTGTAAATTGTTTTGAGGTCTTGTCTATATCACTTGAAGCAATTAAATGCAGTGTATGGGTAGCACATCTTTTATGATTAGGCAGTTGATACTCCTCAAAATCTTTTCAGAGTTTAGGAAATTCTCTCAGTAGTAACACCTCATCGTCAGTTTCAATGTTTTTGATTTGGCTGAAAATCTTTTACAATTTGTGTATTTTCCAAACCAGGTTTCCCATATACAGGGTCAGCCTAAATGATTAATCAGGTTTCAAAATACTGTTCATTGAAAAGTATGTGTGCGACCTATAAAGACGAATGAAAAAAATAAACATGTGACTTAATTCGGACAGGCACCTGCAGTCAACACAGCCACATGAAATATTTTGTGCATGTGTGTTTGTGTAGTATTTTCTGTCACTGCAGACCACCTTCTTTGACCTTCACGAGTGATTTGGTTTTATAGATCTTGTCAGGCGCTAAGGCTGCACGGGGGTTTGCAACACCTTCACCTGAACTATGAACAATTAAGTTCGTGACCATGTGTAGCCCTCTGGTACCTATAATATTAAATAGATCGGCCGCCACGCATTCATATTAATAAACCCCAAATGCGAAGGGTAAACAAGATAAAGTCATTTAACACAGTTTGAGAATAACACAGTACTTATATTCTTGATAATAGTTCACTCGTACATTGTACCAGTACCAGAATCTTGAATAAAGCATCAGACAACAGTTTCTTTGAAGATTGCAAATTAAGTACAATTCTACGAGAACACAAAAACTGAGTCCCCTTAACATTAGTGAGTACTACGGCATGTTGAAATTTGCCTAAACTGCTACCCTAATTTGCACCGCTAACTAGCGCGAAGTTGCGCGATCACTTTCCGGTGAAAGAATGAGACAACATGAGCTTACAGCAAGGTCTTTTATAGACTTATACGAGCCTGTGACCTTGGCGAACCTTTCTTTAATTAATATCTCCAAAAGTACATAATGGTTTAACTTGAAATTTTTACAGAGACTCTATTGTCATGTTCTATCTGTTTTAATTTAATTTAATATTTCAAAGGGTTTCTAAAGTCTTAAAACTAAAGTCATCACATGACCAACTTGGTGGAATTTTTACGCGCTTGAACAACAATCCGCGACAATCTACTTTTCAAAAACTTAATTACCGGACAAATGCTTAAACTTTTTACCGAAACCAAGATATCTCCATAATCGTCTCAATTAGGGCTATTTACTGATATAAATTTCAAATTCATATTCCTTTTAATTAAAAAGTTCATTTTTTCTCTTAATTAAAACTATTAATTAAACTTTGTCAAATTATTTAATTTTACTACCAAAATATCAGGGACAGTGCTGACTATAGCTGGTGATAAAAGGTCAGCTGTAGCTTTACTCAATTTAAAGATATTTCGAATCTTAGTTTTCTACTTTTCCGATTGCGTGTTTCAAAACATGAACAAACGGGAATATCTCTTAAACTAAACGTTTCCTGATATGATAAATACACTTTAAAATGATTTTTGGAATATCTCTTAAACTAAATGTTTCCCGATATGATAAATACACTTTAAAATGATTTTTTATGGTAAATTGTCCCTGTGGGAAAGATTACAGGAAAATTTCTTAAAGTTGACAACTATTCTTCTCGAAATTTCTAAGTCCAACATCGGCAACTTTACAATTGATCTATGGAATAATTTACTGCTGTGGGTAGCTAGTGGGAGTGCTTTTGGTGAACAAAAAGGTACTTTACAATCTATCCTATCCAAATTAATATTTCCTCACCGCATTTCTTCCTTGATGCTAAGAATCTAAAAGTTTATTTCAAGGAATCATTTGGTGTAGCCCTATGTTATTAAAACATAATTATTATTTTCCATTTTGTGTTTCAATAATGTACAAGATTGTCACAGGAAAAGTTTGAGGTGATCATAATTTATGCACACACCTTGTAATGAATGTTAGGAAAATGATGTTTGTATTTTCTCACCACTTTAATCAACTGATGATTTCCTCCCCCCCCCCCCCCAAGTCTTTCACTTTCATTTAAGATAATCATACTTCGTTACAGGGAAAGGCGGGTGGACCATCAAATAAACGAGTTATCTATGGTTCAACAACCCTCTACAATGCTAAACAGTTTTTGAAAGAGGCAAGTAAGATTTTCCCCTTATGTTAAATCAGTGGATACCGATTATGTTAAGCATTTTGTTAATTAAGGTATTTCTTTGTTTCAGTTGTCACTGCTTGGACAGGAGATGCATTGAAAAATATACAGAAAATATATGTTACAAAAGACTTGGTATATTTACTTCTTTTTATGCTGTGTATAAATTATAAATTTTTAAATATAGTTTGTATAAATAAGAAAAGAAAGGGAAATTAACCCACCACATACCAAAGTGGACGGATGCGATGAGAGAACACTAATGTTGACAAACAAACAACACAATATTTCGGCATATGCCTTGCTCACAAATAGAAAAAACGGGCCATTAGGCTCGGAACCGTGTTTTAATACTCCCAGAGTCATATATGTTTCACAAACTTGTGTTTCTGAATGAAATATTTAGAGATTTTTTAGAATGTTAATCAATTGCGTTTTGATCGATTAACATCATCATTAATTCAACATTTCCACTTATGCGGGTCATTCATCACATCTCCTTCCAGAGGCTGTGTTTATTTTTAATGTAAGGTTCAATCTACTGTTGACTTTCTTGACTGTTATTGCTTTAATGGGTGCGGGGGGGGGGGGGTGTAAGTAGATGTTTTTCCATCTGTCTGTGTGATAAAGATGTATTTTATTTGTGAAATGGCTAGTTTGTGATGCAGAAATGATTGCAGAAAACCGCCAAAAAATCGCAGTCAAGATGGTCGGTATGCGGGATTTGGGATTTGAGTCTGGGCCCATTGTGCCTCCCTGATCACTTTAATAAATGCAGCTACATTGGCAGGTTGATTTGTGATGATTCACCCAATATTTTTAAGTAAAATTCCTTTAATTAATTATTAAGCTCAAATAAGTATTAAATGTTTCAAGTGAATACTATTTGGCAGCAACACTGTATACCAGATGGAATCCATTTCCTAAGAAGGTACATATTCAACTGAGATAACCTACTGTTGAAGTTAAGGAGCTGATGTTATGTTAAATCCATTGCAGAAACCTAGCTGTGCACAGATCATAATTTTTATGGGGTTATATCTCATTATTTACCTTTTTTCTAGTACCCTTAATGCTGTGAACAATTTAAAACTTATAACATGAAAATGGCACATTACTGTGTCTTACAAATATGGGGCCTACTTTGACTTGCTGAAATCAAAAGTGCTTATGCTGCAGCTGCATCTACCAAATTCCTGTAACAATTGTAGATTCAGTTTTCTGCTATGTTAGCAAAATTTAATTTAACTGTGATAGAGTGATTCACACCTGCTGCACTATTTCAGGATTTTTTTTTTAATCTTAAAATTCATTAATTGCTATTCGATTCAACTAATTTTGTACTTTACAAATTCTAATTTGAAATTCTTTCTGTTTTTCTAGTAAATTGTTAATCGTTTGCCTTGGAAATTCATACTAGTGCGTGACCCCCTTATCTGTAAAAGAGATTTTTTCCCCCACACTTCCTTATGTCTGAAATAAAGTACAGTTTGTGGTCATGGTCATCTCTTACCTTCCATGTACTACTACTGATTCTTTTACCTATATACATCCATAACTCTTTACCAATATATGCCCTTTACATTCTTAGTAAATTTTTCACCTGGCTCCCAAATGAGCTCCTGTATCATATCAGTTACTGATTGTGTTCTGCAGTAATTTTGACAAACAAATCTGGCTGCCCTTCTTTGCATCCCTTCCAAATCCTGTATATGGTACCCAAAATGTGGGTCACGTATTACATCACCATAGTTGAACAATGGCCTGTCCAAAGTTTTGTATCCAATTGCCTTACTTCAATGGTACATCCCCTGTCATATCTTCAGTATATAATAGCTTTTGAAACCTCTCTCTATCACCCACCCAATGTGTCCAGTGCAATTTAGTTTTCCTGTCAAATATTATGCCATGGTATTTACACTTAAGGTCTTCCTTAAATTCTTCCCCCATCCAGTGATAGTAAAAAATCTTAATTTTTTTTTATCTATGTTCCTAATCAGGTATTTATCTTCATTCCATGTTCACCTATTCAGTTAGAAAGCCTGTCCAGATCTCCACTAAGCTGTTCAGTCCTCTTCCTTTGTAATTGTATTGTGTATGGTAACATTATTCCGTAAACCACCAATGCAATCATTCACAGAACAATGAACAGCAATGCACTACCATGTGACACTCAAATTTTTACTTCTACCTTTTGGAGACTTCATTTCCTATTATAGCTCTTCAGTTTCTACCATTACAGTAATACCCCGCTTTACGCGAGGGATACGTTCCACAAAAAATCGTGTTAAGTGAAATTCGCGTATATCGGGGATTAAAATTAAACACAGTCAAAAGTTTATGAAAAAAAACCAAATCATTTTAATCAATTATTTTAATTCTAAGAACACTTTATGCAATATTACATTTGTTTTTTACAGAAAAATGTATCTGTTGTCTTTTGGGTAGTGTTTCTTTTACGTTCTTGTAAAATACGTTCGTAACACCCAACACTTTTTTTAATTGTTTCACACACGGTCATCATCACTATCTATGCTTTGCAATATATCCAAACCTGAATAAATTTTTGAAAGAGCATTTTGTATTCTGCTTGAAGACAAAACTCTCTCTTCTACTTGTACTTCCTCATCATTTATGACATTATTCTGTAACTCTATCAGATCTACATTGCTGAGAGGTTCGTCGTGAGTTGCTACAAGGACTTTAAGATCTTCTACTGCGACATCTTCAAGTTCAGACCCCTCAATCATTGCAGCAATGTCATCAAGCACTTGTCTGTGCATTTGGACAATTCTTCTAGGTACTTCCACTACATCTGACCAAAGATTATGCCACATCCCATTCATACAACTCTTTTTAACTTCATTCCAAGAATCGTCAATGTTGTGGATAGCCTTCATGATGATGTATGACTTCCACCACTCTCGCATAGACTGTCTTCCTTCCCCGTCAGTTTCATGAATTAGTTGGCTAAAAGTGTGGCGATGGTAATAAGCTTTGAAGTTTGCTATTGCTCCCTGGTCAATAGGTTGTAATATTGACATAGTGTTTGGTGAAAGGAACTTCACATACACTTTTAAGTCTCTCGGCGTATCAAGTGAGGTTGGATGTCCTGGGGCATTGTCTAAGAGTAATATAACTTTACGTTCAAGCCCATTTCTGTCACAGTAGGATTTGACTGATGGGCAAAAACTATTAGAATACCAATCTTGAAAAACTTCCCGTGTAACCCACACCTTTCTGTTGTACCGCCACACCACTGGTAGGCTTGTCTTGTCTGCACCTCGCATTGCAAGGGGTGTTTCTGAATGGTAAAGCAGTAAAGGTTTCAGTTTGAAATCACCAGTGGCAGAAGTGTTAGTCGATCTTTCGCAGCTTTGAAACCACTGGCTTCAAGTTCTTCTTTAGAAATGAATGTTAGAGTTGGCATTTTTTGCCAGTGAAGCCCGGTCTCATCAACATTGAAGATGAGACAAGCAGGAATTTTTTCTCGTGCTACAAAATCTTGAAACTTGTCTGGAAACTCAGCAGCAGCTTTAGTGTCCACACTGGCGGCCTTACCTGTTATCTGGATGTTGTGCAGATTGGAACGCTGCTTGAACCGATGAAACCAGCCTCTGCTGGCAGCAAAAGTCGGTTGGAACTCTCTTCACCTTCTTCTGTCTTTAACATCTCATACAAAAATTTTGCTTTTGTGCATATGAGATCTTGACTCAGTGGTGTGTTCTTATTTAAATCTTCGATCCAGACTGCTAGCAACTTCTCCGTTCATTCTAGGATAGAAGATCTCGGACGAGAAAGTTTTGTTGCACTTATAGGTGTTGAACTTTCGCTGGAAAGTTTAAATTTTTCCCAAATTTTAAAAATCGTTCTCACAGTCGTTTGACAGACGAAAACCTCTGCCAACAATTGTTACTTTGCCTCCATTTTCCATTCTTCTTATCACCTTCAATTCCAAAGTTACGCTTTTACGCTCTTTTTTTCTTCATAGGCGGCATTTTCAATGTAGCTTTAAATTATGTATCTCCACCAAACGTTAAAAGACGACTCCCAGCCGAGATAAACATATGGAACAAATGAAACCCCATAGAACAAAGTGGTAGGACAGGGAATCCCCAATTCTTCAATCAGAATGGTCAGAGAAAGCGGGGATTCCCGCGACCAAAGAGAAGCCAATGACTACATTATGTCCACACTTTATGATTATTCTTGGCCGCCACTGAAAAATTCTATCACTCTTATCTTGCACAATCCTACATCAATGTCATCCTAAGAAACAGTAACGCAATACTGGCTCGCCAGTATTGCACTACTGTTTCCTGGGATCACATTGATGTAGGATTGTGCAAGATAAGAGTGATAGAATTTTTCAGCAGCGGCCAAAAATAATGATAGTGTGTACATGCATATTCTTAAGTAAGTAATTTGCGTAATATGAGGCATTTTAACGCGAAATTCGAAATTTGCGCTAAAGCGAAACAGCGCTTAACGGGATCGCGTACAGCGGGGTATTACTGTATAAGCATTCCTCTACCCAGCAGGTAATTTTTTCAACTCCAACCACCATTTTATAGCTCAATTTGTAATACGCCCTGGAGAGATCCAATGCTAGACTATCAATTTAACCTATCTTGTTCATTTCATTAGAACTATCTTGCATGTAGTCCACTACCTGATATTCACATGAGGATTCATTCTTGAATCCAAGACATTTCTGATGAGGTTATATATCAATCTCTCCTTCAACTTACCAACTACTGATGTCAAACTGAAAAGCCTGTAATGTTCAATACTACTACTGTGTAACCATTCCAGCGCTCTAGTAAGTATCAAATAATATTTCAAGATATTATACCTCAGGATTTATGTATTTATTTCCCTTCCTTTATCTACTTATGTCTACTTACATGGGAAAGCTCCTGATAATATTTCAAGATATTGTACCTCAGGATTTATGTATTTATTTCCCTTCCTTTATCTACTTATGTCTACTTACATGGGAAAGCTCCTTCTCAAATTTCCCATTTCCCATCTTCGAATGATATTCCCTAATGGCAAAAATCATTTAAATTAATTTTTGGTATACACATTACATTAGGTTTAAAACAGCAAAAATTATTTGTATCAAGATTTACATTGTTTGAAGATCTCTCGAGCGTGCAGCCGGGTCATTTGGTCGTAAATGTGCGAATTTTCGATGGCGTACTGTGCCATCATCTTCAGGTAGCGTCCAGTGGTCGGCGTGAGGAACGCAGTCCAGGACGCGACTGCTGGACTGCTCCGCGCGCATCGGTATTTATACCCTCCGACCCCGCCCTCCCACTCCCGCCGCGTCGCTCCGATGGCGGTGGTGGGGGCAGTGCGTTACAGTGCGTCGAGCAGTGTCTCAATGCACTGTAACGCACCGCCCCCACCACCGCCATCGGAGCGACGCGGCGGGAGTGGGAGGGCGGGGTCGGAGGGTATAAATATCGATGCGCGCGGAGCACTCCAGCAGGAGACTGGCGGTGCCTCGCTCACATATCAGGCCCGCAACGCGGACGATCGTCATGTCAATGGCTGTCACAGATGCCGACTTGTCGGCAGTCGACACAGCAGAAGGTGACGATATCTTCATTGAAGGGAATCGCGAGCGAGACGGCCATGTCAGCCGCTTCGATCTGAAGCGCTTTACGCCAAATCTGGACAAGCTGCAGCTCAGGGACTTCCTGCGGAAAAATTAAGACACCTCCTTCACTCTCTGGGTTTTTAGTGCCGGCATGAAGTACGGCTGGTCCATTCCAGACAGATGGACTGACTGCAGTACTGCCCTGGCTCTCCAGGGAGAGGAAGATTCAGACGTCATGCTGGTGCATGACGATGCTGCGGCAAAGGGGCACAAGCGCCCGGACGCCCTAGAATCCATTCCACTGGTTCTAAGGGAGGGTTTCTGCACGAAGAAACTCTTCCGAAAACTAAATGGAAGAAGAAAGAGGCTGCGCAGGAAGCAGCAATCAGCAGCAACAGAGGACTGGCAGGTGGCGGGAGGCAAAACTGTTGCCTCCACATCCACAACGCTGCAGACTCCAGGGACAGAAGCACCAGGCTTCAAAATCCCAGAGCCTCCAGTGCAAACCAGCCCTCCGAGGGAGGACGCAGCGGCAGTCCAGGCAGCTCCAGCGTCGCCCACGCCAGAAGATGAAGAGGAAGAGCCAGCACCAACCACGGAGCAGGGTCCTGTCCAACCCGTGGTGGCGGATTATGAGGGAAACTGGGGCGGCCTGTATGTACAGCTCCTGCTGGCTACTGAGCTGCCTCTGTTCTGCTGGCCTGTCGAGGGAGGCCTGCAGATCCTGGCTCATGCCCCGCCGACCTGATGAGGGTCACCAGCCTGCTGAGCGAGCAGGGCATAGACTGCAGCATGGTGCAGCCCAGTCCACCGAGCCAGCCGCCGCCTGTGGCCGTTTCAGCACTGCCGAGAGAGAGGGTTAGGAAGGCTGCCAAGAAGAGGCCTTCCCCGCCCGAACTCCGGCAGTGTTTTAATTGCCAGAACCATGGACACCAGGCGAGTGACTGCACCCAGCTGCGAAGATGTGTCCGGTGTGGGGCGGACCATAAATTAGCCGACTGCTCCACGGCCAGAGAAGAAACAATCTGCTGCAACTGCGGCCGAGGGCACGCGGCCTGCTTCTCTGGCTGTGAGATCAAGAAGGCTCTTCGGGCAGGACGCCGCTCGAGACCAGCTGCGGTAACAAACCGCCACCAAGAAGCCAGCTCAAGACAGCCTCCCCACCAGCACAGATCGGCGGACAAGCCTGCGCGCGAGCCCCATACGAGGCCCGCTGCGCGCCGCCAAGACCAGCCGAAGACGGCTCCTGGGTCCAGTCGGCAGCCACCCGGCCGCCGAGAAGGTCGACCTGCCGACCACTGCCACTGCCGTACCGGACCCAGCGACCAGCTCACGGTGGTGGTCACGCTGCTCACGCAGCTGATCACCACTTTGATGCCACGTCGAGACCAAGCTTAACTACAGACAATTACAACAACTGAAGATTTAAACAAAAAGCCATTTCCAAAAAAGTATAACCGATAGCAGTCATAGGGTTCTTCCTGGCACTGCAACAACTAGATGGCGCAAGCCTTTTAGATGACGCTGACGCTGACACTCCAGCAGTCGCGTCCTGGACTGCGTTCCTCACGCCGACCACTGGACGCTACCTGAAGATGATGGCACGGTACGCCATCGAAAATTCGTACATTTACGACCAAATGACCCGGCTGCACGCCCGAGAGATCTTCAAACATCAGATCCGCCGGGAAAACTTACGATTACACAAGATTTACATTTCCATTATAAAATTAAACAAATTTTGGAAAAGAGAGTATAAAATACCTTTGTTTTTAAATAGATAGGAGACTCATCTCACATTAATACTGAAGCAGTTAAGAAGTTCTACCATTGCAATAAGAACACTTTCTGTAACTGCCGATCTGAAATTGAATGATTGTATAATTTTGGGAGGAGGTGGAGGAACTTTCCTCAAAGTAAAAAAGTTTTCCAAGTGCAGTAAATAGCTATAATGATGATGTGTGCAATATAACCAAGAACCTCTTGCAAACAACTCTTTAAAAAAGCTCAATATTCTTACAATGACGTTCCGTATATATATATATATATATATAATAACAATGAGCAGGAAAAAGCTTTAAGGCAATAAAACTAAGGAAGGATAGGGAAATATGACCCAACACTTACCACAGATGAAGGCGGCTGGGACGACGAACAAAAAAACAAACACAAGAGAAGCGCAATATTTCAGCCTACAGCAGCCTTAAACGTGCAGAAGGTGAAGCACCAGGCGGCGTCACATGTGTACACATAGACGGCCGACTGGTGAATGGCGTCTCAGACGCGGGTGGTAGTTTAGATGGAAAGGGGGGGGGGAGAGTAAGCTCAAATATTGGATCGATAATCGATACTGATGACGATATGTTATTATTGAAAGACGTGAATAATAACTGGGTGGGGAGATATATATATATATATATATAAGTGAAAAGTAAAATAAATGTAAATAGCATGGATAATAGTAAATACAGAAATACAAAAAATGTAAATGGTATAGATAATAAGTGCTGGGTCTGGTGGGCAGAGTTTATTGGAGATTGAGGCCAGGAGGATGTCTGGTGTCAAGGATATTCTGGTAAGCTAGTTCCCATCTACGAAGTTCAGAGGGGATCGTGTTAGGGAAAACTCTAATTGCCCTAACTGAAACCGATGTTCAAATTATTGATTTTGTGGGAAGTGGTATGTTTTGCAACTGGATGGGCCTCATTGTTAGTGTGGCCATTCATTCTGATAGCTAGGGCATTGGTTGTGAGGTAAGTGGTAGTGGCTGGGTGCATGCTGCATGTTTTACAATGGGGTCTATTGCACGGGAATGAACCCTGTGGCAGACTGGGGGAATTACTTGGTGAGTACTTGTGAACCAAGATATTTCTTAAATTTGGTGGTCTGCTAAAACATGTGCGTGGGGCAGTGGGTAGAATTTTATGGAGAATGGTGCGCATCCCGGGGAAGGAACGTAGGAAATCATGTCCACGGCGAAGGATTAGGTTAATGGACTCGAGACCAGGGAAGAACTGAGTGATGAAGGCGGGGCAGTGGTTAGTATCAAGGGGTACTGACTTGGAGTGGCTGTGTAAAGGAAGGGCTATGGCATGGGAGATTTGTTTGTGTACTAAGTCAGGAGGGTAGCTATGGGAGATGAGAGCTCCAGACAGGTTTTCTGTGTATTGGGAAAGAGATTGTTCATCAGAGCAGATTCAAAGACATATTGCAACATAACTGTTGGTGTTTTTCCACCAGCTCATATATTTTTAAACATAATTTTCTGATCTTTTTTTACCCCCCTCCCTCCCCCCCCCCCTACAAACACACACACACACACACACACAAACCCTTATCAATCTTTTCAAAAACCTTTGTTTTAGCTTTTTGAAGATTTTATCTACCAGCAATTTGTTGGATCTTTGGAAAAATAAAGATCCCACTTTGGCCTCAGATGGTGAAAATTGATTGTTTGTACTAGTTGGGTAATAAGGCAGTTCTGAGCAGAGAAGGTAACTTTACCAAAACATAACATTTGTGAGACATTTCAAAACAAATAGGCTTAAAATTTGAGCAAAGAAAGAAAATATCTTTGCCACAATGCAGTTAGGTGAAAACTAATCTCAAGTAACAATAAGAATGCTCTGACAGATTAGTCAATAGCAAAATTGAAATTTTGCTATATTTTACAAATGTCCCCATAGGCATCCTAGAAATGCAAGATCTTGAGACTAACAGCTAACTCTATTTTAAGGGCTGAGGGTGAAGGTCTGTTATTTTGTAAGACAAGTTTAATAGCAAGTAGCTATTTTCAGGCAGATTTTTGAACAGCATTATTAGCTCCTACTTTGATATCTCTGCCCAGAATTAAATATATGCGGCAGTGTAGTTGTCATTATGCTGTACTCTGGTTTTACATATTCCGTGCAATCTAATTTCTCAGGTCCATGGTCAAAACATTCAGAATGGAACAAGATTTGGAAATTGAGGGCTTATGCTGATGGAATATCATAAAAGTGGTCACACTCACCTTAAAAATGCTCTAATCAGTTACAGAACATAGACCAAAGGGAACCTAATTACTGTTTGCTTCAAGGTTGAATTTAACATTAATACGTTGTGAATTAATCTTATCCACATCTATAAAAAAGGCTATTAGTCATTTAAAGTGGAAAAACTCATGTGACTAATACTAAGAGAAATGAGAGAGAGAGAGAGAGCAACCATCTACATCACATGTGACAGCAGGATGGCACAATAATAATGTAATTTTGGGATATAGATATAGAATTTACAAGTTCAGTGTTAGAAAGAGCTTAGATTCGTTGTTCTGGTGAAAAAGGATTTATATCCAAAATTACATCATTGTGTAATGTTAATGTTTCTTCCTGTTCTGTGCCACCTTTGTCATCATCTGTGGTAAGCGATCGTTCCTCTCTCTTTCCTTATTTATCCAGATATTTGTTAACCACACCCATTTTTCTGTAAAATGAAAAAATTTTCATCAACTCTTGCATTACGAAAACCGGATCAAAAATGAGAAATATTCAAAAACCTAAACCAGCTACTAAAAGAAATATTTGGAGTGACTAGTGGTTAGTATAAAAGTAGATTATCAATTTGGAAATCTGGAAGGGGGAGGGGGTGCAAAGACATGTCAGGGGAGCAAGGTTGCTTTGATGGCAGTGTGAAAAATATCATAGCTCAACACCATCAGAAGTGCAATTAATGTAAGAGTTTGATAGGAAATAAAGATGCTGCTAAGCAAAATTAGGAATAAAAAATAATATAAAAAGGGTATGATTGCATAAAAACATGGAAAGCATAGACAGTGAATTTTTTACATGCAATTTCATCATCAGCAAGACAACTGATGGCAGCCAAAACTAAATCACTGCTTCCTGTAGAATGGCAGTGGAGAAGATGACTGTGGTGACATAAATAGAAATATGTAAGGTAAGAACTGAAGGAAATGCAGTCACATATAAAAGAAACTACATCTAAACAGACTATAAAGTATAGGTTCTCATTCTGGAAGGGGCACAAAGACATTTGAGGGGGACATGGGATGCGAGGTTGCTTCGATACCAGTGTGAACAATACCCTAGCTCTACACCATCGGAAGTAGTATGTCTCCTTCACCTCCTCTTACAGTTTAAAACCCTTATTCTAACACCAGGTACTTGGTGAGTTTCATCTGATATGTCATTGTTAGTACCGAGTAGCAGGCATTTACCTTTTTAATAATAAAATATTGACAAAGGGACAGATGTTGAAACTTTTCTTCCAACAGAAAAAGGGGGAGGGGGGTAAAGTTTGGGAACCCCTACTATAAAGGGATCAAAACACAGGTGACAGCTAGCAGAAAGATAAGAGAGCAAATAGGATAAATAGAATTAGATTGTCTAACAAATCGCTAATTACAAGGAAAAAATAGGTAACATCCATTACCAGAGTCGGGCAAAGATGAACCTATGAACTCTGTAATGAGCAGCAATTGCTTCCATATTTTGGAAATGAACAGTGAAAGGCAGTCTGCCATACATTTTAGCAGGCATGCGCTAGCACATGCACTGAAATGAAGATGCCGAGCCTCTAAGACCTGGTACAGGATTTCATTCGGAGACAGGGCCTGCGCAGGGACATAAAACAATTTGACAAGGATTAGCTACACACTGTCAGCACAGAGAACGGCAAGTCGACTCGAAGGCATTGTGTACTCTCCATCATCAAAGATATTTTACTGGAGGCATGCTTCAAAATGGTAAAGCATTTGGGGATTGTTGCAACCAGATTTTGAGAAGTAACTCAGGTTTGCAAGCAATCTGTGCATGTTGAAACAGGGAGATCTCATTAGCTTATCCTGTGATTGCAACTCCAATGTTCTGAGAAACTGTTTCATATTATATGCCAATCAATGAGAGAGGAAGCTTTGGGAGTAAGAACAGAGACTTTACTGGCTTATGGTTAAAAATTAAGTCTTCTCGGGTGTAACGCCAGAGTGTGTTGTAAAAACACATTTATAAGTTGTTCCAACAGTGTCTGACTTTGTAAGCTTTAGGAGGTAGTGAGATTGGTGACAGGGATGATTGCAAGCAGCCCTGAAGGGAGGTTGAGATTTTCTGGAGGTTGGACAGCACCAGAGATGACAAACGGTATGTTGAGGGTGACTTCAAAGCAGCAATGACGCCATCTCATCTGCTGTACTTGACCACCACCAAATGTGACATAGGCAGTCAGCTACGGTGCAGCTGATCTATCACAGAGCTATTCAATGCAAGAGATCTGTGACTGCAGTCTCCACTGGCAGCAAGCAAACTAGGTAATTTGGAACAAAAGTGTGAGCGATGTATCCAAAGGTCCAAAAATAACTGCTATGAGATGTAACCTTAACTGAACAAAGACGTCTTAAACGATCCCATCAAACTTGTACTTTGTGAAGTCTGTAAACTTGTATTATTTTTATACTTAACAAAACTAATTACTTGTTCCTAAAATCAATATTTGTTGTGAACCTGCTTTTATACTTTGTCACTCATCATATATGTAATGTGAGGTACTTCATAAGAACTACAGTACCTTTTGTGGGATGGCACTATACAGTGTATTTATCAAATCAAATCTTTATTACATTCAATAGGTGGAGATGAAGTTAATCATTGACCTATAAGGACTTAGGTTATTGCATAGAAAGGTATATGGAGAAAGTGGTACTCATAATTCATGTTTATTCTGCTGAATGAATCCTGTCCTTTAGTAAGTCAATAAAGGCACAACTTAGTGTTCTAGTTTATTATATGATGCAACCACTAAATTGGGATACTCTTTCCTGGGATAGGGGAAGGATGCGATGAGGTGGTACTTTCTTGAGCCTGCACAAAAGTAAACAAAGAGCAAAATGGTTCCTTTGTTAAAGCTCACTTATATATTCTCCCACGTACTAAGACACCAGGAGGTCACCAACCGAATATATTAGGATTCTCCTTTGAAGATGCACTTGTTCTTATGGATGGAATATACCTAAGACTGATGTTTTTAGTGATACATGAAATACAAAGATAATAACCCAACCTACACTCACACTTAACAGAAGTACTCAGCAACCTTCCCTTCACACACAGTTTTACTTAAATGTTCCCACTATCAATGTACTATATAGATCCTGATGCACAACTTAAAGTTCTATGTGCACAATGGTATACTGTGCGGAGTCACCCCGCAACCATTTCTAGAGCATTGGGCACGAAAATAACATCCCCTCTTGTGCCTGGGCTCATCTAGGGTTGCCAACTCTCCCGTATTATACGGGAACTCCCATATTCTGCTCAATTTTTAAGCTATGACCCGTCTCCCATTTTGATTTCATCCGGGTGCACATATCTCCCGTATTTAAGTAAATAACACTTAATTGCTATTTAAATTTACCGCGCGGTTTAAAAGAACTCGTTTTCTGCTGATTCTTGCATCACAGATGTGATATCGTGATCGATACGATCTAAACTTCCGCTTTCAGTTCGCATATTCGCATCCTGTGTGTGTTTTGTGTGTCGTACTTGTTGCTCTCGAATTTGTGTTCCAATTTTAAGAATATGTAAAGATTAATCCCAAACTTCAGGCTGCTGCCAAAGATGTGCATAAATATAGCTTTAAATAAGAACCTTTGTAATCATTTTGTATTTGTTAGTTTCTTTGATGTAATGAAATTGTTCTAAGGAAACATTTTTTCTTCATTCAGGGTAGGGATGGGCATTTAAAAAAATATATCGATAAATATCGAAACGATATTTACAAACACTATCGATATATACCGGGGAAAAAATATCGATATTTCGATACTAATGGCTAAAGGGCGTAATTATCTTAAAAGAATCATAAAATACATCAACATATTTAAGAAAATTCTGAAAATTAAAGACTCTGGTAGAATATACAAACGTTTATCTATTATTTTTTTCAATCAATCAAACCAGTATTCGTCTGATATGGACATCAAAAGGACTTTCTATTTTATGTGCTCCCCCGTCAATCTACTCCTGTTGTTCGGTACAGCTAAGTTGACTGCAGAAGCCACTCTTTCGGACGACATAGAAGAAGCTTGACATATAAGGTATTTCAGCGCGATTTCCGAAAGCACTGGCTTGGAGCGCTGGCAATTCACCCAAAACTTTACTGGGTCTGATTTTCTGTCTATTAATGGTTGGTCCAGATATTGCTTAAGCTCATTAGGAACTGAGCCAGAGCTTGGAACCTCTTGCATAACGGTAGTGCTAAGGGATAATAGCTTTTCATGTGTGGACCAAATTGGTGTTTTATCTGTGATATCTTGTGTTGCTGCTGTAGATCTTACTTCTGGAGAACGTTGTCCTCGTCGTCTAAGTTCCATGCGAATATCAATACTTATTGTATAAATCGCATTTGACACACCGATTGGAGAAGAAAAGTATATACGTTTGAAACGAGGGTCCAAAATGGTAGCTGCTGTAAAGAAGCTATTTCTTTCTAAAGGACTTAATTTCTCTTGAATTCTTTGGAGTAAAGTCTGTTTTACTGTGAATCCTAAAGTGGTCAAAGGAGTAACTTGTTCCGTTACTTGTCTAATCAGATTTGTAACAGGAATGGCTAAGCTACCAGTCACATAATTTGTAAAACTAACCTCTTCAGTGGCTTCTTTGAAAGGACCAAGAAGGACAATAAGGACATGTATTACATTAAGCTGTGAAGTTGCAACCATATCAGGTATGTTTATATTTGACTGACTTTTTGTAGCTAAGATTTTAGCTACAATTGCAGAGAGTCTGACAAATCGTTCTAACATATTAAAGCACTAGTTCCATCTGGTGCTAACACCTTGTGTCATAGTTGTTAACCTCTGCACCGCTGATGAAGCTTTTATATTTCGACGAATTCACTTTTTAAGACACTTTCAGAAGATTGGATATGTATGTATATTTTTCCTATATACATAAAACGATTAAATTGGATACCGAATTGCGTTCGTAGAAAAAATATCGAATTGGTGCTTAAAATCGATACACCAAAAACAATATCGATATATCAAAAATATCGGCGATAAATATCGATTATATTTAGAAAAAATATCGATATATTTTGCCCATCCCTAATTCACGGTAGTCACATCCTCACATCATAGTCTCCCTTATGTTGAAAAAAAAAAAAGTTGGCAACACTAGGCTCATCACAACAACTTCATTCGATACTACTGAAAATGGATCGCACCCGATCTTTTTCCTCGGGACGAGATTATCCCTCTGATAAATCCTTTTGATAATAAGTATGCTAGAAGACCACAAGTAAGAATAAACATTGTTCTATCCACTTCTCATGGTGAATGTTGTGAAATCGTTTAATAAAATAAGGTGTAGAGAGCACACCATTCGAAACACAGCACCTCCTATTTTTCAGGATAAAAACTACTGGAATCTAGTCTGGAAGCATAATCGAAAATCAATGTCTACCATCTTAATTTACCATTTCTTAACAACACTCAAAACAGCACACTCATATTCATTTCTAAATTATTACCGGTCAAACCCGAGGACAAACTAGTTTTTCCTAACCGTTACCAGCAAACCCCGATTTCAGAACAGACTAGTTTGTCCTAGTTCTTGCTAATAGTTATAGGATTAATTAGTTTATTCTCACTTAACATTTCATAGAAAAATCGCCCCAAATAAAATTAAAAATGCTGAGGTATGTGAAGATTCTGAAGTGCAGTTTGGCTGTGTGTGTAAAAATAAATGCCTTATTTTGAATGCTACCGATCAAAGACGAGGATAGAGGATAAATTAGGGCTGTTGATAAAATATCGATATTTTTAGGACCATATATATCGACATTGAAATCTGGATATTGGAGTCTATATTTTTTTTAAATAACTTTTAATTTTCCGTTTTCTTCGTAGATTATTCCAAGCTATTATTGGGAAATCCGGGAATATCTCCGAATTTTGTGTCTGGTCTCGTGTCCAGGAATTATGCGTTATTGTCCCGGAATTCCCGTACATTAGTTTTTTCTCAAACTCGGTACACCACAGAGGCCAAGCCAAGTATCCCATGCTCGCGGCGGGAGTATGGTATGTACGAACAGTTTGAGCTTTTGTCCCTTAAATCAGAGGAATTGAAACTGACAGGAAAATTTTGAATTTCTTGGGATTTTGAAAATTCTAGATGCAGTTAACATTAATTCCCTTTATACAGTGTTCATATGTTCGAAACGTGTTTTTTAGGTCTTTCCAAACGATAAAATCTGGGCCAATTTCTTTAGAAAGGCGTTTCTAATGATTTTGAAAATTTAAAGAAAATAGTTGGTTTAAAGAACGAAACAGAATGTTCATGGATTTGATCAAGGCTGAACTGCAAACTCGATCAATTTTGAAGACTCTTGCTGAGAAATTGTATCATTTTTGCAAAGGGGCGTAGCTACTATGGGGCTAGGCGGTGCCCCCAAGCATACCTCAGGGCCCACGGTCCTCCACGGCAAACTGATAATCTTTTTTTTTTTTTTTTTTTTTTAAAAAAAAAAAAAAAAAAGCTCTACGGTCTTCTAAGGGAGCTTCCAAGCACAACTCTGGGGCCCCCAGCCTCAGCTCAGCAGCTCAAAGCAAAAAAAAAAGGTCGCTCATCTGGCCTGAGGGCCCAAAATAATTTTTTTTTTTTTGCACCGGGGCCCTTGTTGACCTAGCTACGCCACGGAGAAAAATTTGTAAAAATGGCTCAATCTATTAATAAATATTTAAAAAGTAGTTGACTAAGATTTATTTTGATTGATGTTGATTTTGCAAAAGATCGATGTTCGATTTTTTTTATTTGTTGATAAAACCTGATTTTCTGCCTAAATTTAATTAATAATCCTAACAGAAGTGTTCAATTTTTGTTTAATATTTTTGAGGTTTTGATTGATAATACCCGATGTTGAGTTTCTACCAAAGTAATTAAATTCCTAAAAGAGGTAGTCGATTTTTGTTTTTAAGTTCAGTATTTTTCTTTTGATTCATAATACCTGATCTTGACTTTCAACAAGAGTTAATTAATGAACCTAAACGAGGTGCTATATATACGTTAGATAACATAGTTTGTACCTAAAATAGAATTTTTTATTAATTTGAATTTTTGTTCACTCTTTAAACATACGAATAAAATACTTTTTAGTCCCAGAAATGTCCCTAAAATTATAAGCCTGTCTGTATCTGGCACTCCACAGTTAAATATTTTGCATGAATTGGTTACACTTCTTGTTCCATACCAACAGAAGAATTAAGCTCCAATCGTATGTCACAGCCAGTTTTGTTATACCACTTACAGATTTATTAAGATAAGAAATTGAGAAAAGAATCTACCACTTTTGGATTGTATCTACAAAGCGCTTTGCTAAAAATTTATTATGATAGATTGGTGCCTTTAAAAAACAATTTGTTAACGCTAAAGCAACCACCTTGACAGTAGCGGCTCTAGGATTTTTCCAAGCCGCGGCAAAAACTGAGATTGCCGCCCCTTCGAACATTGTTGCCAGACAGACCCCGAGAATCGCCTCCTTGATTGTTGGCCAAACGCATTGTTGTCGCTTCCAAGAGTGGTAGTAGAGAGTTAAAAAAAAAAAAAAGGTCGCCGCGTCTTAAATCGCTGTCCTTCAGACACGATTTTGCCGCCGGCCCCCCCTCCCCCCTCTCAAGTTGTCGCCCGGAGCAAGCACCACGGTTTGCCCCTCTCCCCCTAAATCCGGCACTGCACCTTAAATCTCAGCTTTAAAAAAAATGGATTTTGGTAAAGCATTACCCGTTTCAAAAGCAATATCAAAGAAGGGGAAATTTTCACTTAATGTAGGGAGTTCTCCATTCATAGTAGAAGAAACAACGGGAAAAACATGAGCTAATGCTCTTGAAAAGTATGTCCGATCACGTTTCTGACATGAGTTTTGGTTCAGTGGTTGCTAAATTCATATATATATATATATATATATATATATATATATATATTTGGATCAGCTGAGTATTCCTGTGGTCAGAAATTGCTTTAAAAATTTTGGTATGTTCTTCCGTTTCTGTAGCATCTGATCGAGTTGCATTAACAGTTAATTTTCAGTTGCCTAATAATTGCAATAGTCTACCAGCAGAAGCTACAGGTATAAAACAGCTGCAAACAAATATTGGTACACATAACGTTATTTTTTTATAAATAATTCCTGGAAACGCAGTCCACATTTCTATCTTACTCTTTACATGTCACAAAGTTTTTTTGTAAACAGAGCTTAGGAAGCATAATTAATGTGCAAAATTTTACTTCATTCATCACCTTAGTTTGTAATTTTGTGGAACTGAAACTCTTTTAAATGACTATGACACTCTCTCGTCATAATTCTATGTAACTTCCAGTTGTCCCAGAAAATGGTAATTTGCATGGTTTCATCCCCATAATATAAGAAAAGTCTTTATCCAATGCCAATCTAAAAGCTGAAACGTCTTAGAGAAAATTTGTACTTTAATTGCTTTCTTCTTGATGAGCCTATATGCCTTGAATTCAGTTGTGCACAGAGATCAGGAGTACAAAAAACAAATTAAATTTTACTTTGTTCCTTCTTTTAATTTGAAAGTTGTTGGTAGGCGTACACCGATGGTAACAATGCAGGCACGGAAACGCTCGCACAGAACGAATCTGACTCGAGCCCGTTGTTTTACATGAGCGTGCGTTGTCAAGGGAAGTATTTCGACATGAAAATTGGATGTAAGCAGGAATATTGATAAATTCGGATACCAAATCTTTGCTAAAGTGAAAAAATTTGATCCAAAAAAGTAAGAAGACTCAGAATAAGCTATCAACCTACAAAAAGTAATTAAATTCCACATAAAACAATACCTGTAAAAAAAAAGTGACTTGCCCATTATGCAAACTCTGATAGCAGAACTTCTACCTAAATACATGCCTCTACAGTGTTGCATTATTGATATTTAAATTCGGAAAAGCCAAGATTTCCCTCAATCCTCTTTCGGGATTCACAAATCTTCGAGTAAATCATACACATTATGCCTTTCCTTTTAGTAAAGATGTGTAATGGCTAAATCACAATTTAAAAAAAAAAAGAAAAAAAAAGAGATTTATCCGTAACGTCATGGAAAAACCATTCTGTTTCAGAAAATCGAAAATTGATTCAGAAGAATATCACACAACTCTTCGTCAGTAGATAACCACAAGACTTCGCCCCCCTTTTTTGAAAAATGATTTTTTTTAAAAAAAAAAATTATTTGGCCTTTGGTACAAACCATACAGCCAGCTTGGTTACAATTTGGTTATACATGTGGGTTTTGAATAGTTCTGTCATCTGGTTTCATTTGTTATAGGTTCATCTACCGGACATCATAAAACACATGCTCAGTATAACACCATATAATCTTATATATATATAAAAATAGACGTGTTTTTTCCTATATTTCTCTTTTCAGCCACCACTACCTAGCACAGATCACTGATGTTTGTGGGTGGAAGTAGCATGGAGTTTCCTGTCGTGCACAACGTTGGCCGAAAGCCGATAGCTGTGGGGATGTGGGAGATATAATGATTAAAGTTGGTCAGTGCAGGGCGTTTTCATATTTCGACCAAAAACTCGTATTTCCGTATACTTCTGTTTCCTGCGACAACTACATAACATAGACCTTTGGTGTTTGTGTGTGGTAGTAGAATCGTCTTTCCTGTGGTGCACTATGGTTGTTAGATGTCGGTAGCTATGGGGGTGTGGGAGATATGGGGGTTGAAAGTGGTCCACCTGTGGCAAATTCATACTTCTGCCAAAGACAAAAGTGTCATGGTGTATCACTTTTCAGCGAAAACTATAGATCACAGATAACTGGCGTTTGTGTGTAGTAGTAGAACAGAGTCACCTTTCGATCACAACAGCGGCCGAATTTCAGAATCTGTGGTTGTGTGGTAGATATGGTGGTTGTAAGTGGCCGACCAAGGATATTTTCGTATTTCGACTATCTCCGCATATGTCACTTTTCTGCCACAACTACATAGCATAGAGCATTGGTGTTTGTGTTTGGTAGTAGAATCGTATCTCATGTAGTGCACTATGGTTGTTAGATGTCGGTAGCTATGGGGGTGTGGGAGAAATGGTGGTTGAAAGTGGTCCACCTGTGGCAATTTCATACTTCTGCCAATGACAAAAGTGTCATGGTGTATCACTTTTCAGCGAAAACTATAGATCACAGATAACTGGCGTTTGTGTGTAGTAGTAGCACAGAGTCACCTTTCGATCACAACAGCGGCCGAATTTCAGAAACTGTGGTTGTGTGGTAGATATGGTGGTTGTAAGTGGCCGACCAAGGATATTTTCGTATTTCGACTGTCTCCGCATATGTCACTTTTCTGCCACAACTACATAGCATAGAGCATTGGTGTTTGTGTTTGGTAGTAGAATCGTATCTCATGTAGTGCACTATGGTTGTTAGATGTCGGTAGCTATGGGGGTGTGGGAGATATGGGGGTTGAAAGTGATCCACCTGTGGCAATTTCATACTTCTGCCAATGACAAAAGTGTCATGGTGTATCACTTTTCAGCGAAAACTATAGATCACAGATAACTGGCGTTTGTGTGTAGTAGTAGCACAGAGTCACCTTTCGATCACAACAGTGGCCAAATTTCTGAAACTGTGGTTGTGTGGGAGATATGGTGGTTGTAAGTGGCCGCCTAAGGATATTTTCGTATTTCGAATGTCTCCGCATATGTCACTTTTCTGCCACAACTACATATCATAGAGCATTGGTGTTTGTGTTTGGTAGTAGAATCGTATCTCATGTAGTGCACTATGGTTGTTAGATGTCGGTAGCTATGGGGGTGTGGGAGAAATGGGGGTTGAAAGTGGTCCACCTGTAGCAATTTCATACTTCTGCCAATGACAAAAGTGTCATGGTGTATCACTTTTCAGCGAAAACTACAGATCACAGATAACTGGCGTGTGTGTGTAGTAGTAGCACAGAGTCACCTTTCGATCACAACAGCGGCCGAATTTCTGAAACTGTGGTTGTGTGGGAGATATGGTGGTTGTAAGTGGCCGCCTAAGGATATTTTCGTATTTCAACTGTCTCCGCATATGTCACTTTTCTGCCACAACTACATAGCATAGAGCATTGGTGTTTGTGTTTGGTAGTAGAATCGTATCTCATGTAGTGCACTATGGTTGTTAGATGTCGGTAGCTATGGGGGTGTGGGAGAAATGGGGGTTGAAAGTGGTCCACCTGTAGCAATTTCATACTTCTGCCAATGACAAAAGTGTCATGGTGTATCACTTTTCAGCGAAAACTATAGATCACAGATAACTGGCGTTTGTGTGTAGTAGTAGCACAGAGTCACCTTTCGATCACAACAGTGGCCAAATTTCTGAAACTGTGGTTGTGTGGGAGATATGGTGGTTGTAAGTGGCCGCCTAAGGATATTTTCGTATTTCGAATGTCTCCGCATATGTCACTTTTCTGCCACAACTACATATCATAGAGCATTGGTGTTTGTGTTTGGTAGTAGAATCGTATCTCATGTAGTGCACTATGGTTGTTAGATGTCGGTAGCTATGGGGGTGTGGGAGAAATGGGGGTTGAAAGTGGTCCACCTGTAGCAATTTCATACTTCTGCCAATGACAAAAGTGTCATGGTGTATCACTTTTCAGCGAAAACTACAGATCACAGATAACTGGCGTGTGTGTGTAGTAGTAGCACAGAGTCACCTTTCGATCACAACAGCGGCCGAATTTCTGAAACTGTGGTTGTGTGGGAGATATGGTGGTTGTAAGTGGCCGCCTAAGGATATTTTCGTATTTCAACTGTCTCCGCATATGTCACTTTTCTGCCACAACTACATAGCATAGAGCATTGGTGTTTGTGTTTGGTAGTAGAATCGTATCTCATGTAGTGCACTATGGTTGTTAGATGTCGGTAGCTATGGGGGTGTGGGAGAAATGGGGGTTGAAAGTGGTCCACCTGTGGCAATTTCATACTTCTGCCAATGACAAAAGTGTCATGGTGTATCACTTTTCAGCGAAAACTATCGATCACAGATCTCTGGCGTTTGTGTGTGGTAGTAACACAGAGTCACCTTTCGATCACAACAGCGGCCGAATTTCAGAAACTGTGGTTGTGTGGGAGATATGGTGGTTGTAAGTGGCCGACCAAAGATATTTTCGTATTTCGACGAAAGGCATGTGTCTCCACAAATTTCACTTTTCTTCCACGACTACATAGCATAGAGCATTGGTGTTCATGTGTGGTAGTAGAATTGTGTCTGTTGTCGTGCACTATGGTTGTTAGATGTCTGTAGCTATGGGGGTGTGGAAGATATGGGGGATGAAAATAGTCGACCTGCGGTAATTTCATATTTCTGCCAAAGACGCATGTGTCACGGTGTATCACTTTTAAGTGAAAACTATCAATCGCAGATCACTGGCGTTTGTGTGTGGTAGTAACACAGAGTCTCCCATCGATCACAACGTTGGCCGAAATTCGGTAACTGTGGGAGTGTGTGTGAGATATGGTGTTTGAAATTGGTCGGTCATGAATATTTTCGTATTTCATCCAACGACTTGTGTGTATCCGTAAAGTTTACTTTGCTGCCGGAACTACATAGCGCAGAAGACTGGTATTTGTGTGTGGTAATAGTATCGAGTCTCCCATCGTGCACTATGGTGGTTAGATGTCTATAGCTGTCAATATGAATTCTTTACAATCACGAACGAAGTCGTGGGTTCCAGCTAGTACAGTATAAATATAAAATAAAAAAACAATAATACAATATGATTACAACTTAAAATACAATATATAATTTGCATCATGTAAATACAAAATTCGCATACATTTTTTCTAATTTGTTCCAGTGGTTACGTGTACACTTACGATAAGGTGACCAGACGTCCCGCTTTTAGCGGGACAGTCCCGATTTTTAACAATTTGTCCCGCGTCCCGCGGCGTTTTAGAAAAGTCCCGATTTTTTGAAAGAATGCATGACAAACCAGGGAACGGCGGGAGAAGGGAAGGGAATTTACGCTTTCGGCGGCCATGTGGCAATTTCGTCAGTATATGAGTTTATATTATTTTTTTTGTTAATTTTACAATGTTAAACTTTAATAAAAACAAATAATTGTTGAGAACTGACTATCGAGAAGTAATTATCAAAAACTGCTTATGAAAGGTCGCATTGTTTATCAATTGTTAACATTCGACCACCATTGTTTAGACTTAATGAACAATGGCATTTTTCGACACTGGCAACGACGACAACATTTTGTAACTGCCTTTCAGACAATACACAATGATGTCAACAAATTAGATATTCAGATAATTCAGGTAAGTAATTTATTTCATAAATACATAAATGTTCTTAAATTTACCAGACAGTACAGTATTTATACTGTATTTTATAGATGCGAATTAGGCCGGAAAAACACCACATGTCATTAATGGACGACCCCTTACCAGGAACTAACGCTGTGACGGAACGTTTTTTTCTAAGATAAATAAAGTGTGGACATCAGAAAAGTCACAATTAAGTGCTGAGTCCTTGAGAGCCATATTATGTGTGAAATATAATTTAATAAAGTCTTGTGAAAAATTTCATGAGCTTTTAAAAAATGACAGCTAACTACTGAAAAAAAAATCACTCAAATCGGAAACATGCCAAAGAATAAAATAATATTATACATAATTTTTAACGTATTATATTTGTAAATTGTACTTATGTTGAAATAAAAAAAAATAAAAAATACAATACTATTTTTGCTCGATATAGACAATCTTCATAATCAAGACCCCCCCCCCCCCCCCCGTCAATGGTGTCCTGCTTTACCAATGTTAAAATCTGGTATAAAATATACACAGTATAAAATATACAGCCTTTGGGTACAGAAATCAGCAGATTGGTTATCTCAAACGAACAGTGGTTACCTTTAAATGTAAGGTTTATAAATATGAATGTCATATTTCTATGTTGTTTCTTATTGCAAAATTGAAGAGAATCATAAAGATTTCCGTCCTATTTTCGTGGAGAAGGGTCTGTATCTTGGAAGGGAATTCCACTCCGTGTTTAGTCAGCTCTTCTATTATTTCAGTTGATTCTGCCCAGCGGCGTCCACAGGCAAAAAATATATGATCCACGTTCTCGACACTAATGCCATCACATTCACAAATGGGGGAGGTGACCGCATTAATCCTAAAGAGGTGGCTCGCGAAGCGTCCGTGGTTGAATTTGAGTCTAGAGACAAAGGTTGTGATCTTCCTTCAGATTTGGATGCTATCGTGCCAGTGTGAACGTGGGATAGTTGGATGGATTTTTCTATAGTATTCATCTTTATGTGTATCTTCTGACCGCCACTCTCTGTTCCATTCTAATCTGGTTTTATTGCGGGGTCAAGTCCGAAGCCGAAATTTGTTTAATTTTCTCACCATTGAGTGTTGCTGCCTTAGCTAGTCAGTCAGCTACTTCGTTGCCTCTTATTCCTGCGTAACCTTTGGCCCATATGAATGTCACTTCCTATCCTTTATCTCTGAGTCTTGCTACTAGCTGTACAATCTCATATATCAGCCAGCTTCTACCGTTGTCCGCCGCCAGGTTAGATAACCTCAGTTAAGCGGATCTAGAATCTGATATGATGACTAGTCTGTTCGTCTGCAAATGTAAGCCGTATTCTAGGGCTTTTAAAATGGCTTGTAATTCGGCGGTATAGATCGATGCCTTTTCCGGGAGTTGATATAGGCCCCTCTTTTCGTTAGCAGGGTCTGCGTAAGCGCAACCCACCCGATTTTCAGATTTGTAGCCGTCTGTGTATAAGCATATGGGGTTATCTGCCAGCTTTGTAATGCGGTCCTTTAAAAAAATTTCATTGTGATTACCTTCCGCTATAAATTTTGTGTCTAGGATAATGTCTAGTCTCGTCTTAGCTCTCGAAAGTCTGTGCAGATGTACCGGAAGGAGGCGTGATCTATAGATTACGTTGCTATATTCTTTAACTTCCCGGAAGGCGGTTGTCAGAGTAGGGGCCGGCTTCTGTTTCCAGTACCTCCGTTCCGTGTATTGCATTGTGAGAGCAGATATTTTTGCAATAAGTTGATCATCCTTTACTTCGAGCAGTCTTAGGATAAACTTCCGCCCCAGAAATGCCCTACGGATGTGTAGGGGTGGTTCTAAGCATAGTCTAAGTGCACGATACTGGTATCTGTCGATGTCGGTTAGTAGCGACTTAGAAGCAGAGCCAAAGAACGTATTGCCATAGTCGAGATGAGGGTGCACGAGGGCTCGGTATAGCATTAGTGTGATCTTCCTGTCTGCACCCCAAGCTTTACCTGTCACTGCTCGTTTGATGTTGTTTGCCGCTTCGCTCTTCTTGAGTATGTGTCAAATGTGACCTGACCAAGTGAGGTTATGGTCCAACCTTAGGCCAAGGTATGTAACTATTTTTTTCACTGGGAAGTTAAAAGGCCCCAGAGAAATATTTGTCATCTGGGGGAGTCTGTGACGTGTAAAAACAATGACCGACGACTTTTCAGGGGAGAGATCAAGGCCGTTGTGCATCATCCACGCCGCCAGCCTGTTAGTGGTTACACTTAAAGCTCTTTTACAGGCCTGTAGTGATAAGAAACTTGTATAGATGCATAAATCATCCACATAATGAAGTATCTTTACGTTCGCCATTATGTTCTCGTGCAGGTCGCTGGAATAAATATTAAAGAGTAGTGGAGACAGGATCGAGCCCTGAGGTAGACCTTTGGTGTCAGTCTTGGTCCATACATCTTGTTCCCCTCACGTATGATCACTATTCTATTCTCGAGTAGGGCTTCATTCTCCTTAATTTGTCAGCCAGGATAGGAAGAACTACATTGTCGTATGCTTTTGTAAGATCGGTTAAGTAGTGATTGTTTCCATGACACAGCTGGATATCGGTGACTAGATGAGCCAGGATTTCGTTAGTCCCCTTACCTCTTCGGAAACCTATCTTTAGGTCTGGTAATAGGTGGTTATGTTCAATGTACCATTCCAATCTTTCTTTTATAATTCGCTCCAGGGTTTTCAGGGAGCACGATAGGAAGGAAAGTGGGCGAAATGACGAGCTTTCTGCGGGGTCCTTGTTTGATTTTAGTATTGGCAGTACCCTTATTGTTTTGAGGGATGGCATGTAGGTTTCAGATGTCCATATGTTATTCATTATTTGTAGATAATCAAGTTGCTCAGCATGGCGTAGTGGATTTGATCTGGGCCCAGGCAGGAGTTTTTTGTTTTAGTAAATGTATTTTCTAGCTCCTCGAGAGTAAATGCTTGTAGGAGAGGGCGGCTCGTATTACTATACTGGGAGGGAGCTGGTTCTGCACTACACCAGTCTGGGGTCAGAGACTTAAGGAGGTTCATGGCGGCGGTCTGTGGGATTTGAGTGTGATGGCTGGTTGACCTGTACCGAACTGCTCTAATCTGTCTCCATACCACTGTCGGAGGGTTTTTGAGTTTAATGATTTGTTTTTGCAACATTGTTTTTATATAATACGGTCGATATATCGATACTTTTTCTTCGATATATCGAATCTGATATTGACACTTTTAAAAATATCGATATATCGAAAATCCGATATTTTTTAAAATATCAAAAGCCCTAGGATAAACTAGTTGATCCTATTACACGAGGCAGAGACAATATTTTAGACAGAAACATTGGGGCCGAGGATAAACTAGTTTGTCCTGAAATCGGGTTGGGCCATGGAGTAGGTTTGGCCTGAATTCTGTAACTTAAAAATTGAAATCACAGCTGCTCAACAGGCAGAGACAATATAATACAACAGGGTTGCCTACTTAAAAAAAATATTTACTCATAAAGCTTAAGTAAAAAACACCTAAAATTTTGTTTGTAGGTTAAGTGCGAAAATAAAATATCGCTTATGAATTTCATCGAGGAACAGTTAGTTGTAATCAGTGGCGTCGATAATGCTGCGTATTGCTGGGGACAGTAAATATTGAATATAATATTGTATAACCAAACCTAATTCATAATGAAAAGATACAACAACATAGTGAAACTACTTTTTAAATCTGTTTCCCAAGTGTTTGTGTTATTTTTACTGTATTTGTTTCATTTCACTTTATCCTTATTCTTAAGTATAATCAACAAGTTAGTTGACAACCTAGATATGACGACAACCTTGTTGCAAATTGGTTGTTGCCGCAACGTCTTTCCATGTCTATGGTAAACACAAAACACTGAGTCTACGGTAACTTTTTTTAAAAAAAATTATTCAAAAACATAAATATTTTATTGCGACCATAAAAACATATTCAGCTATAAAAAGTCTCAATTCTTAGTAAGGAGGTGTTGTACTCGATGTCACTATTTAAATATTCAACAAATTCGGCAAATAAATATAAGAACAAAGTGTGTGCAAAAATTTTCCCAAAATTATAAAGCCCCTAAAAAAATCTCAACTCACCTGTACGCCCCCTAAATTTAGTGGGTAAGCCTCTACGTTGGCTACCCTGCACCTCAAGACAAAGTCTGAGGTGTAACATCCCTTCTCTTCAAACTTGGCAAAGGAGAAGTTTTGTAACAAACGGTGATCCAGTCACTAAAAGACAATACAAACTATCCTGAAAAAAATAAAAAAAATTCTTTACACATCGCTATATCTTATATCTAACAAAAGATAGATAACAAATTGTTGTTGAAGTTATTTATTATAAAAACAATTTCGAAACCTTATATCAGTCACCACATAACTGAAAAAATAGTCCATTGACAAAATGATTTCACTGTCTGTTAGTCCTATAGAAGAAACAAATATTATACAAATGTTGCCAGTATTGCACAGCTTAAACCTTTATGGAGTAAACTGTACTGCAAAATGCACTTAATTCAGACAAATCACTCGTAGAATGTAAAGACAGCAACTTCCCGAGTTAACTACATCGTTGGATTACCTGATAGCTCCGAAACACTTTCCACACGCGACACTACATCATTTTGTTCCACTTTGGGTATTGCGGTGAAGTAAGAAAGATAGGTAAGAAACCGTGCTTTACGAATCCAATAGAGTGAAAATAAAGAAAAAGGAATAAAAAACATTCTCGCCGTAGTAAAAGGGAAATTGCTACCCAAATATGGAAAAAAATCTGGATCAACGATCCGCCAAGGCAGCTTTGGAATAATGTGTCCGGAGTTTGAGTAGGTCAAATCTTCACCCGTCCGTAAATTGTACTGTCGGTTGCTTATAGGACTTATTATACATGTCCTAACTCTTCCCACACCCCACTTTCTCCCTTTGGCTTCCCGGTACCACTAAAGAACCATCGTACAAAATCTTACATTCTTGATCTCTTCATTGACTCCGGAAAAAGTGAGTCTGTACTCCTTCCTGTAGGTCATGGCAACACCCCTTCCATTTCTTTCTCTTTCTTGCTCAAAGTTTGTAAGACCGCAACACTCCTCCCGTAGTGGTTCACGATTACGACTCCCGGAAAATCCACAAACTTGGTTATGATTCGGACTGAAAGCTTCCAAGACATAAACTGGTAGGTTAATGCTGTCATCGAGACGTGAGAGGTGTTGTTCAGAACTTATTCTTCACTTCTGATGCTCCTCACAACAATAAACCCTAAACCACCTTCCGAAGTCACGCATCAGCCGCTCCAGCATATTTCTCGGTGGGCGGAAGTACGAATTCAGTTTATCAATCCCCTCTTTCTCTAGAAGTTCAGTCAATTTTCTGCTACAAAACTATGATGCGTTGCCTGATATAACTTTTCGTGCTACATTCACTTCTGAAATATTCTTGAATGATTTTGTCAACTAGCACCTTCGCAGTAGCTTTCTGTTATTTAATTTTAATTGCACACAGACTCGGTGGCAATACCTACACCCCGACCTTCCCATAAAATGATTTTTCATCACACCTACTTTACCCTTTAAAAATTCCAATTTTAAGATCCTTCAGTGTATTTGGTAAATTGTTCAACATTTCCCACAGTAATTTATTCCAGAACCTGACTCTCTTACATACAAAAGAACATTTTCCCACTCCCTTTCACCTGAAGCCAAGAGCCAACTTAAGATAGTCTTTCTCATCCATGTACTCCTCATCCTTCTACCAATATCCATCCATACGTCATCGCGATCATCACTCAGTGGTTCTCCCTGTAACCATAATACTTTTCATAAACTCCTCTTTAGCTTTCCACTTTGCTACTATTAAAACCTCATTTAATCTTCTCACCGAGCGTGGCGGTGTAACGGATAGCGTTCTCGCCTCGCATTCGGGAGGACGGTGGTTCGATCCCCGTCCGGGCATCCAGATTTGGGTTTTCCATGGTTTCCCAAATCACTCCAGGCAAATGCCGGGATGCTTCCTTCAAAAGGCCATGGCCGAATTCCTTCCCATTCCTTGCCCCCATCCTTGCCCCCCCATCCTTTCCCGTCTCTAAAGACCTCGATGTTGAGAGACGTAAATACATTAAAAAAAAAAATTAATCTTCTCAAGGTTTCCCCTACTGCCCTCACTGTTTTCTCGTTATGCTGAAACATTTGCTCGAACCCTAGACGTGGTGCAAGATTAGCTTTTCTGTGTATGCTTCCAGTGCCCATAATTTCCAGTCTTTTTGACTGGCCATTTAGATCGTGAGAATACATATTTGCTCACATCAAGAGCATCACACACATCACGTCTTAGATGCTAAAATTAGGTCAAGAAAATAAGAAAACATTACAAGTCTTAGGTTTTACAACGTGACGTTTTTCGCCACATTCTAAGGAGCATTTTTATTATATAAATCATAATGTTAGATTAATTTTCATAAATCGTGGGCGACCAGCTAAGTAATGTCCTAAAGTACGCAAGATTCCATGTGAGGACTGTAATGCCAATGGTGATTATTCAATGTATCTTGTTCCAACTAATATTAAACAATTATTGAGCTGTGTAGGCTTGGAGAGAACCGTGGAATTCCCGAGAGCCATTCACCGGAACAAGCATTAGCCACGGCGACCGGATGTCGGGGATAAAGGGTTTCGCCGGAGAATATTTCCTGTCACCTTGGGGTGGGCAGTCAACAAGAGGCCGTTGACCTGGTGTGAAAACACGCCACCCGACTACGCTCTTACCCCGCGAGGGCGACCGAATATTTCCGACCTCTGTGATATACACGCGGGACGAATAAGGTATCGACGATATCACGTGACATCAGGTGGCCAAACTGAGACCCAATCAAAGTGTTGCCTATAACTAAAATGCGGGGAATTTTCTTTTGAATGTGATTTTTGAGACATTAAGGGCAGAGCCAAAGTTTACCTCTGAGATGGAAGAGCGACGAGATTCATTCTGTTGCAGACTCCGAAAGTTGACTTTTCTCGCTAACTGCTGCAGTCCGACTCCTGGTGTCTGAGATCTGAATCTGCTAGCTTGCATAGCGTGACGATTGCTGGAGCAACTTCCACACGGCGACACAGTCAGTAAATCGATGATGCGCATTGACAGAACACGCGTGACTCTAGCCGCCTTCTGAGACATAGCTCCCGTGCAGTGGGCCATCTTCAATCATTGCAGACATCAGACGCAGAACTCCAATGGTAAACAACAACGATCGAGCCATCTGATTGTACATTCTGTGAAACTGAACCCTTAAATGTCTTTGTGAGGATAGATCCATGTTCAAAAATTGTAACTGAAAATTCTGAGCTAGCGGCATAATTTGCCAGAACTATTTCAATTATTTTAGAATAGCGTAATTGTTCATTCGTGGCGCCCTTGCATATTAATTCTGAAATGGATTTAAGAAATAAATAACACTTGTCTGCTTGCTCATGAAGGCTAATTGTACCTCTGAGCGCTGCTTTTGTAATTTTGCCTTCTTGTGTTAATGTTAACGGTAAATTCGCTCAGATTTGTAATCGCCAATGATACTAAATAAATGCTATATTGTGACAGTTTATCTGTATTCTAAGTAACATCGAGATTCTTGCAAAATCCATATTTTCACTACTTCATAAAAACAAAATTAAAACCAGTTTATTAATGTTAATAATAAATTTATGTCTGATAACTATAACAAATTCGTCCACAAAGAACTCCTTTCTACAGTTTACTAGTAGGAATTACCGGCAAAGCAATTCAGCTTCTTACAAAATAGATCGAGGTTAAAGGCGAATTTAGTTGCTAATATTTGCATCATCTTTTTTTTATCTGTTTCGTTAAACAATTTCTCTTTTAATTAGTGTTTTTCTGTGGCGTGTTCTAAATCACAAATTATCAATAACTACAATCGTATGTAAGGTAGCTACAAAGGTGCATCTGAATTTTTTCCTCAAAATCATGTGTAATGCAGATATGTTGGAAACACACAACTGGGATCAAAAGGAACGTGTCTGATTGAGATAGTTAAAAGTGATTACAAAAAATTACACAGTTTAATCTGCACTGTTTAGAGTCAGATCTTGGGAATCGGTGGTATGAATTGCTTTTTCGATACCATTGCTGTGTTTTACTCGTCGGGATCAAAAAGTGTTTAACGTGTTTATAAATGCAATTAAAATTATTGAAAAAAAAATAAATGCTCATTGTCTTTAATTTTGATTGTAAAAAAAAAATGTACACACACAATTTGTATACAATTAATTTCAGTTTGCTGTAACACTAACAACATTAAGAAGCAAAAGTGCATCTCATTTCAGTTAATAATAAATACTAAAAAACTTTTGTTACATCCAACCAACCTTCGGGTTGTGGACTAAGTTAAGTTTTTACATCCTAAGTACCATGAGGTAGCGAAAGATGGCGCATCCTGTTTCTACTGTTGAGGTTCTACCAAGTGAAAGACTCCTTAGGTGACGCGGGATGTCGGAGGGGTCGGGAGGGGGGGAGGGGTCCAGGTTTACGAAAATCTGCTCTTCTAATTACTGGACGCAATTTACATGAAGGATTAAAGCATTTATTGCCAAAGACCGTCTATTAAGAAGACTTGCTTTTAAAGATACATGGACGACACTTTCGCCATATAGCCGCATGGAAAGAAAAAATTAGATTATTTTCTGAAACATCTAAATGGAATACATAAATGAATCAAATTTAAGATGGAGAATGAACAAGATGGTTGCCTTCCGTTTTTAGATATTTCCGAAGGAATACAGATGCCACACTAGAACATAAAGTGTATGGGAAGCCAATTCACACCGATCTGGCCTCGCGTTCGCGAGGACGCGGGTTCGAATCCCCGTCCGGGCATCCAGATTTGGTTTTTCCATGGTTTCCCCAAATCACTCCAGGCAAATGACGGGACGCTTCCTTCAAAAATCCATGGCAAGAATTCCTTCCCGTTCCTTGTCTCCACTCCCATCCCGCCTCTAATGACCTTGACGTCGACGAGGCGTAAAGCCATCAGTAAAAAAAAGTAAGCACACCATCTATACCATCATCCTGCTCAGCACAGTTCAGTGTTATCAACCCTAGTGCACAGGGCCAGAGTCATCTGCGATTCATCGAGTCTTCTGGTGGAGCTAACATATCTGCGACCCACTTTCCACAAGAATGGATACAGCGAAGCTCACATCAACAGGGTCTTCCGCAAAAAGAAGAAGAGGAAAGCTAGTCTGAGCAACATGCCTTATTACCTTACATTGGAGCAGCTCAGGCAAAAATCGCCAAATTTTAGGCAAAGCCAGGGTGATGACATTCTGCCATCAACCTAGGAAGATAAAGGGTTTATTACGCAGAAGATTGAGCAAATGGAGCGCTCAGTGTTTCAGCGCTGTTTGGAGCATGCGTGAGGCGTACGCCTGAGACACTTGCCGAAGTCTGCTGTGGGATTACACAGCGTAGAGAAGGGACACTGCTTCGAATTCGAAGGGACATTACTATTATTAGTCCACGCAAATAGTTACTGGGACAGCGTGATCAAAGATGCTATGAGGATTCGTCTCGCGGAAGGAATTGTAAACAGAGAAACTGGCTATCAACTTAGTGCAGCCTGCAACCCGCTTATTAGCCAACTAAGAGTAACGCGACATAGCCGTCGAGAAAACGATAGAATTAACTCTCAACTCCAGCCGGCAACCTCCACCGGGATTACCTCTGCCACTCATCTTGCCCCGCTGCCCGCGTCTGCGCTCGGCGCACTTACTTTGAGGTCGGTTGAAACCTTTGATCAGCGAGGATATAAAAGAGCAACCGCTCCGGAGACATGACACTTTGCCAGAATATAGAGTCAGAGAATGAATGGCTCTGAAACGTCGCTTCAGATTGAAGCGCTCCCCCGATGGGAGGCCAGAGAATTTGAGAATTTTCACACAGCTGATACCCCGAGGAAGCCTTCATTCTTTCAGCTCCAAATCAGTTTCCACCGATTCTGGATGACATGTTTTCCTGCTGTTTTGCAACGGTAGGCTTGCTTTGAATGAAGGATCCTCCGTTAATTACGCTTACGTGTTCACGCGTGAAATTCGACCTAATATCGGATTCCGCTTATTAATAATCGACTGGATGATCTGTAAGAAATTTCGCCAATAAAATACTATCAATAATGAAGATGATGATTTGTAATAGGATGAAAGAAGAACCACCTCATTTGTAGCAATTTTTTTTTTTTTTTTTTGTTACATACCTATTTCACTATACTTACAACATATTACGAAACAATTAGGAAAAACATTTGGACCTGTAAAACAAATATTTGACATACTGTCACTGACCTTTACGGAATACAACAAAATACACACATCCATATCTCTGTGACGTGTTGCTGTGATCATATCCTCTGAGAAAAATTCAAGCTTAAAATATTTATATAGGAATTGTATAGCAGAATAAAAATGGTTCCGTAACGGAAAAAAAACAAAAGATACTAACTGAACAAAAAACACAGTTTATTAATATCTCTGTGATATGTGATTCTGCTAACCATCTCAGCCCTTGTTGACGCCAATGAAGCAGTTTATTGATATCTCTGTGATATGTGCTGCTGCTGTCTAGCGGCTTGGCTGTGAACTGTCTCACTAGCGCAACCCTCATAGTTATTACTTTTGTAAAATTCAGAATAAACGTTTTATCAATTTATGATTTTACTTAGGTGGAGACCTCATTAAAAAAATGAAATGATACTTCGTTCGTCGATTTCGGTTAGTATGAAAGGAGATAATGGTTTGTGACAAAAAAACATGAAACAAAAACAAAAAAACACCTTTTACAAATAATATACTGTATATGATTAAGGTAACATTATGATTCATTTTTGCCATTTAAGTTTTCCTTAGAGTTTGTATAATTTTTGTAAATTATTTTAAGTTTTGCTGACCGTTCTGGAATGCCCAGGCCAGGGACTTCAATAATCAGTTTGATTGATTAGATAATAAATAATTGATTATGGTTGTGGTTGTGGTTCGCAAACGGACTGGTCATTCGCATAAATCAAAGGAGCTGTAATATTGAAAGTCAAACACCAGTGACAATTGAAAACGTACCTTGAGGTTATTTACGTTATGAAAAGTGTAAAATTATTTCATTTATTGGAACGTGAAACAATTATTTGCAAGGATAATTGGTTGTCTTCCTATAGACAGTTGAATTTACGGTGTATTAAGTCCTTTAATGGGAAACTTGTTGGTCACTGTGTGGTGCTTTCGTACGGGGAAGTTACCGTAGAGTTGAGTTGGCAGGCGGTGAGTAACGTGGCGCTAAGGCCTAAAACAGACGAAGCGACTTCCCACCGCGCGGCGGTCGAAGCGGCGGCCGCCCCAACTGTTCACACGAGGCGGCGGTCGAGGCGGCGGCCGCGCTGCGGGCGCCACGTGGACTCGCTATTTGTCGCGTATAGCTCAGTTGTTTGTAGAACAAAGAATATAGAAGACGAGCATGTAATGCTTCAATGGTTGCTGTACCGAAGGTACGAGGTACGAGGAGAGCAGTCGGCGACATGGGGTGCGTCGAACGAGGCTGTACTCTGGAGACGATCAGCTGAGCGATGGGGGCTGCGCTGTGACGGGTCTTCCACTCTCGTCTTTGTGTGTGTGTGTGTGCCTGCCTCAGCGGCTGTGTAAATTGACCCCACTTCCATCGGTAGTTTTGTCAATGTAGTCAGGTCAGGTTAGGGTTGGTTTTGGGGGCACAATTTTGCCGCCGTCTGGTTAGTGTCCCCTCTGGCCCCAGATGACTGCCTCGACCTTGCAGGAGCGCCTATCCTGCCCTCGTCTTGCCGTAACACCGATTCCACGCTCCCATGCCACCTAGTCCCCGGGCGTGGCATTCCTTCGTCCATCTCCTATTGACCCCACATTAACAATTTATTAGAAAACAATCGGAATCGCTGCTGTTGGACGGAACATATACCACAAACTCCCACACTTTCTTGCGATTCTATTTCCTCCAAACGACAACCGTTTCTGGTTTCTCATTCGTTCACAGTTTTCCCATCTCAAACAATTTATAGTCAAATCGAATTTATTTACAGAAATTAATATGAATCACGGCAGTATTTAACTTTTAATCAGCTCATTACATTTATCGTTGCTGATGGACATTGAGCATTATCAACGTTTACCTTCTAAATTTGTTTATCAGTAAAAGCTACTTTCTTTTTCTTAAACCACTTTTCCAAATTGCTTAACTCGCGAAGATTAAAGATGTTTTGGGCGTTTCAGATTTGCAGTTTACATGTATTTTCGAAATAATTACAGATGACCGTGACCATTATTTATGTAGACCATGGTTAATTTCCTTTTTTGTTTGCGACACACAGTATTTAACAATTGGATGTCCCCTAAAAGCAAGTCTACATATCTCTCTTGGCTTATTAAATACACCTTGTCTGTAGGTGAGGTAGGCAAATACCTCCTCGTTTAGCAGTGTTTTAGCGAAGTTGTCCGTCACACATAATTGAAAAAAGGAAAGGAAGGTAGTTTGCCTTGGATTATCTAAACGCACCACTGCAATATCAGGGAGAAAATATGCGTTGCTCATCCTTCAAGTGAACATCAGGATTTGTGAGTGACGAGAACCTCTAATGTATCGGAAAACTAAGAATACGCAAACAGGTTCTCATGAGCTAATGTATCGGCCAGATTGGTATCTCCATTATTGTTGTTCACTGGAATGGTTACTTGGTAGCTACCTTTCTTCATATAGGCCTATTAGCATATGTACTTGACTGACTGACCGCTGGTACACATTTTGATATTTATATGGGTTCCAAAAGTTTCTTTTTTTATAGCGGTGGGCAGTAACAAGCTACCCATCTGTTAATATCCAAAACGACCTGTTAACCACGCAGTCTTATTTCTGCTATGAAACCATGGGCGCCGGGAGGGGGGGGTGCAAGGGGGTACACTTGCATCCCCCTGCTATGAAAGAAAATACACGGAAAAAGAGTAAGAAACAAAAAATTTATTATTAAATTCACTGTTTGAATAATAACTTAAGGCGCCTAAGTTGCTGTCCAAATTTGATCAATACCTTGTCGATAAATTCAGTATCTGTAGTTAATAAGTAAATATATATATATATATAAAAACAGATGCACCTCTCGTTAAGTAATCCTGCCGGCGCTCATGGATGAAACCACCGGGTATAAGTAAACATCGAAGATATGAAGGATAACCATTCTTTCCTGTTATCGTCTGCTTGACCGGCATTTTCAGAAATGTCTTTGTACAGCGGCAATCTCGCAAGCAGGTGACTTAGTATTAACGGTGCTGAAACGGCTGTGTAACCATTTGTGTTTTTACGATAGCCTACAGATAAGGATCGTGCTTAGGGTCTATAATTTCTGCGTTTATTATGCTATCGATGCCTTTAAGACAAATCTCTTCCTGCAACCATAAAATACTGTGTGCATGCAGCAAACCCCTCTTCTACCATTCGACACTGTTCATAAAACAAAGTGACGCACCAAATACATTCTCCTCAGTGAGAAATTCAGATGGAATACTATAGCAACAATGTCGTGTCTATTGTGTGAAGCTTGTCCTTGAAAAGGTTCTTGAGTTATCTCTGACCACTTCGGATTGATGGTAAACGAAATGAATATGTCTGGGTGCCCAGATTTTCTCAGGTAAGAGAATGCATCATGCGTACGTTTGCGCATATAGCGTGACCTACCCTTGAATCTTAGAACTCTATGCCATCCCCGCCACACGCATTCTATTCTTCGCACGTTGTTCGACTTGCATAGCATTAAAAACTACGTTTATACCGTAAATCTCATCACCTGTCCCACGGGAACTTAGTTGGTTTTCGGGATAAAAAATATTTTAATCCATAATATCATTTATATCTACGCCAAGTTTCATGTAAATCCATCCAGTTGTTTCAGCGTGATGCGCTTCAAAGACCATTAATTTTTATCACTTAACTCTCGTGAACATTATCGTTTTTCAGGATAAAAATTATTGTATATGTTATCCATACTATCAGTTATAATTATGCCAACTTCCATTCAAATCCATGTGGTAGTTTCAGCGTGATGTGCTTTCAAAGATACATACAGACAGACAAAAATGAAAAAAAAAATATCCGTTTTGGCATTCTATATCATTATTTATGCTTCCTCCAATTAAAATTTTCAAAATCCATTTAATGTACAGATTTCATTCCGTTATTATAAGTTTAGATTGTTTCTATGGAGAAACAGATTCAGAACTACGCTTATGGCAAATTTTACATGCAAAATGAATTATATCTGCAGTACACCACTGAAATGCTGGAAATGTGTGTGTGCCTGGAATGGAATCGACTTGGAACCATGCAGTTTTGTTCCAAACTTTAAGTCACAGTTTAATTAAGTCGGAATTTCATGATAAGAAAGTAATCTATTTTCTTCCACTAAATTTGAAATCTCAAGGTTTCGATCATCGCACCACTTTTTGACTATTTCATTAATCTTGCATCTTTCTGTTTAATTAATGCCTTCAGAGACTTTTTATGTGCCATGGTACATTAATCCCAAATGATCAATTTGCAATACCTACTGAAGAACTTATTGCTGCAGAACAATATGCAGTGATGTAGAACTTTGGCCATCACACGGTTCTTTGAAAGATTACATGTTGGAATTTCATTGATTTGCATATTCAACGGCAACTTGAATGCTGAATGAGCATTTTGACCGCCTTCCAACAATGTAACTAATTCCTAATAAAGCAAATGCAAATCGTTGCCAAAATCAATGAGGAAAATTTTGTTCTAGAAAATCACTCTAATTCCATCGATGACAACTTTCATGAGCATATTTATTAACCTATTCAACATTGGAACATTCTCTCAGTGCGTCGCGATCATATTTTTTTCGCGTTCCAACTCTTGATTAAATGTGTCGTACATCGGACTATTGGGCGCTGTCGTGACTAATTAAGATTATACCTTGTTTAATGTTTGATATCATCAAGCACATGTCCTCCATTAATATCAATGGAATAGAAATAAAGATAACTAAAATTGTTGGACAGATCGCGAAACAACACAAAAATAGAAAGGAAGGTAATTTTATCTTAATTTAGGCTGGAATGCGTTTTTTCCAGATCTTCCAGTTTCTTTTGAATAGAATAATTGAGTTATTTCCATTCAGGGAGAATAAGGTGGGGTGGGGAAAGAATTACACATATCTGTTGTTCGAATCATTAGTTATGGTCTTACGTTCGTACAAAAATGCAATAGAGGAAAGCGCTTCATGTTTTCTCGAATTTTCCCGGCAAATTTTCCAATTTTTCTTTCCATAAAATTATTATTCGGATTATTAGACTACATGTTAAAAAAAAATAGCAGAATTTGTCCTTGGAAAGAAGCACCTTCAGTTTCCCCCCAATTTTCCTGGCAACTTTTCCCATTTTTCCTTTTCTAAAGACCATATTATGAACATTTAAAAAAATAACAAAATCGATCCTATAAAAAAGTACTTTCAGTTTTTCCATAATATTCCAATTTTCCGGGCAACTTTTCCAATTTTTCTTTCTCTAACAATTGTTTCGGACTATTATGAAATAAAAAATAAATTAGCCAATCTGGTCCAGCCTTTCTCGAGAAATGCGGTTACTAACGTACAGCATTTCATTTTTATTTTTATAGATTTATCTGTTTTTCATAGACAGACATTACAAAGTAGTTTAAAAATATACATTATGGTGGATTTTTCAAACTAATTGGTTGTTAATGGACTATTTAAACGTCAGGGAAAAATTACATGGAAGAAGTTGTATGGTGATCATATTAAACCCTACTTTTCTTAATATAATTGCTGGGTAGAAAATTTATTTACTTTATGTGAACACGGTATCCTCTAAGTAACATGAGTGTATAAAGCATACAAAGCGACGATTGTTTTAAAATTTGACGTCTGAATTTCAACTTGTGGAATGTAAATCATATCAAATGAATTAAGTTGTATAAGTTGAATAAGGAACGAAATTTTGTATATAAAGTAGCGCTTAATCACTTGTTGGTTGAAGCTGCGATATGAAATGTACATAAAAAAGCAATGTTACACATACTATGAGTCTATTTCGCTACAAACCAACATTCGCCTTCGTTGTGGTTGTACATACAGTGTAATCTGTTCCGCGGAAAGTCCTTGCATAACTCATATGATCAAGCAGAAACTTCGTGCAATCCACTCTAGAAATTCTGTGGTTTAGTGGCTCAGTACCGTAGTCGATGCGACACTACAGTACAATACAATACATTCATTTTCCATTGATCCCAATATAAGAGACTGGCTCTGTGGGATGTTGAAAGTAGTTAATTTACAGATAAACAGTTGCATAACAAAATAATAAGTACACCACTAGATGTACAGTCATAGTATACATGGTACATTAAACACTTCCATTACAAAATAATACATACACCAGATGATGTACAGTCATAGCATATATGGTACATTAAAAAAAAATCCATAACAAAATAATACATACACCACAAGATGTACAGTCATAACATATATGGTACCATAAACAATTACGTAACAAACTAAATATACACCAGGAGATGTACAGTCATAGCAGACATGGTAAATTAATTATGTGAACTATATTTACACAAGATACTGGCAGTTATTTTTTGATACCTTAGAAATAAATTCTTCGACAGAGTAGAAGGAGTTGTCAATTAAAAATTCTTTCAATTTTTTCATGAATTTATTCTTATCATCTACTAGACATTTAATATGTGTTGGGAGCATATTGAAGATATGTATCCCTGAATATCGGACCCCTTTTTGAACAAATGACAATGACTTGTAAGTCTTGTGAAGATCATTTTTACTTCTAGTGCCATAATTGTGTATTTTACTATTTGTTTCAAACAAAGTATAATTTTTGACTACAAAGGACATTAATATGTATATATACTCAGATGCTAATGTTAAAATCCCTAACTTTTTGAACAGCTCTCTACATGAAGTTCTATTGCTAACCCCACACATAATTCTTATTACACGCTTTTGGGCTCTGAACACTTTGTATCTATGGGTAGAATTGCCACAGAATATTATTCCATATAACAATAAGGACTGAAAATAAGCAAAATAAACTAGCTGCCTCACACGGAGATCACCTAAAGCTGAAATTGTACGAATTGCAAACGTGGCTGCTACCAATCGCTTTAGTAAGTCAGAAACATGTACTTTCCAATTTAAATTATGATCAATATACAAATCTAGAAATTTCACACTCTCTGCCTCTTGAATGGACTGGCCTGCAAATTTTATGTCTATATCAGGTGTTAATCTGTGTGATGTACTGAATTGCATATACTGAGTTTTATCAAAGTTTAAAGACAAGCCATTAGCTGTAAACCATTTATTAATCAGTTCAAAGACATAATTTGAAATATATTCTGTAGATAAATCTGGAGTGTTTTTAATTCCTATGTTTGTGTCATCTGCAAATTGGACAAATTTTGAGTTTTTAGATGAAACACAGGGTAGATCATTTATATATATTAAAAACAATAGTGGCCCCAATATAGAACCCTGAGGTACTCCACATCTGATTCATTTCCACTCAGAAAACAGTGGACCTCTTAAGGCAGCCTTAAAATTCTCCATTGACACTTTCTGTTTTCTATTTAGAAGGTAAGAACTAAGCCATTTATTAACAATGCCATCTCTACCATAATACTTAAGTTTCTGTATCAGAATTTTATGATCTACATAGTCAAATACTTTAGATAAGTCACAAAAAATTCCCACAGGAATTAATTTATCATTTATTCCTTCTAAAATATTGTGAGTGAATGCAAATATAGCTTGTTCTGTTGAATGACCCTTTTGAAAATCAAATTGTTCAAGGTTCAAAACCTGGGTTGTTGTTCAAAATATTTTCAAACTTCACTTTAAGTTTACGCAGGAATACCTCTGGCAATGCGGAGTTCATGTGGCGGATGTTATTCATTAATTGAGTATATTCAGTCAACGTCAAACCTCGAGTTACAAGCTTTTTTTAATTTAATTTAATTGCAATGTAGCACACGCTCCCCTGGCAGGTATGTGGCAAAAATCAATTCTAATCACACCAATGGTTTTAATATTAGAATTGTTAAATGCTCCCTTGTACTGTCAAACTGTCATAGCTTGTGCACTATCAAAGTCGTTTACTACACCTTTAAAGGGATCGAAATGTTCACTTAAAATAGTACAGCTTCAACCCACGTTGCCCATAGAGTTACCACTGGTTCCGGAGGTAAAGGCACATTTGGCATTTTTTTATAGGCTTCATTACGAGAACGTGCCTTAAGAAACACTCTAGCAAATAGCGCAGTACATAAAAAATTGAAGAGAAGTAAATTGTAACAGGATAGCCTTTTGAGACCTGATCTCACAAAGATTTTATTTCCAAATCAAAGGAAATCAATTCTGTGTATCCATTTTAGTCGCACGACTACGCAGATCAAACATACAGACTTGTTTCCAGGTTTTGGTCAAGCGTATACGTCCGACGAAAGTTATTCTAGTACTTCTAATATGACCGAGCAGGGCGGTGTAACGGTTAGCGTTCTCGCCTAGTATTCGGTAGGACGGCGGTTCGAATCCCCGTCCGGGCATCCAGATTTGGGTTTTCCATGGTTTCCCCAAATCACTCCAGGCAAATGCCGGGATGCTTCCTTCAAAAGGCCATGGCCGAATTCCTTCCCATTCCTTGCCCCCATCCTTGCCCCCCATCCTTTCCCGTCTCTAAAGACCTCGATGTTAAAACGAGACGTAAAGCAGTTAAAAAAAAAACTTCTAATATGACCGTAATACCGGTAACCTGTTATGCTGTGTTAGTTTCACACCGACGACAAAGCACGAGTACCCACAACTATCAACTCCCCAGATTACGCATCCACTATGACTGCAGCCCGGACAGGCGATTTCGATAGAGGCGGACTGCGAAGCTGGTTAAAGAAAAGTTATCAGGTATAAAGACCAAACGAAATTACTTATGGCGGATTCGTATGATGGACCGAACAAAACTTGTACTTCACTCACCCTCGCGTCATTTTACCACTAACAATAATTATTTGTGGCCCATAAACGTGTTTATTGTACCGAAAACAATCTAGTCTCCTGAGGTTTTGAAATACTAACAAGCAATTTCTTCCCCACACTTTCGTAAGTTGTTTTTTCTAGTGTGTTAAAACGAGAACACTGAGTCCACGTTAATTCCAACATCTCCAAATATCTAACTGAAATATTTTAATCTAACCTTTGCCTTTTGTAATTATGTCTCGATATCCCTTTACTGTGACGCAAACTAGTCTAGTGGTGGGGAGATGCGCGACACCGCATTTGACTGAGAGAGGGAAGATTAACAGTGGGGATTGAATAACCATGGTGGAAGTTTGTTAAGTGTGGTTCGGTGTTAGTGGCATAATCAACGGTAGTTTTACTCATTGTCTCTTTACTGGTTACATATATTCTTCAGACAGGTGTTGCTTTTTGTTTTGCCGTTGTACATTGTTACTGAATCCTTGTTGTTGGTGTCAACCTGATTGAAACTTACTGTGTGAGTACATGACTTTTATGATTTATAATCATTTAGTTATATCGTTGCAATGAATATCTTAATGGTTAGGTATAAATATTTAACAATTTCTCAACATTGTGTATATTGTTCCTCAATCTTTTGTATACGCGTAATTTTTCTCTTCATCTGATTTTTCCACAGTAAAAATTATGAAGACGGCATTTGATAATTTCAGTTTTTTTCTGTTTCGACGGTAGGGTAGTTTTATTAGGCGGTGAAATTTGTTTTAAATATAGTCTACTTAATAATTTGTAATTACAGTATAATTAATTGAACTGTTGCTCAGAGAGATGATACGCTTCTAGTTAGTATGTATTCAATTATGTTTGTAACGGGTGAGATCACCTATTAGCAGGGCTTGATTTAATACTTGACTGATTATGCATTTAACTGATAGATTAATTTGCTTCTTATCAGGCGTGCAATTGATACTGTACCATATTGATTATATTCACTTTTGAGTCATTCCATGTCAACTCAAAACACACTCTAAACCTCACCATCTCAAATTTTCATGAAATTTGGTAGAGACTTACTATTCATATAGACTTAGAATAATACCAAATTTGAAATATATCTACTTGGTTTCGAATTACATCTATGTAAAGTTTTCAAAAATTTGGCCATGAAACTGCAAACAAACATTTTTAAATTGCTCTAGAAGCTTTCCTAATTTACCTAGAGAGCTGAGAGAGAGAGGCGTCATTTTACAGCATTTTTCATGCCCTTTTCTGTGATATAGCATACTACTCGCTAACACAATTTTTTGGTTCGATTTTTTTAAAATTTGATTTTAAATTCTTCAAAAAACTACAAATTTTAAAATTTTGAAATTAATTAAAAAAATAGATAGTACTGTTGTAAATCACCTGACAAAAAACAAATGTGGTATGGTTATGCCTTTATTATTAAAATAATTTAAAACTGAAGCTTTTTTTCATTAATTCCCAATATACAACTGAATAATACAAGAATGCTGAAGTTTACACTTCTGTGAAAATAAATATGAGCACTACCCTCATAAAAGACTTCAACAATGAGTCTAAAGCAAAACTTTTCATTAAGTAGTAGGATATGTTCATCTTTTGACATTTGAAAAAACCTCATTTGTTTGACATACATCACTTGCATACGGAACATCATCTAATGGGAGCCGCAGGATTAACAGCCCCTACTGATACCCACAGAACATTATTACTCTAGGATATGAGAATGATGTAACAGCACAGATGGATACAGAAATGTTTTTACTTCATCAGGTTCTTCATTTACCTGTAAACATATCCGAGCCATCAGTTTCCTTTATAAACAGCAGTGAGGTAGCCTGATTTAAATTCTATAACATTGGCGTTCTTATATCTTTTTAAAAATTAATTTAATTTTAATTGCTCCAGTGGGAATTCCCCTAGAACTAATGTTAAATGCCTCCACCATGTACTTTTCTGATTTATAAATTATAATTAATGAAAACTCTTCAGTTTTAAATTATTTTAACAATGAATCCATTAACATCCCACATTACTATTTTCCAGGTAATTTACAACAATAGGGCCTACTATATTTGTGGAATTAATTTTAAAAATTTTTAAAAAAATCTAGCGGAATAAATTGTGTTAGCAAATAATTTGTTATTTCACAGGAAAAGTCATGAAACAGGCTGTAAAATGGCACATCTCTCAGCTCTCTAGCTAAATTAAGAGAGCTTCTAGAGCAATTAAAAAAATTTTCATTTTCAGTTTTTTAGCAAATTTTTGAGAACTTTACGTAGCTGTATTCAAAAACTAGTAGATATATCTCAAATTTGGTATTATTCCAAGTCTAGGGCTATGTGAATAGTACATCTTTGCAAGATTTCATGAAAATCTGAGAGGGTGAGGTTAATTTTGACTTAAAATTGTGTTTATTTGACATTGAATGACTCTCTTTCAGATAATACAAATCTTATTTATTTTGCTTTTACATTTGTTACTTGATATTTTTTCTTTGCTTCATTTCTTGGTTGCTACTGATAAAGTATTATCAACTGCCCTTTATTATTATCATTATTAGTGTTTGGTTACACCAAACAATACCATCAGAACTTTCTTCCTTGCTAGTGGTTGTGCACAAAGATTATTTAATAATTCTATATACCACCCAAAGATGTAGGTTAAAAGAGACTGTAAACGTGAAGATTTGGTATTTATCTGCATTCCATTTTGACACAATCAGTTAGATATCCAGCTGCTGTTGAGCCTTCTCCCATTTTAATCTTATTGTATACTAATACGTTGTCTCCAAACAACTTGTGACTACACACCATTAACACAATTATTCATTATAATAATTAATGGCAGTGGTCCCAATACACTACTCTGTGGCACTCCTATTTTCATTTCCACCTCTTCTGATGCTGCATTTCCTATCCTAATGTTTCACTTTCTACTTTTTTTAAGAATTCCTCTACCCAGCAAGTTACTTATCCACTCCAATGGTTTTCACTTTCTTTAACGCCATTTTACAGCTTACTCTGTCACATGCCTTGCAAAGATCTACTGCTACACCAGCAACTTGGCCTCCCTGTCATCCAAAATATCTTAGTATAGCCCACCAATTGCAATTCGCTTGAACATCCATGACTAAACCCATGTCACTAATTTGCTAACCAGTTACTTTTCTCAACTACATTCCTGATGTAATTGCATTACTATTTGTATTTGGATTCAGGTGCTATTAGTTGTTACTGAACATAAAGAAATTAAATTTGGCCACTTACTTTCCATATAATTCCAGATTTTTACATGAAGTTAATATGCCAGCATAAGGTTCCCAGAAGATACCACATACTGACAGCCAATCCAGAAAGGATCTTCTGGAGTTGTTTCTAACTCTGTCCCAGGAGTGTAGGTGCAAATGGGGCATTTTTCGGAACAGGACAGCTCATAAGCCGAGTCATGTAGAGAAATTTCTTTTTAGCTTTTATAGTTTACTGCTACTTGAAAATGCACTCTATTAAACTCACTTCTATTTTAGTTTCTTTTAAGAATGCTTTGCCAAATTTCCTTGCCAGTTTGCAGATTTCTGCCAGGGAAAATTTTGAATAATTTATAATCAAACAGTGTGTGTTTGTCAAGAAGTGGTGTGTTGGGATCATTGCTATTTGTTATTCTAATGAATGTTTGTTTTAATGGTTTACAGTCAGAATTTAGGATGTTTGCAGATGACATAATGGCGTATAACAGGTTCAAAATGGGAGAAGATGGTGAAAAGCTGCATGGTAACCTGGATGGGATATCTAACTCAACATGAAATGAAGATAAATGCCTAGATGGGACATATTATTAGTTACACACAGTGGCGTTTCCAGGGGGTGGGGGCTAGGGGGCTGAAGCCCCCCCAAAAAAGCACCAAGGTCATCCCCGATGACACCGATTTTGGGGATCTTTTTTTTTTTGCTCTTCTGTTTTTATAAGGGTGGCATTCTGGAAAAATGTGAGATTTCTCTCCTTGCCCGAGTCAAGCCGCCCCCCCCCCCCATACCAAACAAGCCAAATCCAAAACCTGTTTATGATAATAGGGTGGAGAGGGAATTGCTTGTTGAAAACCTTTCATATTAATATCTTGGCATCACAGTCAACTGGGCAGGATTCATTAATCCCACTCGCACAACAATGATGGTTCCTAATGGTCACACTATATCAGTTACATAATACCTCTACCTTTTTTAAATCGTCAGAAATTTCTTCTCCATTCTTATCTAAAATTTTCTGAATAGGCCCTACCTTTTAGTCCCCTTGTTTTCATACACAGCCATAGAAATTACTGGATACATCATTCAGTGGTCCCCTGGCACCCATAAAGCCATCTTTAGTTTCCTCCTCTGCTGATTTTAAATCCTTGTTTTGCTTATTCAAGTGTTCCATACTTCCTTGCTGTCTTTCAACTCAAATGTGTTCTCATGACATCAACCTATTTACATTCGTCACCTCCTGATTACAATGTGTTGGTTTCAAATTCTCTTTACTGTTTGTTTTGTAATAAACATTTCTTCCCCCATTCTTCTCTCCTCCAACTGTTCCTATCTTGATACCACTTGAGTTGTGCCTTCCTCCCTTATACTAAACCTTCCCTGAAATATCTCTTATATTCTGAAAGATGTGCCTTTTAATAACTGTACTTATCATCACCTTCAATTTTGGTCAAATGTTTACTGAATCCCCTTAGAACCATACGATTTTCTTATGATCACTTATTCTTTCAATAGGTTATCATCAGGTTTTATTAGAAATACATCCAACTTGTTCACTCCCCTTCTACTCTGCTCCACCACATTTGTTCAGTCTGTTTCCATTACTGTGGTTTGCAAATATCTGTTCTCCTGTGTTATTTCCTCCTCATTTAACACTTGGTATATTTAAAATCTCACTGATAATTACTATTCTGCACTCACCTACAAATTTAGTTTCTGTGTAAGAGTCTCATCCTTCATTTTTCCACTGCAGGTTTTCCTTTTTTTATCGCCCCAAAAATCTACCCCATCAAGTATTTCAATCATGTCAGTTCACCCAGGCCATGACACCCACCAGATCAGATTTTCATGAAACTTTTTACATGAGACGTTTCCACATAGCTACAAACCCATCTAAAATTCTTCATAGTATTTGGGAAATTTTGAGAAAATGCTCTGTTTTTTTAGTGTAAGGTGTACTGAAAACAAATTTCCATCTTAGTGCCTAATTCAAATATTGCTTTGATATTTTTATCCTTTGTCAGTACGGAGTTTCACAAAAAAAGTTTGTTTCATCAATCTTGCCTGACTCTACAAGAGTAATTAAAAATTGTTATAGTTCGAAAATAGTTTCATGTTCAATAGGCATTGACAACCTAAGGCAGATTAGTTATGTATCCTTTTTTATGTGATGTTCTATAATTTGAACAACCTCGGAAGGAATTGTACTTTTGTTATGAAAATTTGTACATACTTTCCTTGAGTGATATGATATAAGAAAATTTGTACATTATAACTATCAAATATATACTAAATGAGTAAAATCATTCAACTGACATACAACCTGGACCACATTGACAATTAGGGGTAAAAAGGTTAAGGATATTAGTGGAGGTTGTGATTAAGTTAAAATGCTAGCCTGGATCAGAATAAAACTAACATGCATGTTATTGTAACTGGTTTTGTTATAAGAGGTTGGCTGCCAAGTGACGCATCAGATAATTAACGCTGTTGACAGTTCAACTATTACTCTATTATACAACATGTCTGCTAACATATTTCAATGCTGTAAATTAAAAATTATTTGTGTGCCAATTCTTCTCCCCCATACATGTCAGATAGATGAGGAATGCAGTTTTTCTGGAAAAAATTATTGCCTGAGAAACAGTTACAAGGAAAGTAAACAAGTAATACATATTTCTTGCATAATTACTTGTATGGAATTGCTCATGATTTGTAAGAATTTACTTGTTTTATGTATATTTGTTAGTTATAACCTACAACTTATCTTAAATCATATCACTCAAGGTGCAAAAGAACAATTCCTTCTGAGACTTCCAATAAATAAACCTTAAAGTTTAATTTAAATGGATAGGAAATAAAAATAGGATTTTGCTGTTTTATTATTTCAATGTTTAAGGTTTCTGGGTCCTGCCTGCATAATTTTTTTTAGCTAATTACGTCTATTTAATAATTTAATTGATGAACTGGTTACATTGGCCGAGATTTTTATATACCTATCAGCTGTCTAATGAAGTCCTGAGTAAAAGGTTCATTACTGACATACACCAAATCATCACCTGACACAAGACATATTTAGTTTTCATTATCATCTCTCCCCCCCCCCCCTGTTCTGTACATTATGTCTATCTAAATATTTCTTTGAGAGTTGTTAGTGAAGAAGTAATTATGATTTTTGAACCCTAAGCAGCTGGCAATAAGCTGTAATATGTATGAATTTAAACTGTTAGTAAATCTGGGCATTAATCATGTAGGAAAGAAACTTTAGGAAGTGAAGATGTGGGAAAAGATGTGCTTATCATTGAGTAATGCATTGTTATCGGCAAATTACATAGTTCTCTGAGTTATCTATGGGAAATCTGAAGCAGTGTGACACAGGCTGGGCTACCAGTAAGACATGAGTAAATGACACACACTTAAGCGTCACCAGAAAGGCTTGTTGAAAGTAGGAAGGAAAGAGAGAAAAATTTAAAATCTACTACTAGTACAATATAAATGTGAGAATTTTGTTGAGTTGTGGAATTGTTTTTACAGGCTGGTATGGGTAATGGTGTATTTAATACTAGTATATGAAATCACTTTGGTACTGAGCATGGTGGGTGAAGTGGTTAACACACTGGCCCCATATGTAGGAGGACAAGGGTTGAAATCCCCTGTCAGGGCATCCATATTTGGGTTTTCCATGGTTTCCCCAAATCACTCCAGGCGAATGCGGTGATGCTTCATTCAAAAGGCCATCTCCAAAATCCTTCCAGTACTTTTTCCCCAGTCCCATCCTGCTGCTAATGACCTCGATGTCCAGAGGTGTAAAGCCATAAGAAAAGAGAAACATGTTGGGGCAGGCGTTAGTAAGAATGTTCATTTACATTTCAAAAAATTA
>CM061919.1:185587166-185816026 GCA_031002005.1 Vandiemenella viatica
GGTTAAGTTGAAATGCTGCCTGGACCAGAATGTTTTAGTTACAGCATAAGACAGAAGTCATTTAGTTATTATTAGTAATAAATAAGCAGCTTTCATAAGCTCCGTGTAAATGAGGTGTATCGCGTTGTAAACGACTTTCAATATTGCTTCATGAATATTGTTTTACATTAGGCCATTGAATACATTCGTTTTAAGTGAAGGATTTATTAGATATTTGTAGAAATTGAACAGTAAGTAAAAATCACTGAATCATAGTCTACTATTTGTACTATTTATACAAAAAATTTGAACAAAAAAGGGTTAGTTAAGTTTTAAATTTTGGCAAAAATAATTTGTAATATTACAGAGACTGTATAGTAGCAAAAAAGAAGAAGACACACAGGAAATAAATTAAACCGAGATAGAGTGGAATCCGTAACATTTTTATAAATACGACATTTCGAGCACCGGCATTTTGCACTTTTAATAAATCGACTTTCGTGCTGGTATAACTCATAGCATTTTACGTTTTTTTTTTTTTTTTTTTTTTTTCCAAGCTCTGATTTTTCACATATAGTATATTACGATCAAAATTATGGTGTAATATTTGAGATGTCATACTATTTTATGTACGCAAATGAAAACATCTCTTTGCGAACTTAACAACAGTACCTACCTTTTTTTTAAATTTAAGGTTAAGTACATATTTATATTTCCTGCTTCCAAACTATAATTTGTCAAGTGCGTCGGTTTTATGACTTTTAAACTAAACGCAAACTTGAATATGTAAGAAGGTTTTTGCTTTTATTTCTGAAAAGTAGTGTTTGCGATTTACGTAAAATGCAAAGAGTAAACGTGGCACGGCTGTCTACGAAGTAGGAAACTCTTTGTTGTTTGCGAATTGATATTAATGGCAATTTCTAAAATAACTATGCGTGTTTGCGGGATAAAATCTATCCTATGTCACTTCGCACACAATTAACTGACTTCATGCCAAATTTCATTTAAATATGTTGAGTTATTAAAGCGCGATTGATTCCAGAAGTACATCCAAACACACATCCGAACTTTTTCATTTTCTCATTTATAGATATATAGACTAGTAGTAAAACGTGAAGCAAGATAATAACGGAACCTGGTAGAGGTCTTGGTTCAGGAACATGTAGTGAATTATTTTCAAGGCGATGAAATATCACACTTTTAGTAAAAATTCCACCATCACTCTGCTTACCATAGCTTCCAACATATATGTAGATAAATTTATAATTTGCAGCCCACAAAGCCACGAGAAGTTGGTAAGTGTTGATTGCCCGATTGGCCTATGTGGAGTTCTGTTGATGGGGAACCTCTAGAGCTGTATTCAATACTACTAGCGATTAATAAAACAGAAGAGGAGCGAAGATTTGATCATTTACTGAAAGCTCCCTTCTCCATTGTTAGACGCACAACCTATACTGTATCTATCACTAGCAGAACCAGACCAGCATCCAGACCCAGAGGGACATCGGAGCAGCTGCAACCCAGAGAGTCAACTTAACTAGTAAGTCCACATCGGATTAGTATCTCAGCCTAACACCACTAGCCATTCTTCATACGGGCTCTCGGATAGCAATTACGATAAAAGTTTTTATATAACTAACTAGACGCTCTTTTAAGTTTTTTTGGACTATGTGGCAGTTGCCACAGATTAGTGAGAAACCAGGTGGTGAATAATAAACCTCTACTAGTCTATCCGAAGAAAAATTTCCTCTGGTTGTGGGGCAGCGATTGTGAAGCCGTATTTCAAGCAATTAAAGATGCGTTTAACAGAATGCTACACCATCTAGAAGAGCAATACAAATAATTAGCTGCTGATAGCACAAATTTTTCCAATAAAACAAAGGAGACTGTACACAGCACCAAACAATAGTTTTTGCTAGCCGTATTAAGAACTCAGTGGTTAAGGAACTTACTTTCTAAAGTTCGCTGTTCTGTTCCCAGGTTCAAATCCCGGTATGTGCAAGAATTTTTAAGAGTTGTATTTGATCATATGTGCTATGCCAGGGCGTTCCACAGTTCGGATTCCCCGTTAAACTGTAGGTGCCAGAGGAAAGGAACTGGCCCCGGCCTGCCTACGACACAACCTGGCTTGGTATGCCTCCTTGCGGAGGTACCAACCACCATTCTGGTTGTATACCAAATTAGTTAATTTATTCAGAGTACAACTGAGAGATTTATATTGCTACGCAAAAGCAAGCTCTATCTGTACCATAGGCTTTTTTTTAGTTACAGATATTCATTGGTAGGTAGGAAGACACCGCCTGGATGGACCAGCCCTGCATTTAGGCATAGGCCACCTAGCCTGCAGTGTATGGGCCTGCACCACAAAAAGGAAAAAAAAAAAATCCTCCTCGAGAATGTACTTGTCACTTATGCTCACAAACAGCAGTTGAGAAAGGTCATTTTCAAAACTTACGTTGGTCAAAACAGGTTCGTACCAATATGTCAGAACGTAGGCTCAACGTTTTGCCTTTGCTTAGCATTGTAAGTGAAAATTTAGGACAACTATGAAGATTTCATAAGTAGCTTTAATAATATGAAGCGTAGACACAAACAAATCGGCCTCTAATCCATTTCCATGTTAAGTTATATTTAGTGACTGAAATTTATTAGTAAATTGTACATACAGTTTTTTAAAAGAAATTGTGAATGATTTTTGTATATTTTGCAATATAACATGACTCCCAACTTTCTCATTTTTCTATTATAATTGTTCGAACCAATATCAACAATCTGTGTTGAATACTTAAAAGATTTTCAATTCATTTTTATCTCATCAACTCATTAACTTCTATATAAGAAATAGTAAAATGTTCTAATATTTAATAATAAATTTCTATTTAGGTTTTTAGATAGGAAATTGCTGTAAAATACGAGATCTGATTTTTACAATATTTTCGGTGAACTGCATGCACCACAAGTTGAACCAAGGTGTCTACAGAACCTAAATACGCCTATGTTTTGGACTTGTCTCATTTCTGCTAAAGCTGAGGTTAACACTCAGTAGGTTAATTTGTTGATCACTGGTACATAGCAGTTCGTTTTTGAGATCAGATAAAGGCCGTTGAAACTAAATGTAATGCCAGGAAGCCTATCAAGGGTTGGAGACGAAAGTGTTGACTAGTACCCACAACTAAATTCCAAATCGCGTATCTAAAAGGAGTTCGAGAATAAAATCATAGGCTCTCTAAGGCAATTCACCCAAATGCAACAAGCTAATAATACTATTAAAGGGGTCCTAAAATACCCCGACAACCAGAACGAACAAAGAGAAAAATTGAGGCGGTATTATGTAGTACACAAAGACGTGCATTTTTCTGACAAAGTGGAATGGAAACTCATAATTTTTGAGTAACACATGGTAAAGTTATATGTCAAGACCACTCTACGTAACAAATGCTATCACATAATAAAGTATCTTAACATCCCTAACATGGCCACAAAAAACCTTGAAGGTCTTGTGAAAGAGGTTATGTCAACTGCTATTTATAGGCCATTGTAATCTTCTAGAAGCTGGTAGATATATTTCGACAGGAAAATTTCATCATCGAATTTTACACTGCACATGGAGTGTGGTAATGAATAAGCCTCTTCCCAGTGACGTAACTATACCCTTGAGGCCCTTGGTGAATTCATCGGCTTCCCTGAGTGTATGTAGGGGGGGGGGGGAGGAGACAATCCGGGACACCCAAATTATGTTTCCCCCCCCTCTACTCGTACTATTGCCATGGCCGCGACAATTTGAAGGGGACGGCTGGCCCTCTTGGGCTGGGACCCCTTCCGACTGGTGGCCCGTCGTGGCATTTTGCCCATCCTATTGGTACGCCACTTATCTTCCGGTATCTTCTTGCACACTGATCAGCGAATTTTTCTAATTGCTTCAACCAATCATTTCCTGTTTTTTCCCTTGGTCTTTTGTATTACAATATATCTTTTCCCCCCTTGTCTCATACTCTTCTTCTGTACTGTTTATTTGCTCGTGGTTTTTGAAATGTCTCACATGCACCCTACTTTATTTTTAGCATCCTAACTATTCTCTATTCATTTTACAAAAACTACTCTTCATTTAAAATTGTATCTCCAGCTCTTTTGATAATTTAGTTTACCTTATTCTCTTCTTCGTCACTTCTGCTATAGCAAAACCCATTCGAGGGGATTGGGGGGGGGGGGGGGGGCTTGAGATAATCTGCAAATGTAAGTGATTACATCTTTCCACACTTCATATTTCAATGCAACGGTTATTTGATATTACTATGTCGGGGCATTTTATTACAACCTCTTGCCGTTTCCTCTGCATTGCCAAAATTACTTTCAGTTTATGAAATTAGGTCTTTCACTACCAATTCCTCCGTTTCCCTGGAGCTACTACACTTTTTTGTGTTACTGGTATCTATTTTTTCCCCCGTCACTTCTGCTGCTGGAAAATTTACCTACGCGAGTCTTTTGGTTAGACGACTACATCCTTTCCGACTTCATACTGTTGAACACGGGATGTCCTATCACTAAGGCCCTGATATATGTCCACTTAAAACACCTAAAATATGCACAAAAAAGTCTTAAAATATGCACTAACAATTAAAGACTATACACTCATCAAATGATTTATTTTATGTCAACTCAGTGATATACATGTTTCATTCCTTACAAAATGATGAATCGCAATATGTTACCAAGAGTTTTTCAATGTTTTCAAGGGTCAAAGATTTTCTATTCTCAGACAAAATTAGTTTATAAGCTGAAAATGATCGTTCCACGTCAATAATAGATAATACCTGTACAACGGTACTGACTTTTCGGAACATTCATCTGGCAAAGATTCCACTTAAATACTCGTTAATTGATTGAATCTTGTTCAGTCCTGGGTTTAGGTCCAACACCCTGCAGGGACGGCATTTAAAGAGGAAATTGTCTTGTGAAGCAACTGAATAGACTCGTGAAGGGGTGCACCGCTAGTTTCTACACCCTTAATAGCCTTAGAAAGTGACGAATAGTGTACATGGATGAAATTGATATCTCGATGTACAGTATCACAATCAAATGCGCACTTTGCTTCACGAACACGCGCAGAACGCTCATCATCATCAATACTTGTGACTACATCTTTCACTTGATGAAAGTTCTGGTAGAACAGCACTGCAGACAACCAAGTTCCCCATCTAGTGAGAACAGGTTCCGGTGGAAGAGGAACCTCGGGCAGACGATCTTTATAAAACTGTACACGAGCTGGTGCTTTTAGGAACACTTTTTTGCCACTTGAATTTACTTTGTTAACTGAAGGAAATAGAGAACGTATCTCTTCTGCAATGCGATGTAATCCATGCGCCCAACATAAGATTGGGGAAAAATTCTCGAAGCGACTGACCAGCTTTTAACATATACGAATTAAAACACGCACCTTGTAACACTCTCCGATTCAGTAGGTCACAGAAGTCGCAGGGAATCGTTTACAAATCTTGCAATTGTACTATGGTTGGTTTTCTCTAACATTTTGGTTGAAAGTAAATGATGTTTTCCGGGTTCTTCTTGACATAATTTGCCAACTATAAAGTTCACATGAATCGGTTGTTTCATCTACCGATATCCAGACAGTTCCCTCCTATGTCAGACCGAATTGAATCCAGGACAGAAGCGTATAGAGAAAACAAATAATTTTTCCTAATGGTGGATTCATCCGGTATTCTTTGATTAACACGATACTTTTGAATAAATGCTCGTAGATCTGAATTATTCAATTTATGCAGCGGGATGTTGTTGCATACAAAAGCCTTACAAAGGTCAGCAGAGAATGTATTAATTTCAAACCGTGATACCTGAGTTAAAAGCATGGAGGAAGGAATATATGGAGACGAGATAACGCGAAATCCGTGAAACCTCGTGAAAAAACTGTGCCTGCGCGGCAGACATCCTAGGAGTACTAAAACATTGGGCTATTTGCATTGTGTCAGCTGCTGAGAATATTTCATTTTCTAATATTCTAAAGTTTTCTATAATGCCAAGTTGTGATGCATATGGTTGCACAAACAGACGAGATAGGAAAAAACCTGGAATAGCGTTTCATAAGTAAGTCACATTGTAATTATCGTTCTTGAAGTATCTGACAGCCAACCGCAACATTAGTGCCATTCGCTATAAATTTATTCATTGCTCTCAATAGGATCATATTATTCTCAAATTTTTGTTGGTGTAGTGTAGACAATTAGCATATGTTACTATTTTGCACCTGAAAAGCTAACCTTATTGTAGACAAATGTTGGAAATTTAATTTAAACGGGTCATGTTTACATCGCGACACAGTGAATATGGTATTCTGCATGCATTACTCACGTTTAAGTTTACACTGAAATTGCACGATGAAATTAATCGTGATAATTTGTGCTGTGCGAACTACTAAACGTGATGAAATAAACTTTGTTGACGGAAATGTAGTTCGCGATGCATTTCTTGTGTTTAGATGTGTCTACATAGTTTGGTTTTGTAGCGGCAATATTAATGAAAATGTTGGCAGGCTGAAATGCGGTGTATACCAGAAGAGAACAAACAAACAATTTATTTATTATTAGCTGTTAGCTTCTGATTTTTGAATGTACTGATTTTTCTAGCAAAATTATATAGGCCACTACCAGTACAATATCTTCTAAGTAAGCTCAGAAACTATGAGGTTTTATGAAACATTAATTTTTTTAAAAAGCTCTAAACATTGACTTATGCTTTTTTTTAAAAAAATTTCAGATATGACTTGTTTCTGTTTGTAAATATGTCTACAAGTATATTTCTAGATTTTGAAATCTTCCTTGTCAATTACTGAAATAGAATGTGAAAATATAACCTATTTGAACATCAACTAAAATTTAAGGACTGTAGAAATAAACAGTTTGTTATTCAAGTTAAAAAGAATTACCTGCTCATTAAGTTACGTCCGAATTCATCATCAAATATGGATATGGCGATAGTTTTTTTCTGGTCCAGGCCGCATTTCAACCTAACCACGTCAATTTTAAGGTACAATATCTCGAGAACTAAGCGAGATACCAAAAAATTTTATTCTTTACTTTCAGTTTCCCTCATCGAGTTACATAAGAATTCGTCATCAAATTTGCGGCGCGACGGTTATCGTTGAAACCCCTCATAACCTAACCACCTCACTTTTGAGACAGTATATCTCGCGAACTAAGCGAGATATCGAATAATTTTATTCTTTATTTTCGATTTGTATCGTCGTGTTACATAAGAATCTATCACCAAATTTGACTTTGGGGACACGTTTCTTCTGAATTTCAACCAAAAACACCACTCTTTTGAGACAGTATATCTCGAGAACTAAGCACAATATCAAAAAAAAAAAAAAAAAAATCTTCATTTTTGATGTGTCTCGTCGAGTTACATAATAATCCATCATCAAATTGCGGTGCCACGGTTGTATTATTATTCCCTTGAGGTTTTTGTGCATACTTCCGTGTTTCTCTGGTCAAGCAATATGGCGGCCACCCCTCCCCACTTGTCTCCACCCGGTTTCACTCCAGTATGTGGCGAAGGTCCCTTGCGTCGTCTCCATATATTCCTTCCTCCATGGTTAAAAGTAGCTGTTGCGTGTTACTACTCTTTTCTTTTGACCTGAGATGTACAGTTGTTTTAGAATGTTGTTCAAGTTGAAATTTTTTCTCGCGTTTTATATTCTTCTCACATATTTGACAGCACACAACTTTACCGTCACTAGAATAGTCGCTGTTGCCTGATTTCCACTGCTTGAGTAAAAATGATCTTGTGCATTTTTCTTTAGACATTTTTTGCAGTCATATTAAACAAAACTATTCTTAGCACACGAACACTTCTGTCGACACTAACTTTGAGAGGCCACTGCTTTTGAAAAGGAATGTACACGTGCCTTTAAAAGTACAGAACCCTGAGGTCTGGAAGCCATGAATCTATTCCTAGAAAAACTTGTTCGTGCCGCAATTAGGGGAATATTCGGGAAAAGAAAACCGCTGGCCTTTCTGGTAGTTATCGCAAGAACAAACACACTGGTGGATTACGAATATTCCCAGCGGGGACAAATACTTGTGATTGTCGTCTCTTCAAACAAGAATTTGCTGCCCAAGGCAGTATAGAGATATTCTTTGATTTTGCCGCCGCCCCCCCCCCCCCCCCCCCCCCGTGAATGTTGCCACTCAGGGTCGCCGTCATACAAATTTTTCATTTACAGCACTTCCAAACATGTCACTGTGGGAGTTTGGATCAGGTAGAAAGTTCTCTACATGTGAATGCCAGTATAAGAAAATCCTGTTTAATCCAAGAATTTGACAGACTTATTGCGGTGCCCAAGGATGTCCAACATACAGATACATTAGGCTTTTCAGTTTCTTCAGAAGTATCGGATATTCGGATGAAATAAATGCTGAAATATGCACATATCCTTAGAATATGCACTAACCCTCAAAATATGCATTTGCATATATATGCGCATATGCTTTTTTTAAAAATCCGGGCCCAACATTTATCTCCGCTTCTTTGGTTCCCTCGTTCCCGTCTCGGCTGCTAAAGACACTTGAGAATAAACTTTTCCCTCTTACCAAAAACAGGTGTCCTTCCGCGGTACGAACTATAACTTAACAGCTGCATCAGTTAAACAGCTTTTTTTCTGTTTCTTACTTAATAACTGATTCGCTTGCAGTTACATTCTCTACTAGCAGAGTAGGGGAGGGTTCGGACAGTGGGAGATTCTGGACATTGTTAGATTTCATACAAGGAGAAGGATAGTTGACAGCGCTGCTGCTTGATTTGGTGAGTTATCAGTCGCTTTTGAATGGCCGACGCCAACAGTCAGGCTGTAACAATCTGCATAGTTATCCCGACCATTTTTTCTGATTTTGTGTATTCTGTTTGTAATTTTCGGTGCTCCATTCGGAAGGTGTGGACTTGGAAAATATTCAGTTGGCAATAAGCAAATATTTTTGTGCAAACTAAGGTAAGTAATAAACATAATAAACCAGAATTGATTCCACTACTTCCATTTTAGTCACGTTGAAATGTAGGGGAGAGCGGGGGAAATACACGCATGCGGGTAATCACACCCAGGCTGAATTACGCAGCTTGAATGGCGCGAGCTTTGCCCAGTTCGTGCTAAATCCTTCTGGCAGCCATAACAACTACAGTGCCACCCACTTAAGACATTTTCTGATTGCGTTGGGGCTAGCGTTGCCAGGTGTCCCGATTTTCAGAGGTCTGGAAACGCGTCCCGATTTACCCTCGATCGGGACGCCAATGTCCCGATTTTTTAGCTAAGTGATAAAAAAAAAACCATCACTCCTAGCAAAAAATAAAATCGCGTGTCCACGTCAGATACATCGCATCCAACCAGCAGCGTTATGCACGGCTTACAGTACAACATTGTGCAAAAACAGTTAAGCATATTTCATGGTGGCAAAAATGAAATATCAAAACACTAGAAATGTAATGAAAACAAGAAAAACGAAGGGAGTGTCAGTTTAGCAAAATCGCTGAAAATATTTTTAACACCGATCAGATGAGCACCAAAGAATCAAGAAGTGATAGCTGCTTATGTTAAGAAAACCTATCACTCGGTCAAGGACATCTTGTCATTCGGTTGTGAATCAAAACTCGATCGTACTTTGCATAAAGATTCTAAAATTGTTGAGAAATTGTCATTTGAAAGAACAAAGGCTATTGGGATTGCACATACTCGTAATTGTTTAAATTCGGCATCTTCTCAAGAAGCGATCAAACTATTCAAAATGATACATTTTACACTGAAGCCTTCAATCACAGTAGCAGTAAGATTTTATACCCCAACAAGAAATTCAAAACTTTAGTTTTATGAAAACACGAATGAAGCTACGTATAAAAATTTAGTGACACGATTGAAGGAGCCCAGTATTCACAGTAAACAACTTACTAGTTACTATGCAGACAACGCAGATATGAACTTTAGGTGCCGCAATTCAGTTTTTACAGGTACTGCACCATACTAATAACCAAATTAAATCAGCGGCATGTGCTGCACACATTTTGCATAACAGTGTAAAAGTATGCTCGCTGTACGAATAAATTTTAACTGGAGAATTTCATCCTGAAACTTTATAACCATTTGTCATATTATGCCAAACACTTTTATGAGATTTATGAATCTGAATATTTGCTTTCATGGCATCAATACCGGTTTCAAACGCGGCAGCTGAAAGGAAATTATCCCGTATTATATAATTTGTTTAAGAGCTCGATTGATTATTCGAGCTCTTAAATCAATTAAAGCCAGTTTCAATTTGTTTTATAGTGTATTTTATAATTACGTCATTAAAAAAAACTATGATAAAAGTAATGAAATCTAGCACTAAACACAATTTTAGTAATAAAATAAATATTTTAGTCAACAAGTCTGACTATTATTATAATATTTAAAATCAGATTCATAAGTTCCTATCATATGGTAGACAAATACCTATTGAAATTGCCTCTGCCCTCCATAAATTATAAAAATAAACGTGAATTATATAAAAACCTATTTTTTTGGAATTGTCCCGATTTAATTTAATTGCAATGGAGCACAGGCTCCGGTGGCAATTTCCCTACACACCCATCTTCCCCCTATCCTGCACCTACCTACATTTGCCCTCTACAAATTTTATCTTTAAATTCCTTCAAAGTTTTTGGTAAATTATTCATCATTTATCTTGGTAACTCATTCCAATCCCTGACACCCTTACCTAAAAAAGAGAATCTTCCCACACCCTTGTGCCTGAAATCGAGTGCCAGCTTGTGGTCATGGTCATCTTTTCCCTTCCATGCATTACTTTTCATACCTATTGCAGTGGCGGTAGTAAAGTGTGGTTTATCTTCAATGTGTTTGATGTATTTTTTGTCAGCTATATTTTGCAAGGTAAGTGCTACCATAAGTTGCTTTAATACAATTTTTTGCATATCAACTACTAGCCCTAGATGTAACCTTCATTTAGTTGTAGATCTGTCAAGGTATTTGAACTCGGACACGAGTTCTGCCTAGGTTAGGCCTCGAACTCGCTTTGGGGTATTGGCACGCGGCTCTTCAAGTGCGTGGTATTCCCCCTTCATAATAAAACTAGTTGGTTATGTTTTCAATTCCAACGAGTTTTTTTTTATACTTCAGATTACTAGATATTATAAAAGAAAAAAACCAGAAAACAAAATGGATCCAAGAGGAGCTTCATAAGGGTCTTGATGCCACAAAATCAGGAAGAAAAATTAGAGAAGTCTGGGATTATCGAAGCTACTCTGCGTACAATAATGAAAACGAAAAATACCAAGGGAAAGATGGAGAACTAGGGTACCCGATGTGTTTTGGGTATTAGGTGGCGCCATGAAGTGTAATGGTTGGAACATTTCAAAACATTACAAGTGTGATGTTTGCTATACAAGAAAATGCACTCTTTTCACGCCTATATAAAAAAAGTTTACAAAACATCATTATTTTCTTCATTAATGTACATGTAATTAATAAATAAACTAAACTAACAGAAAATAACATGTATTGTCCATTTTTATGCATTGTTTGTATTGCGTGTTATTACCCCATATTATGCGTCTCATTACCCTATGGGGTGGGGAATACCACGCATTTGCACTTTTTTTATTTTAATCATAAAAATAATTAATAAACTAAACTAACAGAAAATAAAAATAGCATGTATTGTCCATTTTTATGCATTGTTTGTATTGCGTGTTATTACCCCATATTATGCGTGTCATTACCCTATGGGGTGGGGAATACCACGCATTTGCCCTTTTTTTATTTTATTTTCGATCATTTGGAATATGTCGAGAAATGTCCATACTAAGGTATACATTTGTTTTGGCAGATATATAATGATATAATGAACAATTTAAATCGATTTTTCCTTAGGTGCGTGTATTTCCCCCACTCTCCCCTACGTTTTCCTTATGAGGGCTGTATGGGAGAGATTAGACAGTCTGTCCGAAGTCTCCCTCCTTATTTCTGAAATTTTTACTTCTATCTAATCTCTCCCCGTTTCTGTTATATAAGTTTGGTTTTAGAGAATGTGTATGTTTTAGGTTGTAAAATGCCGAGGTATTACAAAAAGAGAACAGATAGGACCTTTTGTGCTGCCACGATGAACCTGGCAGTTATCGAAGTCCTAGAAAGGTGAGCATCTATTGGAAAAACTACTGATAAATACCAGCTAAAGAAATCAACACTTCTTGACTAAGTAAAAAGAACGTGTTAACTATGCCCCAAACTTTAAAAAAAAAAGTCAAATTTTGACACCTTGTATGGAGGAAGAATTGTCAGATTATCTTATTTAAAAGCAGCAAGATGTTTCATGGACTGACATCCGCCTGTGCAAAACGCCTCGCATTCCAATTTGCGGTAAAAAATAACTTGTGTGCACGCGAAAATTGGAATTCGAGTCGATCCGCATCTCGGGATTGATTCACGGGTTTTGTGTATCGACATCCTTCACTTTCCATCAAGACACCAGAACCAACAAGTTTGGAAAGAATGACTAGTTTTAACGCAAATAACTTAAAACTTTTTCAGGACAAGTTGGAAGAGGTCTTGAAACGTTATGCATTTGAACCTCATGAAATTTATAATTTGGATGAGACTAGAGTTACGACCGTTCCTCGAGTGCCTAAAGTTATTTCACAGAAAGGTTAACGCCAAGTCGGTCAAAAGGTATCACGAGAATGTGGAAAACTTATAACTCATGTTGGAATAGTTAGTGCTTCAGGAAATGCCCTCCCCTTAGTATTAATTTTTCCACACCATAGGTTTGATCAAAAGCGTATGATGCAAGGTGTGCCCAATAATGGTCCATTAGGGTTGGCGCATCCGTCTGGATGGATGACCAGTGAAAACTTTATAAAAGTGTTAGAGCATTTGGTAAAATATAGTAAATGTTCTATTGACAAGAAGATATTTTTATTGATGGACAATCATGAAACCCACCTTTCTATTGAAGGTCTTGACTATTGTAAAAGTAATGGCATTGTTGTCCTTTCTTTTCCTCCCCATGCCACGAATAAGTTGCAAACCTCTGGACACTTGCATTTATAAGTCCTTCAAGGCATTTGTGAGCGAAGGATGTGTCTCATGGATGACAAATCACCCTGGGCAACCCGTCAGCATTTATGATTTGCCATTCATATGCTATTTAGCCTGGGACAAATCTCCTACTCCGTCAAACATCAAGAAGGGATTTGAATCCACTGGCATTGTGCCATGCAATCGGGGAATCTTCACCGAGGAAGACTTCACGGGGGCTTATGTTACTGACAGACCACTACCAAGTGAAACAAATCAATCTGAAGGGCGATTGAAGAATGATTGCCACACAAATGAAAACTTGGATTTTGAAACAACTTCTGTATCCGGATCCTTACACAGCTCTCCCAACTTGACCAGCATTGTGTCTCCTTCAACTAGCATTATATCACCGGAAAAGAAAGAAAAGCCACAAACTGAGGACGTTGCATGATTGCCACAGACACCCCAGAAAAAAATGAAATTTCTACCGCGAAAGAAAAGTCGAAAAAGAGTTCAAGAACAGAAGCATGGCCTATTAAAAAACTGTTTGAAACTTCATCCAAAAAAGAAGCCAGAGCCCATCCCCTAGAATCCGGCATCCAGCAATCATTGTCAAAAAGATGCAAAGAAGAAAAGAAACTCCTCGTCTGAAAGTGAATCAGACAGTGTTCTTTCAAATATTGGAGACTCATTTGGAGGGGAATGGGAGGAAGATACTTCTTCTGATCAAGATAATACTAGTGTCCCTGTTGGTGCCTACGCAGTTGTTAACGTTCATGGGAAGACGACGATATGTAGCAAGAATTGAAGAAGAAGACACGGGGGGTTATATAGTAAAGTTTCTAAAAAGAAAGAACTTATCATATAGATTTACTTTGTCTGATGAAGATACATTCTTTGTGTGATACGACGACGTGATGTTCAAACTTCCCTCTGCTCAAATGGACACTCGTGAAGGTTAAAAAATATGATATATTTTAATATGGACCTGAGTGATTTTTCTTTGTACTAGTAACATCTTTTTTGTCTTAAACTAAATCTCTTACTAAGTAATTTTTTATGTTTTGTGGTGCTTATTAATAAACGCAACTTTTTAATTCTTTATTAGCGTGTCCAGAATCTCCCCCTAACTTGTACATTGCCTCCCACATAGTGGGAGATTTCGGACAATTTTCAAGTTTGAAAAAAAATTATTTGTGTAAAAACTAAAATCATTTTTGTCATAGTCTACTGAAATTATGAAATCTTAATCCCTGGAGATTGAAAATAATTAAAATTTGGAAATATAAATTTTAAATTAAAGCTACAATTTCTAGATAAAAAAAAAAAAAAAAACTTTCCGAACCCTCCCCGGCTTTTCTCGGGCTGTAAACGCACTTTACCACCTCAGCAACACAGTATATTCGATTCTTTTCTCCATTAAAGTGTTTGACAATGAGAGAAAACTTGGACGATTCCATTTACACCAGCATGCTCGTCGTAATTAATATTAGAAAAGTAAGAAAATTCTCGCCTGTCCTTTTCAGTTCACGAAAGTATATGAACATAATTGAGTCTTCGACGGAAACAGACATTTTTATTTAATGAATGGCGAAGACAATCATTTAGGCGAAACTCACTTTTTTCTTGTATTTCCGTCTGACGAAATTCTGAAATTGTCTCCGACGATTATAACAGTATCTAGCCGCTTCCAAACGCTCCTCATACTGTGTAGAAGATTCGGATAATCGAGACTACGCGTGGCGCTGTTAGCAGTTAAGTACATTCCACACTGAGTAAATTTCCCTGATGCACGGAACTCCGCGTTGCGCTGACTGCAGATATGCGCGTTCCACATCGTGTAATGTGTGATACGAACCGTAGCATTTGACTCACATAGAGTTGCCAAATGAGCCTTAGTTTAGTAGCACGTGACAAAGCATTGATTTCATGCAGAATTGCCAAACGGGATTTACGTAGAGTGAATGTTTCTGGATAGGTAGACTGTGCAGAAGTTAACCTAATTCGTTCATTGTTAGGTTCTTGTGAACCGTATCAGCATTAAATTTAGCGTTTTTTGTCTACTAAGAAAGGTTAGATCTCTTTCTAGAACCATATTTAATAGTTCTTTACAAATAACTTCATTGCTTTTAATAGTAAGCTTTTCTAGAAATTGTTCCTGCTAACAATAAGTAAATATAAAAATAACGAAATAAAGTATGACTCAACATTAAAACCTCGGTAGGTATGCTTATTTGTCTTCAACAGGAAAATCTGACAACGCCTGCCCTCACGTCACTGCCCGCATTCTGGTCGCTCACTATATGACCACGCGCATTTTCTTCTACGCAAGTCACTGGACTTGCATTGCATTACAAACTACATTTATACCGTAATTTTCATTACCAATCCCACGGGGAAACTTACCGTTTTTCTGCTGTTTTAATTTTTTCTTTTTGTTTCTGGCATTTCGCCTCATTGATGTCGAGGTCACTATAAATTGACGTCGAGGTCACTATAAACACGGGAAGGAATTCGGCCATGACCTTTTGAACGATCCTTCCAGACATCCGCCTGGGGTGATTTGGGTAAACCAAGTGGAAAATCAAATCTGGATAGCCGGACGAAGATTCGAACCCGTATCGTTTTTTAGGATAAGAAGTAGGGATTCTAAATGTTAATCCATAGTATCTGTTAAAATGCCAAGTTTCATTCAACTCCATCCGGTAGTTTCAGCATGATACGCTTTCAAAGATACACACAGACAGACAATTTTTTTTAAAAAAAATATTGTTTTGGTTTCGACAGAGCTAACCGATGGAAGGAATACATTGAGAAACTTTATGATGGGGACGACTACAACAACAGTATAATGGAAAAGGAAGGCGATGTCAACATTGATGACTTAGGAGATCCTATTTTGAGGACAGAATTTAATAAAGCTCTGAATGACTTGGAAACATATAAGGCAGTTGGAAATGATGAGATCCCTGCAGAACTTCTTAATTCCCTAGGAGAAGAAGGAATTCAAAAGATTATTCATGCTAATATCAAAAAGTTATGAAACTGGAGAAATTCCAACTGATTTTAATAAAAACATCATCTTCACACTTCCAAAGGAAGCACAAGCTGACAAACGTGAGAATTATCACACCATTAGTCTAACATCATATGCTTCAAAATTACTGGCCAGAATAATATACAGAAGGATGGAAAGGGCAGTAGAAGAGATAGTAGGTAAAGATCAATTTGGGTTTAAGAAAAATCACGGTACATGGGAAGTAATTCTGTCTTTAAAATTAATACTTGAAGGGCGGATCAAGAAAAACAAAGATACTTTTATGGCAATTGTTGATTTATAAAAATCTTTTGATAATGTTAGGTGGGACAAGATGTTTAAAATTTTAAAGAAGTCAGGTCTATAGTATCGAGATAGAAGAATACTTTATAAACTATATAAGACTCTAGTGGCTATAATAAAAGTAGAGAATCATGAGAGGCATGCAGCAGTTAATAAGGGTGAGAGACAAGTTTGTAGACTATCCCCATTAATATTCAACTTGTACGTAGAAGAAGCAATAAAGAAAAATTTCCATGTGGCATAAGCGTTCAGGGAGAAGAAATCAGTATGCTACGTTTTGCTGATGACATTGTCTTGATAGCAGAAAGGGCTGAGGATATTGAGAAGTTACTGAATGGCATGAACAAAATACTAAAGGAAGATTTTGGACTGAATATAAATCAAACCATGACAAAAGTGATGAAATGTAGCAGAAATGATGCCGATACTAGTAGATTAAATATAAAAATAGGATCGGATGCAATAAGAGAAGTAAGCGAATTCTGTTACTTGGGAAGCAAAATATTGAAGCATTTGAAATGTGGTGCTACAGAAGAATGATGAAAATTAAGTGGACTGACAAAGAAAGAAACGACAAGTTTTGTAAATGATGGGTGAGGCAAGAAATTTGTGGAAGAATCTTACAGAAAGAAGAGACAGGCTGGTAGGTCATACTTTGAGACATGCTGGATTGGTTAATTTGATGGTGGAGGGAACAGTCAAAGCTAAGAACTGTAGAGGAAGACAGAAATTAGAATATATGAAGCAGTTAATTGAGGACGTGGGTTGTAAGGGGTATGTAGAGATGAAGAGGTTAGCACAGGATAGGAAGGGATGGAGAATTGCATCAAACCAGTCGAAAGACTGATGACAGAAAAAAAAAAGGGACCTTAAGAATTTAAAATCTAACGTAGTGTACGTAGCATTCCACTAGTGGGAATGTCCTGTTTCAATTTTAAGTTTTTTGTTTTGCATCTCAACAAACTTTGTCAACAACGCTCTCAATGGAACTCTTAATTGCAGACTGAATGGCCAAATTAAGGCCATGCGCAAAACAGAAAGAAGCAACTGCCGCATTTTATTTGTTGCATTGTCAGGTTAATACTACAGCACACATTGTAAAACCTATTTCATATCGCTCAAATACCCTTTTTAGCGAACTAGCTATATTGTCCGCTTGTATGCTTATCTGGGAATTCACTACAATATAACAGGGCTAATTTCAGATTTGTGTTGCCATCAAAGAAGTTTGCAGTGATGGCATAAAATCGCTAGGTATTTAAGTCTGTTGAGCCAGCACAGATAACAGAAATGGCGGGTGTCTTTTGTACCATTAGTCTTTTTCCACCATATCGTTTTAAATTGATGGTAAGAGACCGTGTGAAATGGTTTTTCTTCTGTGTAATTTATAACTGAAATTTAGCATTTTACCAAATTTTCTAAACCATTAAATTTTTACTATGCTAGTTTGGTATTCCGATTGTAATTGTTGATTTTGGAGCATTTTTGTATCTCCCCTCGCTACAATTGATCCGATTTTCCTCAATAAATTTGTCAAAAGATTTGAAATCCGCCAGGTGGTGCTTTTTATAAGTCAATCAGCATATTACTAGCATTATATCTGTAAACGAATAAAGCAGTATTTGTTTAAACGGCCTAATTTAAATTTTATATTTATTTTCTTAGTTTCAGTATTATTGTTATTACTTTCTTCTACGACCCCATCAACCAACGTCTTTCGTTTCACAGTTTTATTCGTAAAAACCATACCACTGAACACTGCGTAAGCCGCTTTGGCACATGCTGAATCAATAGTGGCCAACCTTTTCCACAGCCGGGCCAAATTTTAGAAATAATATTTTCTGTCGGCCTGCATGTTCTACTTTCTTGGAAAAAATACTTAAATATTTTTTTTTAAAATGTTAAAAATAAAGTATACATATTCAATGAAGCATTAAAATATAATTAATTCAATGTGCCTTTTGACATTGTTTGGCAGAACTGATTGCATTAGTGTTGATGTCGAAAGGAGCGTTGCTCACTTGCAAAATTTTTTCCAGGTTCGTCTTCTATGTTGAGACACTATTCTTCAGCAGACTCAAATGCTATTCACATACATGAATTTCCAGATAACAAAATCATCCGCAAAGCATGTTTTTAAAAAACAGGATATTTCTCCTTGTCCAAATATTATTTTTTGAAAAATTCTTCCAAACCAACCAGGTGAAATTTCTCCTTGAGCTTTGCATCACACTGCATTTCACAATTTCCCATTTGCAAATTTCCTGGCAATGAATTTACCTAGATAAAAGAACACAGGGCTTCTCTTTTTTGAAATCAGTTTTTAAATTCAAGATTTAACTTTGATATAAATGAACCGTATTCATTTGCCAAAGCCTGCTTACAGTGACAATGTGGTAGAGATAGTGAAATTTTTATTTCAACTGTTGTTCCCCTAACCCAAGTTTCATTTCAAATGTGGCAACAATTCAAACATTTTACTGCCCAATTAGTCTTTGCCTTGCAGACGAATATTCAGGTTATTTAAGTTGCTAGTCATGTCAACAAGAAACGCAAGTCATAAACCCAGCCCATGTCTTCAAACTCTGGGATACTTTCAGATTTGTTTGCATTGAATGATTGTATTTCTTGCTTCAAATCAAACGCTAATTTTTTAACATTTTTGTTCGAATCAACAGTCTTACTTCAGCATAAAACGCAAGGTCATTATACACTGTCTCCAAATGATTGAAGATTTCTTGAAATTGATATTGGTCCGACCCATTTGATCCAATAAAGTTCACTGTTTTGATAACCATCCTCATGGTACAATTCATTTTGAGGGATGTTGAACATAAATTATCTGTATGAGTAATGGAACAAAGGTTTTATCTAGTTTGCAGGCTTCGTTTTCAATCAATTTTACGAAACCTTCATGTTTTCTAATCATTCCTGGAGTACCCCCAGCTAGCAGTGAAAAGGATAACTGCTAGGAGACCTATCACTGAAACAAGCAATCTAAGAATCAATGTACCACTAACGCGCTGAAAGTTACATGACCTGTACATTCCCAAGTCATGTAATGCTCTGTTGCACACCCGTACACACAGTGAACTGTCAATCCTCGCAAGATCTGGCGAGAGATGATATTGGTTTGAAGTCAGCTTACCATAGTGTTGTGGTGTTTGACATCACCATTAAAAGTTAAAGTCTCGCACATAATGATCAAGCTCTACGTGCCGCACGATGACTTACGGTGTGTCGCAAGCGGCCCACAGGTTGGCCAAATCTTAGTTAGGGTCAAATTCATAATATTGTTATTTGAAAAACGTGCATTAACCACAAAAATTAGGAACTGAAGAACAACAAAACACTGAAGAACGTATCGAAGCAGAAGCGCTCCATCGGAATTAAATTAAATGCTCCAGGACATTCGCAATTAGAAAAATCCACACAGCGTGGGAATGGCACATGGCTCTGAATTCGGCATACTTTACCCTATCCATAAATTATGTGAAAATACTTAATTTCTGGCAAAATATAAAATTGTTCATTTATATATAAATTTAGGATGTGGTAGCATCTATAACATTCTGGAAGGAAACCAAAAATAAGTAGCTAGTTCGATTAACTTGAAAAATGTGTGCTTAACACAGTAAATACCTAAATGTAAAAATATTTTTTATTTCATATATTTTATTTTCCTCTTCCAAAGATAAATATACTTTATATTTTTTACAGATAAGTTGCCAATACCATCCATACACCGTGGGAACAAGGCATAAGAGTCTAAATGAATCACGAGTTACGAAAAAATCAAAGAGTTAGAGTCTAAATTGAAGAAGGGCCAAGAAGCCAGAGGTGAGCGGAGAGCTAGTCAGAGTCTGTACTAGTTGGTAAGCGATGACAGTTCAACCCACTCTTACCAGTTCCTGAGTGAACCGTGACTGTTCCAGGTGAGTTGATTCAGAAAACGGTTCTTTTAGAAGAGTCAATTCTTTGAATCAGTTCATGATTCTCTTGCCCACCTCTATTAGCAAATTGTACAACCACTGTAAGATTGCTAGTCCTTGCGTGTGGTTCATGGAGAGCGATTGAAATGTACAAAATAATTGACACGTCCACCGACTGAATATAGGAAATTATTTGCTGATCATTTGCATCACTCCTGCCAAAAGTGTGATTCTTTTTCCTGAAAGTACAAACTACAGCAAAAGTGGAAAACTGACTGCAACCAAATAGCAAAACAAAACCCCTAAAGTCTGCTATTACTCAGTTAAAAAATCACAACTCACAAAAAAAACTAATAGCTCCTGCTGTATTTATTGTTATCTGATGTCTTCTCTCCTTGTCACAGTTGTGTCACTGCAGGCTTCACTGCATCACCTATATTTGTACCAGTTGGTTAACCACCACCCCGGACTACTTTATCAAACTTGTGACCCACTGCTCTTGACAAATTGCTTTGAGGTTTTGAAAAAATAACACCCCATTGGTAATGAGACTAATTTACTTACACCATATATTTAGGTTCACCATTGTTCCATGTTAAAATCTGATCAAGTGTCCTTTTACATGATTTGGTATCCTGCAAAAAGAGCAGTTTGGTGCAGTACCATGTATGTGTATCCCTGTTAACAATTTACTCTGCCTGACAGCTCTAACCAGTCTCCCTGTCCCACACAGCAGGAGATAAAGCTTCATGAATAGTTCTCGTCAGCTGGCACTCAGTTCTTTTTTGCTCCCCCAAAAACAGGTTGCCCTGCATCTTGAAGTGTAATTGTTAAGGTAGATATCTAAGTAATAACTGCCTAAACATATGCAGAGTTTTGAATTTTTTTCCCTAAAAAAACCTCAAAATATTCTGCACAACATGGATGCAATTGCACAGGATTTCTGAATAAAAAAAGGGTAAACATGACACAAAGAAATAAAATATTTTGTTGAAAGAGATATGTTACTGAAAATTACAGAAAAAGAGAGAACTGTTCAAATTATGATAAGTAAATACAAGTTAACACATTGTGACAAATACTTTGGACCAGACCATTATGTACATTCCTACATGAACGATTGCTTTTTCGTACCAGAAATTTGTATGAAACAAAAAAAGACTCCTACTGTTTTGATCTTGTTTCACTTCTACTATTTTGTTAAGACTTAGCAGAGTGATGGAACTGGAATAACTAAAATATAGAAACCAAGGCTGCTGCCTTGGTTTCTCTCAGCCAACAACAGCTTCAAAATTAAGTTATTGTATGTTTGTTCCTGCATTAAGGAGACAGTATGAAAATTCGATTAAAATGCATTCACTAGAACATCACTCTTTCCCTGTTTTTATTTTTCATGTTCACAGTACCAACCAACACTTATTTTCTTTCATATCAGCATATTCAGGTAAAGATATATTACAAAAACAGAGTTCTCAGTGTTTTCAGTCTGTTTCAATACAAAATCTTCATTAATATTTTCTAAATATTCGTTAATACACTCAACTATAGTTAAACATGATGTCCATTTACTTAGTAATAAAGAAGAAATTCAAGACTACTGCTCTGGTTAAAGAATTGAAAAGCAACTACAAAACCTGATATATTTGCATATACTATAAGTACAATGCAGGCAGGTACATTGGACATTTCACTTAGCAAATTATTAATGGAAATAATATTGAATTTAATTGTGATGGATCGCATACACCAGTGGCAATTTCCATACACACCCAGTCTCCCCCCCCCTTTTTTTCCTGCACCCACCTATTTTTGCCCTCTACAAATTTCAACTTTAAATTGTTTCACAGTGTAGGCTTTCACGGCCAGTATTAACTTCGCTCATAATTTCCGGGCTGAAAGGCCATGGTCGATAAGTAAAACCTTCCCCTGCCGCTTAGTCTCCGAGGATGTCTTCCACAGTTGAAGATGAAACGTCAGGGGAAAGTTTTACTTATCGACCACGGCCTTTCAGCCCGGAAATTATGAGTGAAGTGTTTCACAATGTTTGGTAAATTATTCATCAATTCTATTGGTAACTCATTCCAGTCCCTGAACCTCTTACCTATGAAAGAAAATCTTCCCACACCCTTGTGCCAAAAGTCGAGTGCCAGCTTGTGGTCATGGTTCTCTCTTCTCTTCCATGCATTACTTTTAATTCTTACACCAATATCTTTCCACACCTCATCACCAATATACGCCTTGCACACTCCTGTCGACATTTTGTATATCATATCTGTTACAGATTCTGTCCTTAGGTAATAACCGTAGAACACAATGATCTATCACTATGATAAAATCATACTGAGGGGTGTAACCCCCCCTCCCCCAGCTAAACTGATCTTTATGCTAATTTTAAATGAATGAATGACTTAGTTTTATGTGGTCATAAGCTTCCTCCATAAATGCAACACAGTATTCCTGCCCTATCATACAGAGAGAATGTAGTTCTGTTACCAAATGAATTTTTTGCTTTATGAGCAATCTGGAGGAAAAAAATAGAGAAAATACTCTAGGACAATTTAAAGATCCAAAGAAGAAAAACAGAAATTGGTTTGTATTGACTTTTATCTTGGTGACATTTACAAAATTATATCTTCTAGATACAGGATCAAACTTTTTTTTATTATTAATGTTTTTTTTCTTAGAATTACCTCGAAATTTTTTAAAAAATTAGCTACATGTAACAGTTCTGGTAAATAGGGTGGATCATTTTTTTAATACGAACAGTCGAAATAAATTGATTCACAAGTTCAGTCTGTAGGAATGCTTCATGTAATCTAGTTTCTTTTTCCATGCACCATGCTTCACTGACTTTATGTCAAGTCCTATCTTTCTTCAATAACAAACTGTATCCTTTTTTTTCAGATGGAACACTGTAACCGTTCTTGAAGATAGCAAGAGTCCTCCCTGAAAAAAAATAAAAAAATACATATATTTATTGCATTCTAATTGGATTTTACAGTAGAAAAATTATTTTTTATTAGAAGGCATACAAATCTCCAAGAGAGATTAATGAAAGCACTTCCAAATGATCAAAGTGGTTTTACCATTTTATTCAATTAACTTCAGTTTAAGCAACTAATGGTTTTGTTCTTTTTTAGTTTTATTTGTTACTATGTTTCCAATTTCTAGAGCCTTTATTATTAAATGAGCAATTCTTGCATACATCATCGCCAATTCAATTGTGGACAGATGTGGCCTCTTACAGTCATCAGCACAGAGAGAACTTCTATACTCTTCTCAATGTATATTGGTACTGGGCAATTCTTTGGCAGTTAACTCCATTGATACTGCTTATATCTTTGAACTCCGTTGTTATTCCTATTGGTCTGTGAAAATTCTTCGGTTCCATTCCAACACCATTTTTCATCTTTCTTCTGAGTGACATGGCTAACCATTGCCACTTCAACTGGCTGCCTTCTCCAAGATGTTTCTGATCTTCGTAACTGTCATCAGTTGTTCTCCTTATGTCTTTTCAGTGAAACCCAACACTGTCCTTTCCATAATTCTTTCGGCTGTTCCAAGTTTTTATTTTGTAATTTCGAGTGTCCAGGTCTTGCAGTTATGTCAGCAGAAGAATGCACTGGTAATAAATAACCTGTCATCTTCATATCTGTGATCATATTTGATTTGAGGACTATCTTCTTACATATATAAAAATCTCGCATCACGATGTTTGTCCAAGACAAACTCTGAAAATACTTGACCGATTTTGTATTGGCTTACTGTGTGTAATTTGTTCCAACATAAAAGATAGGATAATTTTTATCTCGATTATTGGTCTCAATATTTATTATTGTGAATTAAATGTTCATTAAATGTTTGTCATAGGACAATAGTTTGTAATTATTTGTAAGTTCAATAAGTTTCTAACAGATGGCGGTGTGTAATTTATTTAAGCTACCGTCTATTCCATGCCATGTGTATTTATGTTTATAAGTTTACTGAGTTTTTTAAATTTTTTGTGTATTACCATTTTTATAAGTGTGCTGTGTATTGTATTATAATTATACTATATTGTTGTGAATCGTCTGTCATTATGATAAATTCAAAAACGTGTATGCATTTATTGCTTGCTTCTCATTTTTATTTTAATTCAATTATTTTTATTTTTATTGTTGCAATTATAAATTTCAGTGAAATGCCACGAAAAAATCTAACCTCAAAAATGTGTGTAGCAGAGAGGCACGCACAAACATGTTGAGAGAGCTCATAATTGGCAGGACAAATCGCGGCAAGTAATGAAGCTCAAAGAATCAGGACAGCAGAATCTCGAGAACTGTGTGATGAATGTCTGCGACAAAATATACCGAGAACAAGAGTGGCACGAGAACAGCACATAGCTACATTTAGAGAAAGAATAAGAGAGACAGCAAATCAGCCATGCGTTAACACGTGCATCTTTTGTTCATCTTGCGTTCAAATATGCACCAGACATTGATTACTCTGCTCATCTCCAACTTCTTTGTATATACCAGGAATGCCACCACACAATTTTCCGTTAAAGATTGGTTCACTGATTATTCTTCTACGAAATTTGAAAACACTTATGTTATGCAATGGTACACGTTGGTCATTGAACGGATCACCGGAAATGTTCTTGAAGTAACTATTTTGACTGAAAGTTTAAAGGAGAAATCGTCCTGTTACCAAGTTTTCGAATCATACTGTCATAATCTCCAATACCATTTAAAAGGCTTCAACTTCGAATTCGTTTGGCTTTCACTAAGACCATAAAAAAGTCTCAAGGCCAAACAATGTCCATTTGTGGCTTGGTCTTGGAAAATGGGCAGCTGTAAGTCACTTGCTTATGTGTGGGGAAACCATCAAATCTATCTGTATTAGCAAAAGACAGGCTAATCAAAAATACGGTACACCAATTAGCACATAGATAAATTAAAATTATAAATTGTAATAATTTAGAATAATGAAAATAACTGTTAAAAATCAATTTCATATACCTCATTTATAAAACTCAAATTTCAATTTATAAATAAATTTTAAAAAATATTTTTTTTATAATTTTTTAAATATATTTTTAACTAAGTAATTTCTAATAAAACATAAATTAAATTTTTTTATGTTCGTTTGTCCTTAATTTCAACTCTCTGAACCTCTTTACCAATTACTTTTAAATTTTCAAATCGATTAAAATGTTTTTATCTTTATCAGTGAATATTAATTGGACTACATTAGAAAGTTTAGTATAACATTGATCCAACATACTATTACTACTGACCCACAGCAACACGTGACCAGATCAGCTAGTGTACACACACACACACACACACACACACACACACACACACTCTCTCTCTCTCTCTCTAATAGAAGTCCAAGGTTTGTCACTGTGTTCGTAATGCTGACATTGTTCTCCCAGCCTTCATTGCCGAACTAACAAGGGACAGATGTTTTTGTGAAATTGAGGTTATGAATGTTGTTTGATGACAATTCTATTTAGTTAAGCAACTGTGAGGAAATGAATTTACAGAACATGGATAAAAGTATGTATTTCATTTAAATCAACATATTAATTATTAGTTGCTTTCTATTTATTTATATTCAGCCAGTGTAGATCTTCTGGCCCCTGTGCACTGGTCATCCTGAAATTCAGTTTTTTGGTGGTGTTTCCTAAAACACTTAGGAGAATATTGCGGTGGTCTGCAATCTCCAGCTCATAAACTACACATTTCACAAACAAAAAATACGATCATAGAGAACATAAGCTACACACATCACAATTAGGTAGCAACACTTAAGACCCCACATTGTTCCAGGAACTGACAATGCTGGTTTTACCTACTCTGTGGAAACATGGATAAATTCTTAATTACAAGCCATGATGAGAATCGAGGCTTTAAGTGATCTGATAGGTTCCATTTGTACATAATAATAATAATAATAAATGAAAGGCTAAACCTGGTCATCATGTAGCCTGACACTAATGCAATGCATCCAGCCTTCATTGCTGGAATAACAATGGCCAGAAACATTACTACACAGTAAAGGTCATAAGCATTGTTTGGTAACATTTCCACTTAAGCACCTGTGAAGAAATGAATTGCCAAAGCACCATAAGAAAGTATGCATTGCATTTAAATTATATTTATTATTTGTTTTTTTTTTTTAATACTGATTTTATTATATCAGCTACACATAAATAGTTACAATGGCTCAAATTTAGAACACAATCCAATGAATGTATTCATATACGTGTGATAGAAGCAATGATTTTGTAACAGCAATGTTAGTGGAGGTTGTGTCTAGATTGAGATATAGCCAGGGCAACTGACACAGTTACAGCACGATTCATGAATTTAAGCTGTTTTTATACATGTCATGTTACTGAAATTATTACTTCCTATGGATGGAAGTAGTTTCATATTATTGTGCTAAATGTAGCCTGGACCAGGACTAAAATATTAAGGTTTTGGGAATCTTAATTTATTTTTAAATTAACTGGTTCAACACTTCTGTTATTAATTCCAACCGTATTGATATGTAAGCTACAACTGAAATATGTACGTTATTACAAAAATAAGGTTATGAACTTATATAATAACAATTCTACTAAGTTAAGCAATAGAAACTGCCAGAACACTGCACTCAACTAGTCATTTTTGACAGGCTTAGAAACTAGTAAAAATATAATGAAATTAATGGGAAAAGCTTTTGGAAAATAAAGGCTAGGAAAAGTAGACTCATCACTCACTGTTCATAAAGGTCGGAGATCAACTAAACGCACAAAAAATGAAACTAACAATTTTTCAGTTTAAAATGTAATTCATGCACAGATGAGCCATTTGGCAAGGGGATGTGTGCACAACAGTGGCTGGTCATTTGAGAACAGGATGGGGGTGGTAGGGGTAAAAGAATGAACTGTCTGCACAAACAATATTGCTAGTGGTGGCAGCACACACACACACACACACACACACACACACACACACACACACACACACACAAAAGTTATACAAGTTAAATTATAAGTACCTGGGTGACTGATCTTCGCTCAGCATCTTTCGATTTCTGTTCAATATGCAAGATTTTGAGAAAAATGGATTAAACTTAAATTTTTTTCTTGAAGGCTTCCAAGGCATTTTGAAGTGCACAGTTTATTGCTCTAACCAAAGAGAAGCTTAACTATCAGTAGGCTTACTGGTACCTGAAAGTTCTACGAGATGTGGTTAGAGTCGTTTCTGAGTTACCAAATACAAAAACTGCCTTTTTTTTTTTTTGTAAAATCGCGTCACAAACTTAAATAGCAAATGTTATCTTCATATAAAATTTCATCCAAACATCCAGAATCATGTGGTTTACTACCTCATAAATTGTTTTTTTTTTAAAATGTTAAGTTAAATAGAAATCTTAATGCTAATCAGGTACTAATTAATGATGCAATATTAGTGGTAATAAACCTATGTGAGTACATCATCAATGCTAAATTCATTCATTTCAATTTAACTATGTTCGCACCTCGCATTAACCTCACACCTTCTGAGCCAACTGTGCCTTTCCAAGCAATAAGAAAACAAGTCCCAATAGAAGTAACCTTCACTATGAACATTAATAAAGCACAAGGTCAGATACTTAAAAAGGCAGGATTATATTTACCAGAACCTATTTTTTTGTATAGGCACCCATACACGGCTTTATTTTTAGAAGTTTGTAGATTCATTAATATTTATTTTTGTGTTAAAGACACATATATTCAAAAAGTCAACGATGATCACATTATAACTGCTAATACTGTTTTCAAAGAAGTTTTGTAAAGTAAAGAAGCTGGACAAAATGACATCTGACAAACCCAATATTTCTAAAATATCTACTTTTTAAATGTTTAGGTTAACTTTAGGTCAAGTTTTTATCACATACAGTGAATGTATTAATTAACCTGTGATAGAACCTTTGATTTCCTATAATTAATGTTAACAGTTTGTGGTTAGGTCGAAATGCAACCTGGATCAGGATGAAAAACTTTTTGCTACAGCATAAGGCTCGAGAAACTGCACTGAGTGTTATTTTATAACAATTAAGCAACTGCAAGTAAATGACGTGCCAAAATACTCCATTAAAACCATTATTTTAACGGGCTTTGAGGCTAGTTTATAATAAAAGCATTAACATAGGCATCATTGAATTTTATTTTCATGATTCTCTGTAACAGTTCACCAACCAGATCATGGTACTATTTCCCATCTATTAGCAACTGATTTATATAGCAATCATGAATAAGAAAAGACCAAAGAAAATAAACCATTTACCAAAGATGGTACAGGTGGGCAGCATAGACAAATAGGCAAACACAGGTTAATTCCTTAACAATTATGGTTCAATACTAACATGACCTTAATAGATGTAGTTCAGAAAGTTGTTATTTGGCACAAAAATCAATGCTTGAGATGTTTTCAGGTTAAGCAGGAGATTGCTCAAAGGTTCCCAATATCATGGCACATTCCCACTTGCATCACTGGTGCAATTGTTTGGTTCCAATAAAATTTATGCTACTTATATCAAGAAGCAATTCAATTTGAATCAAGAGCAATTTCAATAATAATAATAATAATATATTAAATAAAACCTCAAAAATAATAATTTTAATGCTTGTTTCACTTGCAAGCTGGAAACTATACGAGGTAAAAGTGTTTTTAGTAGAGATAGAGCACTAACAAGAAGTTTCCTATTTATTACAAACCTGTCCAGGTATGCTCCAGTCCAAGAACAACAGCCTTACAATCAGCATCTTTGGCACATGTCTCAGCAGCCTCTATTTCATTCATAACAGATTTGACACAAACAACGGATGAAACTGAATGATGACAGTGGTAATCAAACTGCCCTGGCAAGTCTCTGTCCATCAGTTTCTCAAAACCTGTTAAATTTGTTCAAAATGCTTCAATTATTATATATGTAGTATTGCTGAATCAGTGACTGAAGTCAGATTTTAAAGATCTGATATAATTAAAAATGACAAACCACACTCGGTACAAATTCTCAATTGCAAGATAAAGAAATTGTTTCTATCCAAATATTTTAAAAATAAATACAGAAAGTAAACACACCACGTACCATACTTTAAGGCAAAAGGGCTTGAGGGGATGCAACCACAAAGAACACAATGTCTGAGATGATACTATAGTCATATAGAAAGAAAATTAAGCACATGACAATGTCAGTATGCGTGATCACTTGTTCTTAATCCTTCCAATAATAAATTGCGTTACTTAGTTACATATTTCTGTCTTGCAACATACAGCTTATATACAAATGTGGTCTCTCAGATTTTTTTTTTTTTAGTGGAACTAATGTGATGTGTCAAACCTTAGGATGTAACAGCATGCAAAAGTACAGATGGTAGATTTATCACAAACAGGATAAGAATAGATAATGGGTGTCTGAGCTATCAGCTGGAACTATGAGTGACCTTTTAAAACCAGTTACTAATGTGATAACGGTTATCCAATAAAAAATTAACAGTTTTAGAATACAGCCCATCACACTGGGTACAGCATTTAGGATTCCATACTCCAGAGATAAGGGTATACCAAGAGCCCCTTTTGAATGGTATTTCTCACATGAGACAGTGTAGTGGTGCCAACATCTACTGAATTACTGAGATGTGAGATGGATGATCAGGGTCTCTGTCAGTACTTTCCAACGGTTAAACAGTGTTTTTTACTGGCATAATGTTTTATTTCTTTGAAAATATCTTCAAGAGTTAACACCTGTTTACCAAAATATTCCAGACTTTCAAATATCTGTTTTATCTAATGTCAAATATCCTCATTTGGAAGTGTTTTTGCTCTAGAAATTGTTTGTAAATTTAACTTTTTATACCAATTTTTTATGCTATATTGTTCTTTCTGAAGTTTCATATTTCCTGTCACGATATAGCACACTTCTCCTTGACCAAAAGGTTTTCTTCATGCCTTACATCTGATTAAAAAAAAAAAAAATTCTGGTAAAATTTACTATTTTTTTATATTTCTCCAACTTCATAATATCAGGGGTTTTTGAAACCTGAAATGTAAATATAATGTATTATATTGTAGGGACGGATAAAAGGGGAGGACAGATCAGGCAGTGAAAAAAAGATCATACTGCTGGAAATTTCAGCATGGAGATAAAATGCAAATAATAACAATTATAATAAAAAAAACCACAGGTAGAAAAAACAAAATGAATTAAATAATAATAGACAATATGAAATGAATTATAGCAAATATAAATAAAGAAACAGGAACGAACAATCGCTTGCTAAAAAAGATAGGACAGCACAGGAAAAACAGAACTGAAATTTTCTGATTTGCAGTCTTTATCAGAGTATGCAGTGCACAAGGATGGACCCATTATGAGAAGACTGATGAAAAATGGAACACATCAGTAACTATGAAGAGCTTTTGTTAAAACTGTGTAGGGTAGGATATGCCAGTAGGATGTAACAGTTTGAAAATTTGCAGACAAAACTAAAATTAAATTGTAATGGAGCACATGCTCCAGTGGCAATTTCCCTAAACACCCATCTTCCCCCTTTTCTGCATCCACCTACATTTACCCTTTACAAATTTTAACTTTAAATTCTTTCAACATTTTTGGCAAATTATTCATCATTTCACTTGGTAACTTATTCCAATCCCCGACACCCTTACCTAAAAAAAGAGAATCTTCCTACACCATTGTGCCTGAAATCGAGTGCCAGCTTGTGGTCATGGTAATCTTTTCCCTTCCAAGCATTACTTTCAATTCTTACACCAATATGTTTCCATGCCTCATCACCAATATACGTCTTGTACACTCCCATTACCCTCTAGACCCTCCTTCTGTCTTCCAATGAGTCCTATTCCAGCTCTTTTATCATATCTGTTACCGATTGCGTTCTGCGATAATTTCCAGAAACAAATCTAGCAGCCCTTCTTTGCACCTTCTCCAACTCCTGTATTTGATACTCAAAATGTGGGTCCCATATTAGACTACCATATTCAAGCAATGGTCTGACCAAAGTTTTGTAGCCCAATTCCTTTACTTCTCTCATACATCCCCTCATCACCCTCTCTAACAAATGCAGAATTTTGAAACCTTTTCCTACCGCCTGACCAATGTGTCCTACTCAGTTAAATTTGTTGTCAAATGTAATGCCAAGATATTTACATTTCAAGTCTTCAATAAACAATTCTTTCCATGATGGAATATCTACTAGACGCAAAATAATAATTGCACAAGGATTCAAAGCAAAAATTTCAATTTGTTCTGTATTTGTTTCTTTTTCTTCTTTTTGTTTCAGCACTTTCATAGTTATAAGTGACATTCCCCTATCTCTTTTGTTGCCTACATACGAGGGTTGCCTTTTAAGTTTTTACAAAAAGTGAAACAGAAACGAACAAGTTCGAAACAAAATTGTTTTATTGCTTTTCAAAATATTCTCCCTTAAGGTCTATACATTTTTGCATATGTTCAAACCAATGCTGGAAACATTTTTTCCACCGTGAATCTGATATTTCAGAAACATGGTTTTGAAAGTCTTCAACAGCTTCTTGAAGTGATGAAAATCGCTGTCCGCGCATCTTTTGTTTGACAGTGGTGAACAAGAAAAAGGCATTATTAGGTGATAAATCGGGTGAATACGGGCAATGAGACATTAATTAGATTTTTTTCTCCTTCAAATATTCAGTTGTTTGACGTGCTTTATGGGAGCTAGCATTGTCGTGATGAAGAATGATGTGGCATTTTTTGTTCTTTTTCCTTATTTCATTGAAGACCCTTGGCAAACAAACTGTTGTATACCATTCGGCATTAACCGTTCTTCGATCCTCTAGTGGAATGGTTGCAACGTGTCCAGTACAACCGAAGAAACAAGCGATTATTTACCTGGAAGTGCTCCTTGAACGGACAACTTAAGTGGGATTGGGTTCATCGTCAAACACCCAAACAGTAGACTGTTGTTTGCTTTCAGGTTCATACGAATATATCCAAGTTTCGTCTCCTGTAACAATGATGTATACGGATTTTGAACGTCCTTGGTCGAATTTTTTCAACATTTCCTGACACCAATCAACACAACCTTTTTTCTGCGCTTTGGTCAAATTATGTGGAATCCATCTGGAACATATTTTTCTCACACTTAAATATTCATGCAAAATTGATTGTATTACAGTATGCGATATCCTAAGAGATGCCTCTAACTGTCTGTAAGTCACATGCCGATCTTCTTTGATCATGTTGCCCACAGCATGGCAACCGATTTTGGCCGACCTTCGACATTCATCACCGATGGACGCACGACCATGACAAAATTCTGCAAACCAATTGTAAACATTCTTCTCTGATGGTGCTTCATTACCAAAAGTTGCACGGGTGATTTCCATTTTTGCACAAACTTGCTTCTTTTAAACGTTCAGTATCAACAACTTACTCAGTCAATTTCTAAATTGGCACTGGCTTCACAATAACAAACGTCATTGTTCACAAATACAGTGGTGCCACAACTCATTAACGCCACCTATTGTTCGATTGTAAAAACTTAAAAGCCAACCCTCGTATTTGTGCTAACCAGCATCTTCATCATCATTTGGCTGTTCCTGTGCCCATTACTGTATTTTGTTACTCTTCCCCTCACATTTTGACCCATGGACCCTAGTCACATAAGGTGGCGAGTCTGAATCATTGGGAGGGAGGGGGCAATGGGAACAGTGTTCCTGCCTTAAGTCTAATTAGGCCTCTTAAACATATCTAATCTATTGGAGGAAAGTCTTGTGTTGCCATTGTCTGTAAAATGTGTCTCCTGTATGATAACAGTTTTTTTTGGGGTTAAATGTGCAGTTTATGAGGTGGCGACTGTCCAACAACTGCAATCAGGGTGATTGGTAGGTGGGGGCCTGGGCTCACGCCCAATATCTTTGTATCTCCCTGTTCCAAAGTGTAGTGCCTCAGTGCATTTGCAGGTTTATTCTACACTTTATTTTGCCATCTTCTTTTTTTATTTTGTGCCCTCCACTCTGTTTCTTGTATGGCTATCATTTTGCACCCAGAACACTTTTTCATCAGCATATTTTCAGACTGACCCATGTTTCACTTCCTTGATGCACATACCCTTCATAAATTTTACCACAATTTTTTCATGGTTAACAATGTATTCCATCATTTTTTTCTTCTTCTTCCTATCAAGTGTTAGACCTCCTGTTATGATCTTGAACAATCTTCTTTGTGGTCTTACTACATCTCTCCTGCTTCTGGGATGGTATTTGAGGATCTTTAATGGGATTCGGTCTGCCTGTATTCTCTCTGATCACAAAATTGTTTTCTTACTTATACCTCATGCACCTAGTGTCCTACTGGTGACAAAGGATTCAGACCCAAAAATTTCATCTTGTTCATATTTTCTCTATTACTACATTGTTGTATTATTATCTGTAGTAGGTGAGGATTCCTCTCTCTTTCCATACTTATAATTGGAAATTGGAACATTTTGTTTCCTGCTTGTCTGAAAGTAATAATAATAATATTTAAATGCGACAAGTTTAATTTAATTTAATTAAATTGCAATGGAGCACATGCTCTGGTTGCAATTTCCTTCAACACACATCTTCCCCTTTTCCTGCGCCTATTTACATTTGCCCTCTACAAATTTTAACTTTAAATTCTTTCAACAGTTTTGGTAAATTATTCATCATTTCCCTTGGTAACTTATTCCAATCTCTGACACCCTTACCTAAAAAAAGAGAATCTTCCCACACCCATGTGTCTGAAATTCTGTACCAGCTTGTGGTCATCATCTTTTCCCTTCCATGGACTACTTTTCATACCTACATCAATATCTTTCCATGCCTCATCACCAGAATATGCATTGTACACTCCCATGACTTTCTTCACCCTCTCCTGTCTTGCAATGAATCCCATTCCAGCTCTTTTATTATATCTGTTACCGATTGCATTCTGCGATAATTTCCAGAAACAAATCTAGCAGCTCTTTTTTGCACCCTATTCAACTCCTGTATTTGATATTTACAATGTGGGTCCATTCTACACTACCATGTTCGAGCAATGGCCTGACCAAATTTTTGTAACCCAATTCCTTTACTTCCCTTGTAAACTCTCTCCAACAAGTGCAGAATTTTGAAACCTTTTCCAACAACCTGACCAATGTGTCCTGCTCAGTTAAGCTTGTTATAAAATGTAATGCCAAGATATTTACATTTCAAGTCTTCAGCAAGCAGTTATTTTCCCACCTTATAATCATAATCAACCTTTTCTTTTTTATTTGTGTATTTAATAAGCTAACTCTTCTTTGCATTTACCTTCATCTCATGTTTACCAACCCAACTAGATATCCTGTCCAGATCACCCTGCAACTGTTTACAGTCCTCTGCTCTTTTGATACCTTTATATAGCATTAGGTCATCTGCAAACAATCTAATTTCAGATAGAACAATGAATAGCAATGATCCCAATACGCTACCCTGCGACACTTCCATTTTTACTTCCACTTCTTTTGATACTGCATTTCCTACCCTAACGTTGTTTTCTACCTTTTAAAAATTCTTCTACTTAGAAAATTGCTTTCTAATCCACTCCAATAGTTTTTAACTTATTTACTACCGTTTACTAGATCTGTCAAAAGCTTTTGACAGATCTAGTGCTACACTTTCAATTTGGCCTCCCTTGTCGATTTAATCTGAAATATCTTTCATATATCCTACCAACTGAGATTCACATGAATATCCTTGCCTAAAACGATGCTGCCTGCTTGAAAACCACTTACATTCCTCACATATATTTCTGATTTAGTTGCATAGCAATCTTTCCATTAATTTACCTACCACTGATGTCAAACAGATTGGTCTCTAATTTTTGACTATTTCTCACCCCTCCTTTATGTACTGGCACTACTATCGCACTTTTCAAACCTGTGGTAAGCAGCAAGTATCCAGACTCAATTTAAATAATATTTCAAGATAAGGTACAATGTCACTTCCGGCTATCTTTAAGATGTCTGTAGTAATATCTACACCAGCCCCTTTATGTTTTTTTTTTTTTCAGTTTTCTTATTTCCTTCATGATTTCCTCAGGATGAATTTCAGATTTTTTTGAATCTTTATTTCTAATTGTTTTGTTTAGCTCTTTATCCGAATTAGACCCTTCTGTTTCTGATTCATTGTCCTTAGTGCTCACATTAAACCAGTTACTAAAATCTGTCTTTTTCAAATCCTCGGTAACTTTTTCTCCATCCATATCTACAAGTGCCACAACACCCCCCTCCCCCCAATCCTCTCAGTTTTCTAACATAACCATAGAAATTTATAGATGCATCAGTCAACGGTCCTCCTGCACTGAGAATACTCTCCAAAAACCCATCTTTAGCCACTTTCTTTGCTATTATTAAGTCCTTGTATAGATGTTTTAAATATTCCCTACAACCCTGCTGTCTCTTAACTCAGTTATGTTCTCTTCTTACCAACCTATTTAACTGTCTCACTTGCCTATTATAGTACACAGGTTCTCTACTTCTCTTCATTTTCTGTTTTGGAATAAATTTTTCATCCCCCTTTCTTATCATCTCCTTGAACTCTTCTCAAGTTGACTATACTGTACTTATGCCTTTCTTCCACTTTAACGTTATCTGAAATATCTCTTCAAATTTGAAATCTGTATCTTTTTATAACTCTACCTATTTCCCCCCTTCAATTTTAGTTGCTGGCTCACTGAATCCTCCAATATCCATCATAACTGCTTCATGATCACTTATTCCTTTAGTTACTTGACACGCCACAAGGTTATTCATTGGGCTTTATTAGGAATATATCCAAAATATTTTGTCCCCTAGTGTTTTGCTCTACTACTCGTGTAAATCCTCCTTCCCTTATTAATGTATTTGCAAATTTCTGTTCCCTTGTATTTTTAATCTTATTTCCTACCTAGGTAACACCTGGTAAATTTAAATCCCCACCGACGATGATCATTCTATTCTCACCTCTGAAATCCGAGTATGAATTTAATTTCTCTCCAAGAGCCTCATTTTCATATGTCATTCTTCCACTGCATTAAGCAGCCAACACCCTGATATTTTCTTTTTTACTGCCCCAGAAATCTACCCCAAGTAACTCATGGTCTTGACCTATGAACACCAGTGAACTGTGGTAGTTTTTGTTAACTAGTATGAAAACTCTTCCACCAATCTCTGTGGTACACTATGTAGCCACCAGGAAATACCTCACTGTCTAGTATTTCTTCTTTTAACTAACTTTCTACCCCAATTATTACTTGTGGTTCACGTATCTCTATTAATTTTATTACTTTGTTCATTATACTTCTACAGTTCACCAGTAACACCCTTATTACTTACTGGCTTTATTTTTTCAGCATTAACTTGCCCTTTCCCAGTATTACCCAAGTCAGTTATTGTTTCACCAACTTCATCTATTTCTTTAACATTTGTGATTTTGCCCATTGTGGATCTACAATCAGTATCACTTTGATCAGCTATTTCCATCCCTTCCCCAGCAGCCCCTAACCTAAAAAAAGCAAAGTCCTGACCCCATCATCACTGCAAATGGGCTCCCTTACTGCTTTAGCTAACAACTCAGAAAGTACCCCCTTGCCCCTACTATTTAGGTGTAGGTCATGCCAAGTGAAACCCCACCTACCAATGGTGTTAACAGCCACAACCCCCAAGACGGAACTAATGCCTTTCCCAAGTAGCACTTCCATTTCTACATTTACCCGCCTCACAGTATAGTTCAATTGTGGCCAATTATGGCGACTTAGGACCTGCATGAATTCCACACTGGTATGCTGTGACTTCTTCTCCACCTTCCTCAGGTCACTATCTATACTGTAACTCGCGTTTCTATCAATACTATTCTCCGAACCTCCGACTATCATTATTCTATCATCCTTAGTGAAACTCCTACAAAGTGAACCTATATCCTCTATTACCTGACCTAATGTTGCACTAGGTTAGAAAAAACTTGTGACCTGGTAACTTGTACCTAACTGATCATGCAGAAGAGGACCTACACCTCTCCCATGGCTACTACCTAGCAGCAGAACCTTTTTTTTCCTATTCTTGCCTTGCACGCCTTTATTCCTAAAGGCCTTCTGCATCTTACCTACTCCTACAGCTACCAGAGGCACATCTCTTCCTAACTCTGGCAACAGGGCAAACCTATTTTTCCCCACAATTTCTGAAGTGTCTGGCTTCTTCATTCTGTTTACTGCATGTGTAATGAGTATTAATATTTGACATCAAGGAAAGAGGTATGTCTCTTGTATCTGTACGCTAGTGTGAACCTAAAGAGTTGAGGTGATATATCAGCAAGGATGCTGACGGCTTTCACTGTAGCAGTTAGTGAGATTAGGTTGTTGTTGCTGTTTTATGTTTTTTAGAACACGTTGACGATGTGGTCATTAGTGCCCAGACCAAAATTCAGTATTACTCTATAGCTTAAAATAGACCGCATTACTGTCGGTATGAGCGACTTTGAATAGTTCGGCCACAACTGAGTAGAATTTTAAAACAATGGCTATTAAGAAGCCACACAGACTTGAAAAGTTACATACATTAGATCAACAAGATGTCTGACTGGCAGTAAACGGGCCAGTCAAACTCATAGAAAGCAAACTTATCAATAAATAAATAAATGAAACCAAAAGTGGTAAATCAATTGTTGGGACCTGTGGCTGTAAAGAGGCCACCAAACTATTTTAAAATCAAATCCTATCTACCCACGATTCCAGGAATTGTTTTGTTGGGGCTTTAAGGCAGGACTTCATCATGCTTAATAGTACCCTAACAAGTAACGGCTATGACGACGTGTCCTAGACTGGATTTAAATTACTATATGGCAGACTGTAAAGAGGTCGGCCAAATAATGTAAAATTCTAAAACGGGCCACAGAAATATAAAATCACACTAACAATGGTTGGCTGGCTGTATAGGCAAGCCAGTTTAAAAGTTAAAACAATAAAATATCTAACTGGCTGTAAATTGGCCGCAAGATATAATCAAACCAAACATAACAAATTACATAGTACTAGGATTGGAGGTTGTATACGGACCACCAATCAAACTCGTCCTGCTGAGGAACGGGTTTTGGCTCCTCTAGAACCATTTCAGTGTCTTCAGGGTCCGAAGCAACTACAGACATTTCCGCCTCATAGCACCTTTCTTAATTCTCAGACCTCTTCCCCTTTTTCTCCTTGCCACTGAGTAGCTTGGGAGTAGATGAGGAGGGGGAACTCGCAAATTTTGATGGATCTGTCTCTCGGAATCATCTATCCCGAATTTTTTCTTTATTTTGTCCACCATTTCAAGGACTTACAGGTGGTGCTGGTACAGCTGGTACTTTAACTGTTGCTGTAGGTACAGCAGTTGTACCAGTTGCAACTAATAATGATGGTACTGGTGAAGATCTCATCTGCTGTTGGAGTGGTCGAGATTGAAGGAGTGTTATACCCGACCTCTGCAGTCCTGGGTGTTCTGACCTTTGCGGATTTTGCATTGCATTTACATGTGCAAGAGCACACTGTGCTCGTGCTCATGTCTACAGCAGAAGTCCGAGTATCAACAGTTTCTTTCCTTATGAGAGCTGCCAATGTCTTTGCAAAGCTGGTTGCAAAGACCGGTAGGGCAAGCACCTTAGCTCGTTTCTTTTCTTCACCATACAGTATGCGGTCTTTGGTTTTAATCTCCTGGATCTTCTTCTCTTCCTGATAAACTTTACACTCCTTGTTCAATACAGGATGTGACCCAGAGCAGTTGATGCACACCTGTGGCAGGGTGTGCTCGCTACCTGGCTCGTGTGCTGCCTTGCCACAGATTGAATTGCCCTTGCTGGAAGCCGAAGTGTGACCAAATCTTTGGCATTGAAAACAGCGCATTGGAACCGGTACATACAGGCATACGTTCAAATTAATAAACCCTGCTTTTATATTCTTGGGCAAAGTAGGAGTGTCGAATGTGAGAACGAAGGTGGCAGTCTTTTCCAGACTGCCATTTACCCTCCGTGAAATCTGTTAAACCTCAACCACTTGGTCTACTTCCCATTCTTTAAGCAACTCATCTGCCCCCAAGTCCATTAAATCATGGCAGGTGATCACACCTTTGCTTCTGTTCAGGGACTTGTGCGCTTCGCAACTTCAGAAGTGGGGGGGAGGGGGGCTATTGACCCTAACCAGTTTCTTGCAATTATGATCGATAGTACTTGCCTGTGGCTCACCCATGCCACAGGTAGTAGGACTATTGTTTAGGTTTAAGTTTTTTTGGTGTTTTCAATTTTTAAACTTAATTTTTATTCCCAAGAGTAAAGGTCCAGGGGGCGTACCTCCATAGCTTATCCCCAAGGCTAATACCCCTGAGGTCGCACGCTAACAAGTGATTGCATTCATCACACATTCACCACCTCGGCACGTGTCGAACCTTGAGGTTGAGGTTTTTTTTTTTTTTTTTTGTAGAGGTTTGTTCCATCCTCACGATCCAGGGAATGAAGTCAAGAGCCCCGCTCTCCTAGACACACAACGTTCCACCGCCACACCCATGGTGGTTGTTGAAGCATGGTACGAGTTTACGGTGTGGAAAACGTGTGTCATTCAAAATTTCCAGCTTGGACACCGCGGGTTTGCCAAACCTGTACCTGGCACTAACATACCAGGCCCTTGTGGGCATGAGATTAGGATTTGTGAGATGGCAGCAATTGACTGGTATACATTTCAGGTATAAATAGTGATCCTTGATTTGTGGAGTGGTGCTGGGCAGAGGCAATCATAGTTGAATGTATGTTACTTGTTTTACAGAAATTTCTACTGCAGGGAAAAGAGCTTTAGGGTTAGATAGTGGATTTAGGTATTTAGTGACAAGTGTGCATGTGGCTAGACATTCCCTCACAGCTAATGCAAATGTATCGTGAAGGAGAATGAAAAGCATTTTGGGGCCAGGACTGAAAGAAGTTATATGTATGGTAAGGGAAATGGTTTAAAAAGTAAATATCAGAAGAGAACTGATTAAGAAAGACCTGATTCAGGTAGTAAATGACAGATGTGTTTACACACCAAGTCAAAGCGATAGTTGCATATAACGGCATGTATCAGGTTCACAGAGTAATGGGTGAAGGATTTGTGATCAAAACTGATGCATCTAATGTGGATGGCTAGTCTGTAGAAAAATCTAACTAAGTGCAAAGGAAGACAGCTATATGGCCGATTGTACACTGGAACCGAATTTCGTCCGAATCGCATTCGTCCGAGTAACGCCCAATTTGACGGCCAGCCAGTTTCTCCAATTTACCTCGGCAACTGCAGACGAATAACGTCCGACACAAATTGCCGATTCATTATTATTGCTTCAACACCAAGCAAACGGGATATTTTTATAAAATGTATAGTACGTTTTATAAAAATAGACTTTACCTTGCCCTCGCGAAATATTGCAAGAGTCAGGGCCGTATTTAGGATGTGTAGACCCTTGGGCAGAACCTGTGATGTGCGCCCTGCCCCACAAATATTTTGAAATTCAACCTCAAATTTTATAGTTATTTTCTAACCGAAATTCTAAAATAAACATTTAAATTTATTATTTAACTGTACAATATTTTACTATATCATATCTAGAATAATATAGAATTGATGAGATAAAATGAAAAGAACTGAAAATCAACACAATTTACTAACATTGCTCTGAACAATTACAGAAGAAAAAGTTGAGAGTTATGTCCATGTTGCCAATATTGCAAAAGTCTGGTATTTCAATTTAAAAAATAAATGAACATACAAGAAAAAAAAAGTTACAAAAAGAAGAATTATAAGAAACAAGCAAATTTTGTTTTTGTGGTGTGGGCTCATACGCTGCAGCCTATAGAGCCTATTTCTAAATGTGGTCCTGATAAGAGTTATAGCTCATAATTGTTGGAGAAAATTCCAGTGCAAAATTCAAATAATTATGTTTACTGTACAAATTTTTAATAAAATAATTATTATAACTGTGTAGATACACTTGCAATAATTGTCCTTTCTGTAGATATTTTTATTAAAATATTTATAGTGACTGCGTACCACCACAGTATGTGACAGATTTTGAAAAAATACAAATCAAGATCAAATAAAAGATAAAAAAAATGCAGACTTATTTATTAGGAGTGTAACTTTCATTTGGCATTCGACGGAATATGTCGGACTAATCCCATTGAAATGGGATCAGTCCATCACTCAGCCGTATTTGGGCAAGCAGGTCATGTCCAATGGACGTGTGACAATGCCTTTACTTGTCTCGTAATTAGTCTGTCATATTTGTCCGAACAGTCGATTGGAGGAATTTGGTGCCAGTGGATGACTGGCCTAAAAATGTGTATATTGGAGATTTAAGGGTCTGGTGTGGATTCTGCAGCGAGATATTCCCATGAAGGAGGTTTTGGGAGCAAGACTATGTCAAATTTAGTGAGTGAGAATTATTCAGGAACTTCAAGAAGTAGAAAACATATTTTTCACCATGTGTCCATATCAAATGTGATTTATATATCTGGGTCAAACAGCTGCTTGAAAAATGATTTTGTACCTTTTAATTCTGCCCTGGAAAATACTGCTTATGGACCAAGAGTTAGTTGAGGTTTGAAGTCTACTGAAGCAGGTTCGAGATGGGTGAGAGGATTTTTGGAAGGAGGGTTCTCATCTCAGGACAGTCTCAAAGAAGTAGTAACCTTGTGCTTTTACTCAGGGACAGTTTTTATGATCATCATAAATATGATAACTGTATAAGAAATATCAAACTTACAAGACGATTGCAATCTAACACTTAACATTTGAAGGTTCACTGTTATTCTATTTTGGTGGTGACTATTAGAAACCAAATAGCAGAGTGCTTAACTCACTTATGCTTTTAATATTAAACTGTGGTAGTTGTAGGGTTTCATACAATAATCCTGCAATTCAGAAGTTTTAGTTTATTTTTGTATTAGCTGTTGCATGCAACTTGGTTTATGTAAACTGTTAGGGTATGGATTAAACCCATCAATGTCACACGTAACACGTCACCTGTCAGAAAAAAAAGGATGCTGAAAGCAGTTATTTTGGCAACTTCAGTTTCATTTGTCCATGTATGTATCGCAACTGTTATTTTTTCCATTGAAATAAACTGCTCCTCACCACTACTACTGCAAATTTAAGATGTGCATTAAGTCTAACACTTCTTCACAAAGAAAATTTTTAATACATTAATTACCTTTCTTGTTGCTATTTTAATTTTATGAGGAACTGAAAATTTCAATCATTATCACTTATATTGAAAAGTAAGTGTTTTACTGACCAAGGTTAGAAATTGACATTGCTCCATGGGGTGACAGTGTCTGCAGGTACTCTCCAGAAGCAAAATGATGTACTAAGAGTTCCGTAGCTGCGAGTATGGTTCCCGTGCTCCAAGTACCAGGTTGCTCATAGGCAGTAAGCAATTGCTTAACTTGTGGCTCAAGTGACGATGGGGCACTCAGTGGTAGGAATAGCCTTATGAAATGCTGGCCTGCCCGCAATACATTAAGACGCTCATTGAAACCAACACAGTGCCCATCACTGCATGGCACCCCCAGCCCATAACTGGCATTGTTATTTTCCTGAGGACAATACAAATTTATTTTGAGATACAGTTTACAAAAGAATGTCATTTCAAATTTATGAACCAATGTATAATGATGACAAAAAAAGAAAGATGCTTCAAAACAATGAATTACAAGAAGGATAAAGAAAGTAAAACCACCACTTACCTGAGCTTGCAGGCAGAAGGGGAAGAACAAAAATCATGGGCACTGGCAGGATTACTTTAAGGAAGGTGTATCTGTATCTTTTTTTTTATACATTACGTATAACACTCATTACTTATTAACTAAGATTACTGAATTGATTGACAAGGTGTTGAACAAATTTGGACTTTATTTTCAAGCAGTGAATTTAATAATAAATAAAATTTTTGTTTCTCAATCTTTTTCTGTGTATTTTCTTTCATAGTAGAAGGGGTGTAAGGGGGTGAAGTTTGTCCGGCGCCCATGACAAAAATACATATTTTAGGAACGTCCTAGATATGAGAGAGTAGGTAAATGAAATATTTATCACATTGAATGTGATAAATTTTCCAGTTTGCTAGCTAAGATAATACTCTGAACTGCTGGCTTATTCTTATAGTTCATGGTGTATAATAATAATGAAAAGGAAAATACTTTTAGGCAATTAAAATATCAAATAATTGGGAAAGTAGATCAATCACTCAACAAAGATGAAGGCAACCGGAAAACAATGAACACAAAGACAGAGCCATTTGACAAGGGAGGTGTACACACACCACGGCTCACTGCCTGACTGAGTTGACAATGGAGAACAAGATGGGGGGTATATAATACTTGTAAACTATCAATAATTATGTAAAAGCAATATCATTGGTGGTATACCAAAGTTGCAAGATTTGGTTAATGGGTCGCACCCTCCATGCAACTGCATCCAAACATAACCCCATATTCGTCACCCAGTTCTCTCACTGTCTCAATTCTAGTAACAAAATGCTGTGATGAAGGCATTACTTCCTAATGTTGCTTCCCTGAAACGTATCCACCTGGCCTTAATCACCAGAGGTGGCTACTAGTATAACCATCAATTATTGTTTATTTATCACTTGTGTTATTTCATTAATACTCCATTATTTATTCCTTTTACTTCTATTATTCCCAGCCAAGTAATGCCATTTAACTTATTTAGCGCATGTGTTTTTCTTCTTCGCCCAAAACCTCAATCTTCTCGCCAAGATCCTTTGTTCATTTCTCTGTCCAGGTGTTCCTTCTAATATAAGGTTTGTTCACAAAATGATGGTTGTTGACCAGAGTTCTGAATCTACACCAGTCCTATATGATAGTTAAGCATTATGTCATAAGTTCACAGTTGGTTGAAAATAAGGGCAGAAATGGACTCCCATGAAACGTCCCACAAAATTGACATTTATTTGTGGTTGGAAGCCTGAAAGCATATTATTTATTTAGAATGTCATGAAAATCTTTGCTAAACACTGTCAAATACTTGCAACAAAGCCTATTAATCAGCACCCATATGATCAGAAAAATAGTCACCAATTTTCAAGAATCTTGACCATATTAAAAAATTTTGCAAGATACAAAAAGCATATATGACAAAAACTGAAGAACACAAACATTCAACAAATGTAATGCCACAAAGAACACTAGCACAAAGCTACAATATCTTATGACCACAGGCGCCAGCAAAAATAATTAAACAAAACAGAACATCAAGATTGTTTAAAAATGAAAGCAATACTAATAACTAATTGATATGTCAGGGAAAATCATATACAAAACTGATAATTTTCTTGATGGAATATACTTTCATTACAAGAGAAAAATCCATTTGTCTGGCCAAACTTTATGCATTGCTAATTAAAATTTCCCTCGCTTCAAGCTTATTAATGTCAGCCCATGCCCCTTTCTTTGCTGTGAAGTACAGGTCCTAAGTGGAAAGAATACAAAACTGTGCAGTAAGTCCACTAAAAATTAAACATCAGGATCAATCATATCATCAAACAGCACGAGTTTTGAACAATTTCACTGCGTGCAAGCAACATTTTAGGAACTTTGTTGAAACGGCTTGCCACTTCTGCAGATTACTGGTTAAGTGTAACTGGACAGGAATACTGTGATGTAGAAACTTTTAAAAAAGATTAATACCACATTACTATGGCAGCATTAAAACCTCACATGGATAAAAGTAAGGAATTTCACAACCTTTTCCATTTATCAAAAAATTATACTAACCCCTTGAAATGGGGATTAACTGCTTAAATATTATGTCCTTTTCATTTTATGGATAAGTAGTCACAAATTAAAAATTACAAATAAGCAAGTGTCTTGCAGCCAGTTCTGCAAAATTAACACAAATCTCTTGAAATGTTGGTAAATTCCTCCATTGTAATGTGTTCTTAGCTAGCTAGCATTTCAGCCTCTCCGTCATAAAAAGTAGCATGAAATTTACAAAAAGAATATTTCGGTCCATGCATTCTTTCAATTATGCAAGCCACGTTGCATCAATATATGGAATTGAGTGTTACCATTTTAAATAAGGCATTTCCAAGATAAATGCCAATGGGTGAAATTTAAAAATTATTCCTTTTGGTCAAGGCCACATTTCAACCTAACCATAATTTCGGTGAAAAAACAACTGTAACAATGATTTTTGCATTATTTCTGCTGTGCTGGTGACATTTTGCAGCTGTGCAGCCCCTCATATTTTGGCAATTTTTATTTTTTGATAGGTATAAAAAATTGTGCAGTCATTGGAACGTATATAATCTAGTGGTTTCGTGATCTCCAGTAAATGCCACTATGATGCATCACTTGCAATTTTTATAAAAGATGCAGAATTCTAACCAACAGCATTGTACTAGAAATTGATGAAACTCCATTTTTTTAGGATCACTATACTAAGCAAATCCGCACAACTCTTGTAAGGCACCAGGCATGGCTGACAATGGCATATGATCAAAACTAAAATGAGCAGAATAATAAACTATTTTCTTCTACATTAAATTTAATCATGGCTTGTACAGATTGCTTATGGTAAACTACCATTGTCAATAAAGTAGGCTAACTACACAAGATAAGCAAGTTGCTAAACAAAAACCTACATCAAATATAACGGGAAACAGCCATCTGTGAAATCAGACATTGAACTTAAGTGTAAATAGTAAGGACCTGGGAGGAAATTGTGGCTCTAAGAAGTAACATACATATTATTTAAAAGAACAATATATGAAGTAAAAGCAGTTCTTTACCTTCAATGAGATAACACAATCATTGTCAGATTGACATTCTGGCTCACCAACTCCAATATCATCAACATCAGATAATTTCAGTGTCCCACCAACAAGAATAAATTGCTGTCGCCTGAAATCGTTCATTGATAAGGATCCCAGAGGAGAATTTGCTAAATGATGGAGAATGTGTGCTATTCCCAGAGCAAGCTGAAAACCATTTCTTTTTTTAGAACACCGGCAATCTAAATGAAAACAACATTACCTTTGTTGAGAAACAAAAGATGCAATAAGTTTCTTTATTTACCCTTAGTCTATCTTCCCATGATAACTGCAGTAAGCGAACTGTGTCTAGAGGCTCTCCCAACTCTGTTACAATTGCAACTGGACCAACTGTCTCAGGAACACAAGAACCAAGAACCTAGAAATTAAGACATACATTTATTTTGTATAGCTACACTACCTATAAATAATTAACCATTAAAAAATCAAGCTATCATGCCTTTGATAATTTGCAAGACATCAGGAAGAGTTGGAGCCTTACTTATCTAAATACAGAAAGTTACTAGCTACAAAATAAGCAAAAAATCCTGAAACTAATAAACTGTAGGATTTTATGCAAAAAAAAGTGAATTGACATTAGTTCCCAATTACATTAAATTTTGATTTCAATGGTTGTATAATAATCACAAATACATCATAAAAAATTCTCTTGACAATTTACTAGCTGCTAAAACATTTACTGTTGCAAAAATATAGAGGTAAACTAGACTGATAACATAATTTAAAGGTGCTTGTGAATTGTTTATTAAGATTCAACTTGACAAAACATATTTTCAAAGTTTTATCCATGTACCTATTGGTAAAAAATAAGTATAAACCTGACTTGATCCAAGAGGTAACAGCCATCCAATAGATCAAGACAAATCACATTCTATTGATGTGTATGAGTATTTCACTTGATTAGCCAAGAAATTTACATTGTGCTGAGCTAGCATTCATGCTGCAAATGTTTTGTTTTAATCTATAACTAAGTTCTATCAGGTGGCATAAATTACATTGATTTGGAAGTTATATGCCTAGCAGTTTCATACTTACTGTAACTATGTTATCATGAGCTAGTTCTGTTAACAAAACGATTTCTTTCAAAATCTTTGCAGCTGCTCTACGATAGCATACTGACATTGAATCATCACACTCTCTCATGTCTTTTCCATTCAGATTTACTGTCTTAACGGCAACATTGCTACCCCTGTAAGTGCCACGATATACGGCTTTAGTCCATCCAGCAGCCACAAATTCTAGGTCGGTCAGTTCCCTTAAGGACAAGCAACCGAACATATGCTGATCTCTGTTAATGGGCAATCTCAGGCCACTTTCGTTATAATGCCAGCCTTCTTCTCCCCATAAGTAGTTGTCCTCGTATCCAGAGCGACGTGATGCAGTACTTCTACTGTACCGAAGCTGTAACAACACAACACCGGCCACAGCAAATAAAGTCGCATACACTGTTACGAGCAGACACAAGCTCGAACATCGCGGAAATATCACGGTGGCTCGGTGAGGTGACATTGCAACGAGTTGGTCATGTCAAGTAGGTTATTTCTGTATGTTTGAAGTTTTGGAAACTTGCAAACGAGATAAACGCTGCACAGGTTTCTTACTGAACGACAGTCTCAATCACCGGGCTCTAGAAAGAAAAGACGAGACATCTTAGAAGTATTTGCGTCCCGACCACTTACGTCACTTTTAGCGATCACGATCTCTTTTGCCCATACTTATATCGTGGCTTGCTGTTCTTGCATACGAAGTGAAACCTCGACATGGTGAAAGTAATAATTTGTAAGGAGATCTGCTATGTTCCTTAAAGAGTTTGTCTGTTTTTTCGCACAATTTTCGATGTTAATACCTCTTCAACAAGTTCATGAAATTAAAATGTACGTAAATTACGATTTGTCTGTGCTGCAAAGACTTCGCTCTTGTCTGTATCACAAAAGTGACACAACACACGAAAAACAGTTCGTTAACACATCCTACTCTTTCCCCGATAGCTTCACGATCGGAACTGAACAGAACCATTAATGTAACTATACACTACTCTGGCAAGCGCTGCAGTTTAACCAACCTCGTACATGGAAATGGTGTAACATAAATTCTTTTCTGGAAGAATAGTGGTTACTATATCATTACCATTCACCGGCAAGAACATGCTTGGCTATTATATGTTTCATTACTTGCAGAAAGCATGAGACTTCTGGACTTAATAATTTTTCTCGTCTTACAACTTCTAGCTGTAATGTTGGCTATCATGAAATATGTGGCAGGCGCATGTAACGCATGCGCAGAATCGAAGTTAGGTAGTAGCTGTCTCTGGTAGCTTTTTTTTCCTTCTTCATTTATCGGAAATGTTTGACGTTCTCTCTCACTCACTAAATTACAAACAGAGGTCTTTCAGACAGCTTTTAACAAGGACTGAGTAAGCACTGCAGAAGAAAAAGAAGCGGTCAGACAGGAACTGAAAATGGATTGTAGCATCTGCTTCTGAAGTGAGAGTAGGAAACGAATTTTTCACGCGTCGATGCAGATCTCTTAGGAAGTGAAACACAACCACATTGCGCCTCAATCTTCTAATGGTCTTCACGTTGGATGAACGAAGTCAAAACATTCTTTGCTGTCAATCGAAATTGTAGCATCGCAACTGCGTTTGTCATAAAAAAAAGGACATAGAGAAGAGACAATAGATTAAAATGATTTATGACGTATCCATTGTTCAGGAAAACCGAAAATTAAGGGCGTAAGGGACTGGAATAAATTGCCAAGAGAAGTGATGAATAATTTACCGGAAATACTGAATTAATTTAAAGTAAAAATTAGTAGAGAGCAAAGGTAGGTTGGAAGAGGAAAGGAGAAAGAGGGGTGTGTAGGGTGATTGCCACAGGAGCGGGTGCTCTATCGCAATTTTATCAATTATTATTATTAGACCGTGATGTCTATTTCCAGTTCGCTTTGAAAATTATGAAGCTGGTGCTAACAGTGAAAACTGAAGACGTAATTAATTGATTCAGTGAATGTGGTTAAGAAACTAAAGTTCTACTAACAAATACAAAGATGCTAAAAGTTTACCTCAAATAGCGAAAGTATTTCAAACAACAGTAAGGTAATGTCCGGGACATAAGCTCAATTGAAATTTGTAGTAACAAATAAAAATAAAAAGCTTCTGCATCGAGTTTTCTCCTCACATCCCTAAAAGTTTTTCTCTAAATATATATGTGCATTTTTCGTATCCTGGTTATCCTCTTCCCCATTCTTATAAGTTTTGTAACATAGCCACAAAAAATTCTAGATGCATCATTCAGTTATTCCTTCTAGCCATAATATTCTTGATAAACGCACCCCTCTTTGCTGCTCAGGGGCGTACTATGGGGCTAGGTGGTGCAGTGCACCGGGGCCCCTTCGCTCAGGGGTACCCAAGCATAACTAAGGGGGCCCCAAAACGCAGCTCAGAAGCCCAAAAGCCTTCTCAGCAAACTGGCGACTTTTTTTTTTTTTAGCTCTACCGTCGTCTTCTAAGGGGGCCCCTGAGACACAGGAAGGCCCTCACTAAAGGCTCTCACTGCTCAGGGGGCCCCTACCAGCAACACAAAGCAAAAAAATAGGTCGGCCATCTGGCCTGACAAGGGCGCCGACTCTGTGGGTGCTCGGGGGCTCTGGCACCCATGAGAGGTAAATAGTGGGTGCGGAGCACCCATGAGCACAGACGTCAACAGTAATCAGTAATGGACTTCGAGCGACACCTGTATTACTTATGTCATGCGCCGCCTGGCAAGGCAAGACGTCTCGAGATCGCGCTTGCTTACGTTGTGAGTGTGAACGTCATGCCCAAAGAGAATATAAACACTACGTTAGGTCATACCTAACACTATCTAGTGTGTGGTTAGTGTAGGTTTGATTAGTAAAGAGCCGCACACAAGAAAATCGAGCAACTCGACCCCGCGCTACTGCGCTCAATCTTGCCCGCCATTGGTCGCGCCTCATCCCTCCGCCGCGCAGCCAGCGCTTTCGCAGCCGCGGCTCGCAGGCTGTCTCAGGTGTCCTGTTGGTAAACAAAACACATTAAGAGCAGGCTGCGATTGATGTTATCGTGTTTATTTCTGAAAATTATTAGTTTTGACAGATAAATTCGTCTTCCGAAATCGTAACCTGAAGAACCCTCCACTAGTAGCTGTTCTCAGCTTAGTACAGCTCAGCAAATGCAACCAGAAGCCTAGCCATAAAGGACCACGAAGACAAATATTCAAATTGCATTCGATGTTGAAGCTGTGAGCACAGGATATTTTCGAGTTAAACACGTGGCAACAAATATGGGCGGCTGTCATACGATATTACTAACGAAGCGTGTGCAATTTTGAGTGACAAAATACTGCATAAGATAATAAACGTAGTGCAAAATGAGGTCTGATTTGTTTGAAATTTTCATTGACTACAGTACTAAGAAGATTCGACATAAATATCAAAATGTGTAGGGGTCTATATACAGATGGTGCTTCTGATGTTCAAACGCATACTTGTGGATTAAATCTATTGAAGAAGGGCAATTCTTGGTGCATTACACCGCTCACTCGTTAAACCTGGTGGTTCAAGTAACAATAGGAGAAGTAGGTACATGTAACAAGAGATATTTTAGCGTGTAGTTTTCGTGAGTGGTTCATCGAAAAACCAAGCTTGTTTTAAATCACCTCTCTTTGTGGCTTTTTTGACCAATAATATAGTGTTGTCGTATATCTTCCTTAAAAACTATTCTAAACAATTATAGTGTGCTGGTATGTTCTTTGAACGACACAAAAAGTCAAGAAGATAATATCTGCGCGAAATCAAAATGTTTTTTAGAACGTCTTCAGTCTTTTGAATCTATTTTTATTATCATTTCTGATAGAAATTCTCGTTCGTTTCGAAGCTTTACACAGAAACTTACAAATGATTTTTTTCCACCTGCAAAAATCTGTAGATAATACTGTCAAGCACGTCATATCATCCAAATGAACTGGCGAAAAATTTCAAAACCCTTGGAAATCGACTCTTGACTCAGTTTTTATATTGGATGATAAACATTAATAACTCCAAATATAAGGAGGATAAATAGACGTATAGACGATTCAAGATGTGAACCGCATTAATTTTCCGCGCGCGTTGACTGGCAAAAAAATATATCTTGTAGTTTTAGATAAAGTCATTGGCCGTAGCGACCAGCACTTTACTAAAAATGCTATGACAGATTTGAGTAAGGTGGAACTATTTCTTGCTGAAATCATGCATGCATGCGTGTAAGAGTTCTACGAAGATCTAATTGATGTGAATCACTTGGTTCCTCATAATGCTATTAGCAATTGCATGAACAAAAAATTGTCAGACTGAACAATATGTATAATTTGGTATCGTGAATCTACCCAAGATATGATGCCTGAAATCATAAAATTTTTAAAAATCATTTCAACTATTCCAGTATCGGCATACACCGCAGAACGATCATTTTCAGCATTACGGAGAAGAAAAACTTATTTGAGGAGTACCTTGCCTCAGCAAAGATTGAATGATTTCAGGGTTGTCCACGTTAACCGAGAAATAGCGGGTAATGTTGACCTACATATTTTGCTGATACATTTATAACTACTGTAGAGCTGTAGTTTGACAAAATAAGTTTTCATTGAAAAAATTGATATTATATAAATTAAAAATGTAGTTTCTTAAAAAGTTTTATTAATACTGATTTTTTGATCATACAATTCTTAGTAAAACTGTGTACATGAAGTATGTGCTAATACATATATCCAGTTAATAAAAAGTATGCTGCTAATACATATATCCAGTTAATAAAAAGTATGCTACACACTGATAATGATTTCATTTTTATACTTATATTATTATGATCGGAATCCGTTCCTTATTGTTCAATCTATTACTATTATAAAGTTGAAATTCTATAACTTTGTAACTCAATCGCGTTAAAAAGGCTGAACCAATTTTAATGAAATTTAGTGTGTTTTTTGGCCTGGAATAGAATAAAAAAAAAAAAAATCCTTCTTTCCTACTCTGCCTGTCTGCTCGCTTCTTACTTGAAATCTACTGAATGGATCTAGTTGCGATTTTCACTATTATATAATACCGTTTGGTGCCTCCGATTTCGTTCATGTTTGTCAAGGATTTTGAAGGTTTTTATTTAATTTGCATGAAAACCCTAAATATTTTATTGATAAAAAGTAGCGTATGTTATTTCCTGCCAAATCAGTAACCCGTCAGTGATAGTTTCGTCGAAATTAGTTCACACTTTTTGCCGGTTCAAAAAATAAAAAAAGTGTCATCAAGTGGGCATGAGCACCCACGAGGTTTTCTAAAACTCGGCGCCCCTGTGGCCTGAGGGCCCAAAGTAAATTTTTTGCACCGGGGCCCTTGTTGACCTAGCTACACCACTGTTGCTGCTATCAAATAATTAAGAGTTACGTTCGTTTTGTGTTGTCCATACTGTAAAATACTTAATGTTAAAGATGGTATGACATCTATACCGTGGAATAAACGGACACACGATTGCCATAGCTGACGGGGTCAAGCGCCTTTTTTTTTTTTTTTACTTCCATATTCTCTTACACTACTTTCGGTCCTATATTGTTGCGAATACTTGTACACACTTTGACAATAAATTTGGCCGCCGCTGAAAAATTCTATCACTCTTACTTTGCACAATCTGACATCAATGTCATCCTAAGAAACAGTAACGCAATACTGGCTTGCCAGTATTGCACTACTGTTTCCTGTGGTGACATATCTGTCAGATTGTGCAAAATAAGAGTGATAGAATTTTTCAGGGCAGCCAAATTTACTGTGAAAATGTGTACGTCCTACACATTGTCTGAAGGATTGCATCCAGTCAGTGGCGTAGCTAGGTTAACACGGGCTCCGATGCAAAAAAATATTCTGCGCTTCGGAGCCCCCGGAACTTGGGGGCACCGGTGCATGGCACCGCCTATCCCTCCGATAGGTACGCCACTGCATCTAGTGAAAACATTTGTTACGAAATCTGTGTACTTTCAAATTGCTATAAGTGTTAAACCAAATATAACGATTTAAATAACAATTTGTAGATGAAGGATGCCCTCTTCTAACAAAACTTGTAGAGTAACTCCCACTGCCTGCGGTCGCTGTTATCACCGCGTATCAACATACAAACTACCCTCCCCCCCACCCAAGAAAAATTATCTAGGTCCACCCCACTATAATAAATTTGGAGAATTTTTTTTTTTTTTTTTTTTTTTTTTTTTTTTTTTTTTTTTTTTTTTTTTTTTTAGCTCTCCTGAACTTTTCCGAGGAGATTATAGATACACACACTTGCGAAATCAAACCCCTCTCCGCCCCGCCCCGCCCCAAACCAAAGTCCACTCAAGTCCCCCTCCCCCTAACCGAAATGCGCTCAAGTCCCTCCCAAACCATAATCCTGGATCTGCCCCTGCAAGGGAGGTTTACAGACTCTAATTACGGTGTCCAAGTAAGTTGTAACAATCGAAGTTGGAACATCGACATCGTAGTCCAATATAATAAAAACCGGATTCTCCTGTAATTTTTTTTTTTTAAATATCATGTACTGCCCAAAAAAAAAAAAAAAAAAAAAAAAAAATGTAATGCAACACGTGAGCGAGACACAGTTTACGGCTTAATTTAATAAAGAATCGAGCAGACTCATACAGGACATAAAGCAAAAATTCTGCGCGTGGATAGATTCCGCATGCAAGACATGGCCTGGAGTGATAAGGGGGCGTCCATAAATTAGATGAGGAGAAATAGGGGGGGGGGGAGGATCCGGCGAAATCTCACCAAGGGGAAAGGGGGGGATCAACGGATATCTCACGTGGGATTTTGGAAATTTTTGTTGGACTGTAGAGCTTAAATAAAAAAAAGAAACAATTGTCTATAAATGACGCGAAAGTCTATATTAGTGGGGATATTTCATCGAAAAGTGTGAGTCAGACCTAAAAAATAAAGGTCTCAAAAAGTTGCGAGAGCGATTTCTAGGGGGGGGGGGAGGTCTCACGGACCAGACCTCACCAGAGGGGGGGGGGGCGGACCAGATCTCACGAAGTCTCACCAGGGGGGGTGGGGGTACCTCACGTAATTTGTGGATGCCCCCTAACCCTGTATTCCTGGGCGCTAAAACGGTGGACGCTTTCACTTGGAGGATAATTTTTTTTTATTTTTAGCTCTGCCAAGTTGGTGGTAGGGCTCCCCTGAGCTGAGTTTGGGGGCCCTCTGAGCTGTGCTTGGAGGCCCCTGAGCTGTGCTTGGCCTCCCCTGAGCAGTAGCGCATCTAGGTTCATAAGGCCTTCAGAGCTAAAAAAAAGGCCGCCCATTCGCCCTGAAGGCCCGTGGTCACTTTGAGCTGCGCTTGTGGGCCCCCTTGGCTGCGCTCAGGGGCCCCCTGAGCGTGGGGGCTCCGGTGCACTGCACCGCCTAGCCCTAAGGTAGCTACACCCCTGCACAAGAGGTAGTGAAAGGAAATGTAACAACACTCGCCCGGAAACGGGCTCAGCAATCGCTTGCAGGAAAATGGTGAACATATGTTGAAGTGAATGGCTTAATGTATCCCACTCAATAAGTGAACAAACGTTATAAGCTACTGAATAACTAATTTTTGCAACTGTTTTGTGTGAACACGACGCAACGGGACTACGCCACGAGCCAGTCTACATATTGGTATGTGGGATATGCATTACACATCCAGTTCGCAACAGTTACGATTTCTGGAGGACCTCCAGCAAAACGTCCCCACAACGTCCTGAAGTCAACAGTGCCCGCATTTATAAGACACCAGCGATCTACAACGACTCACCGCCACACTTCTTTCAATTAGTGGAACTCTGGTTGTCACAGTGATAACACCAGACCTATAGATGGCGGCAGAGTTGGCCGCCGAAAGCTCGTCCTTCAACAACACTACCCGGCGGAGAACCCGTGAAGATTACGTTTTATTCAAAGATAATCATAATAATTGTCGAGCATAGTAAAATTTCATCGCTCACTACACGGTACGCCTTATTTTTGAAAACTAAAGGTGTCTAAATTTCCCGGAAATATGAATAAAACCAAATAAACATGCATGTCGGATGTATAGCGCAATGGGGACTATGGACTGGGAAAACAATTAGGGCTGGAAAATTTAGCCGAGAAGAAAATATACCCTTGGAAATTGATCCAAATTTTAACGGTGCAACTAATGACCAGCGTTCTACAAGTTCTAATCATCAAAAAGAAACGAAACCCATGTCAAATGCATTGCGTTGTCAACTACATCAACTGAAAAAATAATCGGCGTGAACTAATTTGGAAGGAAAACACATTTTCCAAAATTGATGGTTCGGCGTACGAGCAACATTCGGCAAACTACGATCTAACTGTAAATAATGTATTACTCTCTAGATTTTATGGTTCTAAAATTATAACACATCTACTTTAATAAAAGGTGTTGTGCCTGGTAACTGGAGGTCATCTCAGTACCTGTCTCTGTCACAACAGCAATGTAACCTTCGACTAGTCGATGACGTCCGGAGTGAAATACACGTCACTCCATCGATTACAAATTCTGGCTACATACCTCTAATACAATCTACAATGCCATTATAACAGTCAATCAAAAAATCTCTAGTTCAAATATTGTAGTTGTCTTTCTTTACATGCCATCTAATTTATATATCTCATGATTGTGACAGTATGTATGTTGAACGCTCTAGCAAGATGGACTGAGCTCTACAGATTAAACATGTGTAATTCTAGATAACAATGCCACATTTTCACTGGGACAATACAGTAGAAAAACTTCTTGGTTTCAAGCCGCGTCAAAAGTTGAATCTTCTGGCGATGTGTGAAGTTTTAGATGATGAAGAATATCGTTTGATTCTGCACGATCCAACACTACGTATAGCCAGGAAGACAAACATTCTAATAAGATAAGCTGGGTTGAGAGAAGAAACGGTGAAGAATCTAGGTGTCCGAGCCCTAACACCACCAAGATTGCACGGCCTACCAAAAATACATAAAGAGCATGGCAGTGATGTCTCCAAACAAATGACAGAGATCGGGACAAGCTGCGTGTCTTCTTACCTTTCTGTGGATCAGAGCCTGTGCTCCATTGCAATTAAATTAAATTAAATTAAAATCAGCAACATCAAAAATAGCAAGGATGTCCAACAAACAGGACATCCGTTCGATTTTTCGGCATCCACCAAAAATTGGACAGCTGTTATGAACTCCGAAAGATGGTCTCAATCTTCAGGTTCCTGGAGTTTACATTTTTTCTTTATACATATATACATATATATATATATGGGGGAGCCCTTGAGTTGCAAACTGAAAAAAAAAAATTGTTTTTTTTCAGCTTTGTGAAAAAAAACATGAAAAAAAACCTAGCACCCTTGTTTTTTTTTATTTTTTCAGGAAACAGTATATTTGACAAATTATAGTTTTATTTACGGAACTTACATTTTAAATGTGTGTTTTAAATCTTACTGAATCATATAATGTCTTACATAATGATTCATAAATGTATTGATGTAGGTAACATAATTTTATTCATCCTCTATGTCAGTACCACATTCACCAGTATCAGCACTACCAACACTAGTGTCGGAATTCTCTGTTTCTTCTTCTATCTCCTCTAGATCCATAACTTAAGGAATAATTACATTTTCTTTTACTGGTTGTCCTTGTACTGTACGCAAAAGATTTTGAGATTGAAATTTTAAATTGTGAGCAAACACGGTGCATAAAGACTGCGTCGATAATTCTCTATTAAGGTCTTTTAAGTTTGAATTTATACCTATTATCATACAAAATAGGGGCTTTATTTCTTTTTCAATCGTTGGTTTACGCCAACGGTTGCACGGAAATGATTCATAATTGCTGACAATTTAATGACTCAGTGTCAGTATACGCTGAGAGTTTAACAAGTATACGAATATAAGTAAAGCACAATACGTAATAAAAAGAGGCAAAAAGCCGTAGATAAATTTAAAATTCCTAATTTTTTGAAATGATCCGTAGGTCTACAGATAAATTCGCAGGGTTGGCAGCACTAGTTCAAATAACAAGTATCAATCCAAACAACGAGGAACGGGGATTCCTTCTCGCGCAACCTAGCCTCTTCGGGAAGTCCCCGTTCGTAAAAGAAAACTTCAGTCAATGTTGCCAATATTTTCGTTATTTTCTTTTCTACTGAACCAGAAAAATATAGTAGATTTAAAAATTAAGATAGGTACTTAGTATAAACTCTAAAACATTCATATTAAACGATAAATGCCTTACAAATTTGTGAGTTAGTAGTTATGAAAGAAAAAACGTTTCATAAAAAAACATGTTTTTTTTTTCATAGTTTTCTTTTCATGTTTTTTTTTTTCAAGCCAGAAAAAAAAAGCTTTTTTTACAACACTAGGGAGCCCCCAAAACTAGCTCCTCCAAACATGGCGGCCTTCCTATTATCTACTGCTCGTCTCTGCACATGCATTAAGTTAAGAATTCTAAAGGTGATCACAGTAACGGGATTGGGATGTATTCCATGCGTCCAGGTGCCCATCCGTTTACATGGGTCCATCGGATAAGATAGACAGAAACTTTTGAAAGAAGAGACAGGGCAGAGGGAAAAAGTGCCAAGATTTTACCCCTGAAAAAAAAAACCTTAGCGACAATTAAGGTGGGATATATGGGCGGCTTTTTTTTTTTTTTTGTGTGTGTGTCGCAGCCACAAGGGCTCTGTTTGTGCATGTACCGCTACCGTGGTAGCTCTACTGCTAAGTGTCACTTGTATTGGATAGGTTGGTTTGGGGACTCTTTTTATTTGCGCTTTGAGGGGAAAACATGGCTATGGTCGTCTAGGACGACCTTATGTGAAAAAAACCCTACAGCTTTCTTATGTATCATACCAGTTTATTCAGGCTGGTATATAATACTTAATGGTACTCTGTGCGAGTGCCAGTGCCTTGGCATTGCTGTGCCAAGGGTATGGAGCCTGTCGTCTATGTCTCTGTAGTTTTCAATTCGGCGATAGAAGTTCTCGGTTTGGCGGAATATTTCTGTTCTGATTTTTTCAGTATCTGTCTCGTTGTGTATGTGGGCTGTTGAGTTGAACCTATGCGTTCTTAGGATTGTCCTGAGGCACCGGCACCGGTTCTGGAGTCGTTGTAGGTGTTGGATGTTATAGTTCGCCGCCGTTCCCCAGACCTGGCATCCATACAGAATGAAGGGGCGAATGACGGACTTGTATAGTCTGAGTTTGGTTGTGGTTGTAAGTTCAGTGCTGTTCAGTACTGGAAAGAGGTTTTGGATAATTGCCAAGCCTTGTCTTCGTCTCTCTAGGATATTGTTGCGGAAGAGGAGCTTGGAGTCAAGCGTTATACCGAGGTATTTAGTTTCCTTCTTCCATTCAATTTGTTGGCCCATTATTTTTAGTTTTCTGGTAAGTACTGGCCTTCTTTTGGTGAAGAACACTGCTAAACGTTTTGTTGCGTTGACTTTTATTTTGTTAATACGGCACCATTTGTCGAAAAGGTTGAGGCCTCGTTGCATTCGGTTGATTGTCACTTTGGGTTTGCTGCCTGTCGAGTATATTGTTGTGTCATCTGCAAACTGTGCGAATTTGATGAAGGGTGCTGCTGGTGGATCGTTTACATAACAGTTGAACAGGATTGGTGCGATTGGAGACCCCTGCGGGATTCCCGCTAGGATGGAGTGTAGTGCGGACCTTTGACCATCAACAGATACATAGAATTTCCGGTTGGTGAGGTAGCTTCCGATTAACTGAATGTAGCAGTGGCGGATGGTCGTCTGTGTTCTTAGCTTGGTGATGAGGTTGGCGTGCCACACCTTATTGTACGCCTTTTCTATGTCCAAGAACACAGCGGCCGTCGAGTTTCTCATGTTAAATCCCCTTGTCACATCTTCAGTTAACCGGACAAGCAGGCTAAGCCCACGCCACTCAAGGCGGTGACCAGGCTACAGGCAGCTCCACTGTTCAGTCTGCCCTGCACAGCGGAGCGGACAGGTTGGGTGCAAGCGTCGCTCTGACCGGAGACGGGCGCTGTTCGCATCAGCGTGGTACGCCAAAGCGCCATCACATGGCAACGGCGTCCCAGCGCAGCCATGTGGCATGCAGTGACCCGACTCCACCAAGTACCGACACCCGAAGGAGCCGCTCCACTAAGGAGGCCTTTGAGGAATACTTTGCCAAGAAGCGAAGCCTCAAGGAAGACGCTTCAAAAAAAGCAAAGACTCCCACAAGCACTTCCACAGAGAAAGCACGGCACCAAGGATATGCGGACTCGTCCATTAGGTATACATCCGACAGGACGGAGGTACCATTCGTCGATCCGATTAAAAAGCAAAGTTCGTCGAAGCAAAGTTTGTCGGATGACGCTTGGTACTCCCAGACGAGTACTCCGCAGTCGCCCACGGAGGAGGACGCTCCTCTATATCTTCCAGACATGTCGTTCAGCTTCAAGCTGCTGGACCTGTCCAAAATCAACGACAGTCAAGAATGGACGGACCTAACAGCAACGGAGGAGGAGGAAGAAACCACTCCGACGGGCTCCCCGACGCAAGAACCGTCGGCGCCGCCTGTCGAGGGACCAAAGGAGGTCACCGAGGCGGCAACATGTGAAGTGGCAATACCAAGCCTGGGTCCATCTCATCGTATCAATCCAACCAAGGAGGTACCTGCTGCCGAGAGGAGCGACAGTGGATGGGACGCCATTTTCATACGGCCGGCTGACGTGGCAGCCGCAATCAGGGCTCTCCAGGAGAACAGCATCCTATACCACCCCGGAATGACTGCAAAGCCTCAGGACGCGCAATTGCAGACAGCAGCAAAGAAACAAGAGCGGAAGAGGAAAAGAGCAGCAGGACCTGCTCAGTGCTTCCGCTGCCAAGCCTGGGGCCACAAGGCTGCGGACTGCAACGCAGAAGAGCGTTGTGTCCGCTGCGGTGGTAGGCACAGCTCCAGGAGTTGCAGCCGGCCTCGAGAAGATACGCCAACATGAGCTAACTGCTCGGGGCCACATGCATCATGTGCAGCTCGCTGTCCAGCCAGACCAAAGCAAGCACTGAAAGGGAAGAACAAGAAACTCCCAGCCAAGGACAGCGCCGCGGAATGGGAAACTCGCCCTCACCACATGCCGACTGCAGCCGACTGAGGGAGGGAGGGAGAGCCCCCCACCAACCTGCCGCCAGACAGGCTGCGCCCAGACACTGCTGGGCCGCCGACCAAGGCCGGGCGCCTCCCAGATGGAGCTGGTAAGCAGAAGAGCACGGCAAGCGTCGATACGAAGGTTGGTGTGCGTCCCACGCGGGGACAACACCACAAGATCAGCCGACCCTCGCCAAGATTGTGCAGCTGATAACACAGCTAATCAGCATGTTAGTCCCCTATCGGACCCAACTAAATGACTCCAAGTCCGCAGATAACCCATTACCACATAATCAAACAGAACTGTTTTTAAAATCCCCAAACACAAAAGTAATGTACCAAAATGAGGCAAATAAAGATATATCACACAAATAAAGACCAGATCCGATGGCTGAAAAGGGCTACTGCTCTACAACAAATAATAAAAAAAATTAAAAAATATTTTAAAATAATTTAAATAATAATAATAAAAATATATATATGTATTGCCAGTACCGCGACAGAATCTATACTATGGTTGAGGATGATGAGGGAGTTGTTACTTTGTTAGGGTATCATGCAGTTACTTACCCCGGGAGTGGCATGCCGCCTCCCGGTGTGGATGTCCGTGTGGATAGTGTGTTGTGCCTGGCATGGTGACCTTGCAATAGGCACGCCAGTGCAGTCCCTTGTGGCAGCACGAGTTCCGGGGTCCAGGCTGCGACGGTTCTGGTCCCCCCCCCCCTCCAGGATGGCATCCACGTGTCAAGGTCGACGACCGCCGACCACGACGCGACTGTTCAGCCACGAGGGTAGGTGGAGCATCCACCGGCCGCACAGCCAAGGGGGTTTCACCGGCTTGCACCGCAGTGATTTCACTTGCAGCCCCATAATTCCAGCTTCCTCGCCGCGACGGTGCTCCGGTGTCCCCGCCAGATGGTACCCCGGATTCCGCTTATGCATTGGCTTTCCAGCTGCGGCGGGCCAACGGCGCCAGCCCATTAGCGCTTTCACCGACATCCTCGCCATGTAGATTCTCCAGATCACGCAAAGCAGTAAGGCCGCGCGTCCGCTCCAGGCAGCTCGCCGATTTCTGCGCCACCACGTTGTCGGCAGCGTACATGCCAGGGATGTGGTCGTCTTCATGCGTTGGGCTTGGCAAGCCGCTCTACACAGCAGCGGTCAGCCGAAAGAGCGAGCCGGCAGCCCGTCGGCCCACACGCCGCCGCGCTTCCCCCAGCATCATACCCCATCGGTCCCCCAGCGCACCTGTTGGCGGTTGGCCAGCGTCTGCACCGCAGTGGTTCGCCTGTAGCCACACAGCAGAAATCTGCCAGCCAAGATGGCCACTCCATCACCGCGACTGGTTCCGCACACTGTTACGATTTCCGGTATTCGGTGGTTGGTACTGATGCGGCTGTGCACTGCAACGGTTCCCGGTATACGGAAGTTGTGGAGTGCATACCAGCTTTCACGCCAGTGACCGACGTTCAATTCACCACGGGCCGCCGACGCCCCGCCTTGGCGTTTCCTCCAGCGTCCCCGCCGCAGAGACGCCGTAATACAACTCCGAGGCAGACACCGATGTCCACGCAACAGCAGGCGGCCGACGTCACCGCCAGCTCGCCACGCTGACACCTCACCACCGCTCTGCGGTGCTAGGGACTTCCAGTAGCCAACATGAAGAAGAGGTAGTGCCGGCTCGGTGAGGTCTGTCCGTATGAATGATGATGTGAGTTTGGTGTGTGAATGTGGGAAGATTTAAGGGTGTTTGTTTGCTGTTGAGAGTTTGTACACGCCCGTGTGAGTGACGTTGTCTGGATGGTGTCAAAATGGTTGAGCCTCGATGTTTGTTAGATAATGTCTGTCTGCATTGAGTGGTTTGGCTTGGCGGGTGAAGGCTTGTGGAAAATCATATTGTGGTTAAAGAATGTGTGTGACCGTTGGTACTGAACTTTATCGTTTTCAGCATGCTGTACTAGTTGTTAGACATCGGTTAATTGACATCAATCGGAATGTTTGTTGATATACCTAAGGTTTAAACGTTGTAAACTATGAATACGAACCTGGCCTTGCACTAACTATGTTTTGTCGGGTGATGGTGAAATACCGTTGGTGGTAACGTTAGTTTGGTCCTGAAACATACTGAATGGGAGGACTGTAGTGTAATTCTTGTATAGAACGTATATCCTGACGTATTACACACACTGAAATTGTGCTTGTGTTACTAACACGGCTAATATTATTTGAATTACTCATTGTTGCACCGAATTTGTTACTAGTTAAACATTTACAAAATTTGTTTATGTAGCCCATTTTTCCCTGGTAAGGCGTTAGATTCGAGTTCCAGTTCCAGTGAAGCATAATTGGGTTCAAATTCCACATCTGACAAACTTTCCTTACACATCGAGAAATGAACTGTAGTGTGTTATTCAGCAATGAAGTTAAGGGTGGATGAAATCCATTTAGTTCTGACAATTTCTTTTGCTTTCTGTCTATGTGTGTATTTTTCAGGGTATCTATGATTGCTTGTCTTAGGTTTCTGTGTATGTCATTCACTTTAAATTCGGACTGCCTTCTGTGTCGGTGTGTTAATGTCAGATTCTGTTACGGCGTATTATCTGTCACCACTTTTATTCGACAACACTACTATGATGCAATCATGTGTCGATGTCATAATTTGCACATCCTCAAATTCACCGATGATGGGTAACGCTAGATGTGCGGGTTCTGCAAGTTTTAATGTTTGTTGAAGACTGTTATGTCTACCGAAGCAGACAATTTATGTCGTCTTTCGTGGAAGGAATTAGCGTAATGTTCGTGATATTTTCTAATTTCAACTATTTTCAAGATTTTTGCAATTTTTATGATTTTTGTTTTTTAAAAATTGCACACTTTAGGCTCTAATTCGCAATATTTACACGACCGATTCAAATTTTATGGGTGATCGGGAGCCTACTCGGGCTGATTTTGGAGGTATGACGTGCAGTTCCTTCCTCCGTGAAATCGTAAAGCCCCTCATAACTATGGTATGATGGTCTGCGTAAACTGTGCAGTGTGGGCGTTATATTGGAAGTTGTCTGCCTATGTGTGAGTTGGTTGGTGTGGTGGGTGTGCCCTTGGCTATGCGTAATTGCCTTATGACTGAAAATGTGTAGCCGAACGGAGTTTTTCGCGAGTATGTGCGTTGATGCATGCTTTTGTTTGTTTTGCGGAGCGTGTGTCAGATCAAAGTGTGTGTGTGTGTGTGTGTATGTTTGTGTGTGTGAGTGAGAGAGAGAGAGAGAATATGTGTTGGAAGGGTAACAGATACTCGGCGTGTGTACCCATACGCGGCAGTAGTCCAGACATCTGGGAGAAACTGAATTGCTCTCCCTTCCTTAAACGCCAAACCGTGGCTTTTAGGCGAATTTTTACTTTTAATAATAATATTAATAATAATTGTTAAAATTGCGATGGAGCTCCCGCTCAGGTGGCAATCTCCTTATACACTCCTTTTCTCCTTTCCTCTTCCAACCTACTTTTGCCCTCTACTAATTTTTACTTTAAATTCCTTCAGTGTTTCAGGTAAATTATTCATCACTTCTCTTGGCAATTTATTCCACTCCCTTACAACCTTTCCTAGGAAAGAAAATTTTTCCACACCCTTGTCCCTGAAATCAAGTGCCAGCTTGTGGTCATGGTCAATCTTACCCTTCTAAGCAACTCTCTTAATTTCCACCAATATCTTTCCATGATTCACCAGTATAGGCCTTGTACTCTTCCATGACTCTCTTCATCCTCCTTCTATCCTCCAATGAATCCCACTCCAGCTCCTTTATCATATTAGTTACCGAATTTGTTCTGCAGTAATTTCCAAAGACAAATCTGGCAGACCTCCTCTGAACCCTCTCCAACTCCTGTATTTGTTACCTAAAATGTGAGTGCCAAACTAAACCAGCTTAGTACCCTAATTCCCTTACTTCTCTAGTGCATCCCTCATCACTCTTTCCAACAGGTGGAGGATTTTGAACCCTTTCCCTACTACCTGTCCAATGTGTCCTGCCCAGTTCAGTCTGCTATTAAATGTTATGCGAAGGTATTTATATTTAGAGTCTTCAGTAATTAACTCCTTCCCCAGTTTATAATCATAATCAACCTTATATTTTTATTAGTCGTCGTGGATTTTTTTAGGGGCTACCAACTTCCTAAAAACGCTTCAGTCTGCACTACTCCTCAGTGTAGTTATCTATCATCCTGCACCTTCAAACCCGCAAATTTATACTTATGATGTCTTTTTGTAGTGAATTTAAGCAGTTATTGTAATTTTTTACGAAATTTCATAATTTTAGCAGATGTTCATTAAATTTATGGATCTTTCAAAAAATATACAACGTTTACACAAATTAATATGTTAGTTTAATATAGATGGAAAAGTGTTAAGGTATCTTAGGACAGGTGAGATCTTGTACATGTCCAGGGAGGTGATGTCGTTTGTGCGGTGTTTATGTGGTTGAGCCTCGATGTTTTGTGAGATGATATGTCTATCTGTGTTGATGTAGTGGATGGGGTGTGGGGGTTTAATGTAATGTCTGTCTGTATTGAATGTGATATGTGGCTTGTTCATCCCTATACATATACACTTAAACATTCCTGAGGGGTTAATGTTTTAGATCGAGTTCTGGTTCCCAAGAGGGATATGTGGGTTCGAATCCTAAATCTAACAAACTTTGCTACTCACTCCTGGTCTCTCTCTCGTTTGCAGCCAGATTTATGCAAAGGAAGCAGTAACTGGGCATCGAAGTCGCACCCAGCGACCGTTGCTACTCGGGCTGCACATTTTTATGTTATGGAAGTAACTGCACATCAAGAAGTAGAAAAAAAAAACAGTTCTTCGTAGCCATACAAGGACAAAGATCTGGCCAACATCCAATCCCGGTGGGAATTCCTCGAGGATCACCACTCGCACCAGTCCTATTCAGTGGGTATGTCAACGACGCACCAGTAGCACCTCGGATCAAAATGGCACAATTTGCCGACGACACCACGGTATACGCCACGGGAAGCAAACATGATGTTACCATCAATAGATTACAGCGGAGCCCCAATCTACTTGACAAGTGTTCTCGAATACGAGGGCGGTCTGAAAAATTCTAAGCCTAAAAATATAAAACCAATTTGATATTTACCAAATCATTTTTATTGGTCAATATAGTTTCCCTGAACACTGATACACTTAGTCCAACGATGTTCCAAGTTCATTATACCATCCCTGAAGTGGCTTTCTGAAAGGCCTGCAAAGTATCCATCTATAGCTGCAATCACCTCTTGATTTGAAGAAAAACGCTGACCAGCAAGAAAGTTTTTGAGTTTTGGGATTAGATAGAAGTAGGAGGGAGCCAAATCTGGGGAATAAGGTAGATGCTGCAACACGTCATAGTGCAGATCTCTTAATTTTCCCATTGCCAAAAGACTCTTGTGGGCAGTTGCATTGTCCTGATGAAAGATGATTTTCTTCCCCCTCAAAATGGACCTTTTCTAACGAATTTTTTCATCCATAATGTCTAAAAGATCGGAATAGCATTGTCCAGTTATTGTTTTACCCTTTTCAAGGTAATCAATGAACAAAACAACTTTAGCATCCCAAAAACTGATGCCATCACCTTCTCTGCCGTTGGAACCGACTTGGCCTTCTTTGGACCTGAACAACCAGCTTCTGTCCTCTGCTTTAACTGCAGTTTTGATTCTGTCGTGTAGTGGTGAACCCATGTCCCGTCCATAGTTATGAATGGAAGAACAAAATCAGTTTTATTTTTGTTGAAACGCTCCAAACACTGTTCAGAATGTCTCATGCGGATGCGCTTTTGATCAACAGTGAGCAAATGCGGCACCCATCTCGCACAAATCTTCTTCAATGTATCCCACACGTTCTTAGGATATCCCTACGGTCTCAGCAATCTCACGCAGTTTCATTCGTCGATCATCCAAAACCATATCATGCACTTTCTGGATGATTTCTAGAGTTGTTGCACTTTTCGGACGTCCTTCGCGTTCATCATCTTCGACACTGCTACGGCCACGTTTGAACTCAGCAGCCCATTTCTTAACTGTCGAATATGAACGAGAAGAGTCCCCATACAGTTTAAAAATCTTCCTTATATCTCGGATGGCGTTAAACCTTCTTTTACAAAGAATTTTATAACTGCACGATACTCGATTTTTTCCATCTCTGGTAAAACTCCGCACCGCGCCTGCATCAAACAACTGTACAAACCAAACTACAACGTAGAATGAATTGAAATTTCTTGCAGGCATGTCTGGCATATGCACCAACTTGCACGGAAAAAATCACATGGGTAGTGCTGCCATTTACGAGGCCGAGAACTTCTCAGACAGCCCTCGTAAACAAAATTAAAGTAAACTCCAAAAATGTGTAGCAGTTTATTTCACTAAAAAACGGCCAGCACTTACCAAAAAGCTAAAAATTATGAGCCAAGAACTTTAATGGCAAAGACAGACTAAATACTTCGGCATCACGTTAAACTCCAAACTGCTCTTCCGGGAACACATCCTGGACAGGAGAAGACAGGGCCTGGCTATCATACAGAACCACTTTCAGATACTCAACAGCATGGAACTAACGACTACAACCAAATTACGCATAAACAAGAACGTCATCCGTCCCTTCATACTGTATGGATGCCAGGTGTGGGGGACAGCAGCAAACTACAACTTGCTCCACCTACAGAGACTCCAGAACAGTTGCCTAAGGACCATCCTTCGCGCACCGAGACTTACATCAACAGCATTAATCCACAATGAGACCAACACAGAAACCATACGAACAGAAATCTTTCGCCAAACTGAAAATTTTCACGAAAGAATTGAAAAATTCAGAGAAACCGATGAAAGGCTCCATACCCTTGGCACCACGAGCCAAGCTGAAAAATAATAACAGTACAGTCTGCTACTTGTGTTAAAAATAGTTTTTTGGATTCGGTGCCAAGCAAACAAATAAACGAAGCACGCAGCTGCAGAATACCTATACGAAAATTACGTCACATAATAATTCGTGGATTAACTATTGCCAGTAACAATTTTTGTATGTACATCTTTCGAGCCGGTAAATTCTTATTCGTTAGCGTGAAAATTAGTTTTTATTTACCAATGGGGGCTATAGCTAATGACCTCTCGACTGGGAAGCCCGAAACCTAGTAACTTACTACCGCTTAGTAGTATTCATTAAAATATGAATTTTCAATATTAAATACTCAATTAAAACATTTAACATGCTTGAATCAGCCTGATTACAAGTTTATATTACTTAAATCAGTTTAACTGAGTAACACTTTTAGATTAGAAGCCGGTATGTGCTCTCAAAGTGCTAAACATTTATCGGAACACACTGTAAACTCATCTAATACAAATTAATTTAATCAAATAATGTATTTTAATCCGATTATAATTCAAAGGTTTAGTTCTCATAGAGGAAGGGGAACTATCCAACTTTTAGCTTACGCTCTAATGAGGGGTTGTGGGCCCAGCTTTTAACATAGGCTCTTAACTGATGATAGTGCGGGCCCTGGCAGGTTAGATGTTGATTGTCGAAGGCAGGTGCCGGGCAGGTGCAAAGTGTACGAGGCAACCAGTTATCGCCTCATTAAAAAGTCATTTTGTTGACAAAGTCGAATTATAACATAGGTCAGTGGCAATAGCCGGTGACTTTCTTTGTGTTAAATTGGATCACTGCAAGTGATTCATCAGCCTGTCAACACCAGAATCAGGTGAACAAGTTGAAATTGAGGAGGGGTTTGGGAGACGGCACGTGCCACGCCATGGTGGTCGGATTATTGATAGCCTGTTAATTGTTTTGTGTGTGTGTGCCCGCACGCAGGAGTTTTCTCTACTGAGGGTGACAGCTATGCACAACCACTGATGTAATATTTGAGATTTTTTTTTTTTTTTGAAATTATGGCAGTTAAAAATGGTATTTAAAATCATAATCGAATGTAGTAATTATCACTCGACGTTAGTGTCGTGCAAATTGCCGTCTACTCACGCTCGAACTCGCCTAGTTATTTCCATGACCGGTCCTCTCCACCCGAGCGAGCTGTGTCCGTTGGACCTTCCCAAGGCTCGGTGGTCAAACGAAGGCTCGGAGGACAAACCAAGGCTTGGCTGGCAAATGGAGACTCGGCAATGCAGGAATAGCTAATGATGACTTCCACGCCCGTGGTGCGCAACGACGATGGTACATCATAGAAAAATTGTCATGTTCTACAGCAGGATAATTATCTAATCTACAGTATATCGATCATTACTAGCAACATTTTGTGATTGTATTGAATCGTTGTAGACATGAAGTGCAACTGGTAGGTGTTTGATAAATATATTGTAATGTCACACATTACAGCCGTGTACAATTACATTAAGTGGCAGCCACGAAAGTTTGCGAACGGATTTGAGAGCCTGTAGCTGGCTGCCAGGCAGGTAGGTGTCATCCAAGGACGAGCATGGAATGCAGCTGCCCCTCGCCCCCTCAAACCGTTAGGCGGACGGGTGGCGACACTCGGTTGGAGTTCTCTAACGTGGGAGCCTCGTGGAGCACTGACGGACGTTCGAATATTATTCGCGAGTGTGAGCGTGATTCGCGCTCTCGTCTGTGGCCTGCTGGAAGAGCTTTCCAGCCCAAATCTCCGAGGAACAGATTCGTCGCCAGACCGCGTCGATAGTGGAGGATACGTTTTCCCTTCCAAGCTACTTGAGACAGCTACTCTACGTCCGTACTGCGTCGATCGTGCGGCGAACACAGCGCCACCGCGAACTGAGCTGACCACTTTCGCAAGAAGCGCCACCACGGACCTGCCTACAGCGTCGTCGCGACAGTCAACGGTACCGTGAAACCGACGAACGTGTATGTTAAGTGCGTTCATCTCTGGCTTCCACTAACCCAGCTACGACCCTGAGAAACAATAATGTATAAATGACAATTCATATTATCTGTAATCTCATCTCTGCATCACGTCAAAGTAATTAATGCAATTCATATCCTTTAGTTTAAATGATGCCTTGATTGTCAATTCATATGTCCATAATTAAATATTAATTGATAAAAATATAATGAATTAATTATCCTTTCTGATGCCGCAATCAGGGTGATAATTCAATATGTAACGGATATATTACAAACTATGAGATCAGAATATGATGTAGCGAAAACCATAACATAAGTAAGTAATCTACAGTTACTGACGTACGTAAAGTATACAATGAGTCCACACTTAGTGCATCATGATTTATACGGAGGTTTCAAGTATATATGATGTCTTATAAGGATTTGTACCTATTAATGCACTTCGCTTTCATTTTAATGTCATAACTGATACCACTCTAATAAGTGTTTGTTAGTAACCAAAAGATCATTCATATTTTCAGGAGAAAGGTTGTTCAACTTTTTATGAACAGTCGAAACATCGCCATAGAAATGTGGTGCAATCTGAGTAAACTCAAGCGATCTTATAAAATGATACAACAGCACGTAGAAAATAAGATCAAGAAAACATATACTACCCACTCTCTAATTTTTCAGTTACTATTTTCTTCGATTTAGCGATTTTAAGACTGTAGTGCAGTTCGTGGCTGTTGCGATTATATCGGTCGAGTACCAGGGCCGCTTCGTCCCAGCGCAGCACGTGAATAATATACAGAGCCTACTGTCAGGCTCGAGCTTACGTCCATGCTCGGTCCTCTGTACTGTACCATATTTCCGGCACTTGGCTGGCAGAGGTCGCGCTAGCAGTGTCAAACCGAGCGAGCCTAGACAGTGTTTGAACGACTCTACCGGACGTAGTTTACTTATAGTTAACAGTGGAAATTATGTGGTTTTACGACGAATCAATAATTATTCATTAGGTGGTAATCTTATTGGTTTAAAGCGCGTCATCATATACTGGATCCATTGCTTTCGTTTGGGACACTATAAACATACTTAATCAAATAAAGTGTCCCTTCAAGCTCCTTGCTGTTTATGGTTATTCAATAAGCTGAAGAGGCCACCCTAAAATACCGTTTGAGTCATGTTGCAGCTGTTCTCTATTTCCGAAGAGGCCTTCCTGAAATGCTTCACTAATTACGGAGACAACCGATTTGAAAAAGAAAAAAAGAAGTTATCGTTTGGCCATGTTATATACAAAGCAGCTAAATGTGTTTCTTCCAGTGTAACATATCATATTGTTGGCGCTATTGCTCCTTGTCTGATAAGGCCAACATAATACTGAATTAGAGCTAAGCATATTTTAGGCCTGGCTCGAACTCGCGACGCCTGTAAACTCCTACAGTATCCAGGTGTCAGCATGTTGCGCATGCATTCCCAGGGAGCGGAAATTGTGCCACACACGTGACTTCCTCTCAAGACCACGATTATATTAATTTCACTAAAGGTGCGTGAAGTTAGCGCTAAGAAATGTTATACCGGCATTACTTAGAGTTAGTAAAAGTGATCGAAGAAATAAGCATTAGATTAAATGTTTGCAGAACGGTAACTCAACGTTTATTAGAATCGTTGCATCCGCAATACAGAAAGTGGCAAGAAATACTGTAGCACTTTGCTGAATTAAATACATTATTCCGAATGGTTCAACAGCTTACTCATTAACACATCTTGGTTGGAGTCCTTTCCCAGCACCCAAGAGGAGAGAATAGGGCGAGTGTCTTGGGACACATGACAGAAGTGAGAACATAGTCTCTCTTTCTTTTTCCAGAGATGCTTCAGTTGTATTTTACGTAACTGCTTTTCTCAAATTTATCTTCCGCAAGCACGCTTTTTTCACCCAACTAATGTGAAACCTTCCCTAGTGATACTTTCTTTCGCGAGTGTGATGTTTAGCTGTTGCTATACCAACAACAGAGCAAAACTGACAGCAAATGTCATTCTTTCAGACAAATACCGACGCGTTACAAAAACCTATCTTTAACCAACTGCACACAATTATAACACAGGAAAAGAATTGAAGTTTTTTTTTCACTATTCGTGAGGACTAATGTCATTGCGTTTTAGCATGAAGTGCTCAGACGATGACATTAATTATCCATGAGATAGGCCACGCGCAGAAACATTTTGACAATGCAGTTGTTAATATTAATTTTCATTAGTTAGTTACACTTTGTATATACTGTGGCGTACGGTTTTGCGGCCGTGACAGATGTTGGTGTTACCGTAAATGTTTAATATGAAAGATTTATTGCAGTAAGATTTGTTTTGATGGACTATAGTTGTTTTTTTGTTTTTGTTTTTTTTTGTATTTTTTTGTTTTTTTTTTTTTTTTTTTGTTATTTTTTTTTTTTTGTTTTGTTTGAGGGACGTAGAAAGAGAACAGGGCAGAGATGTGCAGGAATTTCGAACACGAGGGGCTGTATAACCTGAGTGTCGCCGACAGAACGTTTAATGTGGCAATAAAACATTGACTTTCTCCAAGGCAGAGTGAGGGTGCACTAGCGGCATTCCTTCTGTTGTGGATAATCTGCGTAACTCGGCTTCGGACTCGTTCTGTCAGGCCAAGTACCTGAAAAAGGAGTGTGAAGGTCGGTCCAATCAGAGACAGAAACTGTGAATAATATATAAACATTTGTTCCAGCATTGCGTCGGCGAGTGAGCAGCTTGAAATCACGCCACACCAAGAAGTCACAAAAGGTGGGAATACTCATCCGCTAGTAAAGTTTAGGTTCGAGCATTTCTGTTAAATTGTTTATACTTGTTTCTGTTTGATGACGAATTGTAGAAGAGTTGATCTGTGGACATTTCGTTTGGGAAAAGGGTTTCCGGGTCTGGAAGCTCGTCTACTACAACGAGCATTTATGAAAACACCGAGGACAGCCTTTGGTCTGATACGATGGGACAAATATATGTATCGCTGGAGACAGCCCGCCCCGACCAGCGATTCTGGCAGTTTGACCTGCGCTGTCGGAGACCCGAACAGCTGACAACGCGACACATCACATCGCCTGCGTTATCGCTGTGGTTAAGAACATTTCATATATATGTTACAAACAAGTTCCACATTCTAACGATCCAATATGGTCTGCTAAAACCAATTACTTTCGATAATTAACGTTGCGTTTTAATTTGTGTGCAAGTAAATAAATTTATCAGCGAACGCAGCAGGAGGCTAGTCGCCTGAAAATGACCTTAGGCTTGGTCGAAACGAACGAGGAGTGTGTGACGAGCCTTAATCACGTGAAGATATTTACAACAGTATGACGGCTGCGAAAACTGCAAAATCGTTTATAAATTCATCATATGTTTTGTAATTAATTGGTTTGGTCATTCATTTATTTTAGTCATTTTCATGCGTGCGATCAGTCAAGCCAAAGAACCACACCCATAGTTTATTTTAATTAAATAGTTAACGATACTCATTAAAAGAGAAATTTCACGTGGTTACTTCAACTTCACCCTTGACAAGTAGTTTGAAGTGCTCAGAGATAATGTAACACTATCGGAGCGTCCATAAACTACGTATCTCGGTCTAGGGGGGAGGGGCCATAAACCACCTTAACACCAAGGTAGCGGAAGCAGATAAGAGAGCCTCAACCACGAAAATCCACCCAGCACACACCGTCGACCTTAAACCAGATATCGAAAACATTCGACAGTTAAAAGTTATGGCAGCGATTCCGGGACCCCCAAGATAACAGCAGAACTGAGAGGTCGCATGACAGAGTACAGGGCAGAGAAGTGGGAGGCCAGGATGACAACCCTCACCCTGAACAACAGGGATGCATGGCAGCTAGTACGCGCCATCAAGGAGCCCAAGGAGCTGAACATCGCAATAACCGGGCCAGGAGGGCCATGCTTCCTGCCAGTGGCCAAGGCAGAGGTGTTGGCGGAATACTTCGCCAGCCAACACAGAGAGGTCGAGTACGACCTGATCGAAGCAGAAGCATGAACGGCAGACGACATTACAAACACAGCACGCATCATCATGACCGAACAACCAGAGGATGAGCCCGAGCTAACCACACCAGGGGAAATCCGGAGAATAATAAAGAAGTTGGCTAGTAACGAAGCCCCAGGAGCTGACAAGATCTCCAACTTGCACCTCAAGAAACTACCAACCAAAGGAATTGTGCTGCTAACTAGAATTATTAACGCATGCCTAATTCAAAGGTACTTCCCAGATTCATGGAAAGTCGCCAAGGTGACGGCCATCCCAAAACGAAGGAAAGACAAACGATTACCATCTAACTATAGGCCAATAAGCCTACTCCCCTCCGCATCCAAGGTGCTGGAACGAGATCTGCTCAAGCGGATAAACGAAACCTTGGAAGCGGAAAAAACAATTAGAAAATAACAGTTTGGCTTCCAGAGCAGAGTAGGAAGCACAAGCCAGCTTCTCCGATTGACTGAAGACGTGTCACGGGGATTTAACTACAAAAGGTCGACGGCAGCTGTGTTCTTAGACACCGAGAAGGCCTATGACAAGGTGTGGTATGCCAACCTAATCACCAAGCTAAGAACGCAGACGTCCATACGACATTGCTACGTTCAGTTGATCGGAAGCTGCCTTGAAATCAGAAGGTTCTTCGTGTCAGTGGAAGGGCAAAACTTCTCAACTCATGCGATACCGGCCGGAATACCGCAAGGTTCTGTTCTGGCCCCAATACTATTCTCAATCGGAATAAATGACATACCGACACCACCACATGTTAACATCGCACAATTCGCGGACGATACAAAGGTATACGGGTCGGGCAGGAGACACGACCTGAATATCAACCACCTTCAACACGGCCTGGACCAACTGGAGAAATGATGTCGCATAATAAGGTTAAGATAAACCCAACAAAGTGTGCGGCCGTCTATTTCACTCGGAAGAGACTAGTAATCAATAAGAAAGCAGGAAGCATATCCTCGACAGACGAAGACAGGGCACCGCGATATTGAACAATCTGTTCCCTATTCTCTACAGCCAACAATTAGCCATCAAAACAAAATACGAATATACAAATCAATCATCCTTCCCTACATCCTCTATGGATGCCAGGTGTGGGGAACAGCATCAAAAACAAACATCGATCAACTCCAAAGACTCCAAAACCGGTGCCTGCGGGTCATTCTGCGTGCATCGAGGTACACACCGACAGACGCCCTACACGACGAAGCCGGTGTAAACCGGATCTACGTCGAGATCTACCGGCAAACTGAAAAATTCTATCAGCGAATAGAACAGCACAGAGAACATGATGAAAGGCTCCATACCCTTGGCACAACCAAACCAAGGCACTGGCAATCATACAAACTACCACTAAGCATCATATATCAGCCTGAATAGAACTGATATGACTGTAAGAAAACTGTAGGGGCTTTTCACATAAGGTCGTCTCTGACTAACCGTAGTCATGTTTTCCCCTCAATGAGTAATAAAAAGTGTCCCCAAACTAACCTATCCTATACAGAGAGACACATTAAGTAGTGTTGCCCCGGCACCGTTACTTTTTACACAAACAAGCGGTTAAGGCGCCGGCCTCGGTAGCGTAGGGGCTAGAGTGCTAGCTCCGCGTACCGAAGGTCGCCGGTTCGAGTCCGGCCGAGGGCATGGGTGTTTAGTGTTGTGTCTGTGAATGTCTTGTCCGTGTTGTAGTGTCCTTGTGTCAATACTTGATAGCAACAAATCACATTGAGCTGGCTGTATGGCCCAGTAGCCGAATGCCATTTAAAAAAACAAAAAAAAGCCGTTGAGGCACAGACACACAAAAAAAAAGGCCTTTTCTTCGCTTCGACGCGTACCCTGTGCTCAAGTAGCTGCCGGGGGCTGTCCTCCCGTCCCAGGGGCCTGTCCGGTTGGAAGGCGTAAAGCGGGAGTTGTTCCTCGGTTCCTGGCTACGTGGAGGGGAAGGGGGGGGGGGGTTTCACAGGAGGCCAAAATGGAGCTACTTGGTTTATGGACGCTTCCTGAAGGAATGTTTGACGCTATCTTGGAGTGCGTGCATAAACTACGTGGATCGGTCAAGGGGAGGTGGAAGGGTTCGGTGAGAAAGCTTCGTGGACAAAGTAGAGGGGTCCGAGCCAACCTACCCAGCTTTTCATTCATTTTATTTGGTCACAGTTAAAATAGAGTACAGATTACGCAACAGCACGTGGATATTTATTTGTATCATTAATTATCTCCTTATTTTATATGCCCTTTGTACTGATAGACTCAGGGGCGGATCCAGGATTTTGCTTTGGGATGGGCTTGAGCGGACTTTGGTTTTTTGGGGGGAGGGGGGGCTTGGCTAGAGTCTTGAGTGGATTTCGGTTGGGGGGGGGCTTGCATTCATTGAATTTTGGCTTAGGGGGGGGGGGCTTGGGTTTGGGTCGGGCAAAGGGTAGTGTTTATAGTCCCCTCGTACCTCGAATCCGTAGAGCCCCCTAGACCCCCTCCCCCCCCCCCCCTTGATGATAGTGCCACCACATGTGACTTGGAGTTATAGTGTTTGGATCACACGGGGCCGGCGCATTTGACTATCCGACACGCGACGGCCCATTACGCGCCGAAAACATTGTGCACGCTGAACCTAGATTCAATTCTTTTACAAATCTCACACGGGATTTCCTGCGCCAGCGATCGGTAATATTGTTTTGAAAAAAAGATGCTGTTTTGATTAGGATCGCCCGTATGCATCACAATGCTCTTTGATAAAACAAATCTAATCTTGATTCTTGGATGTCCGGGTGGCGCCGCGTCCTGTTTCTTGAAACCGACGTTTCGACCCTCATTCTGGGGTCTTCTTCCAGGGCAGTTTCTGGCCGCGGAAGCCTACGATTACAATTCTAATCTTGTTTTGTCAAAAGTTATTTCAAGTTCAAAGTGTGGTGTAAAATGGCGCTGTACGATAAACTTTACGAAAATTATTTGAAATGTTTTTCTAGTGAGTTTGCAATATGCAAAGCAGCGTCAATGAGCTATGGAAACCTTTTAAGCAGGACAATGAGTCATTCCGTGGTAATGTGAAAAGAAAATTGACAGAACTGTAGAAAAAAATAACCAAAAATTCCACTCTTCTCAGTGTTTTTTCTTTTAATTATTTTTACATGGCATGTTCAGTTTGTTCTATTTTATCAGTTAATAAACAATGATGAATGAGATTAGGAGAATGTTTATAGTAACACCTCGAGAAGAAAAGGATCCCTGGCTGTACCCGAGAAAGATGTACAAGATTTACAAGTATAGAAAACTACTCGTAAATCAAATACCGATCGTTTTCAACATATACACAATCATTTTGATGATAGTCTGGTAAGACAAAACAGCAAAAAATGTCTTCTGAAATTAATAGAGGAAAAGCTACGTTTTACAAAAGGGATTGGAAGTGGGGGGGGGGACAAGGTAAAAGACACAACAGGCTACATAGTTTTCAAATGAGGTCAAATGGAGCCACGTATTTTAAGGACGCTCTCTTGTGTATAATCATTCGGTAGTATCTTTTAAAAACCGATAAATCTCTTTAAAATACCAACATAGCAACAGCCATTTTGATAAACAATAATGCCAGAGCACCATAGCGCGTCTGCAACCGGCTGACACACACGCAATTATATGTCACGCGCCGTTATGTCAACGTAGCGAGTTCTGCACCATTCTAGGCACCGCTATAGAAGTTCTCAACCCAAAACTGGCAACTGCCGAAGTCCTCTATGCAATAGAAGTTATTGCTTCGTGGTTTACGAAATACTTCCTGCAGGTCCGATTCGAAGTCCACTGCTCGCTCTGGGAGGGAGAGAGCCTGAGAGGTAAGGATAGTTCCGAACTAGACTAGTGGTTCCCAAGAGATCATAGGGGGCTTTTCTGGTCCAAGGCAAATTCAAGGGGGGTTGAGGAGCAACCACCAACCCCTTCTTTCCAGTAATATATCAGGCTTTAAGGGCTACATCAAAGAAGTTTTTCATTGCATTCACTTGGTCATATGTAGCGAAAAGAGAATTTAGTGTAGTCGGCAATTTTATAGCTAAAAAGAAAGAGATTGTCAATAGTTGAACGTGGCAATTTAGGATTTTTGATGACAAATAAAGCATCAAATATCGAAAAATAGTGTATTTACACCAAGCTCAGCCCTCTAATTAATAATATTTTTTATAATAAATATTTGTTAATCAAACTTTAAACAGTACAACAATATTGATAATATATTTTAATAAAGTAATTTTAGACATCTGTCCTTGGATTTTCTATATACGATATTGTACATTTCACCTAAGAGTGGCGCTATCGAATCATTGTTTTAAAAAGTGGGCTAGGAACAAAAAAAGTTGAAGCACTAAGGGTTACATTATTTATTAACATGAAGGGAGTGGGTGAATTTTTTTCTGAAAAGGGGAGGTGAGTTATTTTTTGTTCTAAATGGGGGGCGGTGGGTAAATTTGTTTTAAAAAAGTGGGCGGTGGCCCAAAAAATGTTTGTAACCTATGTGCTAGAGGTAGACGGACGCGTGAAACGACGCGATACATTCCGATTGGTTTAATTATGCTGTCATTATAGTTTTAAGACTGTCATGGTGGTAGTATGGCTTTCTAACCGAATGGGGAAGAGAGAAAAGACATTTTCAAACTTGAAGGTAGTTTTTTGTTGCGTTGAGTTCAATTACAGTCCAGGGGCTTTTCTGCACATTGCTTGTAATTGGGAAATCACCTTCATTATTTTTCATACCGTTTCAGAGTCTTCAAAGCAATAGAAATTCGCTACAGATACAGGTATCCCGGTTGGTATTTGCATTTTTCCCATAAAAATCCAGATACCTATGTACAGACCAGGTGACCTTGTCCACTGAAATGTGGCCTATCGGTGTTTGTCGCATTAGGGTCTCTGGTGATCAAGGGACTGACCGGCACGGCGTCTCGCCTCCCAACGGGCGACGCTAAGCTGCGGCCGCCTAATTGATCCTGCTAATTGCAGCGGAGGTAATTACACGGGGGTGGCCTGCTCGTTAGGGGGCGGCCACAAGCGTGTCCCGAGACCACCGCCTCGTAATGCATGCCTGCGTGCGCAGCGCACCGGGAGTCAAAGACAACGCCACGCACTAGTGAGGGGCAAACCGATTCTTTTTGATGAATCGTTTGGAATCGATTCACTCCTCGCTGAGAATCGATGCTTTAAACGACTCTTCGATTCTTTTCACATGATATTTTGAATGACGAAAAATAGATACGAGTTATTAGACCAACAAGAAGGAAATGATTAACAATTCTAACTAAAATAATAACATTTGTTTTTGATAGTTAAATTGTAAGTTATTTATTGCAAAAACGAATTTATTTTATTATTTAAACAAATGAAAACACTAATTTTACAATAAAAAAAGACTAGGCAAGATTATAGTGTAAATGTAAATAATAAATACCTGAAACGTGAAACTGGACCTGTGACTTGAATGTAGTGAACACAAAAAGCAGGCTCTCTACTAACTATTTGAGCGCCCTTGCGCAATACCGATTACGCCGCCCCCTGTCTAACTACAACCAGTGGTGGATCTGGGAATTTTCCGAACCGGGTCAGCAAAATGTGAGATTGCCACACTGTGAAATTTTCAAGGCTTCCAGCTAATTGTTGTCAAACCTCATTACTGATTCTAAGCCTTGTTGCAGATTGTAATTGTCGATTGAGATTGTTGATTTAGATTGTTGATTTTGTAGGTGGCATGTTTGTTACACGTCTCGCTAGAGGGCGTCCATAAACCACGTAGATCGGTCTTGAGAGGTGGGTGGAGGGGGTTGGAAGGTGGGATTCCGAGCCAGGCCAAATAGCTTTTCAATCATATTATTTGTCACACTTAAAATGAGATACAGAACACTCAACACCATGTAAATATTTATTTCCGTCACGGAAAAAACTACGTGGGGAGAGGGGGGTTAGAGACATAAGCCACGTCGAGTTACTTGGGGGGAGGGAGGGTTCACAAGAAGCCAAAATGGAGCCTACATGGTTTATGGACGCCCCTTACATATGCTCCAATTTTACTCCATAAATTTGGCAAATTTTTTGAATTTGCCGGATGTGTGCTTTTCTTAAGTTAAACAGCGTATCACTAGCATTTTACCTACAAACCAATAAATCAGTGTTTGTTTAAATGGCATAATTTAAATTTTATATTTATTTTCTTGGTTTCAGTATTAGTATTTTGGGGGACGTCCAGAAATTACGTGAGGCTATTTTCCGGAAATCTAGACCCCCTCCCCCCCCCCTCCGTGAGACTTGGTGAGATTTTGCCGGCACCCCCCCCCCCCTCCCCGTTGGTGAGATTTCATGAGATTTTCACGGAACTCCCTCCCCCCAGTTGTTCGACCAGGAGAAGTTTCGAGACTTTTTTAGCTGTCGTGCTCCCCGAAAGAATGATACCCCCTCAAAAGCCGGTTTTTGGCGCTGTAAACTGGTATTTTTTACGCTTTTTTTAGTTCTACACTCGTTCAAGTTCAAAATTTCACGTGAGATATCCGTCGACCCCCCCACCCCCCTTGGTGAGATTTCGTGAGATTTTCCGGACCCCTTCCCCCCCTGAAAAGTCTCACGTAATTTCTGGACGGTCCCCTATATTCATCGACGGCACTGTTCCACCAACGTCTTTTCGTTTAACCTTTTTCCTCGTAGAAACCTCACCAGCTGGAACAGTATATATGCCGCTTCAGCACCTGCTAATTTTTGTAATGGTCCAATTCATAAACTTCGTTCATTTCTATTGCAAAATGTTTGCATTATCCACAAAATTAAGAACTGAAGAACAACTAAAACACTGATGAAGTTCGTATGATAATAACCGGACGCGCTCCATCGCAATTAAATTCAGTACTCGATGCATTCGCAATTTGAAAAACCCACGCAACATGGGAATAGCAGATGGCTCTGAAATCGGTATACTTTTCCCTGTCCTCAAATTATCGGGAAATACTTTATTTGTGGTAAAATATAAAAGTTATAGAACGTATAATTCATTGATAATTTATTTGTAAATCTAAATCTGTGTTGTGGTAGCATCTATAACAGTCTGGAAGGAAACCAAAAACTTATAACTAGTTCCAAAAACACTAGAAAAATGTGTATTTAAGAACGTAAATTCCTAAATTTAAAAATACTTTTTATTTCTGTAATATATTTTTAATTTTCCTGTTCCAAAGATAAATATTCTTTATTTCCTTACAAATAAGTTGCCAAACCAAGAAACACGCAGTGGGAACTAAGATTGTGAATCGAAAGGAATCACGAGTTACGCAGATATCAAGAGTTAAAAAGAGCCGAATCCATGGAAGAGTCATTAAGACAGAAGTGAGCCGAGAGCGAGTGAGCCGAGAGTCGTAAACATTATCGAGTTAACGACTCGGAGTCGACTCAGAACCTGGACGAGTCGGTGAGCGATTGCGCAACAACGGCTCAGCTCCGGAGCTCCCTCTTAACAACTCTTGAGTGAACCGTGACTCTTCCAAGTGAGTCGATTCCGCAAACGATTCTTTTAGACGAGTCGACTCTTTGAATCGATTCACGATTCTTTTGCCCACCTCTACCACGCACAGGGGCACAGGAGGAATGCTGCTTGCGGTTGGGACAGTCTCTTAGTGTGTGATTGGTGGCAAGATAGTTCTGTACTTTCAAAGTTGGCAGTCACACACCGAGCGTTGTGGGTGAACGGTTAACGTTCTGGCCTCACTTTCGGGAGGACGCGGGTTCGAATCCCCGTCCGGCAACCAGATTTGGGTTTTCTATGGTTTCCCCAAATCACTCCAGGCGAATGCCGGGATGCTTCCTTCAAGAAGGCCATGGCCGAATTCCTTCCCGTTCCTTGTCCCCAGTCCCATCCCGCCTCTAATGTACTTAGGGGCATCCATAAATTACGTGGTGAAATCTGGTCCGTGAGAATCCTCTCCTAGAAATCGCCCTCTAAACTTTTTGAGACTTTTTTTTTAGGTCTCACCCTTCAAAATCCGGTTTTGACGAAATACTCCCCTAAAATCGCCTTTCGCACAATTTGTAGACTTTTTTTTAAGCTCTACAGTCCAAAAAATTGTTTCCGAAACCTCACGTGTGATTTCCGTAGACCCTCCCCGGTGAGATTCGCCGGATCCCCCCATCCCCTATTTCACCTCACGTAATTTCTGGATGCCCCCTTAGCCGTTGAGAGTTTTCATTAAAAGTGTTAAATGAGACAGACATCGTACATTCGTTTTGCAAACGAGTGGGCACGAAAATCAAACCATGATGGAAGCTTCCAATGGGACTGAGGCCTACAGAAAAAAAAAAGTAAGGGGAGAAAAGCAATAAAATTTTAGAGTGATAGAAGATAACGATGCACGGTAGTTCGAACCAGGGACAATAAATAAGTTCTATCTGACCAAGGCTTCGCAGCTCCGATATTCACTGAACTAGGTTACAATGTGCAGCGCTGCAAGGGACGTAGAGGTTTTGTGGGTAACAATGATTCTTGGAACGAGGAATCATCCTCTGCTTGCCAACAGCCTCCTTAAGGGCGGCTGGAGGAGCGGAGAGTGGTTCCATTGTTGCCCTGGTGGAAGGATGCGGACCATAAGTTGGATGATTCGGAAATGATCAACAACAAAGAGATGCAGTACATACTGGGAAACCACTACAATGTAGTTCAAAGGAATATTACCCCCTCACACTACATATCGATTGACTACTTCTTGAAAAAATATTCTGGAGATAAAATAGCCTACCAGTAGAATCTCTAGGTGGGAAATGATTAGGAAAAACTCACCAGAATCAATAGAATCATTCTACGAGTTAGAGAGTGGTCAGAATTTTGAATACGAATGGCGGAGTACAGAACTCAAAAAGGAAGATAGAAAAAAATTGGCTGTCTTACTGTGGAGTTACATGGAAGGACGCGTAATATTTCTGGTATAGTAAGTATAAACTAATTTACACAAAGCTGTTAATGCTGTTGCTGGTGTAGTATTTAAAATTAACAAGAAAGTAGTGAAACGAGTGAGTTATTCTGAACAGTTTAGTGTTAAGTCTACTCTTTTTGTAAAGTTATTAAAACGAACAAGTTAATGAATAACACTGATTACTACAGTAATTAATGAAAGTAATCCCTGGTAGGCGCAAAGGAAGGAAGTGTTAATGGATCAGTTTATTTAACAAGAACAGGGTCTCATTGTTGCTTTAATCAAAGTTACAATGTGGAACATTCATTGAATAAATTCCAGTTTAGAGCACGATTGACATCTCAAGGAGTTGACTGGGTTGAAAGATTCTCCAAGAGTGTCTAAACATGTAAATTCCTTACCATAGCCATGATAGACATGCTGACCCGGCGAACTAACAGACTTTCCAGCCACCAGGGCCCGCTCTAGCGGTTTTGCCGACCCGGACAAATAGACAAACTGCCGCCCCCTAAGATTATGTGGAATTATATGTTTCTTTAAAAAATAATTAATTTTTAATCGAATAAAATATTTTAATTTTAATAAAATCATATATTCATAAATAAACTTATCGAATTTTGATCTTGCGGCACAAAATAGAGAAATTATTTATGAAATATCTGTACACAGCCACAAATTAACCATATTTTTACATTTTTAAATGCTGTTACAGATGGATATTATCATAAAAACAATCTAAATGCCATTATTTGTAAAATAAAACGAGATTACATCAAATACGCTAAAATCACAAAACACTTTTTTACTTAAACTTACTTTCAGTTTGCGAATTTTTTATTACATCTTTAAATTTACTTCACCAGCAATTTCATACTCAATTACAAAAATGGCTAAATCATTAAATTATCAATTTCTTGGTTTTCGTTAATGCTTAGCAGAGCGTCGTATACATCTTCCAAATGAAATTTTAAAGGGTTTAATGCCTCTATCCTACTCTCCCATCTATTGTCACTCCATGTTTTCAAAGTTGAACCCTGAACATGCTTTAAAAGTATTGCCCATCGAAAAGTAGATGCCGAAACGAATAAATATATTTTTTGGACCATGTTGAAGAAATTAGCGGCTTCCAAGGATGCTTTTGCCATTAATAACAAGATTGAGAGAATGGCTACTACACGGAACATTGAATGCTCGCGAATTATATTGTTTAATTCTAGATTGCACTCCTGCTTTTTTGCCCCTCATATTGGACCCGTTGTCAGTCGCTGCCCTCTGATATCCTACAAATTTAAACCCAAGTCATTAAGTTCTCCAACTATAATATCAGACATTTGTTTTTCTGTGGATCTGTCGACTGGTAAGAAGCCTAAAATCTTTCATTAATTTTAATTTCAACATCAGGATTAAATTTGTTGGTTGAAGCCAACTACAGATTGTGGCTCATGTCGGCACCAATGATGCCTGTCGCCTTGGGTCGGAGGTTATCCTCTCTTCCTTCCGGCGGCTGGCTGAAAGGGTGAACTCTGTGGCCAGTGACCGCAAGATATCGGCAGAGCTAACCATCTGTAGCATCGTAGACAGAGTTGATTGTGGACCTCTGGTTCAGAGCCGTATTGAGGGGCTGAACCAGAGACTACGACGTTTCTGTGATGACATTGGCTGCAGATTTCTCGATCTTCGCCATAGGGTCGAGTCTTGTAGGGTTCCCCTTAATAGGTCAGGTGTGCACTACACACGTGAATCAGCTACACGGGTGGCAGGGGACGTGTGGAATGCACTGGGTGGTTTTTTAGGCTGAGGGAGGAAGACCCGAAACACGAAATTCAGTTATGGGCAACCCAATCAGATACAACACAGGAATGTAGGAGCAACGTAAAAGAATCTCGTCAGTTAAAAGTTCTCGTAATTAACTGTAGAAGCGTTTGTAATAAACAACCGGAACTTGAAAGCGTTATTTGCAGTACAGAAGCGGATATCGTTATCGGTACAGAAAGTTGGTTGAAACCGGAAATAAGTTCCGCCGAAACTTTTAAAGATAGCATGAACGTTTTTCGTAAAGACAGATTACATTCTCATGGAGGTGGGGTATTTATAGCTGTTAGTAAATTTCTCCCATGTAATGAAATAGACGCCGATACGAACTGTGAAATCATATGGATTAAACTCAACGTTGCTGGGTCAAAACTCATCATAGGTGCCTTCTACCGTCCACCTGATTCGGATATAGCTATCGTCGAGGAGTTAAGAAATAATGTAAATAGTATAGCTAGCCGTTTTAAAGATCATGCTATGATTCTAGGAGGCGACTTCAATCTGCCTTATATTGACTGGCGTAATTACGTTCACATCACAGGTAGCAGGGATAAGGCAGCTTCTGAAGTAATTCTCGATTTGTTGTCAGATAATCATCTCGAGCAGCTAGTTAATGAACCTACGCGGTGTCATAACGGTAGCGAAAACATTTTAGACTTGCTGGTTACCAACAGGCCAGAATTATTCACCGACATTTCAACGACCACAGGAATAAGCGATCACAAAGCGGTAATTGCGACTATCAAATTAATGACCGAGCGAAAAAGGAAAAAAGGGCGGATTGTATACAAATTCAGTAAGGCCTCAAAGGAGTGTTTTAGAACCTACCTGAGGAATAAATACATAACTTCAAGTCAACAAAGGACACCGTTGAAGAGATGTGGCATCGTTTTATACATATAGTCAGGGAAGACATGGAAATACATATACCAAAGCGGACAATAAAGGGAGAGAATGTTCCACCGTGGTACACATGCGAAGTCAAAAGATTACTCAAAAAACAAAGGAAAATACACGCACGTTCAAGAAGGAAGGGGTGTCGCAGCGATTTAGAAACCTTAGCTGATTTAAGAGGACGTATTAAGAATGTAATGCGCGAGGCCTTTAACGATTTTCACTCCAACTCTCTCTCTAAGAGTCTCACAGAAAACCCAAAGAAATTTTGGTCGTATGTACGAAAAGTTATTTGTACCAACAGCAATATTCCAGCACTAATTCGTGAAGGTTCCGAGGTTAATGAAAGCCGCGATAAAGCTAACGTACTAAATACTGTATTCAAAAATTCATTTACAAATGAACATAAGGATAGTATTCCCGTTTTCCCACGCCGTGGCGAGTCGGTGATGGAATCATTACGAATAGATACTGCAGGTATCGTTAAGCAATTAGAGCTCCTGAAGTGGGGGAAAGCACCGGGCCCGGATGGAATTCCAGTAAGAGTATTTTCAGAGTATGCTGCAGAAATCGGGCCATTTCTGTCTGATATATTCAGTAAATCACTAGAAGAGCGAAAAGTACCATCAGACTGGAAAATCGCGCAAGTAACTCCGATTTTCAAAAAAGGTGATCGAAGTGATCCTGGGAACTATCGTCCCATATCTATAACATCTGTTTGTAGTAGAGTTATGGAGCATATTATATGCTCGAACATTATGAATTTTCTAGATTATAATAATTTGCTTACAACAAATCAACATGGATTTCGGAAGAAAAGGTCATGTGAAACACAGCTGGCCCTATTTACACACGACGTAATGAAAGTTATCGATACAGGTTCGCAAGTAGATGCAATTTTTTTAGATTTCCAGAAAGCCTTTGACTCTGTGCCACACAACCGCCTTTTAGCGAAGCTTCGAGCGTACGGTATATCGGATCAGCTTTGTGAATGGATAAAGGATTTTCTAACTGGTCGGTCGCAGTATGTTGTCGTTGAAGGAGAAAGTTCTTCTAATCTAGATGTTACATCGGGTGTACCTCAAGGAAGTGTAATAGGACCACTTCTTTTCTTAATTTTTATAAACGATCTCGGAGACAAAGTGAAAAGCCTTTTTAGATTGTTTGCTGATGATGCGGTTATTTATAGGGAAGTAAGAACTTTGGCCGATTGCTTAGAAATTCAGCGCGATCTGGATGTTATTTTGGCTTGGTGCGCTGAGTGGCAACTTACTCTAAACTGTAAAAAGTGCAAGACAATGAGCATAACTAACAAAAAGAATCCGATTGTTCAGAAATACGAGTTAAACAATACAGTTATTGATATGGTCGATTCTATTAAATATTTGGGAGTAATAGTACAAAGGAACATGAAATGGGACATACACATTAATTCTTTAGTAGGTAGAGCTAATTCTAGGCTGCGATTCATAGGTAGAATCTTGAAAAATTGTAATGAACAAACAAAGGAGATAGCGTACAAATCTCTTGTGCGTCCACATTTGGATTATTGTTGTGCCCTTTGGGACCCGTTTCGTAAGGGATTGATCGAAAGTATAGAGAAAGTACAGAGAAGAGCCGCTCGATTCGTGACCGCTTGCTACAGTCCTTATGAAAGCGTCACAGAACTGATTAGTAGATTAGGTTGGGAGTCTCTGGTAGATAGACGACATACGTTTCGTTTAAACTTATTGGAAAACATGCGTACTCCAACTTTCACTCATGAGTGTAGTGAAATACTTCTTCCACCAACCTATTTGAGTCGGAAGGACAGGAAAGATAAAATTAGAGAAATAAGGTGCCGGACTGATTCTTATATGAATTCTTTTTTCCCTCGTACCATTAGGGATTGGAATGCACAGCAAAGAGATTAGCTTTGGTGCTGAGCACCCTCTGCCACCCACAATTTTGTGAATTGCAGAGTATATATGTAGATGTAGATGTAGATGAAACATATCTGATTACTAGAATAATTTGCTGTATCTTACTAAAGTCAGGAGTACAGTTTAAAATTTTGGAAAAATATTTGAATGTTTTTATTTCATTAATAACATGAGACTTTACACTTTGATGCAGCAGATCTACTATCCCGGTTTGTATATTTTTGAAGATATTGAGCTTTAATTTCTACTTTTTAGAGCACTCAACGGACGTGCTCTTCCGTAATTGGATCGTATTCAGACAGTAACTCAACTATTTTGAAGAAATTACCGTTATTATGCTCAAAAAACTTGTCGCTTGTACCTTGAAAAACCGGACAACTTTTACCAAGCATTTTGGTAATTGCAACGATTCTTAGAAGACCTCATTCCAATGATTTATTTCGGCATTAATAATTCTTTGAGTGGCAGCATCTACAGTTTTACAACAATTTAATCTTTCGTTCATTTCAAGCCATGATTTTTGTGCCTGAATATGATTTTTCTAAATTTCACGCTCTTTTAAAGTTTCTTCGAGGTGCTTCCAAATTTTTAAAACCCTCCATTGAGAGAGAACTAACTAAACAGCCGAAAATTTTTCAACGGAAGAAGTAAACGCCGTTTTGTGAAAGATAGTAGCTAATCTCGCAATGTTTGCTCTCCGTTGCTTAAAATTCGTGCATAATATTTTGCGCTAAAATGTCGACCTGTGTCATTGGAAGGAAATTTGTAATTATGCAATAGTGTAGGTGGTCCTTGCCTTACTAAAAAGCTTCTTACGGCGTCTCGTAAAATTCTTGGCCACAAAGTTTTAGAACTCCTTCTATGAGTCTCACGTTGGTGTCAATGTCAATTGGTTTAGGAACTTCGTTCATTTGTTTGCTATTATTCTCTGACGATTCTGTCCTTCTTTTTGTATCCCGACCTGATATTGGATTCTAAGATTTGTTTTGGTAAACCCTGAATACAGTATATTTTTTTAACGCGCCAGATTGATTCTGCCTTTCCGCTTCCTTTCCCAACCTTCTTTTTTTGTACTGGTAAACAGATAGTTTTCTTTGACCGTCAGACATTTTGGAAGAGGCACGCACGTAACTCAAACAATGTACACTATAAAATAATATAAAAAGTAAATATTTATCTTTGTTCTAGATAAGCTAAAACCATAACTAAGATAAATTATTCTCAGTCGATATAAAAAAATGTTTATGCACAACACAAAATATTTTCCCTACCCTGTGAACATAAAGAAAGTCTAGTGTTACTACACAGTCAAAGCTTATTCGCGGAGGATACGATCCGTAAATTTGCTGCAAATACAGAAACCGTGTATACAGAATGGCAATTTCTATAGGCTTAAACGGAATACATTCCAAGTTCACAAACAAACAAAAAAATGATGTGGAGTGATTGTCGCGCAATGCACTTATTAAACCAACTGACAAAGTTATTCACATTCACTAAAATAGTTAATGAATTTCTTTTTGTTGAAACGTTTTACAAATGCAGCAATTAGAGTATCTGGAAACCGCATTCGTATATATATATATAATAAGCATCATGGGTTATTATTAGCAGTTAACATTCGAAATTGAACATACTAATGGTATGTGAAGTAACTAATCGGTAATCAGCAGCTGGTAATATTATTTATTTATTAATGATTGTAAGTACTGTCCCACACCAATTAAACTACAGTATTTTCACAAGCGATCAAAGCTAGCGTATGTAATTTAACCCAACCATAACACTTTCAATGCCTGTATCTAATTTGTACAACAAATCTGTGAGTCTCGAATTATTATTATGCAAATTATTCCACTTCGATTTCCAATAACTAAGATCCATATTGATTTGGTTCATCAATTCAATAAAATAAATACTCAGCATCTCCCGCCAAGCACTATCGATTCCATGTATTAGAGCCTAACTGCAATTGCGAAAAACACTCCTTTTCGCCGTGTCTAGTAACTTGTGGGCAGTATAATGTCGGAATCAGTGCAGGTAGCCAAGATCAGGTGCAACAGCCCCCACCTACCGCGCTTGTGTTGTGCACTTTTGTCGTTGTGCGCTTTTGTCGTTGTGCGCTTTTGTCGTTGTGCGCTTTTGTCCTTGCGCGCTTTTGTCGTTGTGCGCTTTTGTCGTTGTGCACTTTTGTCGTTGTGTGCTTATGTCGTTGTGCGCTCGTGTCGTATATCCAACTAAATAACAGTTTAATCATAGATGTACTTACCTTTAGCAATTATGAAATCCTGAAGTAAATTTTATGAACTTCCACTTATCACTAATAACCTAATAGTAAGACCAATGCTGTTGTGTAATGAAACCACTTTTGTAATTAGCAATAATAAGTAAGTTGATACAACAAAAGTCGAAACAGCGTTCTACTCGCATGCTAAGGTCCAATTTACACAAAAGAGACGTGGCGCGGACTTCGGGCTGAGACATGGTGCGGACGCGGCGCATTTTGAAGTTGCTCCTATGGCGCAATTCACACAGAGGCGGCTGGGCAACGGCACGCCCCTTTGAGGTCCGCGCCCCGTCTCTTCGAAGTCTCTAGGGGCGCACCCAAATAGCTAAGAACTGTAAGTTTTTAACGAACGAAAAAATCGGTATATGTTTTTTTTATTAATTGGGTATTTATCACATTAATATCATTAATATTTTCTCACACTTACAGCCGAAATGGCGCCCCTAAATTTTAGCGCCCCGGGCAAATGCCCGGTTTGCCCCCCCCCTCCCTAGAGCGGGCCCTGCAGCCACCAACTAATATCCAAAGATACAGCTTTACTGCGCTTCTGATGTGTGCCGATGTCAGTACGAGAGTCTCTTGTTCACCGCTAGTTGTCCTCGTTGAAACCTTTGTTGCTCACACGTTTTGGCTGCTCCGAAAAGCCTCAGCCTGTGGAAGACTTTCACGGGGAATTCTCCTCCTCCGATTTGCTCCCCCTTATGAAATGCACAGTTTACAATTTATGTCAATATTAAAAAATTCTGGAGTTCGCTGACCTCCCACTCCGGCGTTCCAACACACGTCATTTTCGGGGAAACAGTGCGTAAACCTTCCAATAAAAGTTTCCACGAGTCTCACCGACGCCCTGAACTTTCTGAATTTTGAAGTAAACTTTATCGTCTGTAATAAATCCTTCGCCCCGCCCGTTGGTGCAGATATCTCAGATGTCTACCCTCAATTAGAGCTGTAAAAGTAACGATGTATTCGTTACTGAGTAACGGGTTCGTCACCTGACTCGAAGTACCGAATCGTTACTCACAAATTCATTTCGTTACTCGCATTTAGGTAGGGCCACACTTAGTGATGTTCCGATACCATCAAAGTATCGATACCTACTCAAATGAGTAGTACTCTAATTGTCTTACGATACTTAATCATATGAGTACTGCATAAGTATCGATACTTACTCATATCGATACTTTTTTAAATTAATGTCGAAATATAAAAATATACGTGACATGTTGCTAAATTATTTATTTTATTTGTCTAGTGTAATAGAATCAAATAACAGTCAGTAAACATTTTTATTTATTTATTAACATTATAATAAAGCTCACATTTTAAGCAAACTTTGAAGGTTTTGTCTATTCTTTAAATATTTATTTATTATAATTTTAACACTTTTAAACAATAGAAGTCCGCTTTGTGCTTAATTTTGTGGGTTGGAAGTTTGGAAGCAAAGAACATTAAATACAAAGAAAAATAGCGAAAGATGATTTATCATACTCTCCAAATGGGTTATTCGGAAGAAGAAGAAGAAAATTCCGCTTTTGGAAGGTTTCCCAAAAAAGCAATTGTTCCAAATATTTTAATGACAGCTTGTTTCTTTTGTTTGTCATTGTTTCACCGGCATTATAAAACAAACATTCACTCAATACTGACGTTGCTTCAACAATAAGATACTGCTGTGCGTATTTATACAGATAAGGAAATATAAATATCATTTATTCCCATTGTGTAAATAGATTGCTTTTTAGAGACGTTACAGTGTTTGACATGTAGAGCGAGACTTTGTCACTACAGTGCGTTTTCTTTTTCTTTGTGACGTTTCCAGAAGGGATATTCCTGTGAAACGCTAGTTGAAGCAGCTTCTTCTTCCGATTCACATGGGCTACTTAGTTGCTTATGAATCATATCTTTTAGTTTCTGTGTGGGGCTGCGCGGGAGCGACCATAGCGAAATGCGCGCCAAGTACAACTTTATTACAATGAAATAGGGACCTAAACCAAACTCTTTGAGACTATATTGCCTGTTCTAAGACTGATTTGTTTGATTTTAAATGCTACCAACTTGATGTCAGCGGGAAATTAATTTCGCAGGCGCGACTGAGTGGCGCAGCAGGAACGATGCGTTTAGAATTTAACACCGGGTGCGTTTCGATACTTTCGATTCGATACAAGTACTTTTCTTCCGATACAGAGTAAGTATCGAATGAATTAATATGAATACGAAAAGTATCGAGTACTTACTCGTATTTACTTGTATCGGATCATCACTAGCCACACTAGACTGCACCGACACCGAACCGCGTCCGAGCCAACACTCGGCCGTGCTTCGGCTCGCCCCCCTCACGTCTACACTGGTCCGTAGCACGGCCGTGTGACGGAAGGGTTCCTTCGCGGCCTTCAGTCTCCTTTAACGTTTACACTTGGTTGTTTCGCGGAATTAATTAAAAAATTATCTTAAGAGTGATTTGGGGATCGTAACTGCGGCTACCACCCATACATTATTATAGAGTACTGTACCTAATAATCTACGAACGTAATACGTAATAAAGTATGTTAATTCTTCTTTTTCTGACTCCTGTTATAACCTCACTGTTTGATCTCTAATGCACAAAAATAGTATCCCAGCGCAGTTTTGAAAAATGATTGTCACACTGAATTGAAAGATTCTCGTGTATCTCTACATAGTCACAAAGAAATGTCAAGCGTCTCTCACTTCACATTTAACATGTTTATTTTGTCTGAGGCTACTTTATATTCACTCAATATTTTTTTTAACAAAAATGAATAAGGTTATTATACATTGTAATTTAAATACAGAATGCAAAGATTTTGTAAAATGATAATAGTTTCATGTGATCTAAAAATTCAAGTCACAGAGTTTCTTTAAGACCCATAAAAATTACAACTGAGACAGAGATTTGAATCAGGGATTTTCAGTTCCCCAATCGTACGACGTAACGTCAGAAGACAAGTCTGGATGTAATCAAACATTATTATTCAAACATAATAAAATAAACGTACTTTTATTCTTTATAATTTATTTTGCCATCCCAAAACACAAATGTACTTTTATTTGATTGAATACATATTTTTCAGTACTTCTAGATTCAGATGCTTGCGGCGAGCGATTTGGGTACGGAAGGTCCCGGATTCAAAATCCGAATCTCGTATGCAATTTTTACAGGCCTTAAAATCGACTTTCACCTCTGGCAAAGATTTGATTTGTTAATGCGAACATGAAAGGACTCTACCTACATTTTACGAATATCTGATGAACCTGAAATGAGGCTGAAAAAAAAGGACACTTTTCTAAAGCAATCAGTAACGTCAAAACAACATTTAGTTGTAAAGGACCGGAAATTTACGAACTCTTTCTATATAATTCTCCATATCGAACAGCCCGATAGCAGACCGCACCGTCAAAAAATAAACCAAATTTATCCCGGCCAACACACTGCCGAGTGTTGGCCGACACGCGGTGTCGTTTGAACGCACTTCAATCGAGTGAGCGACAACAATAAGAAAAGTGACGGTGTTGTGCGGGGCCCAGTGCGGTGCGGTCCAGTGTGGCCCGACCTTTTGTCGTATAGATCCAAACACGTTCCAGCTCCCGCAGGTAACTAATTTTGACTACGTAAAGACTAATTTTGTAGTTTTTATTTCGTTTAACGTTAAAATGTACAGTGCATAATTTGTAAATAGAAAATTTTTATGTATAATTTTAGATAGTTATGGTTTTTTCATTGATACTTCATTAGTGAGGTTTATTGATTTCAAACATTTGTGAATTTTTTTTAATTTTAAGATTTGATACCTTCTATTTTATTTTGTAGTGTAATTTACAATATAAAAGACCTGTCTAACAGTTTGTGATATACTTCTCTGCACTTGTTATGTTCTAATAATCTTTATATATAAAGATGAATGTATGTTTTTTTGTTGGTTTGTTGGTTTCTTTGTTCTTCATACAAATCCACAGTTTTTATCCATTCTCGATGAAACTTTGCACACTTATCCTTTGACACAAGGAGAAAAATACTGTCTACATCTGGTTGAAAAATTACCTGTATAAATAACACATTTGTCTCATAACTTCGAAATGTGGCGGTAGACAGACACTTTGGATGTGGACGACTCCGTAGCGAGCTTCCGCGTAGTGGCCTGGTAGCTGAGTGGCTAAAGCGTTGTCATACGAACGTCATTGTCTCCGGTTCGAATCTCCGTCGGGGATAAGATTTTTAAAAATTGTTTTTCATCGTAAGACTCAGGCCTGGGCCGCAGATTATTCGGAATGAATGTTAAACCGTAGATATTAGAAAGTTAGGGGTGCAATGCGAGGCAAATCGTAGGTATTCTTGCAATGTTGTAGGTGTATACTCTTTTACGTTATAATGATCCCTCAGGTTTTGTTCGCAGTCAGTGTGTAAGTGTGAACCACAGTAATCTTTATATATAAAGATGAATGTATGTTTGTTTGTTTGGTTTTTTGCTTTTGTTGGTTTGTTTGGTCTTCATACAAATCCACAGTTTTTATCCGTTCTCGATGAAACTTTGCACACTTATCCTTTGAAACAAGGAGAAAAATACTGTCTACATTTGGTTGAAAAATTACCTGTATAAATAACACATTTGTCTCATAACTTCGAAATATGGCGGTAGACAGACACTTTGGATGTGGACGACTCCGTACCGAGTTTCCGCGTAGTGGCCTGGCGCTGGCTTACGAACGTCATGGTCTCCGGTTCCAATCTCCGTCGGGGATAAGATTTTTTAAATTTTTTTTCATCGTAAGAGTCAGGCCTGGGCCGTAGGTTATTCGGATTGAATGTTAAACCGTAGATATTAGAAAGTTAGGGGTGCAATGCGAGGCAAATCGTAGGTATTCTTACAATGTTGTAGGTGTGTACTTTTTACGTTATAATGATCCCTCAGGTTTTGTTCGCAGTCAGTGTGTAAGTTTGAACCACAGTAATCTTTATATATAAAGATGAATGTATGTTTGTTTGTTTGGTTTTTTTCTTTTGTTGGTTTGTTTGGACTTCATAAAAATCCACAATTTTTATCCGTTCTCGATGAAACTTTGCACACTTATCCTTTGAAACAAGGAGAAAAATATTGTCTACATTTGGTTGAAAAATTACCTGTATAAATAACACATTTGTCTCATAACTTAGAAATATGGCGGTAGACAGACACTTTGGATGTGGACGACTCCGTACCGCGTTTCTGCGTAGTGGCCTGGCAGCTAAGTGGCTAAAGCGTTGGCTTACGAACGTCATGGTCTCCGGTTCGAATCTCCGTCGGGGATAAGATTTTTAAAATTTTTTTTTCATCGTAAGAGTCAGGCCTGGGCCGTAGGTTATTCGGATTGAATGTTAAACCGTAGATATTAGAAAGTTAGGGGTGCAATGCGAGGCAAATCGTAGGTATTCTTGCAATGTTGTAGGTGTATACTCTTTTACGTTATAATGATCCCTCAGGATTTGTTCGAGTCAGTGTGTAAGTGTGAACCACAGTAATCTTTATATATAAAGATGAATGTATGTTTGTTTGTTTGGTTTTTTGCTTTTGTTGGTTTGTTTGGTGTTCATACAAATCCACAGTTTTTATCCGTTCTCGATGAAACTTTGAACATTTATCCTTTGAAACAAGGAGAAAAATACTGTCTACATTTGGTTGAAAAATTACCTGTATAAATAACACATTTGTCTCATAACTTCGAAATATGGCGATAGACAGACACTTTGGATGTGGACGACTCCGTACCGAGTTTCCGCATAGTGGCCTGGCAGCTGAGTGGCTAAAGCGCTGGCATACGAACGTCATGGTCTCCGGTTCGAATCTCCGTCGGGGATAAGATTTTTAAAAATTGTTTTTCATCGTAAGACTCAGGCCTGGGCAGTAGGTTATTCGGATTGAATGTTAAACCGTAGATATTAGAAAGTTAGGGGTGCAATGCGAGGCAAATCGTAGGTATTCTTGCAATGTTGTAGGTGTATACTCTTTTACGTTATAATGATCCCTCAGGTTTTGTTCGCAGTCAGTGTGTAAGTGTGAACCACAGTAATCTTTATATATAAATATGAATGTATGTTTGTTTGTTTGGTTTTTTGCTTTTGTTGGTTTGTTTGGTCTTCATACAAATCCACAGTTTTTATCCGTTCTCGATGAAACTTTGCACACTTATCCTTTGAAACAAGGAGAAAAATACTGTCTACATTTGGTTGAAAAATTACCTGTATAAATAGCACATTTGTCTCATAACTTCGAAATATGGTGGTAGACAGTCACTTTGGATGTAGACGACTCCGTACCGAGTTTTCGCGTAGTGGCCTGGCGCTGGCTTACGAACGTCATGGTCTCCGGTTCCAATCTCCGTCGGGGATAAGATTTTTTAAATTTTTTTTCATCGTAAGAGTCAGGCCTGGGCCGTAGGTTATTCGGATTGAATGTTAAACCGTAGATATTAGAAAGTTAGGGGTGCAATGCGAGGCAAATCGTAGGTATTCTTACAATGTTGTAGGTGTGTACTTTTTTACGTTATAATGATCCCTCAGGTTTTGTTCGCAGTCAGTGTGTAAGTTTGAACCACAGTAATCTTTATATATAAAGATGAATGTATGTTTGTTTGTTTGGTTTTTTTCTTTTGTTGGTTTGTTTGGACTTCATAAAAATCCACAATTTTTATCCGTTCTCGATGAAACTTTGCACACTTATCCTTTGAAACAAGGAGAAAAATATTGTCTACATTTGGTTGAAAAATTACCTGTATAAATAACACATTTGTCTCATAACTTAGAAATATGGCGGTAGACAGACACTTTGGATGTGGACGACTCCGTACCGCGTTTCTGCGTAGTGGCCTGGCAGCTAAGTGGCTAAAGCGTTGGCTTACGAACGTCATGGTCTCCGGTTCGAATCTCCGTCGGGGATAAGATTTTTAAAATTTTTTTTTCATCGTAAGAGTCAGGCCTGGGCCGTAGGTTATTCGGATTGAATGTTAAACCGTAGATATTAGAAAGTTAGGGGTGCAATGCGAGGCAAATCGTAGGTATTCTTGCAATGTTGTAGGTGTATACACTTTTACGTTATAATGATCCCTCAGGTTTTGTTCGCAGTCAGTGTGTAAGTGTGAACCACAGTAATCTTTATATATAAATATGAATGTACGTTTGTTTGTTTGGTTTTTTGCTTTTGTTGGTTTGTTTGGTCTTCATACAAATCCACAGTTTTTATCCGTTCTCGATGAAACTTTGCACACTTATCCTTTGAAACAAGGAGAAAAATACTGTCTACATTTGGTTGAAAAATTACCTGTATAAATAGCACATTTGTCTCATAACTTCGAAATATGGCGGTAGACAGACACTTTGGATGTACACGACTCCGTACCGAGTTTCCGCGTAGTGGCCTGGCGCTGGCTTACGAACGTCATGGTCTCCGGTTCGAATCTCCGTCGGGGATAAGATTTTTTAAATTTTTTTTCATCGTAAGAGTCAGGCCTGGGCCGTAGGTTATTCGGATTGAATGTTAAACCGTAGATATTAGAAAGTTAGGGGTGCAATGCGAGGCAAATCGTAGGTATTCTTGCAATGTTGTAGGTGTATACTCTTTTACGTTATAATGATCCCTCAGGTTTTGTTCGCAGTCAGTGTGTAAGTGTGAACCACAGTAATCTTTATATATAAATATGAATGTATGTTTGTTTGTTTGGTTTTTTGCTTTTGTTGGTTTGTTTGGTCTTCATACAAATCCACAGTTTTTATCCGTTCTCAATGAAACTTTGCACACTTATCCTTTGAAACAAGGAGAAAAATACTGTCTACATTTTGTTGAAAAATTACCTGTATAAATAGCACATTTGTCTCATAACTTCGAAATATGGCGGTAGACAGACACTTTGGATGTAGACGACTCCGTACCGAGTTTCCGCGTAGTGGCCTGGCGCTGGCTTACGAACGTCATGGTCTCCGGTTCCAATCTCCGTCGGGGATAAGATTTTTTAAATTTTTTTTCATCGTAAGAGTCAGGCCTGGGCCGTAGGTTATTCGGATTGAATGTTAAACCGTAGATATTAGAAAGTTAGGGGTGCAATGCGAGGCAAATCGTAGGTATTCTTGCAATGTTGTAGGTGTGTACTTTTTTACGTTATAATGATCCCTCAGGTTTTGTTCGCAGTCAGTGTGTAAGTGTGAACCACAGTAATCTTTATATATAAAGATGAATGTATGTTTGTTTGTTTGGTTTTTTTCTTTTGTTGGTTCGTTTGGTCTTCATAAAAATCCACAATTTTTATCCGTTCTCGATGAAACTTTGCACACTTATCCTTTGAAACAAGGAGAAACATACTGTCTACATTTGGTTGAAAAATTACCTGTATAAATAGCACATTTGTCTCATAACTTCGAAATATGGCGGTAGACAGACACTTTGGATGTGGACGACTCCGTACCGAGTTTCCGCGTAGTGTCCTGGCAGCTGAGTGGCTAAAGCGTTGGCTTACGAACGTCATGGTCTCCTGTTCGAATCTCCGTCGGGGATAAGATTTTTAAAATTTTTTTTTCATCGTAAGAGTCAGGCCTGGGCCGTAGGTTATTCGGATTGAATGTTAAACCGTAGATATTAGAAAGTTAGGGGTGCAATGCGAGGCAAATCGTAGGTATTCTTGCAATGTTGTAGGTGTATACTCTTTTACGTTATAATGATCCCTCAGGATTTGTTCGCAGTCAGTGTGTAAGTGTGAACCACAGTAATCTTTATATATAAAGATGAATGTATGTTTGTTTGTTTGGTTTTTTGCTTTTGTTGGTTTGTTTGGTCTTCATACAAATCCACAGTTTTTATCCGTTCTCGATGAAACTTTGAACATTTATCCTTTGAAACAAGGAGAAAAATACTGTCTACATTTGGTTGAAAAATTACCTGTATAAATAACACATTTGTCTCATAACTTCGAAATATGGCGATAGACAGACACTTTGGATGTGGACGACTCCGTACCGAGTTTCCGCATTGTGGCCTGGCAGCTGAGTGGCTAAAGCGCTGGCATACGAACGTCATGGTCTCCGGTTCGAATCTCCGTCGGGGATAAGATTTTTAAAAATTGTTTTTCATCGTAAGACTCAGGCCTGGGCAGTAGGTTATTCGGATTGAATGTTAAACCGTAGATATTAGAAAGTTAGGGGTGCAATGCGAGGCAAATCGTAGGTATTCTTGCAATGTTGTAGGTGTATACTCTTTTACGTTATAATGATCCCTCAGGTTTTGTTCGCAGTCAGTGTGTAAGTGTGAACCACAGTAATCTTTATATATAAAGATGAATGTATGTTTGTTTGTTTGGTTTTTTGCTTTTGTTGGTTTGTTTGGTCTTCATACAAATCCACAGTTTTTATCCGTTCTCGATGAAACTTTGCACACTTATCCTTTGAAACAAGGAGAAAAATACTGTCTACATTTGGTTGAAAAATTACCTGTATAAATAACACATTTGTCTCATAACTTCGAAATATGGCGGTAGACAGACACTTTGGATGTGGACCACTCCGTACCGAGTTTCCGCGTAGTGGCCTGGCGCTGGCTTACGAACGTCAGTGGTCTCCGGTTCGAATCTCCGTCGGGGATAAGATTTTTAAAAATTTTTTTCATCGTAAGAGTCAGGCCTGGGCCGTAGGTTATTCGGATTGAATGTTAAACCGTAGATATTAGAAAGTTAGGGGTGCAATGCGAGGCAAATCGTAGGTATTCTTGCAATGTTGTAGGTGTATACTTTTTTACGTTATAATGATCCCTCAGGTTTTGTTCGCAGTCAGTGTGTAAGTGTGAACCACAGTAATCTTTATATATAAAGATGAATGTATGTTTGTTTGTTTGGTTTTTTTCTTTTGTTGGTTTGTTTGGTCTTCATACAAATCCACAGTTTTTATCCGTTCTCGATGAAACTTTGCACACTTATCCTTTGAAACAAGGAGAAAAATACTGTCTACATTTGGTTGAAAAATTATCTGTATAAATAACACATTTGTCTCATAACTTCGAAATACTGGCGGTAGACAGACACTTTGGATGTGGACGACTCCGTACCGAGTTTCCGCGTAGTGGCCTGGCAGCTGAGTGGCTAAAGCGCTGGCTTACGAACGTCGTGGTCTCCGGTTCGAATCTCCGTCGGGGATAAGATTTTTAAAATTGTTTTTCATCGTAAGAGTCAGGCCTGGGCCGTAGGTTATTCGGATTGAATGTTAAACCGTAGATATTAGAAAGTTAGGGGTGCAATGCGAGGCAAATCGTAGGTATTCTTGCAATGTTGTAGGTGTATACTCTTTTACGTTATAATGATCCCTCAGGTTTTGTTCGCAGTCAGTGTGTAAGTGTGAACCACAGTAAGATTTATATAAAAGATGAAGTAGTTGTTGTTGGTTGTTTTTCTTTGTTGGTTGTTTGGTCTTCATACAAATCCACAGTTTTATCCGTCTCGATGAAACTTTGCACCACTTATCCTTTGAAACAGGAGAAAAATTACTGTCTACATTTTGGTTGAAAATTATTCTGTATAAAATACCACCTTTGTTCTCATAACTTCGAAATACGGTCGATAGGACAGACATTTTGGATGTGGACGACTTCAGTACCGATGTTTCCGCGTAGTAACTGGCAGCTGAGTGGCAGTCGGTCCGCAGCGGCCGTGGCGACTGGACGCGCAGGTTCAACGCTCCGCTGCTGCTTACTAAGTGTGTTGTTCGCAGCGAGTGCACGCTACCGTAGTAAACGCGATAACGTGTTGTGTTAATGCCATATAGAAAACGAACATGAGCCAACTACCGAGAAGAGATACGCTGAAATTTACATTTGATCAGAACTATGCACGACCGAAGTCATACGAAATAGAACTGTGGATTGAAGAAAACTTGAAACGACCATTCGATGACATCATCGGGGTTCACCTGTCTATTGTGAACAGCACTGTCTATATTAAATTCAAAACTGCCGAAATTTGCGATCAACTCTTACAGTCATGTGGTGAGAACCTTAAATTTAAACACTGCGACGGGAACGTTGGTGCAGTTAAAGTATCGCATGCAGGGCTTGGTATGCGAACCGTTCGAATATTTGAATTACCCTTTGAAATACCAGCAGAACAAATTAATGCAGCTTTGAAAAGTTACGGCAAGGTCATCAGCAATGTACCGGAGAAGTGGATGAGCTTCAAAGTTCCTGTCTTGAACGGTGTTCGACAGGTAAAAATTGATCTAGAGAGGCATATACCATCATATCTTACGATCTGTGGATACAGGGCGATTATCATGTACGATGGCCAACCACGAACCTGCTCAGGGTGCGGAGCAACGGATCACGTACGCGCTCAGTGTATTCAGAGAAGGATAACGCAGGTGCCATTAGGCGAAACAGCACAAGCAAATAAGATGTCAGCATTAACGATCACATATGCGGCGGCAGTTCGTCCGAGCACGGCCGAGAGGGAGTCTATTGACATGGACACAACTCCGGAAACTACGACCGATGATCAAGACACACCAATGGAGTCTTCAAATCCACAGGCTGCAACCGGTAAAACCCACGACATACCAGTGGAAGCAAACAAATCAGAGGAAACGTACTCTACGCCCCCCCCAGCTCGCGGTTAAATCGCAAGAAGAAGTAGGAATGGGTCAAAACAGTAGCAACGCTCTGACCGCTATATCAACACCACCAGCAAGCAATGGGTATACCCCGGTGCAGGAACCCGGGCCCTGCTCAGAGGAAGCAGAACAACAAAGGGCAGGAACACCTCCTCAGAAACACAAGAAACGGCGGATAGCTCACCTAAATGCCGACAAAACAGCGCCGACGTTGCGCGAAAAAGGAGCACAAATCGCCCGATTATTATCTGACACAAATCGTGTGAGAACAGAGGAGAAACCGCAGATTGAAAGCAAACATATGTCACAAGTCAATGCGCTGAACCTGGGGGGCATAGACAACGCTGGCGCTGAACCTCAAGAGATCCCCAGAGAGCGACATAAACATCATATCTACCAAGAGGAAGGTTCAGACAACAGGACAAGAACAGTCAACTTAGGCAACTGGGCAGAGGAAGTCGAAGATATGGCTGAGGATAGGGAAGTAAATACGACTTGCCAAATCAATGACGGACGACGACTATGTGTCTGATACCTATTAATACAGTCTATACAACAGGGTGCATATATACATTGGGTGGAAATTTCCCCAACACTAGCAGCTAATGCCTCCACTTCAGGACTACAAGATAGCCACTTTAAACATAAACAAAATCTCCTCACAGCAGAAGCTGCATAGCCTCCGTGACTACTTATACAGCTGTGATGCAGACATCGCAATGTTGCAAGAGGTAAATGATGAATTTCAACCTGATTTCCCTGGATACGATGTCATCAAAAATACTACCCCAGAGAACTCTTCGGGTACTGCCATACTAACCAAACAAGGCGTAAACGTATCGGAAGTCGAACGCCTGGAAAATGGCAGAGGAATCTCGTGTCTCGTTAATGGCATTAGATTTGTAAACATCTACGCCCCCTCCGGGAACCAAAATAGAACAACAAGAGCACGCTTCTTCGCCACCGAGATGTTATACTTACTACGGAGAACTAGGGAGGATGTAGTCGTGGGGGGCGACTTTAATTGCGTGTTGAAGTCTAAAGACCAATGGCCGAACTTCAATGGATGTACAACACTCACAGAAACGGTACATCAACTAGAATTGGAGGATACGTGGGAAATAATAAACGGGGACCAAAAATGCTTTACATACTATACGGCGCAAACTGCAAGTCGTCTGGATAGGATTTATGTCGGCAAGAACCTGAGGGGAAATGTATCTACAACGGAAACGTGGCCACTATGCTTCTCCGATCATTTAGCGTATCATTGCACCATACGTATGGCGCCACAGAAAACATTCCGTGGCAGAACAGGGTGGAAATTGAATGTAGATATCCTCAAGGAGCAAGAACTAAGAGAACGTCTGCAAGGAATTTGGGCGGCTTGCTTACACCGACAACAAGCTTTCCCATCGACCACAATGTGGTGGCACCACTGCGCAAAACCCAGACTCATCAGCTGTATGAAGGCATACAGCTACGCAAGGAGCCAGCTGCAGAGGGAAACTTCAGAATTCTACTTCCGATGTCTCCGTGAACTATACTCTGAAACACCAATCACCCTGGGGAACTTCATACAGATTAAAAGGATCAAGTCTAAGTTGTCACTCCTTAAACGAAGACAAATGGAAGGCATTAAAATCCGCTCCAGAGATGATAACAGCACCTGCGACGAAAATCCATCCTGTTTCCACCTCGGGAAAGAGAAACGCCGCGCAAGACAAAAACTGATTAACCGTTTAAAAAAGGAAGACGGCAGTGTAGCGACAACTCAGACTGAAATAAAAGAGTTCGTAAGGCATCACTACCAGCGACTCTATATGGCAGAGCCCACGGATGATGCAGCAATTGCAGCCATGGTAAACCATCTTACAACGACTCTTGAAGAGACTGACAGACAGCTACTAATGAGTGATGTCACCACGGAAGAGATGCGGGAAGCTCTGAAGAAGGCTCAGTCAAATAAATCGCCAGGAAGTGATGGACTGCCAATTGAATTTTATAAACAGTATTGGTACTTACTGGAAAATAGCTTTATAAGCATTTGCAATGAAATAAAAGCAGGTCAGCAGCTACCAGAAGGTTTCAATGACAGTCTAATCGTACTGGTCCCCAAGGAAAACCCAAATGGAGATATCAACAAATATCGCCCCATCTCCCTCCTGAACTCTGACTACAAGATCGTGGCCCGCGTGATAGCAGCCAGAATCAAAAATGTCCTGCCGCATATCATACATAATAGCCAGACAGCAGCAGTACCAGGGCGCACTATCTTCAAAAATCTGGCAGATTATAGAGAGGTCATCTCCTTCAGTGCGATCACACGCCCTGAGGCAGCAATTCTAGCCCTCGATCAATGCAAGGCATTTGACAGGATCTCACACCAATACCTGTTCCACATCATGAACCATCTTGGATTTGGTGAAAGCTTCACCAAAATGATCCAAAATATGTACACCTCTGCTAGTTCAAAGATTATCATCAATGGACAACTAACTCGTCCGATTCTTATCGAGAGGTCAGTAAGACAGGGATGTCCAATGTCAATGCCACTCTTCGTCATAGCGATTGAGCCACTTGTTAGGATGCTGCATTGCAAGCTTCAGGGACTAACTGTGTACTCAAACACAATAAAATGTGTGGCATACGCGGACGATGTGGGTGTCATCGTGCGCTCGGAAAAGGACCTGCAGGAAGTTAATAACAGTGTCATCGAATATGGAAGATCTTCAGGTTCCAAGGTTAATTACGGGAAAACCAAACTAATGCCGACGGGAGGGGCTTTAAAACAGATGCCAACTGTCCATACAGAGTGTGTGAAAAAATCAAACTTCTTGGTATAACGATGAGGAACTGCCCCCTAAAAACAACGGCGGACAACTGGAAGGAGCTACTGGCCATGACAAGAGGCTACCTACAACACAACAAAGGCAGAGAACAGGACTTGCTCCAGAGAGTTCACTTCATCAACACCAAAATCCTCTCGAGAATATGGTATGTTGGGCAGATAATACCAGTGGTAGACAGTATCGCCAGGAAAATAATGTCAGCGATAGGCTGGTATATCTGGAGGGGCGAAATCTTCAAGGTGGGGATCAATGTTATAACTCTCCCACCAGGGAAAGGAGGCCTCGGACTAACAGACGTTACGGCAAAATGCAAGGCTCTCCTGATAAAGAATACAATACAAATATGCCAAAAATACCCGGAAAGCGCTTTGAATATGGCCGTAATGACGTATACGCCATACAGTATGGAAGTACCAATACACCTAGGGGAGACGCACTACAAGGCGAACCATATCAGGATGTTTCTCTTAGAAACCAGCTATCTCCGGATGAAAGCGAACGCACCACTACGAGGATTAACCACCGCTCACTATACCATCTAATAAATGAGAATGGAAGGCTCAACCGAATGGAAGTAAAATACCCATCCAAAGATTGGACTGTAATATGGAAAAATATCAATAACAAAGTGTTAAGTACAGAAATCAGGTCATGTTGGTACAAAATAGTTAACGAGACGATACCAACGAAAGAAAAACTGCATAGAATACACTTATCGGCAACTGACAAATGTAGGGAATGTAATACCACCGATACACTGCAACACAGATGCATCTGTGGGGAAAACAACGCTATATGGGAATGGTGCAGAACCATCCTGGCCTTAATCTGCAGGACACGGAGACAACACATCTCTACTACAATGGTTCTCCAACCTGACGGGAAATACTACCCCAACACCAAGAAAAACACCTGGACTTGGTTGGCTGGACATGCACTCTACTACTTATATAATGCCCGGGATGAACCATCATACCTGGGCTTTAGATTGTACCTCGCTACACAAGCACAATCGCTGATGAAGGATCCAAAACATAAGGAAAAGTTTGCGAATTATATCTCAGGTCTAAGAATATTATAACAAACTGTAATATATATAATAAATATAAAAATAAATAAAAAAAAAAATAAAAAAATAATTAAAAAAAAAAGAAAAAAAAAGTGGCTAAAGAGCTTGCTTACGAACGTCGTGGTCTCTGGTTGAAATCTCCGTCGGGGATAAGATTTTTAAAAATTGTTTTTCATCGTAAGAGTCAGGCCTGGGTCGTAGGTTATTCGGATTGAATGTTAAACTGTAGATATTAGAAAGTTAGGGGCGCAATGCGAGGCAAATCGTAGGTAGTCTTGCAATGTTGTAGGTGTACACTTTTTTACGTTATAATGATCCCTCAGGTGTTGTTCACAGTCAGTGTGTGAGTGTGAACCACAGTAATATTATTATAAATACGGAAGTAAGTCTCTGTCTTTTTGTTACGTTTTGACGACTAAATGGCTATATCGTTGTGATGTAATTTTATAAGGTAAATCTGTATGAAGGGCACAGGATATTTTTTTCCAGTATGATTAACAGTTGTAGTCACGAAATTTTCAGATCTTATCGAATAGTGACAGAAATATGTTGGAAATTAATTCTCTTCAAGAGGCAGGTTCGACGGTAGAATGATATAGCTGATAGCTTTCCTGTCATATTATGCCGACTCGACTATTGTTTGGGACTAATCCTTCGTTACCAACAACTTACTATATTTAATTCTGGCAAAAAATTCTTAATCCACGCGTACGAAGTCGCGGGTACGAGGCTAGTATTTAATAAAATTGCAATGGAGCGTACGCTCCGGTGGCAACTTCCCAACACACTCATCTTCTCCCCTTTCCTGTATCCACCTACATTTGCCCTCTACAAATTTTAACTTTAAATTCTTTCAACGTTTTTGGTAAATTATTCATAATTTCTCTTGGCAACATATTCCAATCTCTGACACCCTTATTTAAAAAAGAGAATCTTCCTACACCCCTGTGCCTGAATCGAGTGCAAGATTGCGGTCATGGTCATCTTTTCCCTTCCATCATTACTCTTAATTCTTACACCAATATCTTTCCATGCCTCATCATCAATATACGCCTTGCACACTCCCCTGACCCTCTTCACCCTCCGCCTGTCTTGCAATGAATCCCATTCCAGCTCTTTTATCATATCTGTTACTGACTACGTTCTGCGATAATTTCCAGAAACAAATCTAGCAGTACTTTTTTTTGCAGTTACAGTATTCCATAAACAAAGAACCAGGTACAATGACTTTATTCCTTTTGTCTGGTGTTAGTTATGGTATTATTATCGTAGGATTCATGTGATCAATCATCAATGCGGTTCTGGCTTTGATGTTGAATGTTTGTTGTAACCGCGACGCAACAACAATTAATCTCATCGCATGTTTGTCTTGTATCTTTGTTATCGATTTAAAGATTTTGAATATTTATATTTTTAAAATATCATAATTAACGTGGGAGGCCCGATTTGATGGTATGTCAACATTTGTATTGACAAAGCTATCACAAAAAGATGAAGAATTTACGAAAATAAAGGAAAACGGTAAAGGAAGACAGTGGTGAAACTTCCCATTTAAAAATGAAATACTTCCATGAGATTATAATATTTGCTAAATACATGTCCCATTATTACATCAGGCTTCTATGCAGGGTTTTGATTAGGCTACTTTAAAAAATAACCGTCATTAGTTATTGTCACTAGATATGCCACAGTCAGGTGAAAGGTCAGGACTTTTTTTGTATGCAAACAGGGGTTTGTTTTGAAATCAGATTATTCTTTCATTGCAGTAAATCAAGTGCACATTCACAGGTTTTCCGTAAGATCCACGTGCTAATTACTTGACTAAGTTTTATCCAAATGAGCAACTTACCTAAACTTATTTTACTAAATAAACAATTCACTTAAACTTTTCCAAGTACGAATGAAGTCGTCCCATATGCGATGCGATGCTTCATGCTAGTGTTCGATTGTACCGAAAGTAACGAGTAACGAAACTGTACGATTGTAACGATGTTATCCCGTACGCGGAGCGACTCGATACAATGCTTCATGCTATTGTTCGATTGTACCGAAAGTAACGAGTAACGATTCGAAAGTAACGGGTATTGATTGGTTTAGTAACGAATACATACGGCTACAGAATATCTCGTTACTTTTACAGCTCTACCCTCAATCTCTCAAAAGGCCGTCTGCATATTGTAGTAGGTGCTTGGTCGGTTGGGAGGAAAGGGTGAAAACTTTCTAACTCCTCTCATTGACTGTCGGAGATGAGAACTCTCAATCACTCAAAGTTTTCTTTGAAGGGTCATTACGGGACTGTAGGCAAGTACTACAATGTACTGTTCGTTGCGTAATTACAGTTATGGTGAGAGGCGTCCCTCGAAAGCATAAGTGTTATAGCGTATTAGCTATGACGGAAAGCGCAGTACATACTTCAGACAACGCAAAGTGACCTCACTGCTGGCCCAGTCTGCAGTACGTTTTCTCGAATCCTTGGTGGTTCGATGCCACGTGAGAGTCAGCTGTTGATTGGCTTCGCCAGTAGGCTCCTCCTACACAAGCTATAACGGTTGGCCACATTGCCTTTCAGGGATCCGTTCGAATTCGGACGGAGTCGGGCATGTCCGTCACATATTACCTTCAGAACGTCCCGCTTGAGGGCAGTAGGTCACCGAACGTCCATTCACCTTGGCGGGGTATTTTCTTGGAGCCTGACCTGTTCTGTTAGGTTCGCAATGGAAGCTGCCCATTGTCCGGTGGCCGCCTGAGTGTCGCGCCTAAGCGGTTGCTAGACGGTTAGAATCACGAATATCTTACTATTATTATTAATAAAAATATGCGGGATGACTCACTTTCGTAACACTATAAGGGCGAGGAATATCAAATAATTGTTAGTGAATTTCTTCTTCGAGAGAAAAAAAAGAATAGTAATGAAGGATGCTGTTAGAATTTTCCGAAACATGTACCTGAAAACTAATCATAAAAAACACACTACCAGTAATCGAGAATTATAAAAGAAAAATATACACATAGAAATCATCAAGGGTTACATGTAACACCAAAGTTTTTACGTGGCTGAATAAAAATTCAGAAACAAAATTTATAATGGATAAATTACATGCGCACCTGTAGTTGGGTGCCAATCATCTATCTCGCTCAGATAGTTGCAAAGAATCAATCAGGTTTTCTGCTACGAGAGTTGAATAAATGGTAAAAAATGCGCTTGGTTACTTGGATAAATAATGGGTTCTTATCATTAAACGAATGATCAGAAGCACGGACAGTTAAATATCAATTAAATGTACACACCTGACGCTAAAGAATCATACAAAACAAATGAATGTGGTCGCTATAATGAAGTGCAAATAAATAATCAGTATCTCGAACAAATGAACATAAAGTGAGTACCTGAGTGGGCATGCTCTAAAAAGAAATATAACACAAAAGTTGGGACGGCTTAACTATCTCAAGGATGTGAAAAATCGCAGAACAAAAGAAGCTACCACAGCTCAACGCTGGTTTCGGAGTTTCATTGGGGAAGGCTGCAATTTGTCTACTTTCGTAGACCAGTGTCGCACACGGGTGAATAAAAACAGATGACAGGGGTCGCGGAAATGCGGGTAACTTTAACGGCATATTGCTGATGATGAGACGTTGGCGTGAAGTGCTGAACTCACGAGGCCTTCTGCCGCCCCTGCGCCAGTACTAGAGTTTGATTATCAAACTCAACAGCCAGTGGTAGACCGCATTTTTTTTTTTTTTTTTTTTTTGCTGTCGTGAGTCTTTCGACTGGTTTGATGCAATCCTCCATCCTGTGCTAACCTCTTCATTTCTACATACCCCTTACAGCCCACGTCCTCAATTATCTGCATATATTCTAATCTCTGTCTTCCTCTACAGTTTTTATCTTCAACTGTTCCCTCCACTAACAAATTAACCAATCCTGCATGTCTCAAAATATGACCTACCAGCCTGTCTGTTCCTTCTGTAAGCTTCTTCCACAAAACTTCTTTTCTCACCCATCATTTCCAAAACTCGTTCATTCCTTACTTTGTCTGTCCACTTAATTTTCAGCATTCTTCTGCAGCACCACCTTTCAAATGCTTCAATTTTATTTATTTCCGGTATTCCTAAAGTCCATGTTTCGCTACCGTAAAGTGCTGTGCTCCACACATAGAGTTTTAAGAAGTTCTTTCTAATTCCCAGATCAATATTTGAAACTAAAAGGTTTCTCTTTTCATGATGGCTCTTTTTGCTAGCGCTATTCTGCTTTTAACATCATTCCTGCTTCGGCCATCGGTTGTAATTTTACTTCCCAAGTAACAGAATTCTCTTACTTCTCCTATTGCATCCGATTCTATTTTTATATTTAATCCACTAGTATTGGTATCATTTCTGCTACATTTCATCACTTTTGTCTTGCTTTGATTTATATTCAATCCAAAATCTTCCAGGCCGCATATCTCTTTCATAAAAGTCGATACTGGGGTCGGCATCCTCGGTTCTTCGTCGAGTAATCAGCCCGCAGCGTCTGTCTACGTGAGTGTCGACTGAAGAGGGGATTCCTAAAAAAAAGAGGAGATTCCTGGATAACCGGGAGACTCACAGCAATACCGGAGTCCGTGCTGTATCTTACGTTTACCACGTAGATTGAGAGAAAATAAAACCAGTCTTCCTTTGTCATTATAAGATAAGAGAAATAATGTATGAGACAAATGTGTAACTAGGCGTCACCCAATTGGCCACTAATTTAAACACCTCATAGTTATCATAGGTGGAGATGGATTCGTGTGCTCACGTTCTGCTGATCGATGTTAAACGGGTGGAAATTCATCTTTCCGCTTGACCACTGATAATAGCATCCATTTTAGAACTATGCGGTACATGTTCTGTTTTTCAATCATTACCACTGATTTATATTATTTGTAAATGTGTCTGAGGCCTACTCAGCACAATTTCTAGACTGTAAAGCATACTCCCATCAAAATTTGGTAGCTGTGAGATGAAGATTTTAAGTTGAAGATACTAAATACTCAACACAGGCAAAACAACAGATCAGAAGTGTGCAAAAAAAAGTACATAGATTATAAATGCGAGTATAGGACACTGGAAGAAATTCACCCAACGATGGACATATTAATATTATACGAGAACCCATTGAAGATGGAGGTAACCAAAGCCAGTAAAGAATCATTGGGCATATGGAAAGATCTCCACAAAAACCCTTGGATCACAGAACATATTTTAGAGTTGATAGATCGAAGGAGGAGGCACTAAAATGCCCAAGATGAAGATGGAAGCCTGGAGACAACTATTTTAGTTATAATACAGTATAATCAATAAAAGTCAGAGAAATGGCCACAAGTATGAAGACAAATGGCTTTCGGTAAAATAGAAGCAGTTCATAGAAGTGTTAAACCAGATATTTAGTCTTGACATAGACGGCTCTGTTTGGAAACTTTAATTTGGAAATAATAGTAGAGTAACACAAAGATTAGAAATATTAATAATATAATCATGGATGGAGGTTGTAATTGGTATGTTGAGATGAAGAGCTCAGGATATAAAGGAGGACTGCATCAAACCAAGCGAGGAGGATTGGGGGAGGGGGGAGAGGGGGAACTGACGAAAGAAATAAAAAAGAAACTGCAAGATGGATATTGTAGCCAACGTAGAATGTAGTGACAGCAGGTCTTCAAACCAAGATTTCACAGGTATAAAGGAGAAACAAAGGACTAAAATAGTACGGAAATTGTCAACATGAACGAGGGAAGCAGGATGACATTACCGTTCCTTTTTGTAGTGTGCAGACTGATCCTACTTGTCAGGTGCAAGGATAATAACCAACAAAATACTCATAATGGGAAGGTTAGGTCAGGTAGACTGTGATGTCAGATGCAGCCATTATTAGGATATTGTTATCTGCTACTTTACAGACCATCAGGACATTTGACAAACAACCCATCCGAAATATACACCCTGTTTAATTTCTGGAAGTTGTGGAACATTTTCCTCAGTTGCTGATAATAATGATAAATGAATACTGCTGATTAGCAGTTTTATCCACGTCAGAGATCTCATGCTGCGATATCACATTTTTTGATTCCGATGTGTCAAACGTCGTTCAGACAAGTAGTGAGTGATGATAAAATCAATCGTTTTTTCTTTCAATGATTTGTTTGGGTTCTTGTTAACTACTTTATTCGAATAAAATTACTCATTTTATTTAATTATTAGAAGGTCTGTCAAGTTAATTAGTAAGTAGCACATAGTCAACTTTTACAAGGTGGAACCAAGGATCCACAACTTCCAAAATCTTGCAGTGTTTTCCACTCAGTGCCTTACCAAAGTTACAGGAGAAGATACACTGCAACAAATTCGAATACGTTACGACAAATGAATTAAGTCAAATCCCAGCTGGCAGGTCGGTTGAAAATGCTGCCAGTCGATTAAAGAAACTTGTACAAAACTCTGACGGTTTACTTGTCGGCTCCTCAACTGTAAAAGCTGCAAAAGAATTAAACAGAACAAATTATCCAAAAAAACATACGTACTTTCTACTGAGAAACGCTGTGATTATTTAAGAAAATATTTCTCAAAATTCGATTCACAGATTTCTTTCCACAATTATAAAATGAAGGCCTAGTTATGTGTCTTTTACAGCATTATAAATTTCTTACTACAATGGAAAAGGTGTCTCATTGCTCCATCAGTTTTGAACAAATTGAAAGGAAAAGCATTTTGTGTGTGTGAGTTCGATCTTAACTGCCCAAGCTATCGTGCTCACAAATAATCTATCTTGCAATTTCAAAACCGTGAAAGTGCGTGTCGAATCTCTGGCTTTCACTGTTCCTTACTTCAGTCACCTTAAAGCCGCGTTCCCACGATCTCTTGTAACGAAGGCTAGATGGGACGGGACGGGGCGAATACTCAACCACACGCCATGGGAACAGGGCCGCCTCTGCTAGCGGGGACGAGATTAGGGATTGCAATCCAGCAAAGCGGGATCCCGCAATCCCGCGGGATCCCGCATCATTAGACAGTCTGGCGGATCCCGCACAAAATTAAGCGGATCCGCAATCCGCAAAATCCAACGGAATCATGTTTCAGTCTGCGTGACTCGCTGCCCCAATCGGTCTCTATCGGATGTTTTACACTGTTTTCCTGTACCAGAGCAGTTGGCATTTGACTCACGTGAACAAACGTTTGTTTTTGTCAACCTTCGTCATTCGTAAGTAAATAAATACACTTTTACGAAACTTATGTTTGTTTCTAGTAAACATTTATGTAATTTGAGTTATGGTGCGTATTTAGTACGATTTTCTAACTATATAATTGTTTTTTAAGTGTCGCACACGTTATCTGAACTACACGGTTACAGCTTTTTATTCACGGTTTCATTATTCCCATTTTCTGTATTTGCAGATAAAGTAATTGTGACAATTTCCTAATTTGCGGCTGAAAATTTGATTATTCGTTGATATGAAACTAATGTTATCGTAATTTTAACGATCGCGTACTTATTTATTTAACAGCTATCAAAGGAAATTGTATATCCTTTGACTTATTGATGTTTTGGCCGCTGCCTCAATGCGTTTCTTTGACGAAAGCCACCTGCTTACATGTGCCGCTCAGGCTTTCGATTAATCCCACTTGTTATTATTTCGACTAAAGGTAAAAAAATTATAATGAAATTTTCAGGGGTGTATCGACGAATTGTGTTGTAGGAAAACCATACTTCGACGGCTGCCTCCGCCGTCTTCCTCACGTGTGTAATTTCGTGTGTTTGTAATGAAATCCGGAGATACAACCTATGAGGAATTCACTGCAATCATTCACCGAGAAAGTCTCCTTTCTTACTAAAAAATAATAATTTCCACTCTAAAAACGTCGTTACGCCAATTAAGTAAATCTGAAATACTTGACAGTTTAGACAAAAAGTTATGAGATTTTGTTCTGAGCCAAGTCTCCATTTTACAGAGTATATTCACTTCACTTTGTGAAATGGAATGCTTTCTCTCGGCGTTATGGAATGTTTATATAATTTTTTTTAAAAAAAACCTCTGGTAACTTGGCCATTAAGCAAACCATATTTTTAAACTTATGTGATGTATTGTAAGGCACATAATATGACCTCAGACTCAATATTTTCCATTCTTATTATTTATTTAAAAATTGGTTTAGATTAAAAAACAAAAATGTAAAACCTCGAAATACACTTAACACACGCTAAAAGTTTTAATGTCATTTTGCCAATCAAAATATTGTTAACTGTTAATTTTTATCATTTAACATTAAAAATTATTTATTAATTTAATTATTATTTAATTTATTAACGTTTTTAAGTAACTATGTTTTAAATATATGCGTTAAAAAACTGTCTGTACCAATCCCGCACGGATCCCGCGGGATTGGCGCAAATCCCGCGGGATTGAAAACACTGCGGGATTGCAATCCTTAGACGAGATGCAGCTACCCACTCTGTGTCGGTAAACATCACAGGCGTGTGTAGCGGTGCGCTGTTACCATCGGTTTGCAGCAGCGGTGCGCACGCCTTCTGTTGCTGTAAAGTGCTCTGTGCCAATCGACACAAGGCAACGTGGTGGGGAGGTGGCGGCCAGGTAAGCGAGGGCTAACCTGCGGCCCGCGCTCGTCCCTACACTTCGGCTAATGAGGTCCCGTCCCGTCTCGCCTTCGTTACAAGAGATCGTGGGAACGCGGCTTAACGGATACTGGTGTATGGGGTAAGAAGGCAGTCACTGGGAGTAAAAATCAGCGCTTGGCGTATTTTCAGTTTAGGGGGCGTCCATAAATTACGTGAGGTCAAATAGGGGGGGTGGTCCGGCGAAATCTCACCAAGGGGGTGGGAAATCTCACGTGAGGTTTCTGAAATTTCTTTGGATTGTAGAGCTAAAAAAAAAAAAGGTCTACAAATGATGCGACAGTCGATTTTAGTGGGGTATTTCGTCGAAAAGTGGGGGTGTAATCGGCTTCTGAAGGGGTGAGACTTAAAAAAAAGGTTTCAAAAAGTTGCGAGTGCGATTTATAAAGGGGGGGGGGGGATCTCACGGACCAGATCTCACCAGAGGGGGTGGGGGAGGGGGTCCAGAAACCCGGAAAAACACCTCACGTAATTTATGGATGCCCCCTTAGGTGACCGACTCCTCTCCACGCCCCTTCAACACCATGCCGCGTCGCAAGAGCAATCAAATTTGTTATTTTGTTACCTAGTGGGTAGTACCTATCCGACCCGCCAGTGTAACTCAGTGCGCTGAGGATGTATGTACAGTGGCTGGGCACGAGCCAGGCCGTGCTGACAGCTGTTTCCAGGCGGTTTTCCGCAGCCATCCGTCTCGTAATCTACACATTTCACAAACAAAAAATACACTTATCATACGCTGAATATAGTTACATGTTTTAAAGACAGACGGTAACACTTCACTTCGCCCATTACTACTTAGCATGATATGTCAGTAATTATAAAATGCTTGACTCCAGCAAGGCATGCGACCTTAAAGTCATAGCTCCAAATGACGATGCTAACGATAAGTAAACTCATCGAAGGAACCCGAACCCAATGTTGCGAAAAGGTGGAGAAGGAGCAGGTAGTACCTACACTATCAATTACGATGAAATGCATTCTGAACTAAGAGCAATTTCAATAAAATAGTGTTAGTAACCAAAACATAAAAATTTGTGCTTGTGTTGATCGCAACGTACAAACTACATTAGATGTAAGTATTTGTTGTTTTTTACCATAAATACAGCATATGCTCGATAATGGAGACGAAACAACGTTCTAGATAATAGGTTAGTAATAAAATTAGTTTAAATCTGACTTCATTGGCAACCACCGAGCGTCGAGGGTGAACGGTAATGTACGGGCTTCGCATTCAGGAGGACATGTGTTCGAATCCTCGTCCGGTCATCCAAATTTCTGTTTTCCATGGTTTCCCGATATCACTCTAAGTTAATGCCGGGATGATAGCTTCCAAAAGGCCATAGCCGGATTCCTTTTCATTTCTTGTCCTCACTCTTTTCCCGCCTCTAGCGACATCGGCGAGGCGCCAAACAATAAGTAAAAATATAAGGAATCATTGTCTGCGTCTCACATCTTTATTTTCCGATTTTTTTTTAATTTTTAATTTTTTTTACAAAAAGAAGAAGAATTACGAACTCTAAGCAAAGATACCCCAAATGCTGACAACGGAAAAAAATTCCTCTACATGCATAGGATTAATTAAAAATACATTTTTACAAAATTTTAAATACGATATTCAATTTTGGATCAATGCAAAAAAAAAAAAAAGACAAACGGAGAAAATGTGAAGGTTGTAACGTTTTTTCTTGATGAATAATGGGTCCTTCAAGTATGGACAGACAGAGTAGAGAAAAAATTTGGATGCTATATACCTGTCGATAGGGAAAACTGTTAAGATCTGTTACTTTAAATATTTAGCTATTTCGAAATTGTTTGATCTCTTAAGTGACTCATATCAATAAGTACGAACCAGTGTGTTACCTATACATTTTATAAAATACGAATTCCGGATGATTTAAATTTAAATCCCCTTAACAAAATTCGACCCCTTTTAATTGGCGTTTCTTTGCCAAAGTATATTCTCCAACCGGAATTTTATGCAGCGGTCGTTGTTAATGCTCGTCACAGCGATAATGTGCGCTCACAGGAAGAAGGCCTTTCGCTATTGTTAATTTTTCATTTTGTAGTAATAAGGTTGGCAGACTGGGATGTGCTCCCCACCATTTCCTGGTGGCTGTGTTGGTAATTGCCTGCTCGATGCAGCAGGGCTGAGAGTGCTATAACTGGTGGAGGGATGGGACCCCTTCAAAGCTTTGTCATGTCCTCCTTTGAGCTTTTTTCTGCATTCTTTTTTTATGGCCAACCTGGCCCCTCGTCATTGAATAAGCTTCCAGCTCTACTGTCACTCTTTGACCGTTGTCCATTCACTTTATGCATCGACTTACGGAAATTGTCCGCGATGGACTTCTGTCTCGAAGATAATGTGTGGCGCCGATCCATGTTCTACATCAGTTCTCTTTCAGCTACCACCACCTAGAATTCCAAGTTTTCTAGAACATTCTTTGTGGGAAGTACATATGAATGCTGTATGTGATGCATCTTATTGTTCACAAAATCTCTGATAATCAAAGTGGTCATTAAGTTAGCAAATTGCTGAGAACATTGCTTGGCAGTTTAAAATTAAATTATTGTCCTACCCGTTTCATCTCGCAGTTACGATAGGATTAAAATGCTTCTTAGATACTGAATTTATTATTAATTAACGATGAAGCTTTACTCTATTGGCAGATATCTGTTATTGTATCAGATGAATTTTTACTGTAAATCCTCTCACAGTTTAAGTAAATTCTTCAGCAGTTCCCTCAATTGTGTATTTTAGTCCCTGGTTCCCTAAGCCATAAACGAATATTTTCCCACTCTCTTATGCCGGAACTCGAATGTTTGTTTTTAACTATTTCTTCTTTTCCACATACTACTCCTAATTATTTTTCCAACCTCCATACGTACTCCATCACCGATATGTATCTTATATACACCAAGAACTCTCTTCGCCAAAGTCTTATCTTTCAACTCTCAAGCAATCTTTACCCCATTAGAAATTTAGATTTTTGTTAAATTTTTCTAATTAAATACATTACTTTATACTTCGACAAGATACAGTTTAACTGTAATTACATTTAAATGTTAGAGTAATATTATCATGGTAATGGCTGGATAAAAAATAAATAAAATAGAACTTTACGCATCAATAATTCAGTAAGTTTGAATTCTGTCAAATGTATAGTAACTAATTACCGAAAGAAACTATAGAATATTTACCAGGTGACAGTTCATATTTATGACAAAAAATTGAAAAATCATCATTGCAATCTAGACTACAAAAGAATTAAAAATGTGTATGTGTAAGTGTAGTACTTTTAAACCACACACTATAAAAACTTAGTCAAGTTAGAGGTATACGTTTTGTTACGTTAGTTTAAACATCTTTGTAGTGCGAGACAAATTTTTTAATTAAGACAGAGAAATATAAGTTTAAGACAAGAAATTAAAAAATTATATTAGCCAAAAATGGAATGATATCAAATTATAAAAATCAAAAATGTCTAGCAGCAAAAACAGTAAACTTTATCAACTACTTTCTAGAAACGATAATAATCAGAAAATATCAGTTATTTGGCATAGATATAACCATGAAGAGATGTAAGGAAATATTTAGTTTGATGTGCAACATTAAAGATTTTAAGTAAGAACGAAACTGAGTCGGCAGTTAGGCATTGCTACAACTGCAGTAAGTTTTTTTTTTTGCTGTTGTCAGTCTTTCGACTAGTTTGATGCAATCCTCTATCCCTTCCTATCCTGTGCTAACCTCTTCATTTCTACATACCCCTTACAGCCCACGTCCTCAATTATCTGCTTCATATATTCTAATCTCTGTCTACCTGTACAGTTCTTACCTTCGACTGTTCCCTCCACTAACAAATTAACCAATCCGGCATGTCTCAAAATATGACCTACCAGCCTGTCTCTTCTTTCTGTAAGCTTCTTCCACAAACTTCTTTTCTCACCCATCATTTCCAAAACTCGTTCATTCCTTACTTTGTCTGTCCACTTAATTTTCAGCATTCTTCTGTATCACCACATATCAAATGCTTCAATTTTCTTTATTTTCGGAATTCCTAAAGTCCATGTTTCACTACCATAAAGAGTTTTAAAAAGTTCTTTTTAATTCCTAGATCAATGTTTGAAACTAAAAGGTTTCTCTTTTTCATGATGGCTCTTTTTGCTAGCGCTATTCTGCTTTTAACATCATTCCTGCTTCGGCCATCGGTTGTAATTTTACTTCCCAAGTAACAGAATTCACTAACTTCTCCTATTGCATCCGATCCTATTTTTATATTTAATCCACTAATATTGGTATCATTTCTGCTACATTTCATCACTTTTTCAGTAAGTAGCAGTTACATTTTACAAAAATGTTGAATAGGTTGGTACGTTTTGTCACCACAAGAACGTGCAGTTATATTTAATTATTATCTATAAAATAGTATGCCAGAAATTCGAAAGAGAGAAGCGGGGAGGGCTGTTAGTAACCCTCATTGGCGATATCTGCCCATCAGTCTGTATGTTTGCTTGTTGTAATACTGTCATTACTGTTAACTGTATTACATTTCTTGTTACACATCAGGAAACTTCTTGCTTCGATGTTGGAATTTTTTTTGGTATTTTCACTCACTCATTTACTTCCTTTTGCTAAATTCATTGGTAATTTTGTTGATCATTGGTTGAGTAATAATTTCGGCATCATAAACCGGAGGCCTTCAGATCCGTGCCGCTCGATATTTCAGATAATTTTGTTGTTTACAGGAGCTGCTTCTATACAAAACTTTTGGACGGCTGTTTCGAACCTAATCAGCAACTTGAAAGTGTTGGCTAGACCTATTGCGGGCAGGTAGAGGGCTCGTTTTAAAACTTACTTTTGGAGCACCTGTAGCTTCAGTAGATGGGTTGCGGTAGCCTCTTCCACGCGTACTTGAGGGCTTGATAAACTTGTTCTTTGCGGCGTGGTGGTAGTGTCGAGCTGAAGTTCAGGGCAGGGTACAGCGTGCCCAGCCATATTTCCGCCCTGAGTTTAAAGTTTTCTGCATAATGTTTTCAAGTCGTCAGTAATTCGACATTTTTTTAAAAAAAATATTGTATGCAAATTTCATTTTCCTCACGTGGATCACAGGAGGCGAGCTAATGTAAGCCCTCAGGGATCTTTTTCGGTAAACCTAACCTACCCCTATCTGTCCCATCAGTATTTCGATGTATTAGACTTCCTTACATGGTTAGTAGTAAACACTTTGACTATACCCATGGTCAGCCATATTGGCGGAAGGCCTTCGAATGTGCCGTTGCCAAAACGTGCACTTGACAGTTAAATTCACCTGTTTGTTTGTAGTATTAGTCTGCGCATTGAAGCTCGTATTAAGCAGCACGGGACGATCAGCGTTGCCATTTCTTGTGTTAGTGAGCGCTACGCGAGGATGTTCCCAAATGCGGCAACAGCGCGTTCGCACCCACCCGCCAGTTTCCCTAAACACAGCTATAGGAGCAGCAAATTATGTTTCGTTGTGCGCCATTCACGGAATAACAATCGCACGTAACTTCAAAGATTTCAAACATTGTGCAGCTCAGGATCCCAGAAGTAAAGTGGGTAAATCTTATCTTGACGCGGCATCGTGAAGCTGATGGATGAAGAATCTGTTTGTTTCGTTAGTTCTGGTCGGATTTTGATGGGTTTTTGAACTGTGTACGGCCCACAGTCCCAGGAGTAACATATGTCATGTTTAATTTTGATGTTACGTCGAAAAGCTGTGAAATTAAGATTAGTGCTTATAAAATAATATCCAAACTTTTGCCCCGATAACGAACCAACCGTATCGAATTATTCTGAATTGAAATCATTGGTAAACGAAACTGATATCCATCATCATCAATATTTTTAACCGACTTCAAAAAAGGAGGAGGTTCTCAATTCGTCTGATTTTTTTTAATGTATGTTCAGCGATATCTTCGCCAATTTTGAACCGATTTAAATGAAATTCTTATAGTGGATAGAGTATACCTCCAAAGTGGTCCCATATGAATTTAATTGAGAAACCACCCCTTCTACCCCTTTACACCCCTTAAATTTTATACAAACCCACACTTTTTATCCGATTTTGATGGAACTTTGGAAATGTATAGTAAAAAATAAACAGAAAATACTGCCAACTTTTCGTTTGAAAAAACCGAACCCCTATCCCCCTATACAACCCTTAATTTTTGCCAATGTTCTTTATACAAAGCTAAAGTCGACACCATTTAACTGATCTCCATTAAAATTGGCATGTAATTTTTCGTGGAAAAGGTTTCTGACCCAAAAAAATAAAAAAACACCCCTATCTCCCTTTACACCCCTTAATTTTTATACAAACCCACATTTTTTATCCGATTTCAATGGAACTTTGGACACGTATAGTCAAAAATAAAGAGAAAAATGCTGTCAACATTTGGTTTGAAAAAACTGAACGCCTCTCACCCTATCCACCCCTTAATTTTTGCCAATGTTATTTATACAAAACTGTAGTCGACATCATTTAACTGATCTCCATTAAAGTTGTCATATACATGTAATATTTCATGGATTAGGTTTCTGACCAAAAAATAAAAAAGCCACCCCTTTACACACCTTAATTTTATAGAAAACTATATTTCATATCTGATTTTGATTGAACTTTGCCAATGTATAGTTTCAAACAAACAGAAAAATCTTGTCAACATTTGGTCTGTCAAAGCTCAACCCCTCTCCCTTTGTCAATGTTTTTTTATATATATAAAAAGCTACAGTCGCCACCGTTTGACCTATTACCATGAAAGTTGGCGCTTATATGTATTTTTTCACGAGGAAGGTTTCTGACCAAAACATAAAAAACCACCCCTACTCCCCATTAAACCGTTTAATTTTTATACAAACCCACAGTTTTTATCCAGTTTAGATAGGACTTAGCAAACTTTTATGTAAAACAAAGAGAAAAATAATGCCAGCTTTTGGTTTGCAAAAACTGAACCCTTTTCCCCCTTTCCGCCCCTTGACTTTTGTCAATTTTCTTTTTGAAAAGCTACAGTTGACACCATTCGACCGATCTTTATGAAAGTTGGCACATATATGTATTTTTTTAGGGAGAAGATTTCTGACCAAAAAATAAAAAAAACTACCCTAGCTCCCCTTTTACATCCCTTAATGTTTGTACAAATCTATATTTTAATTCGATTTCGGTGGAACTTCGCATGTGTATACTTTAAAGCAAATAGAAACATAAACATACTACTCACATTACTTTGACAAAAACACAAACCTATTCCCCTTTCTACCCCTTTAATTACTGTCAATGTTCATTATATAAAACATCCGTTTCTATCTGATTTTGAAGGAAGTATGCACATGTATACTTCAAAACAAACAGAAAAATACTGTCTGTATTTGGTTTAGAGAAGCCAAACCTCTCTCCCCCTTTCCACCCCTTTAATCTACATAAAGCACAATTTCTATCTGATTCTGAAGAAACTATGCACACATAAAAATACTTAACAATTTCGTTTAAATTAGATTGCAGAAGCCCAGACCCTCTTCCCTTCTACCCCCAACCCTCCTAATTTCCAATGTTCTTTATAGATACCTATCGTTTTTAACAGATTTCGATGGAACACTGCAAATGTATACTTAAGAACAAAGAGAAACATTCTGTTTACAAAACCCAACCACTCATTCCATTACCCCATTTAATTTTTGTAAATGTTCATTACACAAAACTACAGTTTTTATCTGGTTTCGATGGAACAAAGAGAAAAATTCTGTCCACACTACCTTAACCAAAACCTAACTACTCTTCACCTCCATACCCCTTAATTATTTTTTTGTACAAACCTAAAATTTTTATATGATATCAATAGAAATTTACAAACGTATACTTTAAATCAATCAGAAAAGACAGTCTACATTTTGTATACAAAAGCCCAGTCCCTCTTCTCCTTTACCCCCATCGTTTATAATTTCCAATGTTCTTTACAAAATCCACAGTTTTAAGTACCGTCAAAATCAATTAAGCTATTTTTAAGTCATTGCAGAATATATAAAAAAGGTATGTGTCCTAATGTCTCAACATGTACTTCACATTTCATCTTGGACCCCGAGCATTTACGTTGTGAAAACCAATTAAATATCTATATTTTCTGTGTGATGCCGGAACGAACAGATATATTCCAGAGACAGATTTGTGTATGTGGTATGTATTAATGTCCAGATGTTACAAGTTTCGATTATCGAGCAGCAGCTTTAACAGATGTTATGATTAGATCGAAACACAGCCTGGATCAAAATGAAAAATGACATTCCTTAACACAGCTTTCCAATTCACCCCATTCTGAAAGTTGTTGTAACGACAGATTTTTAAAAAAAAAAAAAAAAAAAATTCGCTTTAACCACTGAGCTACCAGGAAGATCGCAAAATGAGAACTGCTGCGGCATATTTAAATACAAATTAACTGTAATACCACTAAAAATTTAAAAATAAAATAATTGTTTAGAAAACATAAAAACCGCCTTCAAAAAAGGGGCACTAAAATTTTTAAAATAACTTTATACCTTGCTTAGAAGAATGTAAATTTAAATGGACAGTATTTTACATTACTGTTATTGAAATTGTTACATTAATTAGTTATTTTTGGAGTCGGTGCCAGCCAAAGCAAGAAAAACAAAAAGATACAAATAATAATACATTAAAAACATCATGTTACTACTTACCTACAATTAATTCTAGAAACATTTTTCAGCAAAACTGAATCATATAGATGATACACCGATATTATACTAACTATAAAGTGTTTACTGCATGATGCAGCCTACCAGCTGACACTGTAGCGCCAGAGATATGCCTGGTAACCAACGAGGCCGAGCCACAGATAACAAACCGTTAATTTGTTTCCCTAAGCTGTCTTCCGCAATAAAAGTATGTTCCTCACGACATGCTGTAAAAAATTTGGAATTTTTGTTCATACTCTCGGTTCACCTCGAACACCAAATAAAGTTCAGTAATTCGATCTGCGCGATCTGACAGCTGGAACCGACTCCAAAAATAACTAATTAATGTAAAAATTTCAATAACAGTAATGTAAAATATTGTTCATTTAAATTTACATTCTTCTAAGCAAGGTATAAAGTTATTTTAAAATTTTTAGTGCCCTTTTTTTGAAGGCAGTTTTTATGTTTTCTAAACAATTATTTTATTACTCGATTCTGACCTCATTGAATTTCTCATTGTATTTGCGACATTCGTGACTGTAGCTTTGGATATCAAATTAACCATTTCAGTTACTAAGAAAGAGGATCTCACATCTCATAACCCTTTGTAAAATTAAATTAAAACAATAGTTATAATGAATGTAGTGATGGGCAGCAGATAGTATTAAATCTTATATCTTTAAACGAGCAATTCTTGTATATATATATATATATATTTCGGATCTCGGAAACGGCTATGACGATTTGGATGAAATTTGATATTTAGATAATGTTTTGACTTTTAAGATTACCTAAATAGTTGTCTTCCGTACAAAAAAGCGAGTTTGCAAAATACAAACAATTTTTTCACTTGATATCTCGAAAACGGCACTAGCGCCATCTCGTAGACAATTCAGGTACCAGAAAGCCTACAAATAGATTCTCTCTGATTTCAAAGAATATTTAAACGAACAGTTCTTGTATACTGGCTGAGGCGTGGAAATAGTAACATTGCAAGTTTAATTGTAAAACATTTAAAAAGGAAGATAATTAAAAATTTATGATTGGTTTTGTCAGAGGTGATAAACTTCTTTGAAAATAATATTACCGGTGCCAGTTATAAACTAATCACCGTTTACTTTTTGACCGTAAAAAGTGGTTGTTAGTTTGTCATTAAATACTACCACGCGAGATATGAGCATAGTTTTAGCGGAGTGAATTGATTTAGCACTGATGATGTTCTATCATTACCGTGACGTCACAATCTGATGATGAATTCTTATAGAACGCGACGAAACATATCGAAAATAAAGAATAAATGTTCTTGATATCTCGCTTGGTTTACGAGATATAGCATGTCAAAAATCAGTTATAGGTATAGTTCCTTGTGCTTTTGGCGACGTTTCTTCTGGTCCATGCTGTATTTCAACCTAACAACAACCATTTGGAACAAAATAAAACATTAAAAGTACATTTCCACCGTATCGACATAGTGCTTTTGGTGGATTCTTTTTCTGGTCCAGGTCGTATCTAATCCTAACCTCTTCACTTGAGGTATCAGAAAAATAAATTCTTTATTTTCGATTTTTCTCGACGAGTTTCATACGAATTCATCATCAAACTTGTCTGTGACGAAATTTATCTTCTGGTCCAGGTCGAATTTCAACCAACCACGTCAATTTTGCGATATGATATCTCGACAACTAAGCGAGATATATAAATTTAAAAATATTTTGTACTTTAAATTTTTCTCGTCGAGGTACATAAGAATCCATCATCAAGGGTTTTCGTAGAATGCCCTGAATTAACACAAATCTCGCAGCGTTAATCAATCCCTGACTGGCATTAAGATTTCTGTTTAACATACCTAATAATAGCATTTTTCTTTGAAAGCAATTTATGAGGCGGTCTCCCAAATGGATCTAACGATTTGGATGAAATTTCATATGTAGATAGCGTTTTGCTATTCAAGTTTTTAACACGATTAAAAAAAAAAAAAAAAAAAAAGGTTGCAATTTTTGTATTTGGTTTCTCGAAAACGGCTCTAACCTCATTACGTAGAAGGTTCAGGTACCAGTAAGCCTAATGATGTTAGTGAAGTTTCTCTTTGGTTAACTGTGCACCTCAAAACGCCTAGGAAGTCTTCAAGCCTTTTACTTTAATCAAACTTTACTCGAAATCTTGGATATTAAATAGAAATCGAAAGATGCCGAGCGAAGATCGGTCACCCAGGTACTTAACTATTGAATAGTGTAGGATCAACAGCCGCAGGTATAGTGCTCTGACCGAGCTTAGGGGTGAATGGTAACGCTCTGAACTCACATTCGGGAGGACGCTGGTTCGAATTCCCATCTGGCCATCTAGATTTGGGTTTTTCATGGTTTTCCCAAATCACCCAAGGCGAATGCCGGGATGGTTCAAAAAGTCCATGCCCGAATTCCTTCCAGTTCTATGCCCTTAGTCCTCGAAGTCAATGAGGCATAAATCCAGAAAAAAAAATAGAAGTTGTGTCCTGATGTATTATACAGGCTTATCAGCAATTTACCCTTTTATTAAATGTTCTATTTTTTTTTACGGTATTGATTGATATTTGCAATTTATGGATAGCTGTTAACTTTACAGAAAAGTAGGTTTACTTGACACCTATTTTGCGATATTTTTGGAATTCTCGATTGTTTGGTGAAAATGCTGCACTATGACCAACTGACGTAATTGTGTTTCCAGGACACTTGGTACCCATTTTTCGAGATGTTTGGAATTCTCGATTGTTTGGTGATAATGCTGCATTATGATTAGCTGACGTACTCGTGTTTCCAGCACATCCTGTAGTTTCGATATCAAGCGTTCCTTGGCTACGAAACTCTGTCTGAAAATGTAAGAATTCCTGTTGCAGCCATCAGAATGTTTCCATAAGTCAGTAATCTTTGTGTGTTGTGTCCTTTGATCAATCTTTTGAGGTGTATGTCTGATGGGAACGTAAATTACGACACCGAAGGTGGTGGGTGAAAGGTAACAGCATGACCTCGCTTTCGGAAGGACGCTAGTTTGAATCCTCCTCCGGCCATCTGTATTTCTGTTTTCCATTGTTTTCAAAAACACTCCAGGTGAATGCCGAGATGGTTCCTTCAAACGGCCATGGTCGAATTCCTTCCAGTTCCTTGCTCCCGACGTAGACGAAGCGTAAAACCACTAGCAAAAAAGAAATATAAAATAAAAAAAGGTAATGAAGTTTATCGTGTTTAATTTGTGCCGAATAACCATACGTTATAGTTAGTGACTTGTAGTTTCACTTTGGCGTAAAGAGGTAGACTTACGTGTCCACTATTCGCGCCAACAATACCAGAAATACTCAAGAACCAGTGATGAGTCTGTACATGTCAGGAGTAATGTCAATCAATGTAACTGAAATCTTCATACTGCTCAACCTGACAAGGCTGTTATCTAGTATCCTCATACATAGAAAGAGAAACAGTGGCTCTATAGACCTTGAATGTCAGAAATATAAGGCTATACACATAGGACAGACATAACTACAGTTCCAAACTAGGCACAACGATCACATGAGAGTAATGAAGTACAGTAACCATTTCACAGTCACCAAAAATCTCATAGGAATGATCATGTACAAATAGACATCAACGAAGATATTAAAATCTTTACAATCAACAGCTAGAGACATAATATTCTCAACATACAGGAAAACTACCACATACTAGGAACAACAGCCAATAATAATCAGGAATTAGAAGACAACATAAACCTAACAAAACAATTTTTATCGAAATTAATAAACACCCGCTAGCAAAGTGGACACGAAAACACAAAGAACCACTAAAATACACTGAACACATACACTTGCCGTTCTTTGGATTGAGCACGCGCGGGCATGTGCGTACCCACATACAATACTCGTAAAATACAATAATCAAACTAAACTATATCCAGTCAAACGCTTCCCAAAATTTTCGCTGGCAGAACACCTACAGCAATAACAGGCAAGACGACCCTGATAACAATACAATGAAATTCTATATTGACGGCACGATTTTCCGTCGGCTGATATTCTCTCCACACTTAAATTTATCCCCATTTCCCATAAGTATTCTTTTTTCTGCGTATTGGTCCTGAATGTGATTACTATCCTCGCTACTTTCCCTTCACTAATCGGCGGTTACCAAGTAACTACTCTAAAGACATCTACACATTACTCATTACAATTAGCTCAGAAATTTTTTTTCTGAGACAGTTAAATGCTTTTGGTATATTGACTCTTCATAAGCTTTCTGTGTAATTCCAAAAAGAATTTCAAGAATCAGATATGAGAATTTGTGCTTTTCTTGTACTTTGATCTTCGAAATACGAAAAGCTGAATTACGGGGAAACTTTATGATAGAACGAGTGAGTCTTCGCTTTCATAGCTCACTTATTTCATCAAAGGATTTTTTGACTGAAGGTAGCAGAGTGTAAGGTCATAATAAGCATCAAAGAGAACAGTGAAATGAGTTCATTTACCCTTCAATGGTGTAGTACAACGGTTTTTCACGATTTTCAAAATAAATGAACTTTTATATATTAATTGTGCTTTTATTGTGCCTTATTGGTGAAATTTTAGAGCAATATTCACTCTTTAATAACATCGATACTTGTATATCACTTTATATTACACAAATGATCAGAAAATGGTGACTGACATATTGAATGACTTTATATGTGTCAAGAAGAGAGGAGAGAGGTAAATATTTTGGATATGAGAAGGCAATGGAGCTAGAAACTCCATCTGAGTGACGCGGTTAGTTAAGAATGATGCAGTTTCAGGGTTGTTATGCGTGACTAGTGCAAACTACCATTCTATCTGCGTCCAGCTTAGAGCCCCAGTGCTCATAATTTTGCGTTATATCAGAGATGCATGAAAGAGACACATAAAACAACTGTTCTCAGATAGAAATCCGGAACCTCCACAGTTTGAATGTGAAACAGGTCAAAGCATTTTACTAACTGAAGTACAAGCTGCAATAAAAGGAATGAAAGATGATAAAACCCCAGGCCCTGACAAGATAAATGCAGAATTTTTTAAACTGCTTGATGAAGATAGTACAAGGTGGTTGACCTCAGTATTCAATTACATCTACAACTTTGGCAGAATTCCTCAAGATTGGCTCAGATCAGAGTTTATTACATTACCAAAGAAACCGGGGCTAAGTCATGTGGTGACTACAGAACGATCAGCCTTATGAGCCACACATTAAAACTTTTTCTGTGAAGAATATGTATCATCTACACAGTTTGGATTCAGAAATGCAGTTGGAACACGAGAAGCTCTGTTTAGCATCCAAGTACTATTTCAACGCTGCAGAGATATAAATTGTGATGTCTATGCTTGTTTTATAGATTATCAGAAGGCCTTTGACAGGGTAAACTATCTGAAAATGATAGAAATTTTAAAAAAATATTGGCTCGGATGATAAAGACTTCAAAATTATTGTTAACCTGTACTGGAACCAGTCTGCTCATGTGAGACTGAAGGGAGATAATACGGATGAAGTAAAAATTCTTCGTGGTGTAAGACAAGGTTGTATCCTGCCTCCCTTATTATTTAATATCTACTTAATCTTTAGGGAGGCGTTGAGTGATGTGGAGATGGGATGCTGTTGAATGGAAACTGGATAAACAACATTCGCTACGCAGATGACACAGTCATTTTTGCAGACAGTCAGTAAAGCTTACAATATCTTATACTGTAGATAGAGTATCACAATGCAGCCACGAATACGGACTTGACATTAATATAAATAAGACAAAAGTAATGGTCATTGGCAAAAAACAGCATCTCTCAATGCCATATTATGATTAACCAGATGATCATTGAATGTGTATCAAGATATACGTATCTTGGCACCACAGTAAACAGCCAATGGGATCCATCTGATGAAATAAAGTCACGTATTGGTAAAGCCAGGGCTAGTTTCAATAAAATGAATAAACTTTTTAAAAGTCGTAAGTGCTGTGTGTTCTCTGTCCTGTATGGCGTAGAAACGTGGACATTAACTGAAACTAACAGTAAAAGGTTAGAAGCTTTTGAAATGAGGCTAAATCGAAGAATGTTGAGAATGCCATGGACAGACCACACCACAAATGCTGAATTGCTCCGCAAAATAAAAAAAGACTTGGAAATACTGATCACCATAAAAACACGGAAGCTTCAGTATCTTGGTCACATCAGGACGATCAATAGCCGTTATGAACATCTGCAGTCTGTTCTCCAGGGGTAAATATCAGGAAAGTGCTGTAGAAGAAGAACTTCTTGGTTAAAAAATCTAAGAATATGGACCTCCAAGACAACTTGGAGTTAATCCGAGCATCAACCAGCAGAGACGAGACAGCCAAGATGGTTGCCGACATCCGGAACGGATAGGGACCAGAAGAAGAAGAAAAACATTGTATTTAGCTTCTCGTGATTTTAATGTATACCATGGAAATATATATGTATGGATCCAACTATATTGTATTTTTGACTCATGCTGAACGCTGCCCTTGTATTAATCGAAGCTTCCACTGCAGCTGTGTCTATTACCAGAAGAGGATTCAAGGCTGCAGAAGAACAGGACAATACGGAGCCTAGATCATAGGACACTTGCTCTTATTCCGCCTATCCTTTCACCAGTACAGGTTCTTGAGGATGGGCTCTCCATCCAGTCACAATCTGAAACAGTCTTTTCCAGATAACAAATTGAAGAATGATTAATGGAGTGGTTCGCTATTTTTCATTCAGAATATCGACACCTAAAACCGCCTAGAAACGTAGTAATACGCTATAAGACTCTGCAGAATAAATTTTCGGTAAAATCTGCGATCTTGGAAGACAGTTTCTGCTGTGTTTTATCATAAATTAGTAACGAGGCACATCAATTTTTAAGCGAAGCTGTTATTATCAGCTACAAGAGAAATGGATATGAGATATAAGTCTTTCTCGGCGTATCATCGATATCCTTGGACACAACAGTCCTGATGATGGCGGCAGTGAAAGTCGCCGAAAGCTCGACAGTAGAAAATGTGATTCGGCGGCAAACCCGAGAAGAATTTATAAGAGAAATGGAGGCTTTATAAAAATGTGTGTACATGAAATTAAAGTCTCCAGTAGATTATAGCCTAAGAAAAGAGTTTGTTAAAGAATCTGACAAAGAAAAGAGGAGACAGGATTGTGGGGTTTTAAGACGCACAATATAGATAATTTCTAAGTACATGGAACAGTCGAAGAGACGAATTGTAAAGAAAAATAAAGATTGGAATACCTGTAGCAGATAATCGAGGACTTTGATTACTATGCATTCCTGAAGATGAAGATATTAACTCAGGATTGGTTGTATGCATCACATCAGTCAACGAAATGAGTTTGTCTTCCAAATTTATTGTGCCTTAGAATTATACCTTAGATGGAATCATAAGGAATTATCGCCAAATTATAACAAGTAGACTTTACAGCACCACGGAAATGAGAGTATCTCGCAGCGGAAATGAGATTGTTTGTGCGCCCTGTTTGATCAACGAGTTCCTCTCAGCAGTGTCAGTCTCCAGGAGCCAAGTGTGCCCCCTGTTTTCTCCTGCGAAGTAATTCCTTCATTCAATTAGCATCACCCTAGAAGCCGCAGTATCAACAAAGGACCAGCTCCACTGAAAACTCGCCAAATAATAAGCAACAGCGGAAGCTGCAGGCAGACGTTAAATTAAAAACAAGGAGAACAAAAGAGCAGGTCCCGGGCCAAGATTGGAAACTCGGATTCCTAACACAAAAAAAAGAGTGAAAGAATGGAAAGAGTTGCAGAAGCGCAGCGGAAACAAGAAAAAACATTCCTACGATATTAGGGCGCATTCAGCCGCGATGGCTTGCTCGTCCGAACTGGGTCGGTAATTGAGTTGTAGAGAAGGGCTGCAATTTGTCGGCAGACGACAGGACAAGAGGAATCATTAGAGCCAGGCGGACTCCCGATATGAGAGCAGTGGAATTTCCGCCAAGTCCTCAATGTGGGCCACGGGACCGGACAGAGCGGCGGAAGAGAAGGCGGGTGGGATTGTTGGTTCGTCGGTGATCCGAGGGTCTTTCACGTTTCGCGAAGTATCAGTTCCAGCCTTTTCACTGGGTAACCAGCTTCGCGTGATCTAAGGCTACCGTTGCAACACGTCTGTTTGCAAGTCTAGGACTTACATCGTACACTTTTTTCCACTCACTAAGGCAGAAGTTATTCAGGCCATCCATTTTCGAAATAATGAACTTCTGTTTCTCGACTTATTAATGTTGGATGCCGATTTGATTCCATAATCACTCCATAACTCAGTCAGAAACCTAAACTTATTTTAGGCTAATTTGTTTTCGCCCAGGAAGTTTCGCAGCAGAATCACTGTTCCCGGGAAAATGTGCAACGCATCTCTACATGTTACTGGATATCTGATTCAAGATCCAATCATCCAAAAATCAGGTTTCCATTTAAGGTGCAGAAAATGGTTAAGAATTTTTACTGCTTTCCACATATGTCATTAGAGGCAGGAAACGATTACAGACAAGGAACAGGAAGGAACCATCCCTGTCTTCACCTGAAGTGATTTCGGGAAAGCATAGATAACCGAAATCTGGGTGAGCGGATGGGGATTTGAACCTGCATCCTACCGAATGGCAGATCCCGAGACCGCTCACCTAACGGGCTCGGTAATCAGTTTGGAATATGCGTTATAGACGAATCTGTGATTCACGTGCTTGTGGCTATACCACTTAAAAAATCACCATGTGCACTTCTACACATTCTTCCGACTGATTTGCTGCTCTGAGATAATCTATACCTAACGTAGTGCAATATTCATGTCTCCCAATCAGATAAAAATTTGAGGTTTATCTACTTTAAAATATGTTTGTAGTTTTTATTACATTTAGTAATTTGAAATAAAAATAACCACACGTGACCATAACGCATGTACACAATAACGCGTATAAAATAAACATAATGCTTTTAAACATCAAATTTAGTTGTTGTTGGTTGTGTTTACATTATAACGAAGAAACTGAATGCCTGTCATGGAAGCTGAAGGCCGGAAATTGTCATTCTACTGAGACTGCGATCATATGAATCTAGGAGAGGAGCGAGAACTTCCAAAGAGATTTGAGTAACTTTAATGTGGTGTTTACTATCCACTTCGCTTCCAGTGAAAGTTCTGCTTATGCGAAGAAATTGGGAGCTCTAGCTTCACGCTTAGACGTCAGCTCCTGCATAGAGACAACATTCACTGAGAGAAATCAGAAATTGATTCCTGATCATTACTGTTCCTGCTTAATCTCGTCAGCCAAATCGGTTAGCAATCAATAACGTTTCTGTGAACACGCCTAACGAACTGGTTATCTTCAATAGCTGACACGATGAGCGCTGTCTGCAAATTTGGTGTCTCTTGTTGCTGTGTCAGACCTTACGCTCTGCAGTGTCTCTCAGAAATCGAGTTAATTCATTTCGAAGCAGATCAAAAGCTGCTCTCCGAACGGACAATTTCCTGTTCTCTACGAGTGTGACTTGTGTCTAGCCGGGCGCGAGACGGACCCTAATTGCGCGTTTCCCATCCCGGAGCGACATAATCAACCAGCTATCGTCGCTACGTCTCTAGAGAATGGAAGTGGCTGGAGACGCCAACTGTCTGTCTAGACATTCCGCGAACATTTTGTATTTTGCTTAAAAAAAAAGTTACTGAAACGTTTCTTTTAGATTGCTGGGCAGCTGCGATGGCAAAATGTTCCTTTATGGCATCTCTGGATTAAAAACTTTGACCTTTCGGAATAAAGAGTGATGAAACTCACGACCACGCACAAAGAGTTGCATCACTGATTTAATTGATTAATTAATCATGAAGTTACACTATCACCAGCTGGTTTTAACTTCCATTGAAGTAAAATAGTTTGTTAGTGAAGTCAGTATTTGCCCACGACTTCATCTGCTTGGAAGTGTGTTATAGTGTAAGAGTTATCTTTAGTAGTAATAACAGTAAATGTAATAAATATTGCAATAATAAAAATGTATTTAGTTTTATAACAAAAAAACAAACAATTTCACTAATATTTATCCTCTAAAAAAAGTAAATAATTTGCTGTTTGGATACTGATTTCACTTTGACGGTATGTTGATTCTATCAGTTATTTCTGCTATAAAATAGAAATTTTCGTGGAATAAAACTAATCCTACACCGTATCACATGTTTATTAAGATTTATTTTTAATTTTCACTGACGCCATATTACTGGTGTCATTATTTCAGCCGCATGTAAGTAGTTGCAACGGGTGACGTTTCGATCACGGTACAGTGCATGCACTCGTATTAATGCGAATATGAAAGAAGCTATGATTTTCGAACGGCAATATTAGTGAAGGTTGTGGTTAGGTTGAAATGCAGCCTGAATAAGAATGACAACTGACACGCTTTGTTTACGCAATGCAGTGTATGGTTCTAGGACTCCTAGTTAATTTTTAATTGAATTCATATTGCTGTCATCAAATAGTACGTAAGAAGTTCCTTACGGTGATATAAACTGCAGCCGAAAGCGTACATTACATAATCAGACTTATTTAATAACAATTCTATTTAATTAACCAACAGCGAAACATAACTTGCCAGAGAACTGCATTCAAACATTCATTTCTGAAGGTCTTCGAAGCTAGTTGACATTTAATCACTATTTACTTTTTCCTGCAGATACGACTGTAAAAAATAATTAAATAGAATAGCTTCATATTTTCTACTCCAGAGCTATTTGTTTATCATTTACATTAATTTTCGAAATTTTACAGAACTCATCACTGACCTTGTCATAACGTTCTTGTTTTGATATATGAAATCAATGTAATCGATATCTGTGGAAAGCAAAGAGAGAACGTGACAGTACCATGGAGGAAGGAATATATGGAAACGAAATACCGCTAAATCTGTGTAACTTCATATAAAAACGCGGTGGCCATAGGAATCACCCAAAAACATTGGGTTGTTTGCACTGTGTTTGCTGCTGTAAACATTTCATTTTCAATATTTCAAAGTTTTTTATAATGCCAAGTTGTGTTGCATACGGTTCCACGAACAAACAAGATAGGAAACAACCTGGAATAACGTTTCGTGGCTAAATCACATTGTAATTATTGTTCTTGAAGTATTTTATAGATAGCTGCAAGATTAGAGCCTATCGCTATAAATTTATTCATTGCTCTCAGTAGGATGATATAGTTCTCAAATGTTTGTTGGTGCAGTGTAGACAGTCATCATATGTTACTACTTTGTACATAAAAGGCTAACCTTATTGTAAACAAGTGTTGAAAGTCTAATTTAAGTTGGTCAAGTTTACATCGCTATACAGTGAATATGCATGCTTTAGTCCAGTTTCAGTTTACATTGAAAGTGTTCGATGAAATTAATTGCGATAATTTTTGATGTGTGAACTACTAAACTTGATGAAGCAAACGTTGTTGTTACCCGAAATGTAGTTCGCGATGCATTTCATGTGTTTAGATCTGTCCACATAGTTTGGGTTTGTAGTGGCAATATTAATGGAAATGCGGAGTGTACCAGAAGGGTACAAACAATATATTTATTATTAGTCGTTACTAATTTCATGAGCACCATGTTAGTGACCCAACGTGTATCGCGATGTAAACTACTACCATCTAAGCTTCTGACTTTTGATGTATGGTAAGAAGATAAATTCACTGATGTTGCTAGCAAAGTTACATAGGCCACTAACATTACAGTATCTTCTGAGTAAGTTATGAGGTCTTTTTAGTTTTTTAAAAAATAAGTTCTAAACATTGACTTAACCTAACCTAACCACCCCACTTTGGAGACAGCATATCTCGAGAACTAAGCGAGATATCAGAAATATATATTCTTCACTTTCGAGTTATCTCGTCGTGTTACATAAGAATCTATCATCAAATTTGACCTTAGGGAAATTTTTTTCTGAATTTCAACCCGAAACCCCTCACTTTTGAGACAGTATATGTCGAGAACTACTGTAAGCACGATGTCAAACACATTTTATTCTTCATTTTTTATCTGTCTCGTCTAGTTACATAATAATCCATCATAAAATTGTGGTGTGACGGTTGTCTTATGATTCCCTGGAGGTTTTTGTGCCTATTCCCCGTGTTTCTACGGCCGACCAATATGGCGGCCTCCCCACCCCACTTCTCTCGACCCGGCTTCACTCCAGTGCGTGGTGAAGGTCCCTTCCGTCATCTCCATATATTCCTTCCTCCATGGACAGTACCGGCTATGAAGTAGGATGTCCTTTGGTGTTGGTAAATGCGAATTGGTAATGACAACTCCCAAACCAACTGTTCCTTTTAAGATTCTTACAACGTTTAATTTAGTTTATTTTAGTGTTCAAAACTGAAGAACCAAATAAATGAAGTAAAAAAATAAAACAGAATCCAGGTGTAATCTTTTGTCAGTGTTTCTTGATATGAGTGCTCATTTCGAATACAGTGTGATCTGTGCGCATATTTCTCCTATATAGAAATGGTACTGAAACGATTATAAATCATAGGCTAGTTTCGCATATTTTAATATAGACTGTAAGCTCTAGAATTTTTAAAAACCAGCCAAATTGCTGCTATAGTTTTTTGAGATATGGCATTTAAAACCTTCAGACAGACGCAGCTTGCTTATAGATTTATGATTAGTTTAAAGTCACGTTTATAAATAATCTAACATATGCGCGAGTCAATTAGAGTTCCGTACTCCATTGCTCTTATCTCGATATGGTAGGTCGAAGGTTTGGTACAAAAATTAAAGCTTAACTCGTTTTCAGTTTAGGCAGCTCGACGTTGACGCTCGCACCGCTAGTGCAACGCTCGGCTTCCATAAAATTTATGATACTTTTAATATCATGCAGCGCAGAGTCTGAATTAAGAACATTTAGATAAAACAGTAAAAATATTTGGCAAACTAATCTCCAAATAAAATTTTTTGTTGTCTTTGTCACAGCGTAGAAATTGTATCACATGTAAGTATTGGTAGTTTTTACCGTTGAAATGGCAGGTATGATTGATATCAGGGACAAATGTCACGTTTATAGTTAATAGCGTTTATGAGATAAACTTGGTGCCAAAAATTGTTTAAAACGAAAAGTTGACTGCCTGACCTCTTTATTTTAAAGTGAAAACACTGAAAAAATCGTTGTCTTTTTAACGAGATCTGAACAACAATACATCAAATTTGTAATGTTTTAAATGTGCCTGGCCATATTTGAAAATATTAATATTACTAGCTGGTACCCACGACTTCGTTCGTGATTGTAAAGAATTCATATTGACAGCTATAGACATCTAACCACCCTAGTGCACGATGGGAGACTCGATAATATTACCACACACAAGTACCAGTCTTCTGCGCTATGTAGTTCCGGCAGCAAGGTAAAATATACGGATACACACAAGTCTTTGGATGAAACACGAAAATATTCATGCTCGACCAATTTCAAACACCATATCTCACACATTCCCACAGTTACCGAATTTCGGCCAACGTTGTAATAGATGGGAGACTCTGTGATACTACCATACACAAACGCCAGGGATCTGCGATTGGTAGTTTTCACTTAAAAGTCATACACCGTGACACATGCGTCTTTGGCAGAAATATGAAATTGCCGCAGGTCGACCATTTTCATCCCCCATATTTTCCACACACCCATAGCTACAGACATCTAACAACCATAGTGCACGACAACAGACACGATTCTACTACCACACATAAACACCAATGCTCTATGCTATATAGTCGTGGTACAAAAGTGAAATCTGCGGAGACACATGCATTTCGTCGAAATACGAAAATATCCTTGGTCGGCCACTTACAACTACCATATCTACCACAGTACCACAGTTTCTGAAATTCGGCCGCTGTTGTGATCGAAAGGTGACTCTGTGCTACTACTACACACAAACGCCAGTTATCTGTGATCTATAGTTTTCGCTGAAAAGTGATACACCATGACACTTTTGTCTTTGGCAGAAGTATGAAATTGCCACAGGTCGACCACTTTCAACTCCCATTTCTGCCACACCCCCATAGCTACCGACATCTAACAACCATAGTGCACTACATGAGATACGATTCTACTACCAAACACAAACAACAATTCTCTATGCTATGTAGTTGTGGCAGAAAAGTGACATATGCGGAGACAGTCGAAATGCGAAAATATCCATGGTCGGCCACTTACAACCACCATATCTACCACAGTACCACAGTTTCTGAAATTCGGCAGCTGTTGTGATCGAAAGGTGACTCTGTGCTACTACTACACACAAACGCCAGTTATCTGTGATCTATAGTTTTCGCTGAAAAGTGATACACCATGACACTTTTGTCTTTGGCAGAAGTATGAAACTGCCACAGGTCGACCACTTTCAACCCTCATTTCTCCCACACCCCCATAGCTACCGACATCTAACAACCATAGTGCACTACATGAGATACGATTCTACTACCAAACACAAACACCAATGCTCTATGCTATGTAGTTGTGGCAGAAAAGTGACATATGCGGAGACAGTCGAAATGCGAAAATATCCATGGTCGGCCACTTACAACCACCATATCTACCACAGTACCACAGTTTCTGAAATTCGGCCGCTTTTGTGATCGAAAGGTGACTCTGTGCTACTACTACACACAAACGCCAGTTATCTGTGATCTGTAGTTTTCGCTGAAAAGTGATACGCCATGACACTTTTGTCTTTGGCAGAAGTATGAAACTGCCACAGTTCGACCACTTTCAACCCCCATATCTCCCACATCCCCATAGCTACCGACATCTAACAACCATAGTGCACGACAGGAAAGACGATTCTACTACCACACACAAACACCAAAAGTCTATGTTATGTAGTTGTGGTAGGAAAGAGAAGTATACGTCGATACGAATTTTTGGTCGAAATATGAAAACGCCCTGCACTGACCAACTGTAATCATTATATCTCCCACATCCCCACAGCTATCGGCATTCGGACAACGTTGTGCACGACAGGAAACTCCATGCTACTTCCACCCACAAACATCAGTGATCTGTGCTACGTAGTGGTGGCTGAAAAGTGAAATATAGGAAAAAACATGTCTATTTTTATATATATATATATATAAGATTTGTTTATTTGGCTATCGTATGACGAAGGTAAATATAGTTGTGTACATCACAAGCTCGTTTAATCTTACGTCTCTAAATCTAATGCTTTAATCCGTTCAATTACTGTAACCGATTCATGGTGAATGTCCTTTTCTTTGTCTTTTTAAGCCCGAACAGAACAGTCAGAAACGATATGATGGATTGTCTGTGAGGTGGCTCCACAGTCACAATCTGCAGAACTAGCCCTCCCCCTTTGTGTAGGGCAGGGTGGCCAACCCGCGGCCCGCGAGGTTCGTCACACTTTTACAAAATATATTTATTTGATAATGGCCAGAGTAGTGAAAACCAATGTATTAAAGAAATACATTTTTTGTGCACCCATATTTTCCAAATTTATTTCATTTATATTTATAATTTTTAATATATCATTTATACTGTTATATATTTCTTTACAATGTGCGTTGAGTATCATTATTATTATATTATATATGTTTAAATATAAGAATAATAGAAACACAATAATAATAATTCATTATATTTCAATTTTTTGCTCCAAAATATGTATATAGTGGGTTAAATCTAATATGGCTATATATATTTTCATATGCGGCCCGCGGAATTATAATGCATTTCCAAAGTGGCCCGCAAGATCATTTGGGTTGGCCTCCCCTGGTGTAGGGTGTTAACGCATCTGACTTTTTTTAATTTATTGTTTTCCGGTCAAGGAGCCATTTAACCTGCCTTTATACATATTGCATTTTATATATAAAATTTTACGTTTAACATTTTATCTATCATATATATAAATAATTTTTAACTAGATTTTTCTTTGCGTAAAAAGTTTATTAGAAACTGATATATCTTCGGTTGATTTGTAGCAAGCAGAATGGTACTGATGTTGGAAGAGATACTTGAAGCGATATTAGTATGGGTGTAAAAGTTTTGCGGCAAATGGAATATTTATTGCATTTGAAAAAGATGTGATTTAAGTCGGAAACCATTGGTCTATCTACTACATACAGAGTCCGCCACTTCTATTATATAAAGATGGCTTATCCAGAAGTCTCGATTCGTGTTTCACACAAGGCAAAAATCTGAGTAAGGTAACGGCATTGCAAGGGGTGTACCTTCCTTGGCTCCGCGATTAGCCAGGGTATCAGCTAGTTCGTTGTAAGTGAGACCGCAATGTCCTTTTACCCACATAAATCGGATGTCTCTTACTGGGATTGAAACTTTCATCTAGATGATGTCCATTATGTATGTATTGCTGCTGAGAGTCCACTGTGTATTCTGGAGTGGCTGTAGAGCACTTCTGGAATCAGTTAGGATGAGTATTTTATTAAAATTTTGGACAATTTCAAAATGGATAGCTTCCTTAATAGCTAGAATTTCGGCCGTGTATGTTGTAGCATCAACTGGGAGAGTGTAGGATGCTCCAAGGTTGACAGAGATTTCAGCACTGTGATCTGTCTTGGATCCATCTGTGTAAATCTAGGTAAAATCCCTCCAAACGTTGACTGGAACATATTAGCAGATTGCTGGATGAGCAGATTGGTATGCTACAGAGTATTCGAAGTAATTCGAGTATGCAGGTAAAACAGGTCCCTTAGTTATGAGCTGCACTATGAATCTGAGGTTACAATAACTGTAAACCAAGAGCGGACATCATGGGGGACGTTACCGTACTGTTGCTTAAGATTTGGAGTTTCAGTAACAGAGTATGTTGTGCGAAGGAGAGGCTTTGAAGTAGATACTTATCTTCGAGATATTGTCGACGAAGATCGAGTGGCGATTTCTATGAGTGGAGCATTCGTGAGAAGCGTTTTCATAGTTCCTACACAAATAAGAAAAGCGCGATATTATAGTTATTCTATTTTGCTTAGACATTTTTGAGGAGTGTTTCCAAAAACGATGCCCGCATATTCGATGCGCGATCTCATCAATGATCTATAGAGCAAGAAGCAGGTAGCAGGATCTGTTCTCCACCAAACAGACGCGGAAATGTTAAGTCATTCTTACATAAATAGCGCATTCTGATTCGCCAATGTACATCTTGCCTCAAGACACGGATGCTCTCTACAAGAGTCCTATGATTTCAACTGTTCTCAGATTTTATTTTATACATTTTTTAAATTTTTTTAAATAAATGTTTGATTTTGTAAATATTTTCCCAGTTGGTTAAGTGATCTTTCTTACGTATGGCAGGACTATTGAGATTTACCAAAATAACCTAACAAAGTAAATAAACGTAGCTATGAACCAATGAAATGGAAATGTCAGCTGTTAATTGATGGGAGACCTAGAAATAGCGCGTCAAATACAAATACGTCATGTGCGGGTCTAGTGCACACTCGATGAATGAGGCATCTCGATTGTTTCTCCGTCCGCTATATATTGACCGTAAAATCAATCCCGTGTACAATTAGCAGGAAGTTGGACGATGAGGAACCATGATTGAAATATCCGTGGACGAGGATCCCGGGAAGTATTCGACAGTGTTAACACAACAGTTGTGCAAACTGCAAAATCTTTATAAATTCAATAGCAATTGTTCTCAATTATTCATTTAGCGAGCCTTGTGGATGAGCGAAAAAGCTCGGTCATGACATTCGGTATGACACGGGTTCAAATCCCCGTCCAGTCATCTAGATTTAGGTTATCATGGTATCCCAAAATCACTCTAGGCGTGCCGGGACGTTACCTTTGAAACGTCATGGATGAATTCCTCCCCGTTCCTTATTACCAATCTCTATCGATTTTAATAACCTCATCGTCGATGAGCCGTAAAGAACGAAGCAAAAAATCAATTTAAGATATTATTTCTGAAATACGACAATTTAATGAACGAATTTATGCTAAGATATGCTCAGAAATGATGAAAATTATTCTCCGTATGGTAGTTGTGGAAGACATTGAAATATTGATCTTGGGGGAGTATTTGAGAAACTTTAGAAGCGTGATGGGTGAGATGTAACACTCTGCCTTTCCATTCGTTAGAGCGTAGATTCGAATCTACATCCAGCCATTTCGGTTTAGACGTTTTTTTCGATGTTTCTTTCACAAAGGCCTTGGTTGAATTCCTTCCTGTTCCTTGCCCTTCCCCTTCCAGCCCTCGACGGCGACGAGGAATGAAGTAACAAAAAAAAAAAAAAAAAAAAAAAGAGAATCAAGCAGTGCTCTTAAAAATTCATGGCCCTGCCGGTATATGAATCTGAAATTTATATAACAGCTGTCGAAGCAGTAAGACGTAGAACCTGAAAAATCCTCATCTGTACTGCAAACAGGGATAACTGATATTTAGTCACATCGTTTCTGCTGTGCGAGGTTGTGATAGACACCGAAATCTGCATGTGGATGATCGCGCGTGAGTTGGCGTGCAGCGAGATGATTATCCAATCCTGGCCACGGTAACATCCGGCTCGGTGACGGTAAGCGGAGCGCCAAAGCTGGGCCCGTGAGAGCTGGGTCGTGATTGGACGTCAATATCGCAGCAGTAGCTGCGTGCGGATTAAGCCTGAGAGCCGGATCTGCGACGGTGCATACATGCCGGCGCCGTTTCATCGGTATCCCATTTCAGCCTGAATTACTAGAACAGAGGCTTCGGTAATGTACTGTGCACTCAACTGCGAAATGGATATTAGAATCACTATCTCGCATTCCATTCCATTATCGCGCGCTGCAGCAGAGGTCGTCTGTAATCAACGATGTTTGGGCCTCTTTCAACATCAATAAAAACGCACTGGTGGGATTGCAGATATTGTGAAAGAGAGTGGATGTTTTCTCTCCGCTCTGCTCTCAGAGTAACTCCCAGATATGAAAACTTACATGTTTATAAACTAATTACATTAATAGTCAATAGTTGACAATTTGCAACTATATAATACAACTTGTAAGGTTTACTCCTTATTTATAAATTAACACAATTATATTTTTAATTCCAGTATCGGATCAGTACTACAGGATATTTATTTATCCTCCATAACCATTACTGGGTTTAATACCACGGCTGAAAGTAAGTTACCTTTTAATGAAATCAATTATTTTTCAGATATCAACTCAAATAGTTTATTACACTTTCATCATAGCAATTACTATCCACTTATCTTTTTGCATCCTCTTTACAAACATTATTCTATCTGAACACAATGGTTACAGTGGGAACTGCACCACTTTGGTAACCTTCGAGAAACTGGTACTAACCTGTTGAAATTTACACCAGTCGCTTCGTCAACATGTCCTCTTCACGTTTTGCGATCATACATTGCGGAAAAGTTGCTAGAAATTTAATAAAAATGCCGAAATATGACATGACGCACAGTCGTTACATGCCGCCAACGGTGAAAAAAATCAGTAACAGTCTCTTCAAATGTTGATTTAATCCTTTGTTGTAATGTTTTCATGCCAAAACGAAATTGTTTAGGTTGGAATGATCCCTGTACCCATAATTTTTATGTTATTTTTGGGGTGCTGATAGCATTTAGCAGTTGCTCAGCCTTTCATATTTCGGCATTTTTAATTAAATTTCTAGCGACTTTTCCGCAATGTATGATCGCAAAACGTGAAGAGGACATGTTGACGAAGCGACTGATGTAAATTTCAACAGGTTAGTACCAGTTTCTCGAAGGTTACCAAAGTGGTGCAGTTCCCGTTACAGTTAACATCTTTCTTTTTGCCCTTGAGCGAATCGTTTTTTAATATTAAATTACAATTTTGCGTTCCTCCCACCAAGATTATGGAACGTCTTTTTATTCGTGCAGCTCAAGCCATCTTTTTTTCAACACCCACTCGTAACCAGAGATCTTCTTACCTCTAAGTCGACGCTCCCTGACCTTGAAACTTAAATGTCCATAGTTACTATATATAATCATAATTACGTAATAAAAAATTATTCTTATAATAATAAATCTCACAACTATTGAGGTTGTGTAACTCACAAACTACATACACATTTAACTACTGATCTTATTGAATTCATCATGTAAATCCCAATGAAACATGTATTATATCGGTAGTTTCAATCAATTTAAATCGTTCATCCTTTTTTGTGCTCAACGTATGTTACTTTCTCCGTTATTTTCATTTTTCTAAGTTCCAGATAATAATAATTATTATTTTTCAGACACAAATTAGCTACGCGACAGTACGAATTCAATGTGAGTTAAAGCTATCATGTTTGCAAATCCTACCTATTATTTACGAAAAAAACTGAACAAAAAATTTGCAATACATTTTATTTATAATGATCTGTATTATTTGTGGATATCACGTTTATTCCTAATATTGTGCACCAGTGTGTTCAGGAAATTTAATAAAAAATTTACAGAATTCATACTACGTTTAGAATCAGTCTCTTTACCAATCGCCAGAGGTTTTCACGCTTTAGTAACTATATACTATAGAACTAAATTTCGATTTTTGCCTCGATATTTACTTGCTTCCCAGGGAAATGGTACGATTTTTCCTACCCTGGTTAACGCTCGGCTGTGGCATTCGGGAGTACGCCTGTTCGATCCTCGTTTTAGTAATCCAGATTTCGAGTTCCCATGATTTCCCGAAATTACTCCAGATGAAGGCTGGTATGGTTCCTCTTGAATGACATAGTCGAAATTCTGTCGACATTCCTTTATTCTTTTCAGGTTCTAATGACCTCGGTGGCGGCGGATCAAAGAAATATCTTAATGAGTTTTGTCCGCGGATCCTTGGTATTTGTGGTTTGCAACTATCGATTCCACAGTTTTCCACTTGACATTAATGTGAGAACCATCAGCTATTGTGAATACGTTAACCTTAACAATCAGATCGACGAGTAATTTCGTCCATAGTTTTCATCTTAAATGATCTCGACATTTTGGCCTTAACCTTTTTGCTTGATGACTGAAAATAACTGTGTTTTATGGTGTTTATAAGTTTTCTCTACATATACTTCCTTATTGTGCAATTCAGGATACTATGTATGTGAGAGTATATCCTGTATTAACATTCCGTTATCTCTTGTTAATGCCGTTCTCTGAGCACACGCGGACAAACAGAACGTGTGTTTGTACGTTAAACGCATTCATCTACTTCGATCTCGTCTTAAATGTTTCTACAAACTAAAATAAATCTATCGCTGTACCATTTCAGTGGATTCCGAATTTAAATTTGATCATCTCATGATCTTCGTTCATGTAGTACTTGAAAACAACTGCGGTGATAGGCCGCATTAGAGTCGAAATGTGAAAGCAGCTGTCCCGTTGTGTGAGAACTTTTGCATTCGTGAAACCAGTCTGACTACATGCCTCTGTGGCAGAAGAGGTAGGCGGTGGACGAGGAAGAACCAGTTGTGAATGAAAACATCGTCTTCTGGATGGCCATATACCACGCCTCCTGCCTGGCCTTCAAACAATCGATAATACCGCTTAATGAAGTCTCTACTAGCATATGGCGACACGACCTGTCAGCAACATGCAACGGTCCGATGATAGGCCAACACCCTCGAGATAGCGCCTTGTATGGTTGGACGGGACTGAGCGTGAATATAAGTAGTGTCCGACCGAAGGTCATTTTTTGGCCGAAGCCGAAGGTTCAAAAATAATTATATATCTTAGAATACTAACATGAAGAATATTTGACATGCAAAAACTGAACTGTTATTTGGTTTTATATGTGGTATTTTTATATAAATTCCACCTTTACAATAATTATAAACAAAGTTTTTAATATTTATTTATTAGAATAATATAAAACAGTAAAATAGTACAAAACCAGGTTCTGAGCAATGCAATTTGGTAAAAATAAATGCAGTTATTTTTATTTAGGAATAATAAAAAGAAGCTATAAAACTTAACAGTAACAACCCGAATTAAATCAGAATAATTTGTCTCGTGGATTAAATTGATAATTAGTTTTTTGAGTTTTAGCTTAGATAAATCAAATACATGCTAAGTATAGTAATACCATCGTTTTTTACAGCAATAAAAAAAGTTTCAATCTTCTTACATAACATAAATTATTCTAGCTTTTAAAATACAATACTCTGCTGCCTAAATTAGTAGCATATATTGAATTTTTAGCTAAAACCGAATCAATACCAATATTTTTAAAGTAGTTTCACGTATACAGATTAATTAAAAATGTAATAAACATAACCAAAACAAAAAGAACATCGGCAATAATAAAATAAGATTTGATCGCTCGAAATGACCCGTTTTGTTTGTTATTGTCAGTGCAAAGTTTTGACGTAGAAATGCCAAAATTTCAGTCTCGTGCTTACAATTTCGTCGCTAGTCAAATACTTATTTTTAAACCGTGGATCGATTAGAGCGGCAATCAACAACCGTAAGGTTTTTCTTGCGAAAGCAGATCTCCTGTTAACAGACCCACACAAGCGGCTTTTGAGCAGTATTATATGATCAGCCTTCATCCTTCTGAGCAAGTTTTCAGGTTAAGATGTTAATCAATGATATAATTAAAGCTACTGATAATGAATCGCTAGAAATATAAGTTGTTGCTTGATAAATACACTTCAGTACAGTTATAAAATTGTTCATTTGTATCCATTCTTCTGCAGTTGGAATTTCTATTCCACCACGTATACAGATTTACTGCATTTTTATGTTCTACTAATTAAGATATCGAGTGGCTTATTCACTCTTCTTACGTTTTACGACACTTTTTCACTAATGCAATATCTTTTAAAAAATTACATCGTGAATTATGAGCTGTAGCCTGTAGAATGTGAGCAACACAACCAATAGAAACGAAGTTTACACAGCACATGGTTGCATTCATATTTGTAGCATTATTACGTATACCCCTATGGATATTTTCTCTTGAATTGTATTTGGTAACAGCTTCAGTGATTTTTTGTGAAATATATTGCCCTGTATGATCTTCTTCCAAAACACTAACAGTCAGTTTAATTTTTTGTGCTTTGGATCCTTTGTAAATGCCATGTGCCGTGACACTCAGAAACTAGTTTGCTTGATCACTTCATACGTTCGTTGTAAAATTGATCCATTCAGCCTTTTTCTAAAAGCAATGCAACTTTACTGTTTACTTTTTCGTACGTAGCTGGCATTAAAGACTTTCTAAAATATTTCTCTAGCTTTTGTCTGTACTTGGGTCGAGTTTGAGGATCAGTAAAATTAAGTCTGGGAAGTGCTTCTCCTTCTACGAGGTTGCACGAAAATATGTTTACGATGACCTGGTCCATACGTAATACATTAACCCGCAAAGAAATCGGATGATTATCGGGCCATCTACGATATCGCGTAAAATAGACTGTTAAACTTCCTTTTTAAAATCTTGGGGTGCATACAAGATCTCTAATTAAAAAAATAAATTAATCAAGCTTTGTTATTTAACACTGGCTTCACAATAGACATCCAACTGATTTTTATGATGTTTTCCAAATGGTTCTTTATCTTTGCTTTCGTCTGTTGGCGCGCTACTTTGACTTATTCGTACAAGTTGGTTCATTTTCGGCGGCTGGATGTAAAACTTCGGCTTCGGCGTTTTTTGGCCTAACGTGGCCGAAGCCGAACCTTCGGTCGGACTGTAAATATAAGAGACCTAATCTTTCGTAAAATTCAGATTCAATTCATACTGTGTGTATTAAGAGCTCATGCTCAGAGGTGTAATGTGGCAATGCAGTAACATGCGCTTCTTCGCCGTTGTCGAGAAAATCGGCATTGATATACTGTATTCCGTTGCGTCCAAATACTGTCTACATTGGGTTGGCTTGAAGTGGAGCGTGGTGCAGCATGCAAGCTCTCAGCCCGTACTCGCCGGATCGAATTTCGCTGACAGGAAGTTTTTTTATTTATTCAAATATGTATACGGACAATTCCGGGCAATCACTTTCAACAATTATTAATATAATAAGGTTTTATTTTTAATGCCGTTTGTTGTGAAAAAAAGGCCAACGCTTTCGAACTTTATTATGATGTTTGTAAACAAAGTTACATTTAAAAAATAGAATAGTTGCTGCGGCAAGTATCAGATACAAATATCGTCACTCTACCGTTACAGTTGAAGGATAGATGTTCATTTCAGCACCAGGGAACCGAAGGGTCGAAACAAGAGGCCATCAGTTTTTTTTTATACTCCTAGAGAGTTTGATTCAAAAGTAAAATAATTTTTTGTTTTTAGAAGTAGTTTTAGTTAGTACTAAACATAATATATTCGAAACCTCCCTCTCGCTCAGCCCCAGTATTCCGATGGAACTGCGTTTGATCCGCCCTAATAGCCTTAGGTTTTTATTAGTTTACCGAAATCTCAGCAGGTCAATGCCAGGATGATTCCCTGATAGATACCAAAGCCGATTTTGAACCTGACTCTCCTGAAATAAACAAAATATTATCAAAACATTAGGTAACTTTAAAATTCAAATAATCATTTCAATTCAATATCAAAACATATTTTCATACATTTTGTTGTTTATCATTTACAGTGTTATTTAAAGGGGATATGATGTTTGTAAAACTGCTGATCTACAATAGGAATGGAAGTAAGTTAATATCAATCACTCATCTGTGTTTCAATAATCGTAACAATTAATCAATCAAGAATTGACACTCACTCTACGCGCTGAAAAAATTATTTGTGCCTACTGAGATTTCTCAGTATAATCCCCTATTAATTGGGGACATTTAAATATGTAGCAGCCAATCAAATACGCTCAAATCTAATTTGTGTCTTTTCCATAATCTCATTAATTCCCTCTAATATGAATGCATTATGAAAATATAACTCTCAAAGAGTTACACCACGAGTGTTTGGGTACTATGTAATTAATACGTTTATTTCATTTCAAGTTATTTTGTACCATTTACCCAAGGTATCCAACTTCAATCACTATTCGATGTTTTGAATTACTTATTTGATATTCGGGTACGAATCAGTTTTTGTTGTTTATCATTTCCATTACTTCATATTTTTTGAAGATCAGTTTAAGATGCAATTTTTCACACCACACTAAAACCGCAGTAGGATTTCGGTAAATATATACACCATCATGTGTAAAGATATTCCGTACAATTAGCGGTTATTTGGTTTGCTTCATTGTTTCTTGGTATTTCGGTGGGATCTGCGGTCTGGGGTATTAACTTCAATGTCAGCTGGGAACTGGAAAAATTAATTTAGTTAATAATAAATCGGCGTCAACCATGACGTTTTATTGAGGAAACTTGGTAATAGCTACTTACCACACAGTTTTGAAACCAAACGTAAAGAAATTACAAGAATTAAACAGGTTCTGTCTATAAATGTCTCACATGGGCAACCGGTCCCTTGATGTAGTCCTTTTTCAGCAGAAGCAAACACCTGATTTAGTACGGATTAAAGTTCATAAAGGCGCTTGACGGTGACTAGTAACAGCATAATACAATTATACATAAATCAGTCACATGTTATTAACATTCAAACAGGAAGATTGCTTCACGACATGTTGAGCTGTGTCCATTATACTATGTTGAAAATTCTGTGCTGACAAAGAGATACAAGTTAGAGGAATGGAAGACCGATAAATCTACTGCCTCAAACAAGAATAACTTCAGCGGAGTTCATAATACAAAATCTATGAATCAAAAGGACAATATTTTTTAATATAACTGAAAGGAAGAAAGTAAAGGAATTGTTAAACATACGTATCGGTTGTTGCCAAATCGTTTCCAGTTAGCACACTGTATATGAGTGTGATAGAATCATGGCAGGAAACAGAATATCTGGGGAGGTAGATTTGAGAAGTGGCGAACTAAAGTGTTTGCAAATCAGAGAAATTATTTTTCATTATTGTAATGAATGATTCTATTGATTCCGAAAGCTTCCGCGGTCACTGCATGTATTATCTTGGTTCTCCGGGTGGAACCGCGTCGATTTATTAAAACCTAACGTTTCTGCCAACGTGATGTGGCTTTCATCAGAGGTCATGTCGATTTATTAAAACATGTCCTGTGATGAAAGTCACAGCACGATGGCAGAAACGTTAGGTTTTAATAAATCGATGCGGCTCCACCCGTATAACCAAGATAATGAATTTGTATTGTTGGTTTGTAGTCGACAACTAGGTTGCCTGCGAATGAGTTAATGCAGTATTGTAGGATCGTAACGAGCGAGTATTATGAGCAGCTACAGAGTATCCGGACAGGACATCTAGTCGGATAGGTCAGCACGGAATGAAGATAATTTTTTTAAAAATAAAAAGAGTCAGCTTATTATACAAAAATATAAAATAAAAGCTCGTAAATGATTATGTAGAAGGGGAAACAGTTGGTAAAAGGCCTAAAATTTGAATATCATTTCATAAGAAATTAATTTGAACCGGGAACATCGGAGAGATGGTAGAGTAAACATTGAAAGTCTTTCATCCGTTACATGCGAAAAACGAGAGAACGTAACAGGCAAGTAAGGATATTGGTCGGTGAAAACGTGCTTAGGACATTTCGGTTGAGTATGCTAAACAGTACGAGACCCACAACATGAGTATGTAGAATTGGAGGGAATGCAGATGAAGACAAATAGAATTGTGTGTGGAAATTACCGTAGAACACACTAAGTAACGATTACTGGGATAAGTTAAGGCGGCTGCGATAGGAGCGTATTGTGCAGCCATTGAGAAACCAGGTCATTACGACCACACTAATTTATTTTTTTACATTGTTCCAAGCCAAGAGAGAAAATGGAATAGCTTCGCTCCTGAGAGCACAGCTTGCGAGATCTTTATCAAAGTTAGGCAAGACTTAGAGAACTATCAAGGGGGCAGCAAGAGAACGGTAGCGTTAGCGTTGGTAATGATAGCGGGGATCTTGGTAATTACCAAACGAAACCTTAACACTTGCAGTTCAGTGAAATAGCGCTACCGGTAGCATTATTGGATTGCCTGTCGGAAAATAATTTAACCACGCAACTCAAGGGTGTTATTGAGCTTTCTTATGTGGTCATAGATGATGGAAAAGTCACTTAAGAGTAAATTTTTCGAGAGGGCAGATTTCCAATTGAGCCTTTGTGAGGAGTACAATTTTCTGGGTAGGCCGAATAGCTCCAGTAGGAGGTAGAAAATAATAATAATTAACCGGTCCATATGTCTAGAATGCGATACTCCAAGGTTTGTTCAAGACTTGTTTGGGTATTTACTATGCGGGAGAGAATTATAATGGAAATATAAATCCTGTTAGCTCTAAGCCCTGCTGAGGACTTCGGCCTGAGCTTTATTACCCGGCTTATTCAGTTGGCTGACAGATGGCACTGGGGGCTGGCACACAGCCAGTTCGGAGTTTCTCTAATGCCTTGTGTCTGCTTGGGAAATGCTGCTGGCACGTCCACGTTGACGAGGCGTCATGCAACGGAAAAATCTGCAATGAAATTAAAGATCGAAGCAGACTCTCACTGACAGGTGACGGCCTATACACGGAGAACAACATGCTCCGGTGCCCTGCGATTATACAATCCACATTCCTTTATGGGTGGGAAATGTGGAGAATTGGGGCCAACTATCATGTTAGGACAGTGTAGGAAATGGAAAACAGAACGCTGCGCGTTATTTTGGATTCTTTAAGGCATATACCTAACAGGAAAGTTAGAAGAGTGGTCTGCTTTCCTACATTGGCAGAGAACCATAATTATCATTATCAGCCAGTTCAATAATTTTCTGATGTGGCCTCTTAAAGTCAAGATTTTTTCAGATATAACTTGAGCAGTCTTCTCCAAGCCGCACGATCTTGGGCGATCCTCTGCCAGTTAATTCCGACAAATCTGTGTATGTCCTTGTCCCAACGGTCTGGTGGTCTTCCTCTCGGTCTGGGGTGATCTCTTGGGCTCCATGCTAACACTGTTTTTGTCTACCTCTGGTCTACTCTCCGCGCAATATGGCCGGCCCATTGCCACTTCAGGGATGCTGTCTTCTCTAAGATGTTTGTGACCTTTGCAACTGACCTAATGTAAGTTGCTATTTTCCTGTCTTTTCTAGTTAAGCTTAGCATTGACCTCTCCATGGCTCTTTGGGCAGTTCTTAGTTTACCTATTGTAAATTCACAATAGGTAAATTGTAAATTGAGTCCAGGTCTCACAACAGTAGGTCAGCACGGAAAGAATGCACTGGTCATAGACTACTTGCTTTAGATTTGTGGGCATTTTACATTTCAGGATAGTAGAATGCCTCCCAAATGCTTGCCATCCCAGCTTGATACGACGGAAAATTTCGGGTCTTACATCACCTCTCATATTTACAAGCTGGCCAACATAAATGTACTCACTGACATTTACTAAAGATTCATTATCTACTTGTACACTACCCTCTGTGACCCATTTGTTAGATATAATTTTTGTTTTTGATAGATTCATTCTTAGGCCAACTGCTTTACTCAGAGGCGAGGCCGGTAACCAAGGTTTGGAGTTCATCAAGGCCATTAGCAACAAGCGCAATGTCATCAGCAAATCTCAAGTGTTTAAGTCTTCTGCCATTGATTATAATTCCCTTTACCATCCATTCTAGCTTTGACAGTGCCATCTCCAGCTGAAAATAATTTTCGAGAAATGGGATTACCTTGCTTAACACCTCTTTCGATGCGGAACTCAATGGTTAGTTGACAAAGGCTGAGGAGGTGACATAGATGTTATGAAGTAGTCTAATATAAGCTGTATCCACGCCAGGTTCGGTTAAGGCTAGCAGGACAGCCTTGTGACTTATTGAAACAAATGCCTTTTCTAAATCTACAAATGCTACACAAAGAGGTATCTGGTATTCGTTTGCACGGCTAATTAGTTCTCGCAGGGCAAGAATTGGTGATCGATTGTGCTAAAGCTGCTGCGGTATCCTGCTTGCTCAATTCGTTGGGCAGAATCAAGGGTGGAACTGATTCGGTTCAACAAGATCTTTGTAAAAACTTTGTACAGAACAGCCAACAAGCATATAGGTCTGTAGTTTTTGATGTTATGAATACTTTCCTTTTTGTGATTTTATCTTTATTCCTTGAAGAAAGGATGGATGCATTGTGTAGACGGTAAGAGAAGAGTTTAGCCAAGTGACTGATAGTTTGTTCTTCAACTAGCTTCAAAATATCAACGGAGAGACCGTCGTCGCCAGCGGCCGTTCCTTTTTTCATGTTATCTATAGCATAACTGACTTCAGATGGAAGTATATCTGGCACTGGATACATTGGAGGGGGCAGAGAATATCGGAGTTTCCTCTAAGCTGCTATATAGGTTGCTATAAAAACCTCTGATGAGTTCCAAAATTTCATCTTTGTAAGTAACTTTGCCATTATTTCCATCCATTGCTATTATCTGCGTGTTACCGAGTATAAGATTTCGCTTCGCTCTCTGTTTTCTTTTGTAGACTATCCCTTACTATTTGGCAGAGAATACTAAATTCAAATCTGAAATTTTTCTACAAAGATGTTCAGTCTTTCCCTACGCGCTCTTTTCGGAAGTAGGAGACGAGAAAGAAGAAATGCATATTGTTATGCGTTACAATCTAACACTGACAATGTAGTATAATATTTACCTCCCCAGCTTCCATAACCCCAAGACATGCATTAGTTGTAAACCCCTCAGCAGATACCTGTTGGTCCCGATTCAACACCAGTGGTCCCGAACGTGGTCAGTACCGCCCACCGTCCCCTGCTTTCAATTGTTATATCTGGCTTTAAGAACTGCATGAAAGAAGTTTTGAAATGCATTCTTATGATCATATGTAGCGAAAAGAGGATTTAACGTAGTCAGCAATTTATTAGATAAGAAAAGAATTATTACTGGAGCATTGTGATTTAAGATTGCTGATGACAAATAAAATAACATTCTTTATAACATATTTATCTTGTTTCCTTTACCGTCTTCGTGACCTGCGAAATACAGAGGCGTGTCAGAGAGTACTGTTGAGAGTGAAATTAATAATCATTCCATGAATCGCTTATTTGACTACTGAAAGCCACCCAAAATCGACAATCATCATTACTTATCAACCATTCGTGACATCGAGAAAGCTATTACTAAGTCCCAATTAGACTCGGAGCTACGAACAATTAATTTAAAACTACAGGCTGATTCGGTCAACGCTCAGTGTCATGAGCTTCAAAACGAAAATTATGAAATATTAGTGTAAGCCCGCGACCGTTTTTTGCGTATGATAACGGCTCTAGGATAATTCCCGTTTTTAGGGGCAATGTTTATAAAAGGTTGACCTGATCTGGCAAAATACGAACCTGACCTGTGTTTCATATAAGGTTTCACTGTGCAAAATTTGAATAAAATCTCTTGAGCTTGAAGTATTAATAGACGTATTAAACACGGACAGAGATGATAGTGCTATCGTATAATTGTTTCAAAAGTCATGGTTGCTAGACTCTAACTGGCAGAACGAAGAACTTCTGTTTAGTTTAAAGGGAGTGTTGTGCCAGAGCGGCTGGACACAACAGTGAACTGAGCTCGTCTTCGATCAGTCGCTCCTTGGTTCGTTTTACCAAAGATATGTGATCGTGTGATCAAAGATATTACGTTCCTACTATTAATTATTGCTAGCAATGAGCAAGTAATCAGTGATAACAATTGAAAAATGTAGTAGAAAGAATAGAGTGACTTTAATAAATTCACTGGACATAAGTACATCGACAAACATATGAAATAACTGAAAATAATACATAGAAAATAGATCTCATGAAATTGAAAATCTTTATCTCTCTGAGCCAGCAGAGGGGTAAATAATGCATTATCCTTTACCTACTAAATTCTGCATGATGCCTTGCGAGGTATTCAGTAATGAAGCTGGCGAAAAACTTCCTTAAGCGCCTGCTACCGAGTGCGCTCCTGAGCTGCAAAAGGCGGTGGGGGAATCACTTGAAGCTCTTACCATTTGTTTAGAATCCCTTTGTATGTGCTTTAGAGCTGCTATGGTGGGTAGCTTGTTTCCCACGGGAAGTACGTCTGCTTAACCTTGAAGCTCGGCTGTATGGAACGGTATTAAGTTACTTGTCTGTAGGCTTGAGAAAAATTACACCAAGTGAAAATACTATATTCTATAGCAGGGATGGCCAACCCGCGGCCCGCGGGCCTCTTGCGGCCCGCCGTAGATCCACATGTGGTCCGCGGAGCTGTATCATTATATACGTAAACTTTAACTTTCAACTGTGATATCAGACATTACAGCACTCAGTACCACTCCTTTCGACTTCAAGGCATTAAAATAACTATATTTTTAATACTTCAAAAAATATGTATGTTTCATTTTTAATTATTTCTTTCCTCCATTAAAACATTCAAGTATTTTTACCCAAGAAAGTAGTACGGGCTGCCCGATTGAAAATTTTATATCCAAAATTTGGTCCGGTTGCTGAGTAGTTTGGCCATCACTGTTCTATAGCTTAAAATCCCTCAATATGCTACAGGAGTGCGATCATCCATCGCATCAAAACATTACGTTGTTTTCGATTGCGGTTGACCAAACATTCAAATGTAATCTTTGGTCATCGTGTACCTAGCGACCAGAGAAATTGCTACAGATTCCATATTAATGAATAGTAATGATTTGCCAGAACACTCGTTTAGGTAATATATTTTAAGTCTGTGTCCACTTTAAATAACTCTCTTACGGAGAGCACGAACAAGGACCATTAATGAAAGTGGTTATTAAAATACTCAATAAGTATATAAACTGTAATGTATAGATTCTGATCAAGCAACAACAATAGCGGGAGTTTTAATTAAATTTAGCCTAGGTCGGAATTATAAATGGCATTCGTTGTTACAGTAGATAGCATGAATAATTTAAGAATTTTATTTTGAATTTATTGGCGACATGTTACTGAAAACTAGTTCCATCTTTTTTCAGCTGTAAAGTTTTTCCATATTTTTTTAAGATTGAAATGCTATAAAAGCAAACTTAATGAATGTATTATGGCAATTAATTTCATAGCAGTTGCTTAGGTATTAAACTGTACACTTGATTTTTAATTTCCAATAACATATCTAGTCGTTTTTAATTTGCGAACGAAGGCCGTTGTGACATCGCCGTTCCCCGGCCAATAGCTATTGAGGTACCAAATTTTATAGTAGAGAGATGTAGCTGCGTAGGAAACGATTGTTCCACGAAGGAGATGATGAAAGCTGGAGGACATAAATAATACTGTAAAAAAGACGCCAACGTTTCGAGTTGCTGCAGTGGCGCATGTATTATGCATTCCTTGTTCGGCTTCAAATTAGGCCGCCATCTGCGTGCATGAATTATTGATGCTACCTTCGAAGGCGAGATTAGGATACAACAAGCGAAATGCCAAACTTTTTATTTCACACAAAACAGATGGCATTAGTAAAGATTTATATTATTAAACATTAAACACAATCTGTGTTTTTACCATTTTCAGTACATGCTTTTGACTCATATTGTGAGAACTGATACAAACAAAAGACTTGTCATACGAATTGCAATTACGAAACGCTAAGTAATTTTTAGTTAGAAATTTTTTGTGTATCATGTTTTATACGATTGTATGAACACGCATGTTGTTAACATAGGAAAAAATTTATTAACTTGACTTTGATTTAGTTCAATTGTGATGGAGCGTATGCTCCGATGGCAATTTTTTTACCCATTATCCATTTTCTTATTAATTTGTATCTTAAATTCTTTGAGGTTATTTCCCCACTCGTCCTCTTTTTCCCTTTACGAATTTTAACTTCTTTCAGAGGTTTTTGTAAATTATCCAGCTCTTTCTTGGTAATTTATTCCAATCCCTGATTCCATTCCATACAAAAGAAAAATTTCTCTCCCCCTTACACCTGAAATAGAGTACCAGTTCGTGATTATGGTCATCTCTTTACTTCCATGTACCACTGCTAATTCTTCTGCCAATATGTTTCCAGGCCTTGTCACCAGTATACCCCTTGTAAACTCCAAGCATTTTCTTTGCCCTCCTTCTATCTTCTAATGAACTCTAATACGGCTCCTTAACAATACTAGTTACTGCAATATTTTCTGCTGCCATAGATTATCAATACTCTAAGGAGTTGTTCTCATTTGCCTGATTTCAAGAATATATTCCAGTCACCGTTGGAAAATACAGGTACTAGTTTTATGCTTGTAATCCTCAGAGGGCTATCGCGTAACTTTTTTTTCTCATTAATTTTGTATTACTGAAAGATGGAAACGATAGTTGATTTCCTTCCAGTTGCTTGTTACTGATTCTAATTAAAAGAAAAGAATAATCGAATTGGGAAATGAAGAACAAAGTTAATTGAAGATTCATATCAAAAGTAAAAATGCAGTATATATTATTTATAGGTTTTTATACCTGCTTGTTGTATAATAAAAATAGTTTTTTTTTAAATTATTTTATTCCTCTCAGGCGGGCTGCTGGAGATTCGCGAAGACTCTTTTCAGCCAATCTACTCTACAGGAAGGGAAGGGGGATGGAAGGTTGGCCGTGGCCTTGTAGGGAACCAACCCAGCATTCGCCTAGAGTGGTTGAGGAAAACCAAGGAAAACCTCAACCAGGATGGCCGAACGAGGTTTGACCCTCGTCCTCCCGAATGATAGGTAGGAGGCCGAAAATGGCCTCCTACCATCTCGGTGTAAAAAAAAAAAAAAAAAGGCGTTACTACGGAATATTTATTACCATATTATACACTAACTGCATGCGAGAGAATCAAAGCATGTTGTAGACATGTTCGCACAGCCACCAATCGTCGTCGGCCATACTCGTTTCCGAGTTTATGTTACTCTCTTGCGTGTTTATTTGTGTGTGCGCTGGTGGCTGGTCAGGCCGATTCTTGCATAGAACAGTCGTCCGCACACACTGCACCCAAATGTGGGTGGCTGGCGCGGTAGGGTTTGTCGGGCTTTCCGCCTTAAACGGGATTCAGCTGCCAGACTTCGCTGCTCCTCTTCGAAACGTGCCACTGCTGCGGAGGTAGTTTTGCGCCATAGAACGCGGTCTTTTGTGAGGTTGTCCCAGGTGGTAGGGTCTATATTAGTTTTCTTCAGGTAAACGCTACAAAGATCAGTTCAAGAATACAGCCACCAATATATTTCAGAAAATTACACACACTATGTGCCTGCATGTTCGGGGGTGTTAGACGTCTGCCAATACACACATATTTTATTTTCCTGCAATATGCGAGGTTAGCAGCTACTTATAGCAAGTGCTAGAACAATATACTGAATTTTAAGATGTGATTTTAATTTCCACGGTTCTTCGCACTCTCATAGCACGTTTCACAGTCACAACTGTTTTTGACCATGAGATCTTTTCGTCGTAAAAACAACTTCTGTAAGCGTCATATCTGGATAAATACTGTGTAGGCCCTGGTTGCAGATAAGTTATGGAAATTCTTTAGTTCACGGAATAAAACATGTCGATGATTCTTCTGCCTGAATTGCTGCGGTTGCATTTTCATCCCAAACGTCAAATTTTTTGTTTTTACTTTTTTATTATGTCTTTATGCCTCGTCAACGTCGAGGTCATTAGAGGCGGGAAAGGGCTGGGGACAAGGAACGGGAAGGAATTAGGCCAAGGCCTCTTTAAAGAAAGCATCCCGTCATTTTGCTGCCGGTGATTTGAGGAAACCTATGGAAAACCAAAATCTGGATTCGAATCTGCGTCCTCCCGAATGCGAGGCCAGAACGCTCATCCTACACGCTCAGTGAAAAGTCTAACATGACTTTCTTGGTGTTAACGGATGTTCCAAGTATTTCCATAGCCAGATCACACGATTCTATTTTTACCCTCGCTCCTTTATCTGAAAATCCAGCGGCCCTACCCTCAGTAAAACAGTTAATGCATCTGTGGACGTTTTTGTATATGCGCCAAATAGCTTGAGCTGAATTCCTCGCTTCGCACGCTTTAACGTCCTTAGTTGTTTGGTACGTAGAGATTTGTTTTTTAATTAACTTCCGTACATAATACTGAGAAACAGAATTTGCAACACTCTTGTGAGAAATTCTTCTACCACTAGGCTCGAACCAGCTGCCACACGCAGAACGTATCGTAGCGACCTCAGCTACAATCTGGAATATTTCACTTCTGTAGATTGGTAATTCTTGTCTTCTTTTTGAGCTGTAAAAACTGATTAAACGTTTCTGATTGTAATTAAATGTATTGTATACAGCATAAATAAATTATATATGCATATTCAGGCCAGTTTCCTAGTTTTGGTCGTATTACGATAATATTTATGGTCTGTGGTCATTTTTGAGGAAAAAATCTGTTAATTTTTTAATAGTACTGGGAACTCACTAGAAGTTACAGATGATAAGAAATTAAAATTTGATGAGAATTAAAATTAAACATTATTGTCAGCCTCTAAAACGTAAGGGGCGTCCATTAATGACGTGAGGTGAAATAGGGGAGGGGGGGGGGGGGTCCGGGGAAATCTCACGAAACCTCACCAAGGGGGAGGGGGGTCAACGGAAATCTCATGTGAAGTTTTGAAATTCTTTTAAAACTGTAGAGCTAAAAAAAAAAAGGTCTCAAAAAGTTGCGGAGGTCAATTGGTAAGGGGTGGGAGGGGGTCCGACGAAATCTCACCAAAGAGGGAGGGGGGGGGGGAGGGTCCGGAATTCCGGAAAAACACTTCACGTCAATAATGGACGCCCGCTAATATACACTCGCCTTTTAATCTTAACAACACTGCAGCAGCGTAGGTACGTATAACGATACGCGTCAGTCCATGTCTCGTTGTTGCCAATATTTTTGAAAATAGTCCTCAGTCAATGATACATCTATAGTGGATCGTAGAGTCCGACGTGCAGAAAAGAACATTTTCTGAAAGTGCCAAGTCAGGAGTTACGTAAAGGAATTAGGAAAGGAATATTTTAGTTCAGACGAAATAGTTCTTTTCTGCAAATTATGTGAAATTAAAATGACTTCAACAAAACGATTTAAATGGCGCAGTAAGTACACGGAAGCTAATAATGCTGCCTACATGAAAGCGACACTACTGAATAAAATAAATGATATATAACTGAGTATATTTTGATGTATAGAAAATTTAAATGTTAGGTTTTTTTTTAGGTCATATTTACCCGTTTTAAGGTCATATTTGCATGAATGTTTCTCTATTTCTTTGTCATTAAGATCCTAACCCTAATCATCAGTAATACAAAAGACAACACACAATTAACTGCGCGTCATAACCGCAGAATGTAATGGCGCTGTAGAAAGGAAGGCAGTGCAATACAACGGTTCAGTCTGAAGCGGAGTGGTGAGAGTCAGCAGAGCAAGGCTAGATAGTCGCTGTAAACACTAATAATGAATCTCACTCCCATTCCGCGGCAGCCACTTCTCAAAGAGTTTTCAATCTCACTGCAATTTACGCGCCGCCGGCAATGCGAACCCTCAAACAGGGCAGCGGCGGCCATATCTAAACGGAGTCGCGGAAAGGGCAGAAAAAAAATATGAAAATATAAAGCAGCGGGGGTGGGCGTAGGCGGACGCTTTCGACGACTTTTCCTCCGGTTGGCGCCGTTCCAAAGAGGTTGACAGGGCAGTAAGTGGTAATGAATTTCAGACGACCGCCCCCAAGTCCGAATGGCCTCCCTCTTGAGTGCTGATGCAGTCGACTCGTAGTTCTTTCCGTTCCCCACAGGAGCAGCACTGGTCCATCACATCGTTATTATAAATGACCGACTTCAGTGGATGCCAACAGCGAATGGTTTATATATACGTTACACAAATTACTCAGCCAATTGTTATTAAAAAACGTAATTTAACCTTTTTTAAAAAATTATTTCATTTTACAAACCATTTGCCTATTTTCAAACGGCAAACGTAGGATCCATCCGATTATGTCTGATTTCAAAGAAAACCTGTGTTACATTGATTCAGAAATAACCATGATTAATATTTATAGCTGTCTAATGAATTACTAAATAGTCGTAAATAAATGGTATTCATGGGAGAAAAATTTTGAATATTAAAGTTGAAGAAAAGAGACGAGTGGAAGGGAGAAAATACTATTGCTGTACCAGATTTTCAACTATCCAATAACAAAAGGCACAAGAGAGAGGTCCATTTCGAAATCCGAGCACTCGTATTAACTGAAATCTATTGATACATTTAATAGAATATTTTCAGTGCATCACAACAATAATTTCAATATAAATTTCAACTTCGAAACTTTAATGAGAATACTTTCTTTAAATTATCCAATAGGTTTAAAGTAGAAACGGCTAACATATAGTTTTACATGGAATCGTACCTACGTACTTCATATACGCAAAGGAACGTTTGACAGTGGGAATGTCTGGTTTAGGGCCTCTGAATCGAAGCTGAAACTGATATTTGAACCTGGAACATTGCTATTCCCAGTAAAATCCCCGCAGATTTTGCTTATAGTATGGCTCCAGGTTATATTTCTTATTATCTTAGAGGAAGAAATTCATGTTGAATCACACTTCTCATGCGTCTCAGTTAAGAATTTAATGAATTTTTGTAAGAAATTCACGAATGTGAAATTTTCGTCTATTTCTAGCTGGAGAAAAAATAACAATTTCACAAAAAAGATATGGACAAGACTTGACTTTTGTGTGCTGTTCTGATTATATTGAAAATATTAACGGCATTCGTCATCATCATAATCTTCGAGATTTCAGTCACTAGCTCCACTAGTATTTGTCTTGAAGATAAGCTTCTGCAGCGTCTTCTGTACTTCTTTATTCTTCAACTATTGCCCATTTCACTCCAGAATCTTGAACACTTCTTTTGTACTCCTTTGATACATCTGCCTACTGATATTCCTCGAGACTCCTTCCATTATGTAACTACAACTTTTCCTTGTCACTCTTTCTTCCCTCATCCTATTCATGAGCTCGATATTTCTACTTTATCCTGTAGAAATTCCTCAATTACAACCTAGCGACTCATTTTGTAACTTGTCCGGTCTAGTTGCTCCATTCCTACTTCTCTGAGACTTCATCTTAATGGTCTGAATTCAAATAGGATCCCTAACTTTCATCATCCATATTTCAGAACCACATGTCAGTAATGACATAATGTAGGTTATGCGAAAGATTCCTTTGAGCTTCTCTGGCACCTACTTGCTCCATATCAATCTTCTGATACGCTTGAAGAATTCCTGTGATCTTACGAAACTCACTTGGTCAAGCAATTTCAAGAATTCGCGGTGATTTTAGAGAGGTTTCATATTTTCCCGGTGCAAACGCTGTTTATATATTGTTTTACACTACTGTTTCATTCATATCAGTTCTGGTACAAAACACTGGTGTGTGAAATGTGAATATGTCGTCAACAATAACTATTGTGAACATGGACCGCGATTTCACATTGACCCATGAGGCCAGTTCGAGCAACTGCAGATAGACTTAAAAAATTCACACGTGCCCTGGCTGATATCACATTTCGCCAGAATTCTCAGTGATGGAAACGATCAGCCGCAGGCAACAGTAAAGAGAAAACACCTTACTGTATGGTGACGGACGACTGATGAACGCTTTTTGATGCGAGGTAAATTACGATGTCAGCAAACCTGAATGTAAATCTCCGCACGGTGGGATGGGTCTTCATAACTATAGTGGCTGCGTTGACAGCAGCGTTATATTAAAACGGGCCAAACTCCCCGCCGTGAGTACGTTTCTCGTGTCTGTGTGTGTTCTGTTATTAAATGCGCGGTGTTGCCGACGGCAAACGTTGGAATTGCCGAGGGTGTGCATAGGAGGCAGCTGCTGCATGCGTCAAGATAAAGGGAGCTACACAGGATGAATACTGCTCATCATTCATGTCAAAGCCTGTAATGAATCCTTCACGACCATCTCCATACAACGTTACTGCTTCCTCACTCTTGTTAGAAATGGTATAAAAGTATGGAAATTTTAAAAAGACGATGTCAAAATGCTAGCACCTAAACCGTTGTTCTCTCCATGTATCATATCTCAACATCTACGGCATCTAGAACAATACTTTCTTCTATCCACAATCGAATTGAATCAAACTTAATTGCGACGAAGAGTATGCTCCGGTCGCAATTTCCATTTCACATTTTCTATTCTTATCTTATGTACTTTAAGTGTTAAATTTTGCCACCATCTACTTTAGTCATTACTAATTTTAATTTTAAATTCCTTCTGCGTTTATGGTAAACTATTAATCACGTTCATTGATACTTCATTCCAGTCCTTGACATTCTTGCCCACTAAAGAAAATTTTCCCTACTCTTATGCATGAAATTGAGTCACAGCGTGTGGCCGAGGTCATCTTTTTCTTTCCATGCACTACTACTAATTCTTCGACTCATATCCCTCCAAGCCTCAGCACCAACATACGCCTTGTACATTACCAGCACTCTGTTCACCCTCCTTTCTGCCCCTATGACTCCCAAATACAACTCCTTTCATCATATCAGTTTCAGACTGGATCCTGCGGTAATTTCCAGAAACAAATCTAGCTGTCCCTCTTTGCACGCTTTTCAGTTAATACAATCAATAAAATGCAATTAAACTGAAAGGGACTTAGAATGTATTAAATCAAATGGAATTAGATAAGACGACTTTGAAATCATTTACTTAATGCTTTATTGTTCTCATTTATTAAACCATTCACGCCAGGTAAAACATCCACGTAAAAGGACTCGTCGGTTTGTCCTATCAAAGCTATCAAAGGCTTTTATTATTATTATTATTATTATTATTATTATGTATTATTTTTATTTTTTTATTTTTTTATTTTTTAAGCCCAAAACCTCACGCCAGTTTATAGTGTAAATAAAATAGTTTTGTTTCCAGTAAAATAAGAAAATTCACAGCTCATAACTAATGTAAGCTCGAATGTTGGTAGACCTGCTGCAGGGATGAATTCACGTCTTTGTCAAGTTGGTTGTTGCGAGCGGGAGGTGAGAGGGCAAACATGTTTTGTTGTGATGGTTAGGTTGGTTTTAAAATATCACAGAACGTTCTGATGAAATATAGGGACTGCCTTTAGCTTTTAAGGATTTTTGACTGAAGATAATGTCAGTAATGAGAGTTTGGAATTTGGAAACTAAAAGAAAAAATTTTCTTGTAATTTCTCCCTTGGGCAGCAAGCGATACATTAACATTGCTTAGGGGACTATCCATAAAGTAAGTCTTAGGTTAAGGGTGAGGGAGGAGGCAGGAGCCTCGCTGTGAGTGACATTATGTCACAACGATGGGGTGGGGGGGAGGGGGGAAAGGGGGGGGCAAGTCATTAGCCTTTTGATGTCACATCTATTACAAGATACACTAGAGCCAAAAAAATTGGTGCCTATAGTTTTTTTGTTTTTGGTATGCTTAGAAGATCATAATAAAAAGCTGTTCTAAAACTCATTGCATTTGGAAGATTGAATTTCTAGACATTAATTGAAAAGTTTTTGAATAAAATTTAACATTGGAAGTGTCGGTTTAATCGAGTTTTAAATTTAAAATTCTGAACTTAGTGATCTCACAACAGTTGAGGGCGCGTAGTGGCACATGAATGTGACTACTAGTGACGACAAGGGTAGAATAAAAAACGTTAATGTCCCCTTTCTTTCTGTTCAGTATATATTAAAATTATAGACTTGGGCTCCACAAATGGCAGTATTCCATGTTATGTGGAACAACGAATCATAATGTTATCTAAACATCATCAAAAGTTCAACCATTTGTGGCTATCTCGCGTTTCCGTCTAAACCGCAATCCTCCATTTTTTAGTGAGTAGCTCCAGTGGATAGACAGCTAGTTCGCGCTATCGATTGTTTCTCTCTCGGTTGCGCCCTGCTCCATCCATTATAAAGCCTGTTTTGCCTCAAAGGTCAGGGATCACAAATTAAATTTTGAGATCATCTGCGTCAGTCGCGCGCTCTACTTTGTTTTGTACACGTATGCCTGATGAGACTTTTAATCCGAACTGTTTGATTTCAGTTTGCAGAAAATAACGCAAAATGTTATTTTTTCGGAAGCAATCTGAATCGCAAATTAAAACTTTGGATAGATCAAAAGCCTCAATGTTTAAACGGGAATTATTTAGCTACGTTTGAGTTAAATTAGCTATACGAATTTTAATTGTTAACGATTTCTGTAAACTTCCACTGTTGACATTAATTCATATGGTATCTGTCAAATCGTATATTTTCAATAGCAGAAGCTCCGATAAAATATAAACAAGACTTTTTAAAAAAAAATAGGCATGGGGTTATATTTTTTTCTCGTTAATCTGGCCACAGCATGTACTGTAAGTTGGCGTGAGTGTGTTGGCACGCTAAATGATAAACACTTGTTCCTACAGTCGTTTGTTTACTTACTAACATGATAATTGACCAGCATGTTCGTGCGTCCATTGCACAACACAATTATTAAGTTACTGCATAAAGGGGTTAAACCAGCAGAAATATTGGACAGTGGAACGCTTTCGAAGCAAGTGTTCAAGTGGAATCAATTCTTCTGTGAATGTCGGACAAGAGTTTCTAACCTCACTCACGCACGTTGTCGAACAATGAGGTAACGCTCCGGATAACTTTGAAAATTGAAGACCTGACTCGCGAAGACACTCTAATAAAATGATAGACGCTGATTACTGCTGAAAACTCTTGGACAAGTTTTAGAACTATCGGTCCAGAAGACGCCATACTGTGTTCTGATCAATCCACAGAGAGCTGCTTCTGCACCATAACGCTCAACCCCACACTTTTATCTCTCTGTTTCTTCTTATGGGTTTACATCTCCTTGACGAGAAAATCGTTAAAGGCGGGAAAAGACTGGTTTTTTTTACGACGTACACTACAATTAACACCACTTGATCAAATTATGTATGTGTCACAAATACAAAAGTATATTGCTGGGTACCAATTTTCTATGGGAACAAATTTCGATAAATAATTCATCATCGCGAAGATGACGTTTTTACAGCTGTTGCTGTTTCTTGTTTTTCAACTCGTGGCAGTGCCGCTCTTGCAGACGTCGCCCTTGTCTGATCTATCAGGACTAGTTTGGTGAGCTGTGATGTAACACCTGGAAGTAAAATAATAATAATAATAATTCTCTTATAATGGTTTCACGAGACTTAACAGACTTCATAACATCTTGCAATCCCATATCTCGTGTAAAGTGCCGTTAGGAAACTTTTTTCAATAATCTATGCAGATGTTTCAATTCTTCATATACAACAATCAACGGATGACGGATATTTAATATGAGACTTCAGAAAGCTGTTACCATGTTTGTCAAAAGGCTAATTCACAATATTAAAACATCTTATTTACCACACGTTACATGAAATGCTAAGTTTTATTTCAGAAACAGGTTTAGTTTAGAAAACATGTATGTTGGCCTCGACTTTTGACTCAAATCCTATTCACGCTCTGCTTACGAATCACATATGGTGTATCAGACGAAGGCTGGACCGAGCGTGGTGGGTGAGCGGTTAGCGCTCTGGCCTCGCATTCAGGGAGGACGGCGGTTCGAATCCCAGTCCGGGCATCAAAATTTGGGTTTTCCATGGTTTGCCCAGATCACTCCAGGCGAATGCCAGGATGCATCCTTCAAAAGGCCATGGCCGATTTCCTTCCCGTTCCTTGTAAAAAAAAAAACTAAGGCTGAAAGTTATAAACAAGTCCTACAGGATTGAAGAAGACATGTCTGCTGTAGCTTGCTCCAATCTCTGAGCCCACCATCGATCGCCGGCGATTTCGGAGGATCGCTGGGAACCGATATCGGGACAGGCTTTGTTCGAGTCTGCACTAGGGTTGGTCGAAGTACTTAAGCCTCGGTCAGCCTGGCTAATGCGATCAACTGTTTATCGTAGGCAGAGAAGAGCTCTCCGCTTCCCACTAACCCCAAAAGTTGGTAGCAGGTAAACATATCCTCACTGTCCACTCACCGTCAACAGAGACCCCAGTCTCCAATATGACGAGGTTAGAATGAAATTCATAGGTTGCGGACTCTCGTGTTGGAATAGAATTGGCAACTACACGTGTTAAAGGAATTAGAAGTAGGTGAACTTTTCTACACGTCTCGTAAGATGACTACTAGTCGTTTGTAATATTTACAGATGATTACATCGCTTTGTAATGGGGCATAGTCTACTCAAAGCAATCAATGGCTGCATGCTTTCACTTGTGTATTTCAACATCTGCAATGAATAGAAATAACTTACTCATATCAAAATAAGCACATATTGAATACTTTTTTTCATTGTACTACTTAAACAGCGTTTGGCTTTTACTAATAATCCGACAGGAAGAAGGTTTTCTTGATTGTGTTCAAAACTTTCATTTTTTGACGGAGAGGCGGAAAAGGATTGGAGGCGAGGAACGGGAAGGAATTTGGCCTGGCATTTTTGAAGGAAACAGCCCGGTTTTCACATGGAGTGATTTGGGTAAATCATAGAAAACCCAAATCTGGATGCCTATCGGGAGTTTGAACCCGCGTCCTCCCGAATACGAGGCCAGAGGGTTACCGCCCAGCGCTCAGTGTGTTAAAAATATGAAGAATGCGATATACAAACTTCAGTCGATGAAAACCCATGTCTTCTTGAAACTGTTCTCACTTGCTACTTAAAACGTTTCCGAGGTCACCCAGGAATGGTTCTAGAGCGACGGTTTTCACAAATCACTCCAACAGAATTCTGGGATGGTTGCTTTAAAAGGCCACGACGGCAATCAGTCCCGTTTCTTGCTCCTAATATCTTCCCGCTTCTAAGGGGATGTCCATTAATTATTGTAGGGCTTTTTCTTAAATTTGGACCCCCTCCCCGTTTGTGAATGTGATGTACTACTTTTCTTCGAATGCTTGAATATCTTCTCTTTCTCGAGTAATACTGTTCACATATTGTCGAATATTTTTCACCATTGGCCGTACTGCGCAAGTATCATTTTCGGTGTGGGTCTACTCCAGTCCGTCTCAAATTCCCATTCTTTTTACTGTGCTTAATGCACAGGCATCCTCCCTTAACTTTTATCAATAATCCTCATAATTGTTATTTATTGATATTTATTTTCTAAACACAAATTTTATTCCTCTTAATTTCAGATTATATATAAAATTCGTCCGCCTTTAGCACCTCTAAACACATTAATAGTTAGTTCGAGGAGGTTGATATTTATGTGTAGCTTCAATCGTATATACTGATACTCCGATTTTCAGAAACGGTGGGTAGCTCAGAGATCTTTTATCTTTATAACTTGGAATAAATATCCTTTCGATGTTGAGATCATTAAAGTCTACTTAAAACATGGGAGCATAGTGACTATTGCCATAAATGTCCGTATTCCATAAGATTTTTAGCAGATGAATCTCCGTGTCAATTTATTCGAATAATATATATGTTCAGAGGCTTGGCCTCTGCCAGCATCCACCAAGGCGACCACGGAAAACCATGGTCCGTACAGTGGGATCGAGATTTGAACCTGGGAGTATCACATCTCATCACCCCTCGAGTGAAGCATGGATCGTGTTTACGGCCAAACGCTTTCTTAATTTAGTTGACTGATGCTTTCTTGCTGGTATATTCACCAAAAAAATCTCAATAATATTATTATTAATTTTAATTGCGATGGAGCTAACGCTCCGGTGGCAATTATCCTAGTCATTTAATTACCTCTTTTTATTTTAGTTTTTAAAATTTTCTTTTATATTTGGAGTGTTAATTCCTCCCTTATTTACTTTTCCGAATTACAACTTTTAATTTTAAAGTCCTTAAGCGTTTTTAGTAAATTATTCATCACTTGGTAATTTGTTCCAAGCCCTGACACCTTTACCAACAAAAGAATATTTTCCCACTCCTTTATGCACGAAATCTAGTTGCAGCTTGTGGTCATAGTCGTCTTTCCCTTTGCATGCACTATTCCTAATTCCTTGACTAATATCCCTCCAAGCCCCATCACCAACACATTCCCCGTATATTTCCAGCACTCTATTCTCCTTCCTCCCTTCCTCCAATGACTCCCAATCCAGCTCCTTCATAATATCAGTTACTGACTGGGTCCTGGGATAATTTGCACAAACAATTCTAGCTGCTCTTCTTTGTACACCCTCCAACTCCTGTATTTGATAACCAAAATGTGGTTCCCAAGTCACTCGTTTAAAATCCCAAGAATTAAAAGAGTGACGAAAGCTGAGAGCATTCAATGAACGCATTGTGTTAGGACCTTGCTGGGAAAAGTCAGAGATTCTCCGTCCAGCGAACTTAACGAGATGGCGTTCGCTCGAACTGAAACACGTTTAACTCTGTATTTACTCTAGCGTTACCGCGAGCAGTTGGAACACTTGGGCCACGTTACTTCCACGGACTGCGTCGGCGATTGAAAAAGGTTTCCTTCAGGCTACGCAAGTTTCAAAGTTAAACTGCTGCCAAAGTTGTTGCTCATTCAAAAGAACCAGAAACTCTCGTCGCGGAAGGCCGTTGGCGAGCGGCCTCAGGTGGGTTTTAGAAATTAAACCCAGCTGTTGACGGAACGCTGCGCTGTGTACATCAGCTGCTCTGACAGCCTGTTTATGGAAAGCCAGAGGCATCGACTTAATGAAAGAAACGAGTTGGGGTCAAATTCTCGATGCTCTCGGTTCTTTTTAGTAAAAAAAAATAGCATCTGATAACTCAACTGTCGTTACTTTATTGGCGGATCCAAATTCTTAGTTCCGAGCAAAGTTTCGCATTTAATATCAGGTTAATGAAGTTCTTCTGAAATCGGTAGAAGATTGGGCAGTGAAGCCTTACAGAAACGATCAGCTTAAAATCTCCATACTAGGAGAAACAGTTATTAATTTATTTCCTTCCTTTGTAAGTTGAAGAGTTAATGAAAAATCTAGTGACTTGGTACAGCTAATTTTTCAGGTTACTTTATTTATTTTTTATGGTACAGCGTACAAAGATAGTAATTATACTGAATTACAGTAGATGAAATGAGACATAGATATTTCTCCAGACTGATGTCCAGAGATTTTAGGCATTCAGTTACTTTTGTGGTTTCTTCATGAAGCTGCTGGAATGTACCCCTGAATCTTCTAAGAGGACATTCCATTGTGATGTGGTGGATAGTTTGCTAGTGGTTATCACAGGAACAAGAAGGATTCTCTATTATTTCCCATTTGTACATCCAGTAGTTGCATCTACTGTGGCCTCTTCTCACATGATTCAATGTCGTCCAGATTTTCTTATGTAGGTTGAATCTAAGAGGCTGTTTTGGTTGGTCTTGGATTAGAGTTTGTCTGTCAGGATTGGAACTGGCTTCGTTTATATCGAAATTACTTTGGACCAGTACCTTCTCAAACTTCCATGCTGAGTTCCTTGATTTTAATCTACGTGTGCAAAAGTAGACTAGCCTCATCGTGGTGTACCCTGGACAACGTGGCAAAGCAGCGTCTGATTAATTTACATCTCAACAGGCTGTTGGACCTAGAGATTAAGCTTGTGGGTACCCCAGCAATTGGAGAACTATTATTCTGGCTGAAGAGTATAATAAAAGACCTTGTTAACGGGAATATTACATTGGACTGAATAAAATATGGCTACTAATCTGAAGATCTGGAATTCTAATCGCCCTCACAGTAATATATTTGTTAGCAGTAGGCCTTATGTTTGAGCTGTAACGTTCCGGAATAGGATTCGAGAGATGCGGGTTCGATGGCTTATTAGGCCATTTAAATTTCGTTTTTTTTTTAATAGTTTAACTTACCTGTGCAACGTTAGAAAACATATTTTTATCAGATAAGCTATGGCTGAATTCCTTCACGTTTTTCCCCATAATTCTCTTTTGTTTCTAATGAAGTCGGCTTATAGTAAAGGCCAATTTAAAAAACAAAATGTGGGGAGTCCGCATGCTTAGAATTGCCGTTATATTCTAATGTTGAATCAAATCTATTCTCCTTTATTAGTGGCTGCGGTTTGGGACATATGCGAAAAATGACGAGAAGCCATGTCAGCAGATAGCGTGTGTGTGGTCAGCGGCGGACTTAACTATTGCGAGGCTCAGGGCGACAGATTTTCGCGAGGCCCTTCTCCCTTCTGCACAGAATGTGAACAGAAACTAGGTATTTCTTATGATTGACGAGAAATTCAAAAGTTATAAATAAATAAATTTTGAATTTTAAAATATTATATTAGAATATTTACAAAAGTTAACAAAACATAAAGACAACAAATTATTAATGATGATAAACTAACTCCTTGAAAGATATACTCATGGATTTAAAAATAATGTTTGCGGCTATTCCTAATACTAAAATCTTTAAATTAAGAACCAGCTTTCTTTTGATAGCTAGTTTCATTTTTGAACTACCCTACTCAAATTTTCTACCGGCATCACGATCACGGGAACTCATTTCATAAGTATTGTTTTGCACATAAAACTAACTCAGAAATAAGTAGTTTTTTTTAACAACTGTTAATGGCGTAAGATTCACTAAAACATAATATCGTTTAATGTTTATTTAGCTACTGAAAGAAATATGCCGTACAAACGATTTTGTAACGCATACAGGTTGGGCCACACTAGACTGATACTGGTCCGCAAAGTCACCGCAACGACACTTCTCTTATTATTGGTGCTCACTCGATTGAAGATACTTCAGACGACACCGAGTGTCATCCGACACGTGACTGACATCACGCCATCAATAGTTTACTTTTTGTGATCCGGTGTAGAGCCGTTGGATGTGGAGAAGCATACGGAGGCAGTTCTGAAATTTTCGGCCCTTTACGGCCAAATGTTGTTTTCGTGTTATCGATTACCGTAAGAAAAAGTATTTTCCAAAACCTCACTTCCAAGTTCATCAGATGATTGCAACACGTAGATTGCGTCATTCTAAAGCAGGATTTCTCATACTCATAGCTCCACGTACCCCTATAAAATTTCCCAAACAATGGCGATTATTATTATTATTATTTAAAATAAGGATTTCTGTTTAAAAGAAATAATACAAATACAAAGATCAATATGCTATTAATTAATTTGATGGATGGTGTAACAGCCCTCGAACCTAAACTTAAATGGAATTTTATTTTAAGGGGCATTTGTAGTAAGCTAGAGTTTGGTTGAATATGATCTGGTATGTTTGTTTTGCAATTTCCTGTAAATCAATGTATAAAGACCTTTTTTTATGAAAAGAAATTATTTAGAGGCCATTTAGTATGTTTAAGGACAGAATTGTACAAGAGAATTGATTAAATGTTTGTAATTGTAGGTATTAAGGCAAGTTACGATGTCTAAAGGACAATTTTCTACAGTTTAAAATGATTTCTGTAGATAATTTTGTGTTTAAATATCTTTAATCTCCATTTCCAACCATTTTGTAATGATTGTAAATGATTATGTATTAATTCTGATTGTTTTTAATATGTTTCAATTGTTTAAGTATTGTTAATGTTCGAGAAATATCTGTCGAAATCCTTTGTAGTGTTCTAGAAACTTCGATGGAAATTATATAAACCGATCAGCAGAGACAGACACAGTTTTAAAGCTTTAATCTTTCGGCAGAGTTTTTACAGATTCAATTTACTACAGCCAGTGACTGTATTGTCTGTGGCATAAGTGTTGTCTGCAATCGCTGGATTGTATGTATGCATGTAACCAATATCTTTGACGTCGTGCTTATGAAAATAAAAACAAGTTTAAATTGAACTGTATGTTGGACTGGGTATTTATCAAATTAATTAAACCACGAACCATCTAACAATGGGCTTGTTTCTTATTGCAAGTTGAGTCGATTTTAGGAGCATTTCACCATGTTGCGTGTTGCACTCTCGAGTTACTCAGTCAGCCACCATAACGTAAATCTTGTCGCCAACCCCCCTACGTTCAATAAAGTACATTGTATAGAAAAAGACTACATATATTTTATTATGTTTGAAAATATATTTTTCATTACTTATATATATGTCTTAGATAGCTACGACGTGCGATTGGGGTATTGAAGATTCCCGGTTAAAATCCCGGTCTTGGTTGCAACTTTTAAGTGCCTTAAAATTGAATTTTACCTCTGGCACAGCATTGATCTGTTAATGCGAAATGCTAGCACACTCTGTGGTTGTAATTCTACATTAAACTGTGGGTCTCCTTTTTCTTGGTAGGACTACTAGAGTAAGTTATGTGGCTAGAGGTGCACTGTGCAGCCGGTAAGAATCTCTGTGATTAGATCTTTGAGAGTACATGAAATTTTATACAGCTTCTTAATGGTCTGTTTTAATTAAAATATACAATGATTTCATTATTTATTAATAAAAAATTTCGAATGAATCGAAAGTAACCACAAACCGAAGAAACATGTCGGGTGCGGATTGACTGACTGATATGCGTTCAGAAACGTATTCCAATGCAGTATAGTGTGCGAAAGGCTTTCAGTGATGGTTTGTGAAGGCTGCGTTTGAATACCAGTGATGTAATAACGTGAGTCAGGTAAAGAAAGTATTTTGACGTAGTTTATTACTTTCGTAGATTATGTATTTAATATAACTGATAAAATTGCGATGGCATGATTCGGGTGGCAATCTCCCTACACACCCATCCTTCTACCTTTCTCCTCCAGCCCACTTTTGCCCTCAACCAATTTTTACTTTAAATTCTTTCAGTGTTTTCGGTAAATTATTAATCGCTTCTCTTGTCAATTTATTTCAATCCCTTACACCCTTTCCTGTAAAAGAAAATTTTCCCACACCCTTATGTCTGAAATCAAGTGCCAAGTTGTGATCATGGTCATCTTTACCCTTCCAAGCACCTCTCTTAATTTTCCCACCAATAAGTGTGGTTCTAACTAACAGCTGCTAGAAAATTAAGCGTGAAGTGACAAGAGTTGACTAACGAAATGAAACACGGCAATTCCCTGAGCGTAAATCACAAACACGATGAAAGTAACAAAACCGCATGCAATTGAATTTTCTGATGCGCGAAATTCAAATAGCAATGAATGTTTCAACCGTTTTTTACAGTAAAATTATAAAAATATTATTTACTTATAAATTAAGTAATTTTGATATCGTTAATCTTACAGATGTGACGTTGAATAAGTCTAAATGAGAAATTTTATTTTGACAATTATACTTTTTTACTTTCGTAACTAAAGGCTAAGGATAAAATAATTTTTTTTTTAAATACAAACTTTTTTCTAGTCGGGTTGTTGCGTGAGGCCCTTGCAAGAGTGAGGCCCAGGGCGATTGCTTTGCTCGCCACCCCCTAAGGCCGCCTCCATGTGTTGTTCTTGACAAACCAATGTAATATTGCGGTTGCCCATAAAGTGTGAATCAGATGCGAAGAATCATTTCATAGCAAATAAAAATCCGACTTATATTCACTCTCATGAGCTGACGCACTCAGCGGGGGTGTGAAAATTCAATCAACGCACAAGTTCCCCTGCTCCTAAAGTGCAAACTTCAATCTTTTTTCATTTTATGTTTTATATATACTTCCACATACAAAGGAACAGTAGAAGGGGGTCGTTATGTTTGAATTAACATTACCATTCCTGTCCATGCACACTAGACTTTTACGTGGGATTGGTGAAGTTAGAGGTCCTCCATGACCTTAGCATGAGGGTACGGGTGGATGGGCAGTTCATTTTATCTCGCTGAGTATATGACTTATTTTTAGCAGTCTGAGCTCAGAGTGGGGGTAGGCAGATCATCTTTGAGGAAATAATCTTAGATCTGAGTCCACAGCGTGCATTTTGCAGTCAGTTTCAATCGACTGAAACCTGGGTCCAGCTGAAATAGTTCAACTGCACGAGTGTCGTTTGGTATTGAGTAATATGTAGATGATGCTGTTAATAAGGGGTGTATGTTCAGACTGATTTGTTTCAGAAGTAGGTAGGTGTTGCTGACCTGCATACTTCATGGTTTGTCTTTCATTTGTAAATTAATGCATCCAATGGCTCTGGAAACAAAATAACATCGTGCATAGTAAGTGTTGATGACTTTTCTCTTCGATTTACATTCTGGTAAATCAGTTACCTAACGAAAATACTAAAAACTTACGGAAGCATCCACTAAAATTTTAATAAAATTTTAATTACAGATCCCTCAAAACAGGATTTTTCCATTTATAGCATTATTACTGTGTTCCTGTTGACGTAGATTTACCCGTAATTCTTGTAATGATTAACAAATATTTTTATAAAATTTCGATCATATATTAGGAATTAAAATTTTATGGCATCGCGAAATTTTATTATTACAGATTTAAGATTATATTAAGATACTTTTGGTTATAGAACTTCTTGTTTTTGATGACTCGATACAAATATTACACATACGCAAGGAACATTTCTGTAACTTTTTTCTAACAGACGCTGATGACTGATAATTTAATAACAATGGAATGAAAGTTTAAAAAATCTTGTTGATTTTTGTATAGGTAATTATATTTTAATTCCCTAGTTCATTTTTAGACGCTGTAGGCCTAAGATTACTTACATTTCACCCTGATCACTTATTGGTAAGAAGAAGGTCTGGTAGACGTGCTAACTTTTATGATAACTGTGAAAGTTGTTAGCAGCAATTTTTTTTTGCAGTAAACAGCAGTTAAATAGAAGAGCTCTAATTCTATTTTCAATTTCCTGATTTTCATGTAATTTCATATTTCACTATACAGCCTTTTCTTCATTTAAATTAAATCATTATGTAATGTTATTTAATCACTTTTTTTTTACATTTGTCGGCATAAGGCAGCGAGGTGAAACGGGAAATTGTTTATTTTCTAGAAAATATCGGGGTAATTGCATTGATGTAGTCTGTTATTGTTTTAGGAGGAAACAAATCATGCTATGTTGCAACGAACACGCATGTGTCCCATGCCAAGACTAAAAAATCTGCAAAGGAACCAAGTCCACTGCTAACATCTTTGGTTTTTCAAGGCCTCTACTTCTATGATGAATCGTCTTCTACTGTCAACGTCATCATAGCTCTAAGTTGTCATTCATCTTGACAGCTTTCTAAATGAGACACCTTTGAATTAACGATTTGCACAGCATTTTCTTCACTCCTCTACCGTCTTCTAATGACTCCCATACCACATCCTGTAGCATATTAGCTATCAATTGTGCGGTAATTTCCACAAACAAATCTAGCTGTCGTTCTTTGCACACCCTCCAACTCCTGTTATTGATACTTAAAATATGGGTCCCATGCTACGCTACCATATTCAAGCAACGGTATAACCAATTTTTTGTAACCCAGTTGCATTACTTCTGTGGTAATTTTGTTTACCTACCCAGCTAGATATGCTGTCCAGTCCCTCTGCTGCTCACAGGCCTCTGCCGTTGCAATCGTATTGTAGAATACTATACCAACAGGAAACAACATAATTCTAACTGTAAACCAATAACACAGTCATTCTTCAGAATAATGAACAGCAATCGTCCCAATACTCTTCCCCGTGGCACTCCAATTTTCACATCCGCCTTTTTTGAAACTGCATTTCTTACCCTAACTGTTTGGTTTCTACTTTCTAAGAATTCCTTTAACCAGCAAGTAACTTTCATCTATTCCAATGACTTTTATATGATTTACCACCATTTTATGATGACTCTGTCAAATACGTTGAAGAGATCCATCCAGTGCTAAATCTTAAATCACAACTTCCTTGTTCATTTCATCTGAAATATCTTGCATCTAACCTACTAACTGAGTTTCGCATGAATGTCCAAGCCAACGGATGATGAAAGTTACATAGAATGATAAACAGAAGGCTCGAAATACTGAGTCTTCAAGAACAACATCGAGGTTAACCAGTGAAAATTTCGTTGGGACTGTCTTATCTTGGTCCAAGAATACGTAAATGAACCTCATCTAGAGAGTAAGAAGTTCCAAAGCGAACCCGTAATATTATGAGTCAGATTTCTGGACGTGATAATACCTTTCCGGCGCAGCCTCAACAAAACACAGAGTCAACAATAATATTTCCTAGTAGTCTTCACCAATAGTACCAGTAGCATTAAAAATCAGTATTACCACATGCAATCGATGCGGTAAATTTGAAGGAAAACTAAACATTTTGGGCCAAACGTACTCTGAATGTGGGAGTTGTGTTATAGTTTGCAAGCCAGTATCCCTTCGCGGTTGGTTCTGCATGACCGCCAATTACGAGGGCGGGAACGAAGCGACAGCTGGTTGAGCCGTACTGGACGTAATGGAGTGGTGGACGAGTGTGAGCGGGAATTATGTGTGGGGCGTGAGCCGCATGCGGTGCCTCGGTAAACAAGGCAGGCTCCGAATGTCAACGAAGCAGCCGGCGCCTCCGGCGACCCATCACGTCGCTTATTGCATCTTTGGCCAACGTTAATACCCCCGCATTCCGCGTGGCGACGTGCGAGGGGTAGGGTATGCGGAAATACCATGGTGGTCCAGTATTCCAGAAGAGAAGAGCTTAAAAGTCTTCGCTTAATTAATACTAATTTATTATCATATTTTCCAGATGACGACACCAGCTTCTAAGATCGTCCAAAATGACTGATTGAACGCAAAGTTCTGGCATATCCTTTATTCGTAGCTCACTAAATAGATTTGTTATTAAATAATGTTCATAACCTCAATTTTGTAATAATGTACTGTTGTACATATTTGTTAGCTTGCTACAAGAGTGGTATCTATGGACAAAAAATTCGAAAATATCTTCATCGAATATAAATGCAGAGTTCTGGTAAAACAGTTCTTCGCACTTGCTGAATTAAATAGGTTTGTTATTAAATAACGCTCATAACCAAGTTTTTGTAATAATGTAATGTTGAATATATTTCGGCTCCACCTCGTTCCGTGCACATTCCGCTTCCTAATGAACATGTCAGTTTACAAGAATTACATACTTTTTTGTGTTAGTTTCAATTTTTAATTTAAAGTGAAAAAATATTAATCGTAACAAAAACATACGTAGGTAACTTAGGTTCTTTGCATGATATAGCAGCCAAATCTACGATCAGAGAGCATAACGAAAACATCTATACCGTATTAATTCAAATAAACAAAACTCAACTAATAATTAATGTTTGGGTTTAAAACGAAATACATACTTGTATTTGAACTCATTTGTTAGTTGCTGTAACAGAGTTTTACACGGATAAATGCGAAAACGTGTCTAGCCGCATCAAAAAAAAAAAAAAATTCGGTGTGCCAAAATGTATTTAGTGATACAGAGTGCCTAAACTTTCCTTCCATTTTACGTAAATGCAAGATTTTCAGTTAGAACGTAGAAAATATAGCTCATTCAAAAAAAATTCTTTTGTATGTGCTGAAGAAATTTCACTTTGTAACAAAATGACCGAAGTGGGTTATCCTGTACAATTTAATTGTTAATATTATCGCAATTGACAAATGGTACAAAGAATATTTGCTTGTGTTAAAATTTCGAGACTGTCACCATTCGGACGGGAGAACAGACGCTGAAGCAATTCCTTCAATTCCTTAACGGTAACTGTCTACCTGCGGACGCCGGTTAGCCGATTGTTTCGCGGAGACTACCTATAATCCTCCTGGAAGTGTCTCCGTCGAGGAAGATAACAAGAAGCAGACCATGAATAGGTTATCGGCATCCCGCCAACTCCGAAAATACCCTAACGTATAGCCATCGAACGTTTACGGGGTGTAGCAAGTCTTTCCGTACAGCCAAGAAACCACTTCGGCCTATAGAATTGTGATTGAGTTTCTTGGAGAACCAATCAGCGTTGTAAAAATATCCGCGTGATATTATTGTCTGTGAATTTTGCTCGTATATCATCCAAAAACGTCAGAGTGAGGTGTGACCCGTACAAAAATGGTGGGGCATCGACGCTGTTGCAGCCACCACATCACACGGTAATTGATTGCAACAAACAAGCAGAGTGTACATTGTTCATGCATTTAGACATCCCTTAAACGATCCCTTCAGCACAACCTGTGCGGTTAAGAGGCTCTCTTCCGACTAAATACATGAACTAAATTTTGTTAAAAAGCCGAGAACATTTTTTTTATTTTTTTGTGATGGAAGAGAAACTAATTTTCACGCACTTTCTGGCACCGTACTGTTTGGACGATATTTGCAAGCAGCCTGGCGCCCTAACTTTTAAAGCCAGTGTGTTTTGTTTAACATGGCATCAAATAATTTTGAAAAGGATCATTCTCTATTTGTAAAAGAGAAAATCAGATCGATCACTTTGTAGAATTTTGTCATTTGTTATAATATTTTCAACATGTTTATTTTCTACTAATGTTTAGTATTTTGTTAGATAGTTTATATGTCGGCTCATGTAAGACGAAGCAGTGCTTTATTTATTTTTTGATATTTGTTGTATTCATAATAGTTGTAAATGCGCATGCGTTATGAATACATGTAAACTTATGGCCATTTCAATGATAAAAAGAACAACAATAGGTTCACACTATTTTCCGAAAACTTTAATAACATTTTCATATTCGCTGTGAATGGTAAGTTAAATATACTCAGTAACAGATTAATTAAATCCACGATCAGTGAAGCAGGTGATGAGAAGCTTGGTAGCAATGATTAATAACCCTCCCAAACCTCACTACACCACAACTTAATGAATTTAGTTTGATTTACTTTGAAGGAGAATTACAAAAGCCTATCAGAAGACAAGTGAAGAATGTGATTTGTGATTATTAATTTTACTGCCTATGATGCTTGTTCGGGCTATGAATGATTACGATCCTGCATCAATCAAATCAAATCGTCGTATGGTATTGTTGACCTGGAAATTCCAAAAGTATTACTCTCCCGCCAGGTGACATAGTTTTCGATTCGCCGCGCAGTGCAACCCCTCGTCGTATCTAACCTAACCCGGAAATCCTACCGGGTGTAGGGAACCGACAGCTTAAAGTGAAAAAGAATTGCTTGTGGAAGACTTAAAATGTAAATATCTTGGCATAAAATTTGATAGCAAGCTCAAGTGGGCAGGACACATCGCATAGATGCCAGGGAAAGGTTTCAAAATCCTTCACTTGTTGGAGAGAGTGATGAGGGAACATACGAGAGAATTCAAGGAACTGGGTTACAAAACTTTGGCCAGACCATTGCTTGGTTATGAGATGTAGTATGGGACCAACATTTTGGGTATCAAACACATGAGTTGGATGGGGTGCAAAGAAGGGTTGCTAGATTTATCTCTGGAACACAATCAGTAACCGATATGATAGAAGAGCTGGAATGGGATTCATTGGAGGACAAGAGGAGGTTGGAGAGATTAATGGGAGTGTACAAGGCGTATATTGGTGATGAGGCGTGGAAAGATATTGGTGTAAGAATTAAAAGTAATGCATGGAAGGAAAAAGATGACCATGACCACACTGGCACACGATTTGAGACACAAGGGTGTGAGAAGATTTTCTTTCATAGGTAAGGGGGTCAGGAATTGGAATAAGTTACCGAGAGAGTTGATGAACAATTTACCAAAAATGTTGAAAGAATTTAAGTAATTGGTTACAGTAAAAGGAGGAGATGGGTGGGTAGGGAAACTGCCACCGGAGCGTGCGCTCTGCTGCAATTAAATTAAATGAATTAATCCTAACCTGGGAACCGTTCTGGCGTACTACACAGCAAGCTGTGCCTGAGGTGATGGTCGGGTTAAGAGCCTTACAGATTCTCAGCCGACATTGGGATTCGAGCCGGGGACCTTTCGATATCTTGGAGCAATTAAAAGTAGTGACAAAAACGTAGAATTACTTTAAAGCATTACTCGTAGGGTCAACGAAAGCGAAGAAGATAGATTTGCTTGTACCACATGGTTTTAACTGAAACTTGTCAAATGTTTCCGATCAAATTTATACCTACACGAATGGCGTTGGAATTTACATTGTTATCAATTATTTATCCAAAAATAGCATAACATTTTTAACTTATATATCTTATTTTCGCATTGTTAAACTCATCAGCAGTTTTAGTGTTTGGTATCCAGTCACCTTCACGCAAGAGAATGAAAAATTGTAGGATGTATGCAACTATCCTACGAACAGATATATCGGTGTCTTAATAAAACAAATCATAATAAATTAACGAAAAACAATTTTTTCTTTCGGGATTTATCCGTCGACGACGTCGATGTTATCAGACCGGGAGAGATTGTGGGGAAGGAATTCGTTTAGTGGCTTTTTGAAGACACCATCTTGGCCTTTGCTTGGAGTGATCTCGGAAAATTATGTAAAATATAAACCAGGATTGACGAACAGGGATTCGAACCCGCGTCCTTCCAAATACATTGCCCAAGAATTACCACTCACCCACCATATATGATACGATAAACAGGAAAATATCACAATCAGTAAAATAATCACGCATTATTGATGAAACTTCCATACTACGGGTTACGTGAAACTGATGCTCCTTGAAGTCAAAGGGAATACGTGGTTTACCAATAAAGTAGCTGGACTTACAAATGTTGAATTTTACGTTAACCAGTGACCGAATCTAAAAGCGACACACATTGCGCTAAAACTGTAATTTTTCTGTTTGGTATAAAGCAAGCAGTTATTTTTTACGTGGAAGCTGCTGCGTCCGGCAACTTTCTCTCAGTCCGTTGCTTTCGAGTATTTAGCCAAGAACTGGAGTTCATTTTGTACTTAATCTGTGCATTTTTTTTCAATTAATTTCACTAGCTTTTTTTTTTTTTTTTTTTTTTTTTTTTTTTTTTTTTTTTTTTTTTTTTTTTTTAGCAAACAATAAGATCCGCTATGGAAGATCATCAGTTTAATTTTAAGGACAATTTACAAAATCTCCTTTGTTTGAAAAGAATCGTTTCAGTAATGTTTCCGTTAATCGCAGAAACACTGCATTTAATGTAGTTAGTGCTTTTCAGTACAACAGGATTATTGATTATATAATTTCTAATATCTTTAATTTTGGACTTTTTCCCTAATTTTTCTCTTTGGTTTGTCGACAGAAATGTGACAGATCAACTGAAATTTTCAAATAACGAAATTGGAGAACAGAGTAAACCGAGTAATACTCGGAGGACTGGAAGTTATTTTTTGGTTCCAAAATTAGATGATTCAACTATCGTAAACTATATATTTTTTTAAAAAATTTCATCTTTACTCTGATATACTGTATATTCCCCCACTTAAACTTCTAGACCATTAAGAGTTTGTTCATAATTTTATCCACTTACTGACATTTAATTCACCAGGTCGCCGTTCATGCATTAAACAAGTTTGTTTGTGGTCACGGGTTACACCTACTATATACATTGAACTGCCATCTTTCAATTGTTAGATCTGCGTCGATCAGTTTTGAGTTAAGAATTTTATCAGTCGAAATATATTCATAGCGCTTTGTCTTCATTTCGGTGACAGACCAGAAATAGTAAATAAAAATGTGGACCACTGTCGGTAACGATAGCTTCATTTTAACTACTGAATTTTTTAATTCAGAAATTTATTTTATTCCTCTTACGTTAGACCATTCAACCGAAATTTCTTTCTACTGACTTTTCTTGTACGTTCTATTGGACCAAATGTTTAACCTCTTGGAGATATTTTGTCCCACATAACACTTTATAGGGATATACAGATTCTACCGTGACAAGCTGCGATATCGCTGTCTATCGACCTTGGTTGCTCGTGTTCGATTCTACATGTTTCACAGTGCATCGCGCGCTTCTATCATTGATTCAGGGATCTCCTTTGTACTGTTGCAGCACTCTGTCGAAGTCACCTTTCCGCTCTGCATTTTTTCCGTACTCTCACAGTGAAAAAAGAATGTGGCATGGTAAGAATTACGAAGTAAGAAACTCAAGGTGAATTCCTTGATGAAAACAGTCAGATCTTAAAAAACAATGAGAATTATAATGGCACAGATATTCAAATACTCTTGTTACTTTTTATACGTGTAATAGAATTACTGAACTGAAACATTAAAAAATGTAAATAGAAACTGTCATTTTCTATAGAATCATTGGTATAAAGAATTATTTCGAAGCATACTATTTTACAACGAAATAAAAATATAGAATTTGAGTTCGTATAAAACTACAGAGGAAGTGGTTAATGTAAAATGTCGCAAAAATGGTTGGATTATCGTATCGTTAAAAAGCATTATCTATTAACATAAAACGATTTTAGGTATTATGTATTAGGTATCATGTATTATGGAAGCTAGCTCGACTGGCGGCCGATGTTGTTAAGACATTACGAAGATGTCTGGCACTGTATACGGCGTTAGCAGGTTCGAATGCCGATACCGGATTAAAAATAAATTGATGTTTCGGGACAGTAGAATAGAAAAATTAATGATACACATTGAAAATCAATACACTGAGTATCAACGTCTTCTTCTACACCACCTTTTCCCTGTAGTAGTGGTCGACTGCCTTGATGAGTTTCCTCCACCATTTCCGGTCTACAGTGTCCTCTTCTTTCAGCCCTTGGTTCACGAGTCCTTCTTAAATAGATCCTTCCACACTGTACTTTGTCTCCCTCTGGATCTCTTTTTCTCCCACAGACATTCCCCACTTCTTGATTGGCTCTTCCTTACCTCTTCGCATAACATAACCATACTACCTTAATCTTCCCTCTGCGATGACTTCATTGTCTCTAGCCACTCCAGCTATTTGTCTTTTCATTTCAAAGTCTGTCCCTCAGAGAAATACCCAATAGCCACCTTAGCATCCTCATTTCTGTCCTCTCCAGCAGGGCTTCCTTTCTTTTACGTAAAGCCCATGTTTCCGATTCATAAAGGATAACATGTCTTACCATGGCCGTATGCAATTTTACTTTTAGGTTTTAGGCATCCTATTTTCACATATCACTCCAGCAACATCTCTCCGTTTGCTCCATCTAGATTTTACTCTAGCTTTCACCTCTAGTTCACAGCCACCTTTTTCACTTAATCACTTGATACCTAAATGTATCTACTTGGGTCAGTTTCATTACCTTGGTGTCCTTAATGTTAATTTCACATGTTTGTTTGCTGCCAACCAGTACTACGATCTTCTTTGTATTGATTTTAAGATCCTTTTGATCTAGACAGTAGTGGAGCTAAACAAAAAAAAAGCTCACCTAGTGCACATAAATTGGGTGCCTCAGTTTGCCCCCCTCCCTACATCCGACGCTGACGGGGGGCCCCATCCGATGAATTTGCCCCGGACCTCTACGGTACAGTCGCGTCATTGCTAAAGGCATTGGTGAAACCCCAAACTTCTCTATACTGCATATGGAACTGGGTATACGTCATTGCTGTTGGTGATTCGTCCATAATGGCGATGTTTAAGTCAGTGGTCGCCTTAAAGCCTTTGAGTAAGGGTAGACCATGAAAGCTTGAAACATTTTTTTCTATCTATACTTCATGGTCACATGTGGTTTTAGAAGCAGCTACCACAGTAAGCCACTAGCGACGTCATTAGCCTACGCAGTATTTAATTAACAGAGGAGGCTCTATCCCATTCCGTTTCCTTACCCCTACAAGTGAAAGCGTTCCCACTGACACATTTGCCAAGCGGTCTACTTGGAGGGACAGGCAACGGGGTGGAGTGGTGACGTCAGGAGCGAGGCAAGGAGAACGCGACCTAGAGCCGCTAATTCGGATTGAACGGGCTACAGTTTGATCTTTGCTTTCAACGATGAACGTATGCTCAGGATGTAAGACTGCAGAAAGGCATACATTACTAGAAACTGTCATTTGGACTGGGTGCACTTTATTGGAATATTCAGGAAATTTCTGGAAAGAGAAGACCCTAATAAACGTTCTTTGGATAATGGATCATTTACAAAATTTATAATTCATGGCGAAATGCCACACTGTTCACCATTGTGTAGTTGTCAAAGAACCTAGGAAAGAAGCTGCATATTACCAGCGCCATCCTATAATCCCAAATAAGGAGAATAAATCCGAAATCATACATTTTAAATTTATAACTTAATACGTTTAAAGCATTGCTATTTCAAAATTTGAAAAAAAGTATATTTGGAGTAAAGTTCAACATTCAAGAGATATGACTTCGAGAACTACTAAGTGCAGATTCTAGATTAAATTTAATTAATATCGAAACGTGTTTAAAAACGTATTCATTACATATTATGGGGCGTCCGTAAATTACGTAAGGTGAAATAGGGGGGGGGGGGCGTCCGGCGAAATCTCACCAAGGAGGAGGGGGGGGGGTCAACAGAAATCTCACGTGAGGTTTTCGAAATTTTTGTTGGACTGAGGAGTTAAAAAAAGAAAAAGAAATAAGTCTACAAATGATGCGAAAGTCGATTTTAGGGGAGTATTTCGTCGAAAAGTGGTGGTGTAACCGGGTTTGGGACGTCTCAAAAAGTAGCGAAGGCGACTTCTAGGGGGGGGGGGGGGGTTGTCTCCCGGACCCGATCTCACCAGAATGGGGAGGGGGTCCGGAAATCCAGAAAAACACCTCACGTAATTTATGGATGCCCCATATACAGTTACCATGAAGAAAAGAACAGAAAATCAGAAATTGTGTCGAAAATTTCTACAACGCATTCAGGTTAACGCAATATCGTATATCAGTTAATCCACACCAACAGAATATTTTGACTCAAACACTTCCTCTATTTCGTCTAGACTAAAATACTTTGCAGAATGTATGTAAAAAATATGGCAATCCGTTTTGCTAATAGTATCTGATGGCGTTCGAGGAAAATCAGAAAATTATTATCCTTCGTGTACAGCTTTATAGGTCTACCGTGATTTAAGAGGTACTTACTTCCGTGCTAAACATCACATAGAAGTTTAATGACATTGGTAATGAAAGATAATTTGGAGCAATCTCCCTGGTTTAACAGGCGCAGATTGTGCAGGTAGCAATTAGCACTTCTCATGCATTAAACATCGGAGATTGTAGATACCTGTTTGCAAACAGATGCGGGTTTCCAGTTTACAGAGAAAACAATTTGATGGTGCTGAAGCGAGTAAAAAGAAGAAGGAATGGAATTTAACGCCTGTAATTACTAAAGGGAATAACCTTATATTAGAGGAAAACAAAAACACCGGGTATCTGATGCCAGATTCACTCACCAAATCTGGTTAAAATTCGAATGGTTGTCACCGGTAGACAATACAATACAGTCATTTCCCATTGATCCCAATATAAGAGACCGGATCTGTGGAATGTGGAAAGTTGTCAACTTACAGTTAAACAATTATTAATTAAACGAAGGGCAGATAAACTTGATAAATGCTCCAGAATTTCTGTTTGTTAACAGTAAAATTGGCTTTTAAGATAATTATTGCTGCTGTAATTACATGGAGGCTCTCTTCTGCACAGTGGTTAGCCATTCTTGAGTTTTCAGCCACTTACTCTATTTGACAGTATTAAAAATATACCTATTATAAATTGTAATCATTCTCGTAGATTAATGCTTCAGGTAGATAATTTTTAAAATAAAAGTGGATTATTTTTAATAAAAAAGCGAAATAAAAAATAGACTTTTCTCACCTCTGGCAACGTGACAGAAAACGCTCTAGGATTGGAGGACGCTTGAGTGACGTCACACATCTGTAAACGCTGTCACTGAGGGCTATTATCAAATGTTAATTTCAACTGTTTCCTTCTGTTTCTCATTTCACGAGACGTATGTCGCAACAACTTACGAGGCACAGCGAAGTTTATAGGACATACAATAGGTCTGACTGTACGTAAGTGTTTTTTTTTCTGTTGTTTTGCAGTTTTGTTTTGTTATTTATATGAATAGTACAGAATCTGTCACGTATGTGCCGTTTGTGTATGACTTGATGAAGTTTATCAAACAAATTTCAAAACTAGCACCGCTCGTAGGACTGAAGAGTTAGGAATGTCAGAACGTGCCAAATCTCCGTAGCCGAAACAGCTGTCGGAAAGTGGTGGGTGATCTGTATCATCCGAGTATCAGCCGTTGAGCTACTTTTAGACGATTTTCATAAGATGGAGTTTTCTGCAAACAAGAGTAACATCAAAATGTCGTAATTTCTAGAAGTCACCGTCCTGCATCCCCCTAAAAGGACATCGACACGGAATGGAAACAGAACTTTTCTCAAGAATGCCTGTAGCCAGACTGGTGAAGTGTGTGGCCTACTTTTGCCTATAAAATAACTAAAAATCCAAAATACAGCACGAAATGTGTGACGAGGAGCAACACTCGATCGAGGGGAGAAGGATCCATGCGTGGCGTCGCTTCATACGATACCACTTGAAGTCGCAACCACCGAATCGACGATTCGGTCAATGTGTCTGTGGAAAAGTAAAAAAAAGTCTTATTTTGAACTGGTTAACCACAACGTGTTCTACGAACTAATTCAACAGAACATGTTTCAAACACTAGGTGCTTGTTCTGGTATCACTGAATTGGAACCTCGACACAGACATTCGTTTCTCACTGTAGAGTAACTTTATAATGAATCCCACTAAATTTATTTAGATTTTAGGTGTACTGGTTCCAGGCTTACATTCTTATCTTACACTTATCTCTCCTAGAACTGAGATACAGACTAATTTTTAATACCTAAAGATAACATGCTCAACTAAGATTCCAAATGCAGTGCTTTTCCTTCTTCAAGACATATTAACCTAAAATTAGCAGAGTGACCCGACACAGTTTACAACATTCCTTCTCCCCCCTTCCTCCCATCTTCCCCAAACCCCTCCAATTTGGTGTTGTGATTCAAATACATCAATGGGTGAACTATTTCAATGCAGTCATAAATAAAACTCGAGAGAGCAGTAACTGAATTATGTTTTTGTCAAATTACCGGAGCCTCGTGGTTTTATAAATTTCGATAAAATTCTTTTACATCGCTACGCACAAAGACATTTCTATCAGGTATGATTAATAGAAAACTTTAAAGAAATATGACATACCTATAGAGGATCTTAAGTGACATAAGCATTGCTTTCCTGTAACATAAAATGTTAAATTTACTTCAAAATTTACTAAATTATTACGGATATTTCTTAGTTCCTTCGTTCATTCTTTTCAAAACATGGTGATAAGTATTGAAAAGCTACATAAGTTGTATTTAGTGTTTCTGTGCTGCTTAAATGTGTTTGAACAAACTGTTCGCACGACATTCGGCCACACTAAAAAAGTCGCTTTTCTGTTGACCATCTACACTCTCTCTTTCAAAATTCTTTTCAGACATGTCGCCACTCTTCTATTACCTGGAAGGGTACTACCGTTGATTATTGGGAAGATTAACGGGATAATGTCTATGCTTCTTAACTTTTATTTTGCTGGATTTATACTTAAGAGAAATATAGTAAAAGAATCCGTAGATTCAGTGCAGCTTTATACAAACTTTATTTGCAAATATTTTAGCTTAGGAACATAGAAAGCTTCATCAAACCATATACCATTTAAAAAATTTACGCTGTGAGTTCTCAGAAATGTATAGTTTTAAGTGCGGTTTTTGTTCTGAATTCGTAAGTTATATTTGTGTTAAAAGGTAGGAACTATTAGTATCCCTACAAATGGCCGCTGGATGTGCACCTTAACCAGACGAATTTTTTGTTTCGGAATTTCAGCAGATTTTTGCTGTTTGAGGTTCACTGTAGCTGTATTTATTATTTTCAGCATGAAATGATTGTGTCCGTACCACGTCAGAAGGAATCCAGGCTATTCATCAGGAATTCCTTTCCGGATGCAAGGCCCACGGTATGTGCGATCCATAAGCCCAGAATCGTACATCACAATGCTATTGTGCTCATTCTCTAACATTTGTTGGTGCGTTAAACGTTGCAAATTTTTAGCATCTTTCGAAGAAGAACTTCAGGCAGCTTTAATAGAATCTAACCTTTCAAATCTATCTGCTAGGGCAGATAAACTGATGATGGAAGAAATTGCTAATGAACTAGTTCAAACAAAGTTACATGAAATGTAGGCAAATCATTGACACTCCATTCTCTACGACTTATATTAACTCAGTATTATTTCAAAAAAGTTGTTTCCTATACTACAGATGCTTTATTTCCAACGCTGTATCGCCACGTAAGTTTTCCAGTAATATTTTGAAAAATTATTCTATATAATATGAATGAGGAACAAAATGGTTTGGAACACTGTCAAAACGCATGATTGACTTGTCGGGTGCCTTGAAACCATGAATGCCATTCTTTTTTTTTTTTTTTCTTTTCCGTGGTGGTATCTATGGAGCAAGTGGTTCTTAACTCTGGTGAGCTTTATTTTAGGCCCAATAGTCTTTCATCCTTGCACTGTGGTTGTCTTTTCTTTCTTGGGTCTATTTCACCTCAGATCCGGGGCGTAGTGTTTTGGCTGTTAGTGACTGGCGAGAATCGGATGCTTTGCTTTAATCAACGTTCTGTACTTATACCTATTATAAATTTCATGAGGTCAATTACCAGTTGCTCGAGATCTTTTCTGACTAACCTTATCCATTTTGCAATAGTCGCTTTCCATCTTGAGACAGTGTTGAAGATTTTGGAGGTGAGTCTATGATTGTACATCAGAAATATGTGGCCATAGAACATTAATCTCCTTTTTTCTCATGGCTGTTGTAATGCTCTCCAGTTGTTGGTATAGGTCCTTATTATGCCTGAATCTGTATTTTGCTTTGTTTTTATGTAGGAACCATGATTTTTTTCAAGATCTTACGTTCCAAAGTGAAAGAAACGTATTGTTTGCTGTAAAGCTTGTAAGCTTTGAAGCCCCTATCACTGATCGGCTCACTGACCCAATTTCCTGCAAGGATTGCTACTCAATCTTCCCCTGGGTTACTCAGCTTAGCAGGGGAACCTCTTGTAGGTTACGTGATGGAGTTGGAGTGAAAGAGGTTAGTTAGATTCTCTTGGCGAATCCAATATGTTTCAGCTGCAGGTGACAGGCAACAACGTATTTCACTCCCATTTTTCCATAACCACAAGGACTCTTTCCAGGCCATGAATGCTTGTTTTTATTTAAGATGAAACTTCTTTTGGGGCAACTTACGGAACGGTGTCGAGAGACTAGAGTGTCCATAAGTAATCTTGTAGTGTACAGTGTGGCGAATGCACAGTGTCTGCGCGTGACAGCGGTCTCGTGCTTTCGTCATATTCACGACCGGTCAGCAGCTCTCGACAATAGGTCGTAAACAAGAAGAGTGGAAAGGGTGATGGCCCGATAGGCGTGCAGACAGCAGCCAACGCCCTCAACTGCGAGACGAACAAACATCAGAGAATCTGTTGCATCTCGTGCAGAAACGACTGGAAGGGATAGTATACTCGAGAATAAAAGTTATAAGCGAAATTGACAACTATTTCCGGAAAGATAATAAACTGTCAAGTCTTGAATTACTCAATAATGAATAATAGAATATTTTTGATAGTCCTTGCGAAGCAAGCAGGTTTTCATATCTGCCGTTGATTTTCTTTCTTGTTCGAGCAATTATTCATTGCGTCCGTCTGTGTACTGTCAATAAGTGTCGTTGACCCGTATCTAAAGCTGTTGTGAGTTTAACATCCAACTGCGTTTGAGAACAGAATGCATCACGCAAATTAACCATACTCAAATCTTATAGGATTCAACCTGCACAAATATACATCGAGTAAACTAAACAGTATCATCCATGACACGAGAAAAAACTAATCATATTTCTGACACTCCTATTTAACATGATGCATGAAATAAGACTATGTTGGTAATATATTTAAAGTAATATAATAATATGGATAAATAGCTGATCCAACAGACGTTGTATGTCATCGTTTTGTGAATTTGTTAAAAACTGTTGAAAATACGTGAACAAAGTAAAAATGAAAAAAAAAAACACATTGTATTTATTAACGATTGTGTACATGGTTATTCAATATGAGGAGGAGTACATTCACAAGTACGCCAACGGGAAATTTTACATTCGGGATGAATTCTATCGCCACTACCTCCGAAATATGTGATGTGCCTGGAATAAGAAGGACTTGGAACCATACAGTTTTGTTCCAAAATATAAGTCACAATTAAATTAAGTAAGAATTTCATGGTAATCAAATGCTTTATTTTCTTCCATTAAATTTGAAATCTCAGTGAATCTCAAGGTATTTTATTTACTCCAGAATGCGAGGCCAGAATGTTAACCGTTCACCCATCACGCTTGATGATCAGGTTTTAACTGTATTAACAGAGAAAACTCAGAAAATGCAGAAAAGATTTTTTTAAATGTACTTAACTTCAGACAACAGGCAGGAGAGGAACATTCGAATTACTCAAGCGGATTATAAGGGATAAATTAAATTTTTCTTTTAATCTAAAAGTAAAATATATCTAAACTGAAAATACCGATGATCGGTCTACGGAATGATTTTCAAGTAATACAGGCGGTGAAATTTATCGGCTGACCAAAGCTAATTTGTTAAAAACTTAAACTCAAATATTTGGCTACCGCTGCTTGTGTGGTGTGAATCCAGTTTAATTTTTGGTTCAAATAAGTGTCGACACTGATGAAACTATGATGAAGGAACAGTTCTTCCACATTAGTAGCAATCTGTTCTTTGCCATAATGCGTATTGATAATGAAACTAATAAGAGGAAGAAGGTTATCTCTTTTAATATGAATTTTCAAAAACGTTGTGAGAAAGAAGAGCGCCTTTGTAAACGTCTTCAAATGATCAATGGCTTTGACGTTTACGGTAATCCGATAAAAACAGCAGGGGAAATAGATCTTCCAGCACAGATCTAAAAGGTTAATGACCCGGGTGAGTTTACAATTAAAGGCTACAGACGGACAATGTAATAGTCATAATTGGTAGATGGGATGGCGGGCGCACGAGGACAATAAACTCGATGTTTCAAAGAGCCCTTGAAGGCGTATCATAGAACGTTATTTCCTACTGCGGTTTAAGGATTGGGATGTAAACATTTATATAAGTTATTTTAATGAGCCGTTGGTAGTATTGATATTGATTAGAGCTCGTAGCTGCTTTAGCTTCATTTTGTAGTTCATGCTATTTCTTGATATAATTTTGCTCACTGAGCATGCCATTTAATACGGATCTATGCGAGAACGTCAAAAGAAAGGATAAAATCTGAAACGAAAACACCAGGGAGAGATTAAAAGTCGAAACATTGGTAGAGTCGTTAATAAAGAAAAAAACAGCAATGGCTGGTGCATATCATGAGGATGGGAGAGGGGAAAATGACGAAGTTAGCACTCTTGTACAATGGAAAGCGAAGGAGACCTTTTGGAAGACGACGGAAAAAATGGACGGACCCTACGAAGAAAGACCTAGAGGCGAAGGGAGTTGATTGGAGGCATGTGGTGAAGGAAAATATTCGAGAGTTCGTCAAACACGGAAGAGGTTGTGCCGGACAAACTGCAAAAATGAAAACGACTAATGATGATTATGTATCAACACTAGAAACGTTTGTTTAATGTTGGAACAATTTAAAGCTGAAATTTGTAGAGGGCAAAAGTAGGTGGGTACAGGAAAGGGAGCAAATTGGTAAGTAGGGACAATGCCACCGGAGCGTGCACCCGATCACAATTAAATTAAATTCCCGATACTGTACGAATGAATCTAAAAACATTAGTGAAGATAAATATTTCTGTATGACGCGTAAAAATATCGCGATGGATGTAATAAGCAAGAAAACTAAAGAATTTCGAAACAACGTATAGTGAAAATAGACTAAATAAAACAAAGTGTCTAAATCATACATGTAATTTATGTTACTTTCAGCAAATCAGTTATTTCTCCTGCGTATGATCCGAAGATACACGAAAAGATGAAGCGATGAATCGTATGGTTCTCCCCATTTGAAAAGCGAGTCCATACATTTTGCTCGGTTCGATTTATGATGTTCCAAGCCCAACCTGGAAGCTCAAATCTTGGCGGTTTCTGGTCAGCACAAGGAAAACCATTGGCTGCGAGCACGTGATTTGTGAATCTACTCTTCCTTCAATGTTTCTTGCAGATAAAAGCCCTCATCAAGCAGATATTGCGCAGTTAAAAGCGAATGATGTCTGGAGCAAACCTTGTCTCTTTGGAGATTGAACTCCATGTGGCAGGGGAGTCGAGGGGTATTTATTATTTTCTTGTACTGTACCTGTCCTTTTTTATTTCGTGGGTATGGTGGAGTGATGTGACTTAGAACAGGCGGTCAGTAAGTAAGAATGGTCTTGACTGTGGCAGACACGGTGACACGGTTGCTCAATGATATCATCTTTGGCTGCTTGTCGAGCCATCGCGATTGCTGTGACTCTAGGCACGCAACAGACAACACGACGTCGGGACCGCAACGGCGGGCGCCTAGCAGTGCAGTACCAGAGGGCAGCTTCCTGAAGACTTCGCGTTACTATGGTAACACATACGGCATGGAAAATGAAATAGCTTGTCTACACAAACAGTTCAACAGGTCACAACATCTCGAATTTAGAGTGTTGTCTTCTACTGTCCCACACTTTCAATGTTGTTCAATCATGAATAATTTGTTCCATTTTCGTGTTAATTGAATTAAAATAAAATCCTTCATGCTATTGAATTCATATCAGAATAATTAATAAATGTGTTGATTCTTGAGCTATGCCGTGATTATTTGTGTTAATAACTTAATAAATCGTAGTAATTATTATCACTATTCCATTGCTAAGATATATCATGGCAAATTAATATTAAAAGAAATAATTTTATAAAAATAACCAGTTATTATTCTGTTAGTAGTGTGACACCGCATTATTCATATTGTAGCATTCTATAAGACATTCCGGGTCTGATGAATCAAGTTTCAGTCCTTGCACGAGCAGTATAGTAATAATTGTTATTCAATGTGGCCTGAATAACCTGCTAAGAGAGGTTCAACCTGCCATGTTTAGCATCTGTCGTGGTTCAAATAGCCTTAATGGAGAATCGAATCAGTTCTTCACGTGCTTCATATGCATATAACATTGTTCAAAGAGAATCAATCAAGAACACATCAAAAACTCTTTACCACTTCGTAAGGGTGATCTGATAAACGTAGGGAACCCTAAGCATGTAAATTAAACAGTTAATTTGACTTTAAACGATATGCGGTATGTACAGCGTCGTTTCTTCAAGGAATCAGTCCAATCCAAAACGAACGATCGAGGATATAAGGTAACCGTAAGCAATTTTTTATAACTTTTATTTCGTATTATTAGTACCCATTACTCAATTTTAGCTATTATTTAAACTCAGCACTCAAACCTAATACGGTAATTAAATCAGCAAATTATGGCAGTAATATTCCTTAAAATATATAACTAGCTATTTATAAGCTTTAGATTGGAAGAAATCAACTTTTGATGTCAATATATTACTGCAAACATGCAGTCTTACATCAGATTTGCTTTCCAAAAGTATCGGCATCGAAACTTGCTCCAAGCTAAGTGGACTTTGAGGCAATGTTTGTCCGTGAATGCAACTTTAATTGACAAATTACTCACGCAGTGTTCATTCGCGTTTGATGTCGGCAACGCAGTGCAGTGAATGGGCCGTTCCATTTCCGCGGACTTGTCGTTACATATCGGCTTGCGTGGTGGGAAGCACAACCGTGTGTGGGTAGGCTTACAAACACACACACACGCTCGCACGTGCCTGCTGCCTGCTATCGGCCCACAGCCTCTGTGAATGGAAATCAGAGCCGCCGTGAAAGGCCTCCTCGTATGAAATATGCAGGCCTCTCTCCTCTTCCCTCGCCTCCTGATTGCGAATGCCGGAGAGCACTGTGCTGTATCGGCTGCGCGCCTGGTTGCATAGGACCAACACTGCAGGGGCTGCCAGGCGCTGAAACCGCCGCAAATGGCGAGTGCCAATCCACTTGCGTGCAAAGCACAGAGTGCGTCATTATTTTGCAACTGTGGAAACATTCAGTCGTGGTGTCTACGTTTATTTCTTTTATTACTTTCACAGTATGTGATGGATGAAGAAAATTATTTTTGTTTCCTCATACGACATACATTCGATGGAAAAATCAAGAAAAATAAGGATATTTTTATACCATTTTACAAGCGTTTTAAAATGTTAGATAGGACAAGATTCTCATGATTTTAAAGTATCAAAGTAGTAGAATATTTTTTTATCTCCATAAGCATTATGTTGCTACGATGAAAGTTATAAAGGGGATCACGAAGTTTGTTATTCACACCCACAAACAATCAACTCATATACAGATCAAGGTTCAGGAGAAAACAATTAGTTTGTTGCAGTTTGCTGATGACATTGTCATGTTAGCCGATACGAGTGAGGATGTTGAAGATCTATCAAAAGGAATGATAAAAATGAGGACTATAGAAAAACCAAAGTGAGATGAACGTTATGCCATATAATAGACATGATAACAGCAACAGTACGTTGAATATAAAAATAGGATTGGATGTAGAAGCAATAAGGATGTAAAATTACAATTAATCACTGAAACAGTAGCGATGCAAAAAGAAAATTAGCTTTGACAAAAAATGCCCTCTTCATAAACAGATAACTACTAGTTTCGGACAGTGCTTTCTAAAGCTACACTTATAGGACAAAACAGTTTATGAAAGTGAAGCTTGGACGTCGGGAAGGTCAGAAGAAAGAAAAACTGAAGCGATATAAATGTGTTGTAGAGAGAGCTTGAAAAATTAAATATAGTTACAAAAATTTTGGAAACGGCGGGCCAGAAAAAGAAGTTTGTGGAAGGGTCTTACAAAAATAAGAGACAGATTGTAGGGTCAAATTTTAAGAAATGGGGGGCCGGTTAATTTATTAGTGGAGGGAACAGTCGAAAGTTAAGAAATCAAGAACTGTAGAGGCGAACAAACAATGGAACATATAAAGCAGATAGTTGACGATTTGGAATGTAAGGGCATGCTGAGATGGACTAACTTAATTTTTCGTTCTTTTTAGATACAAATACATTATGTGCCCCAAGACTGAGTTTAATTATCTGTTAATAAATAAAGACATTCCGACTTTTTTTAACGCAGTTTGCGTTTTACCTCTCATCGAGGCATCAATGACGTATCTGCGTTGAAACTTGCTCATAATTTACAACTCATTAAATAATGTTTCACGTAATCCTAAAAGTGTAACATTTTCTGGTTGTTTATTAGTTACTAATTATATTAGTGTTGCCAAGGTTGGTACCCACTCCTCTCTGCTTTTTCCACAAAGCATTTATTACGAACGTCGCTACATTTGAAATAAGAAAACTAACCTTTATATACAGACAGCAGAAAGACTCTTTTCTCACAGATATTTTTACCATATTACGACAGAAGTGACGAATTAGGACAAGTTCGAACCGCAAGTAATATTTTCCAATATTCTCTTGTGGAAAATTAGAAACTGGGACAGGTAAATATTAATAACCTTTGAACATGCTACGGGCACCTTGGTCAAAGTATTGGACTTTTCTCTAGATCATTCAAGGAGAGGTTCTGGAGGGCGCTATAAACTGACCAGTCGTAGAAAAGTCCATCCAGAAACTGCGTTGGGTCTAAAGTAATTCTGTCACTCAATAGTGAATAGCGTAAAAGATTAATACGAGCATAAGGAAGAGAGAGCATACGAGGGAATGGCGCTGAGTGTGACTGGTGAATCACAACCGTCATGTGTACACAAAGCCGGCTGGCGTGCCGTGGGTGACGATATCGATCTCCAATACGAGTTCCATGACAGTGTTTGGTCGCCTAGAGACGACTGACTCGTTAGCACAACTTTACCGACAGCCCAAAGTCAGTCTTTCCAGTAATTCTAAAGCCGTTCTTTAGTTATCTACCATTCAAAATTTGTCGTTAACTCTAAGAAGTAAAAATTTTGGGGCGAACTTTTCGGTGTAAACAGATCCCATTAGAATAATTATGAAATTATTACACTTTCTGTCATTTCGCTGACTTCTCGATGCCCACTAAATTTAAAAAAAAAAAATGAAGTGGTGTATAATATGAACAACGCACGTATTTGTCTATTTTATCACATCCTCAGAACTCATTGACTATTACTGTTACTATTACTCCGCGATTCACTAAAAGTGTTTGGCGGAGGGTGCATTGCACCTGTCAGGAAAGGTAATGGTTTGGAAGGGATATACGGGATATGGCAGGTGGCGCCCATGGGCTATTGTGAGGAACCATCCCAGCATTCGCCTGGAGCGATCTAGGGAAACCATGGAAAACCCAGATCAGGATGGCCGGAGTGCTTTATCGGAAGCTACTCCTGTCCGATTTTGTGTTTACTCACCCGGTAAATCCTTTCTATTCCACTCCCTAATCGCTCGTGGAAAAAATGAGTAGAGAAATGAATCGGTTCTGGCCCTGATTTCTCTTATCTTATTTTCGCTGTCATTCCGAGATATGAATGTTGCTGGTAGCAATATTTGTTTGCTGTCATTCCGAAATACGTCAGTCGAGAATTTTTCAATTAGCTTCCGTCGAGAACAACGCCTTCGGTGCTCCAGGTCTTCCCAACCTAACTCCTTCAACATCGCACTTACGCTTTCCCTCCAACTATATATACCTGTCACGAATCGGGCGGCTCTTCTTTGGACCATCTCTAATGCCTCCATTAATCCCTTTTGATGGGGACCCCATACAAAGCAACAATATTCCAAGTGAGGCCTCACTAGTGACTTGTACGCAATCGATTTAACTTCCGGAGTGCATTGTTTTAAATTATGACCTAGAAATCGAAGCATACGATTTGCTTTCCCAATTACATTCTCGATATACTCATTCCACGACAAATTATTACGAACTGTTACCCCTAGGTATTTAGCGGAATCTACCGTTCTAAGAACAGTGCCATTAATTGTATATTCAAAGCTAATTGGTGTCACCTTTTTACTTACACGCATGACTTGGCACTTTTTAGCGTTTAACTCCAACTGCCAATCTTTACACCACGCAATTATTTTCATAATATCGTCTTGTAACAAAGCGCAGTCATCCTGGGTTGTGATTTCACTATAAATAATAGCATCATCGGCAAATAATCTTTTCATTCCCCTTATTATGTCGCACAAATCATTAATCTATATGAGAAACAACAGAGGCCCTATCACGCTTCCCTGGGGAACCCCGGACCTCACTTCGGCAAGTGATGAACGCTCACCGTCGAGAACTACACACTCTGTTCTGCCCTTCAAAAAGTCCACACGTGATATAAAGAGTTCAGTTCACCAGCAAATGACGGGACAGTATTATTTCAGTCTGATCGGCGTCTGCGAGATTTTAATTTACGTGTTGTCATACAAACTTTGTCTGAAGCCTTTCTCTACCATAATCAGAAACAATTTCATTCTATTGACCATATCAAATGCTTTCTCATAATCAATGAATGTTGCCATGTTGAATTCTTGATGTTTTTCTATCAGCTGTGTCATTGTGAGAAGCCATTCTGTGCATCATTCATAAGAGCTTCTGATGCAACACTTATTCATTATTTTTGTAGAAGGGCGCAGCATCAATTCAATTGCGGCACTTGATAAGAAAATTTGTGGTCTGTCAATAAAATTCTGGATCCTTTTGAACGGAGGTCTCCCACTCATCGACAAACGTGTCTTCCCTGTCGAATCGACTTGGAATTACTCCCTTTCATAGTTCCATTCCGTATACAGCGGTTTCTTCCATGTAATTAAACGTTCCTAGAATAATTTTTTACCGATTTTTCATTATTGCCTTCAATACTTTCAAAGCACCACCTTTCTAAGTGGGTTCTAGTTACAGGAACAGATTTACTTTTGGAGAACTCCGAACCTCGAGAGTGAACTGGATGTTTCCTTCTTTTTTTCGGTTGGTCATTGTGAGTTCATTTTAGGTAGGGTAGGAAAGTCGACAAAAAATCAGAGACAGATCGATCGTAGCCGGTTCTAGAAAGAACTCCGTGATCATGCAGGTTGAAGTTATTTGAGAAGAATCGAAAGCCGAAATCAGGATAGCCGGAGGGGGGATGACGCATTTCGCTGACTGGCGCAGTTTTCTGATCGGGGAGTGTAGGTCGTCAGGTCGTGTCTCGAGGGACGACTTGACGCTGATGGTGACTTGGAGATACCATCTGCCACGACCGGTCCGCCGTCTCTGATATTGGCAGTCCTCTCTCCCCGCCTCCCTCTTCGTCCAGCCGCCTCGAAACTCGTTCCGTTCCAGGGTCTGCGCACTAGTTTAATTAGCGGTCGAGCTGCATGTGGGACACACGCTGTATCTGGACACAGACTCAGAACTGTTTAGAAAAAGTGTAAAATCGGCGTTTCTGGTGCCACTTGCGCGATCACTGTAAAACAATTTTGCATAGTTCAGATGGATATTTTCCAGGAATAAATTCTGTTTATAATAACTTTACTGTGAACTGGGCTTCCTGAGACTTCTGAAATAATGCAATATATAACATGATTTCAGGATTCTTCATAAATCTCCAAATCACAAAGCCATCCAAGTACACAATCCTTACTCCAGATACTGCTGTTTGAAAATGTGTGTCCAAAATCCTAACTGAATAGTAAGAACGCGAGACGCTTATCAGTATTCTTTCCGTATCGAAAGTTACCGATTACTGTATGACCATGAGCTAATCATAAGGCCACCTCCTCCTATGTTAAAACTAGCCAATTGCAGTTCTTCAATAATAGAGCATTCTGGAGAATTGACAGCACTATCGCATTTAGTGATTTGCATGTAACAGACGTACGTCATACCCATATACTAATAATTATAAAATACTGCATTTATTTATTTTTAATACGAATTAAAAACGCACAATACTAATCCTATTTTATTAGTATCTCTGAATGCAAGGAGTGACAGGTCGATTTAGAATAGAGGAGTAGGAATAATTATGAAATCAGGAATGGATAAGCTAAAGAGAAAGGTAGGACGGCTGCATAAATTATAAAACAATTAGTTGGGCTGTAAATAGAAAAACCAAATGCCCGGACGGGGATTAGAACCGCCGTCCTCCCGAATGCGAGGCCAGAATGCGAGGCCAGAACGCTAGCAGTTACACAACCACGCTCGGTTAGAAAAAAACAAAAAAAAAAAAAACAATTGAATTGTATAAAGTTAATTACGGCAGCGGATAAATAAGTTACGCAGACGTGGAAGTTGTAATCAATTTATGATTAAGCATGAAAAATTGTTAAATATAAGCTGTGTTTGTTTGAATTTGCGAAGTTATTAAGAGAAAATGTAATCGGTAAGTATTTGAAAGTAAAAGAGTAAAAAATAAGACAAAGTAGTATTAACATTTTCTTTCAGATAATATAAGATTAAGAAACGAGGATATTTTGGAAATTGTAACCTGCGAGATAAAAACCATAGGTCAACTAAGTTAAATAAGAGACGTAAGATGCACTCGTCCTGGCTGGAATCGACAGAAATGACATACTAGGGTAAACGTAAATTAATAATAATTAATTAAAGACACAGCCGTTGAAAGTAAACGCTTGATAGTTGGGTATAAAAGTAAAGTAGTAGAGTCGTTCGTGCGTTTCATGTTAAACAAGAAATTTTGTAAAACCAGCGATTGCAACAGCATCGTCAGTATGGGATAACAAATTTTCAAATGTGCCACGAGCTCCTAAATGAGAGCATACCTTGAAGTGGCTAGTGTATTGGGTTGCGTGGCATTCACACAGAACGATCTAACTCATCTGAAAGCAGTCTCAGCTTTGCAGAATGGTTTTACAAGTTTGCACTCTTTCCCTAGTGCGATTTATTGTTATACCTACTGTATAGGGCTGTATAGGGTTTACTGTTAACAAAAGGACATCTACTCGGTAACTTAAATACCAGGAGTAAACTCGCTGTTCGACTTGATGATTAGGCTTTCTCTCTTTGTTCCTTGCAGCAGTTGTGCTAGTTGTATAACGTGAAGCGGAGTACCGGTGCCGGTTTAGCCTTTTTTTGATACAAACAATTCCAGCCATCCCCTTGCAACAACATGTTGCAGCCAAGCATTATAATAATGCATCAATCACAAAATATATCAGAGATGGAAATGGAGGTATTTAAATTAGTAGTGGTTTTTGAGAACACTTCATAGCTGTAACATAATCCTACCCTCCCCTCCTTTCTCTCCTATTCTCCTAAAGCAATGATGAGTTGAAAGTTTCTTTAGATCAGTGACTTAACCAGTATTAAGTGATTGAGGCTTCACTCTGCGAGAGGAAAGCGTGTCTGTGAGTAAGCGGTAATGTGTCGCACTGGCATCTCGAAGGAGCCAGGTTTTTATCCCATCCATCCATCGAGATTTGTATGATTATCCAATAAACCAAAACTAAGTATCTTCTAATTTTCTGCAAATAATCGTACCCATTTTGTAACAAATTTCCTATTTACAATCTGTGAGGCCTCTATTAAAATAAAGATGCCTAGTCTGACAAAAAATTGAGTTAAATGAGTAACTCATCCCAGAAATCGAGAAGACGCAGAGAAAAAAGGGGAAAAAAAAACCGATTGGAGCTGTTAAGGAAGAATTTTCTGCCTGAGCTGAATGATAAGAATCTCAAAAAAAAAAAAGTTCATGGTATAGACGAAGGACTTAGTGCAGAGGTTTTGCATTTAATTACTTTGAAGTTGGCATGACTGAGTAGTGTCTAGGTAAATGTAAAAAGATTTTTGCTTGAAAAGGGAGCGAAGCACATGGACAGAACTTGAATTTTATCTACGGATAAAATAACATTGAGATGAGTCCTTCGGTAGCAACCAATACTGGCTTTGGGACCTGGGAATCGCTTTTGCTCTCGTTCGATTTGACTGCCAGTGCAGTCAACCGCATCCGGCCAATCACAGTGTCCAAGTGTATTCTATACGTTTAGTTGGTCTGGTTCTGTTATCGCTTCTGTATCCGCCCTCGTCACTGGCTGTTTCCACAAAATATACATTCCATTAATCGAAATCCGATGGACTGGAAACGAGCAATTTCTTTTGCCAAAATGCTGCCTTTCGGATTGCTTCAAACGGCTGAATGCAAAGCGCTTTTAACTGCCTACTTGTTCGCAGATAAAACGGAATCTGTGACCGCTTACTTAATTCGATTTTATTGCGCCGGAATCATTTGATCACTTCTGTTTGTTTACAAACAGGGTTCAGCAATTGCAGTCGTCTGTAATTAAACGGAAACTCTCATTGATGCATGTTTGTTGTTGTTGTTTCTTTTTTTTTATCACACTTATCTGACAAAAAGCATTGTGTCTCATCGTGTTTCATGTGTAACAAGCAAGTGTCTGGGAAATCCTAGCGTAAAAAGACAACCACTGCACATACAGGACAGTGGTGATTCATTAAAATCCTGCATAACGTTTCCGTATTTCGTGTAGTCGATGTTAAGTAATATTAAACTAGTTATCCAGAAAAAATGTTTGCGGTAAACAAAATCAGCTGAGTTGAGGCTTGACTAACACACTGTGCCGTGCTACGCCAATGTATTGAACCTTAGGCTGTTGAAGCGTAACATTAAAAATTATCAGTTACCATTGGTGTCACAGCCTTTTCAAAAATGTCTGGACATGAGGAAAAAAAAACAATCAGCTTCAAAGACTTCTTCCTCGGAAAGGCATTGCATTTCAAAGAAATCAACGATAGCATCTTTGTGATTGGAATACCGGTCGTCCATCTGCGGATATTCTGATCTGGTCACCATCGATAACATTTTGATCTTGAGAGCAGCGAAAAATCGTACGGAGCCGTGACGAAAATGTAGGCACTCTGAGGAAGCAGAGGAATGCTGTTGTTAGTCAAACCTATGTGGATTCCATATTGAGGATTGGAACTTACACAATTCTTGTCGGCAAATGAAAATCCGCCATGCGCTTATTACAAACACTCCCAGGCGTACTGCCAAACAGTGTCATACTCTACATCCACGAAAAAGCGTATTTTTCGTTATTTATTAAAACGTAGTATTTCGTTTGTTTAAAACAATTTACAGTTAAAGTATGTAATTTGATTTTTACAATTGACTTAAATAAGACAAACGAAACTTTTTTAAAGTATTGAAATAGAAACATTACAATAGACATCTCTTCTAAACATGTAGCGTGCTGTCTGTGGATTTCTTTGTTATAGTAATCCTCAAAATACACATAATGGATCACGATGAGGTTTTCACAGTTTGAGAAATTAAGATTAAACTTTGAATCTGCGGTACTTAACTTCTGGTGGCCGTAACAAGAAACAATAAGATATGCGCCAAAGATTCAGAGGTAGCATACTAAATCAAAGATACCAAAGAGTCTTAATACAATTCTGAGATCATACACCACATCAAATATTAAAACTCCAATAAGCCTAAGCACTCCTAAAAAAACATTACGAATGTTTGTTTATTCGTCCATTGGTGGTTTATGACATAAAAAAATAGTTTCGTAAAAACTGACAAGATTAAACTTGTTTTTTCTTGAAAACGGATTTTGATCATTGGACTCTGTAAATACCGACGTTTACATTTTTCTCTTTGTATTGTGGAAAACTCTGATAGCAATTTACAGGCAAAACATGAGTCCGGCTTTGAAGATCGAAAATTTTCACCTTAAAATTACACGTTTAACGAAAAGTACAAGACAAAACATATTAGCAAAAAATTTACAAAATTCGCTCACAAATAACATCTACCGCATGGTACAAGTCCACAGGCTGTCGGCAAATGCTAGTTTAACGATAAAATTGTCTCCATGCATAGATCTGTAAACGATACAAAAATTAAATTAGCAATACCTAAAAAAAAATCTAGATTTTTTCCCTATTTTACACAAAAAAAGAGAAAGACACCAGAGGTCGGGAATGAGACCGACGTTATTGTTGGATATAAGCTGTACCATACTCAGATCTCAACGTTCTCTATAGCAACGAGATTCGATAGTTTATACACCACTTCTTTTTAGTTCTTTAAGAGGTTTTTTATATCTCACTTGTACGTTCTGCATCGGAAGAAAAGGATAAATCGTATGTATAAGGCTTCCAGAAGGGTAACACCTGAGAAATCAAAACTCTGTCACTTGATGAACTAAAAATACTTCCAGGTTTCCCGGTCAACGCAAATATTTATTTTTATTTTAGTGACGAGAATAGATAAAATAATCTCCGAACAGACGCTATGTGTTTCTAGCTTACAAAGATTCCATATTTACCGCAACATAAATCGTAACAACAACAATTTAAAACATTAAATATGCTTATGTAAATATTGAAAGAGACGTTGTACAAGACAAGGATCATTGTTTATGAAGCAAAACTATGGAAACAAACAATATTTAAAGCATGTTAATGCGAGAGAAATGATTCTTTTTTAAAATATTGACATATTTATACTCTAAAAGCACTTTCTATATTTTTCGATCAGAAAATTTTATTGAAGTGAAGTTTGGATGTTGATAAAACCAGACAGAACAAAAATTGAAGCGTTTGACACTTTGTTTTACAACAGGGCATATAACTTAAGGGAATGAATACAATCAATTTAAATACATTCTTGCAGTAACGAACCTATAGCGGAAATTATAAGCAACTTACAAAAAAAAAGGGTCATATTTCGATACATGCGGAACTGAAATGAAGAACTGTAGAGACAGACATCAGAATATTAGATCAGACAATTTCAGTGCGCACAGCAACAAATTTATGTACTCAGTTCACCACCAAACCATAAAATCCATAAGAAAACTTAGTGTTACTATCCACTGCTTTCAAGCATACGTTTTGAAAAAAATTTAACGCCTGATATAACTGTAGAGAGCTAACAACAGAAAGTTTTGATATGTATTGAAAGTGGTGTAACTAAAAGTAAATACCATCAGTATGGTGACTTACAACTGGCAGCGAACTATTAAAAAAAAAAAAAAAAAAAAAACTAGTGCACAACAAACCACGGTTTCTCATATCTTTCATTATTTTTATTTCTTTGGTTTCAGCTCTTCTAAGACGATGAAAGACATTTTAACGAAACAGATATATAATTTTTAATGATTTAGAAAGCGTTGGTGACTGTTACATTTGATGGGGAAATTGAGTTGAATTATACTTCACGATATTTTTATTTTAAAAGCGACAATTAACTGTGACGAAACAAATTAACTGTGAGTGCAATGCGGGATTGTTGTTTTGCAGTCTGATCTAATTTCATTCCAATGTAGTGTTTGCAAATAACGCAGAAATATTAATTAAATAGAATAACTGCAATATAAAATTGACGTTCATTAAAGGACAAATTGCCATCATTATGAGCTATGACCTCACTGAACTGGCAGTTTAAAACGTGCACAAGTATCTACACGTAGCTCAGACCATGCTAATTCTAATAATGCTCAAATTTAATGAACATTTTGGTTAAGATTAGCGACTAAAAATCGTTTTTAACTACCCACACTATTTTCGTCGTCGCACTTCTATTGATGAACTGAAGTTAGTAAGTTAAGACAGAAACAAATGTTAATGAAAAGCTCGCTCTGAAAACTGAGTCTGCTACCGAAAGTTCTCAGTAAAAGCCTAGACCAAGTTAAAGTCGTCGTCTTTTTGTTCTTCTGCTGCCGTCTCCTCACATAATGTTTTTTTAATAGTCTCAAACAAATTATTTTCTTGAATGAATTTTTTTTGTGTGCATATTTATGAAACACGACGTTTTAAAACCCTAACTGTTTGTTTCTTCTGGTGTCGCTCACATCCAAGCTACACTCTCATTAACTGTGAAAATGTATTTATGGTTCAGAAAGTTCATTCTGGGGGGGGGGGGCTCGATGTTTTGAAGGTAAATATTTTGCCCTTTCGAAGAAGTCTTATTTTTGTGTATTAATCTAATTCGCTCACTTCAGCGATCAATTTTGATTGTATTTAATAAATAACGGAATTTCATAACTTCGATAATTATTCTTTATTTTTTTCATATATCTTATTCTAGTACTCACTACAGTTGGTATTGCTTTTGTTTATGTTTGGTTTCTCACCATGTATTTTGGTCACCTTATTCAACAAATTATCGGTATCATCATTCTAATATGCACCTAATAGAATAACGACAGAAAATGATCACATACTTGGTTGTTTCTTCTTGAACCCTAGGCTTAATTAATAACAGTGTACCTGGATCGACCGTGGATGCATTTTATTAACACAGTTACAGAAAATGTTTTATGAAGATAATTAATTGGAAGGAATATAAATTTCACCTTTGAGTAATCAAATAAAAGAAGAACGTATTCTTTATGACCCCTACGACATTCGTTTGATATAGCAAACGTTATTACACTGCATTCAGAATGCGTAAAAGTGCCGTCGTAACCATTTGATGTTTTCGGTGACACAATTTATACAGATAAAGGCGCAGTGTTTATTGAAGCGGTGAGAGTAAAACAAAGCTTCCACAAACGAAAACTTCTCTTCGCATCTCAAAGCCTAACCGAATGATTTCAAGTTAAGGTTACAATCACTTCAGCTGAAGACAAGCAGCTGGAAAGAGAACTATTGTTCCTCTGGAATTCTTAGTCAAGTTCAGAAACGCGGGGACGGGTAAACAATCTCGGGCGGGTCCCAGTATTTTCACAAAGTCTGCTGTAATTAGCATAATGAAAGCAGTCCCACTTGGTCCTGTGTTTCCAGCAAACGACATTGCTTGCAACCCTGCAGAGACGATATTGGAATCAGACGTCTAACCGATCGCTGATTCAGCACTTTGTTGTTGCTGATGCTATGACTACATTCTCAAACCAAAATTCTAGAGGTTGTTTGCCAAATGATTCAAATTATGTGTTTCTCCGACACTGTTTAAACGCATCTCATCTAACTTTTACTCAAATATCGTGCTTGGTGGGTGAGCGGCTAACGCTCTGGCCTCGCATTCGGGAGGACGGCTGTTCGAATCCACGTCCGGGCAACCAGATTTGGGTTTTCCACGGATTCCCAAAATCACTCCAGGAGAATGCCATGATGCTTGCTTCAAAAGGCTATGGCCGAATTCCTTCCCGTTCCTTGTCCCCAGTCCTTTCCCGCCTCTAATAACCTCGACGGCGACGAGGCGTAAAGCAATTAAAAAAAAAATCCTCAAATACTTCACTCTGAAGCAGAAAATACATACACCTGAGAGTATAAATCAGAAACGAAAGAAATTTAACGGAAAATAAAAGCTAAAAGTCGTTACTAATCATTTACTTTTACCTTTCAGGGTGTGTTGAAGGTTATGTACCGATCAACTAAAACCAACATGGATTTAGGGAAGGATATTCTTGTGAATCTTAGTCATAGGGGTAGGAACAAGATATTTTGGGTGAAAGAGACAAGGTAGACCAAGTTGGTAGTGGAGCACTCGATCTTTCCAAGGCATTTGACGGAATAAGTTACAAAATGGTGTTTCATGGGCTAAAAACTAATGGAGTGGGTGACTTGCTTAGCAGAGAAATTCTTAAAAAGTAGAAACAATAGAGTCAAATTAAGAATTGCCGTATCAAAAGAGGTGGTAGTCAAAATGGGAATGAACAGGATAGTGTACTGAGACTATTGCTATTAATTGTTCCAATGAATGATTAAGTTAATGGTTTACTGTCAGAAGAAAGGTCAATTGCAGATCACAGGATCAAAATGGGAGAGGACTTTGAATAGCTGCAGGACGACCCTGACTGGATATCTAGTTGGGTCACTGGTTCGAGTCCAATTCTGGACGTGGGTGGTTTAAGTAAATGTTGGGTTCGTCTTTTATTGTCCTTACTAAGAATAGCCATAATACCAATGATGAAACAAACAAGATCGTTGAAGAAATAGAAATACACAGTGTGGACGACCGTTTGGTCTGGAACGTCGATTTTTTAATGTGTAATTTCTGAGGCAAAACTGGAGGAAAATGAACGTTTTTGTATATTCGTTGAAGACTGCGGTGACTCTTAGTCTCCGCCTGGTCATCCAAATTTCAGTTTTCAATGGTTTTCCGAAATCACTCCTGGCTAATTCCGTGCTGATTCCTCCAAAAGTCCATAATCGGAAAAAAATGTATCGTTTGCCCTCACTCCATACGCAATGCGAAAATGTTAATCACGAACACTATATACCATATGGATTAATCAGTTTAATGCCATTTTTTTTAAAAAAAAGTAACCATAACAACAGCAGGTGGAGTACAGACGTTATCAAGGCAAACCGCGCCAAGTAGAAATCTTGAGGAAATTAGGGCAATTGGATACAGCGCATCCTTCATATATGTATAGGGATATTATTATACAGTATTTCAGTGATAAATGCAAAAGTGATTTACTTTCGCGACTAATCGGACCATACAATTTGATACCAAACCTCCTCCAGTAGGAGTGAAAGTATTAGTGTGAAATGTGAATTTCTCGGCACATAGGCAAGAAAGATTCGCTACCGGAGCTGTGTATCGTTCCAAAAGAAGTTTCGAGGAATGTTTCGCTTTGTGTCAGAAACGCTGTATTTGGTACTAAAGATCGGGCGATATCGAACACAACAGGACATACTAGATAGTAAGTTCTGGTTGAATGGCCAAAGCTTCTATAGAAAAAATTCGCAAACTTTCCGGACAAGCCATGCATAGCCCTAGCAGAAACAATATTAAGAGAACTAGCGGAGTTCCCGGCGTTGCCCGGTATAGTTGGCGTAGATTTAACCGTACCCTATTTTTATTCCCGCAAAAATTTGTACAAAGTTTCATAAAATACGTGCAAACTTTTTCGGAATTAAAGCAAAATTACATTCACCCGCCCCCTACCAAGAAACTGGTGGGCTGAAGTTTATTTGCACGTGTATTATTTTCATTCGTCCGAAAAGATTCATGTATATCAAGCTTCGATAATTTTGTTAAGAAATTTCATTACTACATTACTGAACAACCCTAGATTATGTTAAAAACTCACGTTTGATTCAATTGCGAAGTGAAGGATATACATGTGGCATGAAACGCCAGATCCTTTAACTTTGCAGATAAAATATCAAAAGTGAATCCGGAATAATAGTATCGTAAACAGAAGACTAATGCTGAATGCCAGAGATATTGTTCAGAGATCGTGCTTAAAGAAAATCTCTGTTGTTTTTACGGCTATCTATGTCGTTTAAAAATTGATATCCCGAATTAAAGGAAAGAATACTTCAAGCTATGGCTTTTAAAAATTGAATATATCGAATTAAAAGAAAGAATACTTAGTGTTTAGTGTGCAAAATAGTTATTACTATAAGTTATCTTATTGCTTTAATTAAAGCCTATGGTCAGAGACATTGTGTTGTGTGTTTAGTGCGAAGTATGCGGCATCTAGTGATTTCTCCTGTGGAATTTCTCACCATACGTTCAGAATTTCATTTAATGATCCTACATTATTTAACGTTGAAACATAAGACATGCCAGACAAGTGAATTAAGATTCTAAACTTTTAAACGGTGAAACTCCATCGAAATCTGCCCCGTAGTTTCCGAGTTTTTATACGACCAATATGTCCGGTTTTCGTTTTATAGATAAATGATTTTTAACTTTTTAAATTAAACGCAGCATTTAAGTTACTGTTACCAAATACACCACTAACGGTATTTTCATTCATTTCAGAAGGAAAGGAGTGAAGCACCATAAGCATCAAAACGGTAACTATCTGCGCAATCGACACGCAACTATCGCTTTTTCGTATGTAGTTACAGCACTCATAAATTAGTGGAACAGTTCTGACAGTAAAAATATATTGGTTACAATTTTTTAATGTAAAAGAAACAAAAATTTACATCACTAAACTTGATTTACGTTCGGCAATTGCTAAATCTTTATCCAACAATGTTTTTGTACTTTTTTGTTCGTTATTTATTTGTATATTTGTTGCATTTTAAGAGGGAGGAATCATAATAGTCATACGCCATGGCGCTGTTGAAATAGGTTAGAGGTATGGTTTGTGGCTGATATCGCAATAAAATACGATTGGTGCAGGTTAAGCGGAATTAAGTGAAAGTGGCGTAGTTAATAAGAGGCACAGCGCAATGTAGAAAGCCATATAATAATACGAGGTGTGTTCAAAAATTAATGGTACTTTTCATTTTTGGAAAGAATTTTAATTATTCGTCTGTATCGATGTTAATTCCTTCATAATAGTTCCAATTAGGTATTATACACTTATGTTAGCGCTTCTTCCAATCCCCAAATCACTTCTGGAACTCGACTTTGGAATAGCTGTTAGCTCTTTCAGCGACGCACTTTTAATCCCATCCAAGCTTGTAAAACGACGGCCCTTCAAGGTTCTCTTTATTTTCTGGAACAGAAAAAGTCACACGGGACCATGTCTGACGAACATGGAGGCTGGGGCATCGTTGCCGTTTATATATATATATATATATATATGTTTTTTTGCAAAAAATTCACGAACAAGCAACGAGGTGTGAGCTGGTGCATTATCGTGATGCAAAAGCCACGAATTGTTTTGCCACAAATCCGGGAGTTTTCTTCGGACTGCTTCTCGGAAACGGCGTTGAATTTGAAGATAGTATTCCTTATTGATCCATGATTTATACAAATAAAAAATCGCCGACTGTATCAAAACACGTGTTATCATTTTAACAGCTGACAAGGGACTGAACATCCAATATAACCTAAAATGAATAGATACTTTTAAGACATGTTTGCTAAACAAAAAAAACCGTGCCAATCTGACTAATATACCCCTCAAAATTTAAAAATTCCCGTGACTTTTTGAACACACCTCGTACTTCGTGGTACCTACAGTGACGACAAAAGTATATCAAGGCGATAAATTTAAGTTGGGTTGCTAATCTGTTAAAATTTTGCTAAAATATAGCGGATGACACTGTTAATTTTAGTTTGATATTCACAGGTACCAGTAGTAAATTGTTAATTCAAACCTTTCTTTTCTGTTTTACGTTAGTTGGCAAAATGAGACACAAGTTCACAGTATTATTAATCTATTAAACATACGAACTGGCTGCAATGTAATATACGTCAAATCTGTATATTTTTTGGGGGGAGGGAGTAACAAACTGTCCTAAACAGACGTTTTCAGTAATTAAAAGTTTTTTTCAGTTGAACAGTATAGAATGAAATTTGACGGATCTTCTGTATTTGCCTACCATCATAAAAAAAAAACTTAATACAAAATCCTAGAGGTTTTAAACACGTACTGAAACAGTTTCTACTTCCTAATTTTTTCTATGACATAATTATTTTTTACATTGTTGACGACAAGGCACAACTAAAGTAATGAGTGCCTAGTAAAGGATACGAAAGAAATACTTGTATGACATGTGTGTTTTTAGAAACCAAATCATTATGTAATAATCGACACTTGTGTTTACGTAGGCATCAGTATATCGTTAAGTTCCATACAAATCAAACACTTAAGCAATTATTATTTTGGAAACATACTGTTTTTTGTATCCTAAATTGCTTTCATACTTAATTACGAAGAACATGCATTTTATATTTTATGACACTTGTTTTATACCGTAAACATTTCATGAATTGTTCGGAAATATGTATCAAATCTTTTTTACGATATATTATGCTTTATTATTTAATACTTAAGGTATTATTTTGTAGTTTGATAAGAATGCTGAATAACTGTGAAGAAAAAATACGGAAATACGAAGGGACAAACTATTAAGTAAAATCCTCAAGAACATGAGGAAGATGAGCAAAAAATTGAAGAGATAGAGAAAATGGAAAGGAAAATCATGAGAAAAATTTGAGGACCATTAAAAATTGAAAATGGTGAGTTTAGACACTGGAGGAATAAAGAATTATACAAAGAAGAAGAAATTGAAAGGATGTCAGAAACGATCAGAAAGAGGAGAATCAGTTTTCTTTTTGTCACATAATGAGAATGGATAACAACAGACTTACAAAAAAGAATTTTAAACCATGTTTACAAGAGTAAGAGTGGTGAATAGAAACAAGTAAGCCGCTGAGCTGTCCTTAACGTAGCAAGCTGACGTGACGTCGCGAATCATGTCTACTGCTGGCGTTGCAAAGCGTGGTCTCAGCTGGCGGGGACGCTCGTATTCGCTGAGCCACGGCAAACAAGAGTCGGCAAGGTCGACACCGCCACCACAAATCAATCCAGTCCAAATCAAAACAAAATAAAACAGATAAACCATTCTAGTTGTATTTAACAACACACCAACACCTCAGTAACACGAAGAAAAATAAATTGTAATTAGTTTTAAGGAAAACCTTATTTAGTTTTAAGTAATTTTGTAAACTGCATTTACAAAACACGTCCTTCGCAGACTCCGGACGTGGCGAAGGGGGGGACATGTAGTGATCTAGGCGATCACTTGCCCAAATACTTCAAATTAATTTCTCAAGTCGGTATCCAGGGAGGGGGAGCATGAAAAAGTTAAGCAATAGAGCTATGACCTGGGAAGTAGCACGCATATCAGCAAGCCAGTTGCCAAGCGCTTGTCTTTACTGCAAGCTGTTACAGTTACTTCATACAGCAGGTTAGCGAGGAGTATTGCCCTCTCCACACAGTGATGTTAGGAAGGGGGAGTATCTATTTAAACCCTGGGAGCAGGGGTCTGGTCTGTCTGTCTACGAAAGTCTTTCAACGAACCACATCGACGCCGAGGGCGTCGTCGCCGGCGCCGCCGGGGCGGCGGTCGCAGAGAAGAAGATGGATGTCGTCTACTACTAAGGTGGGCTCTGCTGCGATAGTTGGGTGTGGACAGTAAGGAATCATTTGGTCATATCCATTTGGGCATAGTCTTCAGGGAGATTATCAATAGTCCATTTAGTCTGGGCTGCGAGGCACCCATAAGTTACATGCTTGCCCTTGTCCTTGGCCCTATCTATAATGTTTTGTTTCAAAGCCAATGCAACATTGTAAATATTCACCTATGTCACCAGTCATTGCTCATGTGAATAAATATGTAAATAGGTAAATGCCGTTTACCGTAATTTATCCTAGCTTCCTCAGCCATTCCACTATTAATATTTGAATGTACTGAGCCATAAAACCTGTCAGGTGTTGCAGTAGGAACCTATGACGAATATTCATATCAGAACTATGGTCGATCTCCTATGGTCGACCCTTATCCACGGCTCCAGTGGAAGTTACCCTGTCTGCTCTTATCAATCAGCTTTCAGGGTCACTACAAGTTAATACAAGAGAGATAAATTTTTAGGAGACTGATCCAAATTTTCAAGGGGTTCCAGGAGAAGGAGAAGATGAAATGTACTAACATGTGGACGGAAGAAAGGAGGAAACAGCAAGAACTATTGGAAGTCAAGAAAAGAAGGATTGAAATGAATGCATGGGATTACTTTTCGTGGTCCTTAGATGGCCGATATCGAAGAGGAGAAGAAGACTGTCTTCTCTCGCTTTGTTTAATACAACCAATTCTGAAAATTGTATGCCTTATTTCTCTAACACAAAGTACCTACGCGATGAGCAGTATATTTAAGTAGAGCTTCCTGCTCAGCTTTGCCAACACTCACAGTCTGTGACCGGAGGCCCGCAACAGCTGCGCGCAGACCGTATCGAAACCATTTTCCGGCGAGACGATAGGCGCTGCACATAGCCATTATAACGTTTATCACATAATTGAGGCGAAAAGAAAATTAAGTATCTGCCGCTCCGTCGACGGACTTGTAATGCCAGCGGAGGACAAGCCGTTTAGCGATCGCTATCTGGGCGTAATCACCGCTGTGAATCACGCAGCGCGGCCATTATTTGAGTTCGGCCCAGGCGGTAATTTGGCCGAACATCACCGCGGCGGCTACGTTGTTGGTATTCGCTGCCAACTCGCCCGATCGGAAACCGGTCGCATGCGGTTTGCGGTCCTTGATGATAGCCTGCTCCAGACCTCAGTGGCTTCTGAACGTGGCTTGCAGGCCGTGGCAGCATGGTGGCTAACACGTTAACCTCACGTTTATAAAGACGGTCGTTGGTTAAAGTCAAGCCTCTGAAGTGAACAGTTTCAACAAAGCATCGTGTATCGGCACTAGTAATATATATATATATATATATATAATGTAATATTATAAATGTGAAAGTAACTCTGTCTCTCAGTCTGTTTGTTAGTTTTCACGACTAAACGGCTAAACTGATCTTGGTAAAATTTGAAAAGAGAATACTACGTATCATTTAGAAGGACATAAGATACTTTTTCTGAATGAATAACACGTTTTTTCATTAAATTTTGAAAACTAACCGAACGGTGGCAGACATTTTTTTTAACTGCTTTACGTCTCTTTTTAACATCGGGGTCTTTTAGAGACGGGAAAGGATGGGGGGCAAGGATGGGGGCAAGGAATGGGAAGGAATTCGGCCATGGCCTTTTGAAGGAAGCATCCCGGCATTTGCCTTGAGTGATTTGGGGAAACCATGGAAAACCCAAATCTGGATGCCCGGACGGGGATTCGAACCGCCGTCCTCCCGAATGCGAGGCGAGAACGCTAACCGTTACACCGCCCCACTTGGTGGTGGCAGACAGAAGGATAGCGTGTGTACGTCTCTGTGTTTCTGTCGCAGTCAGTTTGCATATGATTTGTTAATAAGTTTCACAACTTTCAAATTCCGAGTCAGTAACAGGGCAAATTCGCCCTCCTAGGTTACTTGGCATTCGGGAGGACGTGTTCAAATCCCATCCGGCCATCTTGACTGCGGTTTTCCGTGGTATCCTGTAGATCCTCTACTCCAAGGCTACCCAAGTAATTTTGGAGATGGGTCACAATTTCGTTTCTATGTTAGCCCGTGCAGCATCTAATACTTGCCTATAGTTACAGTAGATATCTAATAAAAAACAGAGATACAAGTAACACAAATTTAATTACAATCAAAAAGTAAAAAAAAGCCAATGAGACGTTTGCAGAGATTTTTGAGCTAGCATATTCTAGACCACTACTGTTGGCAAGCCACTTGGGTCTGGGAAATACCGGACTGATTCCTTTAATAGACAACGGCCGACTTACTTCCGAGAGAGTTCACTGGTAGAATGACATGATGTAACAAAATATTCTCGTGTGTCCAGCCGGATGGTGTTGTATAAACCCGACGGTTCGACAGCTAGATCTGCTGTCTTCATCAGGTATCTTTTAGTTGTCGCAAGCTGTCACTGCCTCAACTGGCTTAGCCACATTTTTTGCCACCCATTGAACTTCCTTTATATCTTCAGCGATGACGCGCAAAATCTTGGGCTCACTACGACGCCCGCTCGATGGCTTCCCTGTATTATTATCTCGAATTCTTGCTTTTTGGAACACCTTTGACGTAACTAACAGCTTAAGCAATAAAATTCTAAGTCCGCGCGTGAAAAGTCGCGAGTAACAATTAGTTTCATATAATTTACATAATACACAGTAACGCCAGTTATTTAACCGGCGCACTAACTAGTCTCTTAATGCAAAACCCGAATAGGTACGTTGACATTTAATGCTACCTTTACGTCGACTACTTGTTGTTATCTTCAAGCATTAGAATTGGGTGTTTAAACCCAATAACAAGGCAGCCACCGAATAAGCGAAACGTGTAGGAGGGTAAAAACAAATTTCTGATTTATATATTTTGCGTGGAAATTTGGTGAATAAAAATTGTTTGATATTATGAAGTTTGAAAAAGATAAAATGCATATTATTAAAATCTTTAACGCGATTGTGGCTGCGCCACCAGACTAGATCTGGCAGGTACCCGGCAGTCACGCGGGCGAATGCTGGAACGGTCCCATAATCTCATAAAATACAAATTTCACGAAAAAAAAAACGCTTATAAGTTACACTTCTCGCAAACAGATGGCAACACAAACATTTCACCATAACAAATCTGCCTTTATCTATGGTAGGTCTTCCGGCCCACACCTTCTTGATTCATAATAGCTACATGTACACACGTAATCCTCAGTGGTTGTAGCAAAAATGGAAAAAAATTAAATGATAATGGAATACCAAAAACAGATCCTAAACGACAATGCGAATAGTTAGCACGAAAGAGAGAGATAGAAAACAATGAAAGTAATCATCTAGCAGTTAGTAAGCAAGTGGAAAATTTACTGAATAGATAATTATTAACAAGAAGTAGTAAAATACAGCTATTTGAAAATCGTGCCAATTGTACCGAGGACGAAAAAGTGCAGTATATGAAAATATTGTTGATTGTAATCTAACTAAACCACTGCCTTCAGATATAAATTTAGCTTCTCCACCGAACGGTTTTATTTTATTTATTTATTTATTTATTTAAATTCCTTATACGAAGGTCATGTATGACGTATAAATTTCGGATTAAATTGAATGAGGATGTAAATTTCATAATAACTCTTATTATTATATTTAAATTTATCTATACATTTTCCTAAGACTTGTTACACTTCTTCTTTACTTATGGCTTTACGCCTCGTCGACATCGAGGTTATTAGAGGCGGGATGGGACTCGGAACGAGAAGGAATTCGGGCATGGTATTTTGAAGGAAGCATCCTGCCATTCGCCATGGGGAAACCATGGAAAACCCAAATCTGGATGCTCGGCCGGGGATTCGAACCGGCGTCGTCCCGAATGCGAGGCCAGAGCGTTAACCACTCACCCACCACCAAGACTTATTGCAAAAATATCCCAATGTAGTTGTATAATGAAGTGAGGGAATTGCGGTACAATACTTTGGTCAGACCATAATGTAGGTTTTTGTATTCGTTTTAGAGTATTTTAATATATTTCCGATTAGTCTGTGTTTATTAGTTTGTAATATAAGTGTAAATTTCAAAACAGATTTGTCGCTGGTGGTGCCTCGATTAGAGGTGGAACGCGTGCGGCAATAAACAAATATAGAACAGGTCTTCTTATTGCAATTATACAACTGTAATCGAGTGGAATCTGCCTTGGTGACGAGTGCTCTTCCAGAGGGTAAAGAAACACAATCTCTTAGTTTTTGAAGACTTTTAATCAATGTTTCTTTTTTCCGTTTTATATTATTTCAATGGGAAGTGTTTATTGATAGTGGTATTTTTAAATCACTATTTGGTTTCTGATCTATGTAAAGCTGATTATAAATGTACGTTGTTGAAAAATGCTTTATATCGTGTTATTATTATTTCTTAAGTATTGTGTCAAAGAAATCCACGTGTCGTTATTACCAGATGAACAAAGTACATGAAAATCTCTGGAAGATAAACCGTCCAAGAAGAAGATCTTTGGGCAAGAAGAAGAGATGAAAGTGGTATGCACGGCAGACGTACGTTTACATAAACTGTGAATTATATCTGTGCGCGAAGAAGCAGTAAAATTAAAGGAATTTAAAATAAAAACTAAGTGGAGTTTTTATTTGTTTATTTTATTTTTTAATGAAGAATAATAAAGAAATGTTAATCTTTAATATTAACAGGAAAGGTTAGTAAAGAGCAGAAAATATTATAAGAGTAAACTTCAAGTGACGCGGCTGGTGGGATACTGTGCCGTGTACGGACCAATGCAGCTAATACAGATCGGCTGCAACAACGGTAATTATCGTTGAATAACTAAAGAAAAATAAGCATTGCACTGAAGTGATCCTGGCAGGGAGACCTGCGTGATAAAGAGATTCCTCAGTGCTCTCTTTAATTTGTTAGCTGAGGTGGTGTCCTAATTAACTAATTTTCAATCATGAATGTTATCCCTTTTTTTTATTAATTTCTTAAAAATGTCAGTTTGTTTCAATAAACGATAAATTGTGAAATATCAAACTTGCTTTTTGTAAATGCAAAGATATCCCAGCAAGGTAATTCATAAATAATTTTAATATATCAACATTAAAAATTTCTCCTCCCAACCTAAAATATTTTTATTGTGTTTTTTAATCGGCTATTTCATTATGAACGCCTTACTTGCGTTCGGACTTAGACGTTTACTCCCCCCCCCTACTCCCCCCACTCCCCCCGTGGGAACGTCTTGGAAGTTGAACTGGGATGGTTTCCCCAGAGTGACAGTGCGCGTTAGTGTTGTAAGTGTGATTGACTGTGACAGTGTATGTGTTCAGTGCAGAGGTTGTGGATGAGAGATGAAGTAAGGTGTTGGCCATTCATGCCTACTCTTCCGAAAGATACCTATGGGGTGGGGTGGGGGGCAGAGGGCTTACCGTCCCCATCCAAAGGACGAATCATCATCAACAGAGTCGTATGTCCCACGGAGTGGTTTGGAATTTAATCCAGGACTTAGATGCACAATGTGATGATTAGGAATTGTGCACCAGCACCTCTCCTACTCTCCTGGTGATGAATATTTCTTCCACGACCAGGACTCGAACACGCTAACCCTGCGTCAGCCATCACCGTGCCGCAGCCAACTGAACCAACTGCACGGGCCATAAAACTGTTGTATTGACTTTAGTTATTAACATCTAAATAATTTTGTTCATTTCTACTCCATTCAGTAACACTGGGTTCGAAACCCCGTCCGGCCATTAAGATTTCGGTTTTCCAAGGTTTCCCGTAATCACTCCAGGTGAATGGTTCCTTCAAAATGCCATGGCAGATTTCCTTCCTGTTCCTTGCTTCCAGTCATTTCCTACCTCTAATAACTTCGACGTCCACTAGGCGCAAAGCCATAAAAAATCGTTTTAAATCTTTTTATTTCTTCATTATCAGTGGATAATTAATGTGAAACTATTACATAAGAAATGATACTCGTATGAACACACAAGAAGAATGGATGGTGGTTATAAAATAATACCTACAGTTGAAAATGGTTCAGCATGGAAGATTTATTTTGCCTGGGTCAGGAGAATATATACTATATATATATATATCTTTTTTAGTTATAGCTTTACGCCTCGTCGACGTCGAGGTCATTAGAGGCGTGTTGGGACTGGTGACAAGGAAGGCGAAGGAATTCGGCCATGGCCTTTTGAAGGAAGCATCCCGACATTTGTCTGGAGTGATTTGGGAAACCATGGAAAACCCAAATCTGGTGGGTCAGGAGAACGACTTATGTTTTACAGGAATTAATTCGCATATTAACACCACGAGCAAAAGTATAAAGTTCGTGATCGAACTTATTTCCTGTGATAGTCTTCCATATCTTACTTTTATATTCCATTTACATGCTTACTTTAAATTCCACGCTCTTTCGTTGTTATCTGTAAATGAAGTATTTTCCTCGGCCTAATGCCAGAAAAAAGCAGTTAGAGAGGGTGCAAAGAAGGGCTGCTAGATTTGTCTCTGGAAATTACCGTAGAACACAATCAGTAATCGCTATGGTAAAAAGCTAGAATGGGATTCATTGCAAGAAAGGAGGATGGTGAAGGGAATCATGGGATGAGACATGGAAAGATATTGGTGTAAGAATTAAAAGCATTGCATGGAAGGGAAAAGATGACCATGACCACAAGCTGGCACTCGAGGGGTGTGGGAAGATTTTATTTCATAGGCAATGTGGTCAGGGATTCGAATAAGTTACCAAGATAATTGATCAATGATTAACAAAAACGCTGAAGCAATTTAAAGTTGAAATTTGTAAAGGGCAAAAGTAGGTGGGTACAGGAAAAGGGGAGAAATGGGCGTTCACAGAAATTGCTACTGGAGTGTGCAGCTCCATTGAAATTAAATTAAAGTGCTGCGTTACGATAATGGGCCCCTCTTTCCGTTATGCATTCTTCGAAACTTCAGTTGTAAAACGTTAAAACTGGAAGCATTACATGAATGGTAGTTCTAATCTGGAACAGGAAGCACTTAGAGTCCTCCTGTGTTCCCGCCCCCCTGCTGAGCTGCTGGAAGGCGGAGAGGACAGCGGCCGAGTCACCGGCGCATTCTAACGCCGGTCAGGTGGCTCGCTACGCCGAATATGCCCGCAATGTCCGGCAATATCTGCTGCCCTCTCTGCGGACACGTCCTAGCCACTTGTCTCGGCCGTCGAATATGTGCACCGCATAGCGAACGCATACCGGTATCTCCTCCTGCACATTCCTCCAAGGGCCCTGCCATCTGACGGGCGTTCGATTTAAGCAACACAAGTTGCGTTTACTTTCGTCCAATAGCTTTAATGAACATGTATTTCGTAATCCTACAAGGGGCCTCGCTGATGCAACCCGCGTAGTGAATACATGTAGAGTTGGTTGCATTCAGTTAAGCTGCAGGCGGTTATCAGCAACCCGACGCAGCGGCAATTACATACAAACAGAATAAAACTTTGGCTTATAGTTATTCTTCCAGAGTTACTAATTACAAGCAGAACATAGTTTAAAAATCGGCGAAAACATATTAAGTTGATGAAATGATTTGTTTCAAACACAGTATTCGCCTTTTTGTGAAAGGACATCATGAGTGAAGCTTGGCGTCTCTCAGTTATAAGTCGTTCAGAATCAGAGGATGTTTTATATGAATCACTCACTTCTTTTCTAAGTTATTTTCGATGTAATAAAATATAATTAAAAATTAAAAGGGGTTTAAAAATTTCACACCCGTTCTACCAGTTGTTATTACTCCAAAACTCTATTCACACACAAAAAAGTTAAATGGGATGCTACCTTACACAAGAAGTGTTTCACATGCTATTCCATTATACTCAAGATGAATGCATGTAAGTGCCAAATACTATCATATTTATTTTATTTGAAATACTCTTAACCGTTTGAATAATGAAAGCTATTTTAGAGTGGCACTACATGTTGTGTTACTTCAGAACCTCAACCATTTCTTGAATATGAGGGAGTGAGAAGAAGGAAAAATGTGGAAGCGTTAAAAACTGAGATCTGAGCAAGTTAATCGACCATTTGAGTCGAGTGCCCACGGACAGAAAATGCTGTGGGTTTATCTTCTATACTTACTGTCCTAACTATTACTATTAAATGTAATTTATGTAATGATTGGTAATGTGTACAACTAATGCAAGTTTGCCTCAATAACAGGATGTGAGTATTTATATTCACTGAAGATTCCCCAACCCATAAGAACGAAACGCGTAAGGGAACAAACAGTTGAAGATAAACAGTTATCGAAATCATCATCAACAGTGTTCTGCAGGTTTAGACATGACTGTTCTTGACGCTCTCTTCAACATGGAGAGTCGTGTCATGCATTACTAGGGAAACATCAATACGGTAGTACACCGTTACTTTCCACATATTTTGGAGGAATGTTGTGTTGCCATCTGTCAGTCAAATGTGTAACTGTATTATGTCTGTCATAAATGTATTTTTGTTTGTTAAATGTGTGGTTTATGAGCCTTGATTATTGTGAAAAACCACAATTAGGACAGACGGTACCTCCCAGAGCCAATGTGGTAGCGCCTCAACACGAGCAGCGTGTTAGTTGTTGACAGGCGGTGTTTCATTTAAAAAACATTTCAGTTTACAGCTTTAAGAGACAACGTACTAACTATCAGAAATACATAGAAGACAATCATTGTAATAGGCCTATGTGATGTTAATTATACACTCTTCCAGGTCCTTGCGATCCAGATTAGACGCTCATACACCCTTTTTCTGCAAGAGATGTTAACTTAGTACTGATAATCTCAGTATTTTGATTTTTTCGTTGATGTACGAGCGTCTGACGTTGTTCACAAACAGGCACGTTTGTGATTCGTACGATGTCTATCCTGGAAATTCAATAACTATTATATGGTGTTTTACTCGGCAGCGGTTCTGTTCCACACCGAAAGTCTTCTGTATTATCTGCTGCAACTAGATATTTCCAGTCCGATTCCATTGTTATCCCACACGGACAGAAAAGTTAAGCATCCAGATGGATTGCTGATGACGAAATTATACTGCACGATTTGAATAACCATGCGACTTTATTTTAATGAAATGGATGTCGGAGCTCGTAGTATAGTGGTGCACCTCCTCTAGCCTTGATGCATGTATAGATTCGGTATAGAAGGAAATCTTATACTTATTGTATCCTTTCCTGTGACAAGAAGGTTAAGTGCTGTTGTAACCGACCCTCAAAGTCCAGCAGATGATATCTGAGCAGATCCCACACATGTTTAACTATGGACAGATCGGAGGGCTGGGATAGTCACATCAGCATTTTCAAATAATACGGCCAGCATACAGACATACGTGCCTTGAGTGGACATAAATTGTCATATTGAAAGGATGAACCTGACTTCTGTCTCGGAGAAGTTAAGACATGCAGGATATCCCGGATGCAGTACTGTGCCATCAGAGTCCTTCGAATCACCACCAGTGGGAACATGAATCACTCTACGGCACCCAAGTCATGATGCCGAGGTGTCTGACCACAGAGTTATTAGAATTGATTCCTTCCCCGCAGTGTCGCCATAGAAGGACATGATGGTCATCCGTGAGCATGCATAATCTGGACATGATACAATGCTACTCGTACATGCCTCCTGGTCTGGCACCTTTCCATACGAAGCCGTCTGTGCTCAAGTGTAAAAATAAGCCGATGAAGATGTACCCGTAGTCGGACTGATGCCATTCGCCGTCATGCGTGAAGTACCTGTGCCCGGATGGTAAGCGCAGATACTATTGGGTTGCGCAACGCTTAACGCACCATATGACAATATTCCCTTCGCGAGAACCTTCGCGACATATGCGGGTGTTTTTCGAAACCTATAGTTCGAACTACGGGTCACAGTTACATCTGTACGCCCCACAAGCTGGACAATTGCACAATCGGACAATTGCACAGTCGAACAACTGCCTTCATGTAACCCGACAATGCGCCCCTATCAGACTTGGTCAGGTGGCGATAATGTCCCCTAATGCGACGACAAGCCATCCTTCTGTTTCATACTGCAGACCGACTGTCGGATGCAACAGCCACTACTTGCTGTCATTGTCACTCCATATGTGATGTCATGCCCTCTGAGTCCTTTCATGAAATACCAGATTCTAGACAATGGAATAAATTACTAGCCCATCGCTGGCATGTACGCATACCAACTTATGTACAAATCCAACTACTTTTTGTGAGTGTAGGTTAAGTCCATTGCCAAAGGCGATTTTCTCTCAGCCGGCCACAAGTATATCTGATACTATCATATTTTTACCTAACTCAAGGTCACAGGGCCAGCGAATTTAATCAACTGTCTCAAACTAAAATCAGTTTTTTAAACATCGTTTTTTTTTTTAATTTGGACCGAGCGTGGTGGGTGAACGGTTAACGTTCTAGCCTCGCATTCGGGAGGACGCGGGATCGAATCCCCGTCCGGGCATCTAGATTTGGGTTTTCCATGGTTTCCCCAAATCAGGCGAATGCCGAGATGCTTCATTCAAAAAGGCCATGGCCGAATTCCTTTCCGTTCCTTGTCCCCAGTCCCATCCTGCCTCTAATAACCTTAGCCGTCGACGAGGCGTAAAGCAATAAGTAAAAAAATAATAAATAATTTGCGGCACCACTTTGGGAAGTATACCAGCGGAGTGGCGAATCACGACGAAGGCAATACGCTTCCCAATTTAAACGCTTGATTCTGTGAAGAGGGGGAAAAAAAATCCTGTTTATGAATATCAAAAGCATTTACTTCGAAATTAGGAGAGGCTGTGACCTAATATGGCAAATCCCAGTAAATTTAGTCGTTTGTGAGGTGGGTCGCTACTGTTAACTTTGAGAGGCGCAGTGGCTGACGCTGGAATGGTGAGTTGCGGTGGAGAGTATTAAAAGCTTTTGCTCGTCCGTCCTAACAAGCGCGGCCACGGACCGCAGAATTCCGCGTAGCTGCTAGCGAGCCAGCTCTTCCGACCACAGCCACTGCAAACACGAGAAAAATGAGCTCGCTCCCAAAGAACCGCATCTCTTTCTTTCTGCCTTCCGCGGAAATATTCCACGCGGGATAACGAGGCGCCCCACTATTATTACTGCTACCGTATAGCGTAACGAGTATCATACAGATTTTGCCAATAAAAGAAGACACTCTCTGGTTACTTACCAACGTTTACTTTTGACAAAGAGTCCGCGCTACCTTTTAACGCTAATTCTAGAATATAAACACTGTCTAGAAATAGAGGTTATGTTATCAAAGTCAACGTTTATTTTTTTAGTGTTTAGTATCTATAATAATTAGATATTACCGAGTGTAGTGTGTGATCGGTAACGCTCTGGCCTCGTTTTCGGGAGGATACGGTTTCAAATCCCCGTCCAGCTATCCAGATTTGGGTTTTCCATGGTTTTCTCCAAATCACTAAAGGTGAATGCCGGAATGGTTTCTTAAAAAAAATCCATGGCAGAAATCATTCTATTTACTTCTCCTAATTCCTTTTTCATCTGTAATGACCTCATCGATAGCGAGGCATAAAGCCAGAATCAAAACAAAACAAAAATATTTGTTTTCATGCCTGCAACACTTAAATAAAATTTCTCGGGCTTCTGGGCACGTAAAATTCGCATCGTCTGGCGACGCGACGTTTCGGAACGCAGCAATGCATCCATTGTGAAGCCACCGCTTAAGGTCGCCAGACGATGCGAATTTGACGTTGGTAGAAGCCCGAGAAGCTTTCTTTAAATGTTTGAGATTATCCCGCAACTGGAATAGAAGTGTGTTCGTTGGGGAATTAACACTTTCACATGAACTGTGAACTAATAAGTTCCTGACTATGTGTAGCCTTTCTGAATCTGGTACCTTAAATATTTAAGAAATCAGCCGCCAGGCATTCGTATTAAACCCCAAATACGAAGGGTAATTGAAATAAAGTCACTTGACACAGTTTCAGGGTAACACAATACTTACATTCTTGCAAAAGTTCACTTGTACATTGTCGGTACCAGATACGTAGATAAAGCAATCGAACAACAGTTTCATTGAAGATTACAGATTAAGCACATTCGTACGAGAAGACAAAAACTCCCGCTCGGAGCAGTTCGCCCCGCTAACTAGCATGAAGTTACACGATCACTTTCCAGCGTAAGAATGAGACTACATATTAGGAAGTTACTTCTTTGAAAATCTAGCTTGGAGTGAGACAATCTGAGCTTGCTGCAAGATCTTTTATAGACTTCTCAGAGCCTATGACGTCATCAACTGTTTCTTTAATTAATATCTCCAAAAGTACTAAATAGTTTAACTTGAAATTTTAACAGGGACTTTCTATTATCATGTTCTATCTGTTTTAATTTAATTTAACATTCAAAAAGGTTTCTATAGGCTTAAAATTAAAATCTACACATGACCAACTTGGCGGAATTTTTACGCGCTTCAACAACAATTAACAACAATCTATCTTTCAAAACTTGATTACCAGACAAATGCTTAAACTTTTTACCAAAACCATTATATGTTCGTAATCGTCTGAATTTGGGCTATCTACTGATATAAATTTCAAATTTGTATTCCTTTTAGTTAAAAAGTTTATTTTTTTTCTCTTAATTGAAACCACTAATTAAACTTTGCCAAATATTTAATTTTACTATCCGCAATTTTAAATATCCGCAACAATGCTGACTATAGCTCGTGATAAAAGTTCAACCGTAACTTTACTCAATTCAAACGTATTCCAAATCTTAGATTTTACTTTTCTAATCGCGTGTCTCAAAACGTGAACAAACCGAAGTATCTCTTAAAATAAATTTTTCCCGATACAATGAATACACTTTAAAATGATTCTAATTGTGAGTTTTCACTATGTAAATGAATACAGGGAAATTCCTTCAAGTTGACAATTACTCTTCAGTTCAGCATAAGCGACTTCAAAATCGATTTATAGAATATTTTGCTGCTGAGGGTAGCTAGTGGGGATGCTTCTAGAGAACTAAAGGGGACCTTACAAGTGATACTATTTGTAAACCTTCACAAGGCAAAATACCAGAGCAGACAAATACTAAAGTATCCTGATTTTTATTTTATTTTATTTTACCCTAGAGGTTATAAACGTTCCTCACTTCTCGACTTAATCTTCCTTAGGACAAACAGATTTTTCGCAACACTTACCCAATTATATCTTGGACACTGCACACATTCATCTATATGTCTGTTAAGATCTCTGAATGAAGAGCGGCATCAGCTGAACGCCTGTTTCTGCAGTTCTTTGTTTTCTTATGATTACAACCAACTGCGTTCAACCAGCGACCTTGTTATGAATATGGTCACAGATCTAAAATATTTCCCATTTTAGAATCAAAGGTCATGACTGCTTGATCCGATGGCTGAAATACGCACATACCTCAGGGTTTTTCTCCGCAAATTTTAAAGTACTACTTTTGAGTTGAAAGGGAATGAATAAACAGTGAATAAAGAAATTTTGATCCTACAGAGGTAAAAGGATCAATGGTCTTGTACGTGTGAACCGATCTAACTGAAATACAAACGTGACCTGTGTTTACCTTGTGTGTTCACACTGCAAAATTTGAAGAATTTCTCTAGTCTGAATGGAGTTAGAAGTAATAAAGACTGGTTTAAGCAAACAGACACGGCCTCACTATTATGTAGATAATTAAACAGAACGTTCATCTCTCCATAACACAACGCATCAAGGTGCTGAACCAGCAGAAACTTTTGAGCAGACTGCGTTACAGTTCGGTAGTGATATACTTTCGAAGCCTCAAAGTGTAAAGTCACTAAGGTCGAACAGCAGTTTCGAACCTAATTCACGCACATAGTCCCAGAATGAGTGTCACGCCGCTGACAGTGTTACAAGTTTAATAAATTATTCACGAAGTATTCGTGCAGCTAGTGCAGAAACTGGAGTAAGTTATGAAAGTGTACAGACAGCCATTAAAGACGAGTTATGTGAAAGAGAAATCACTTCATGCTGAGTGCATGTATGTTGAATACACAGGAAACGTTTTTGAAGCACTTTTCATCAGAAGACCTATTTTAGATGTGTAATTCCATATAAGACGAATCACCGGTAAACTATTATTCTGAAGAAACGATGAGGCACAATATGGAATGACGTACAAAACAACTCTGATGCAGGCGAAAATCCATGTCTCTGCTGTCATGGATTCTAATGATTGGCGTCACTCTGCACTTGCTACGCAAGAGAAGTTAGAACAGCTACACTCGACAGCCTCGGATGATCTCCGCTACAGTCCAAATACAGTATAGCACCATATGACCATCATTTGGTTGGATTCCTCAAAACTAGTTTGACTCAATGACACAGAACTTCGTGCGTAATTTGCTTTTTAGATGTCCCCTCCCCTTTTTTTTTTTTTTTTTTTTTTTTTTTTTTTTTTTAAAGAAATTGTTTAAAAAAATTGCCAATGCGACGGAAAAACTGACAAGATAGCGTCAATTAGTCGTTAAATATCTCAACGAGGTGAAGCATAGATTGTTTGTAACAGATTTGAAACCAGTACGTCTTGTTTTCGGAAGAAAATAGTGTTTAGTTGTTACTAAACAACGGCCGGCGATCGAAAATCTAAAAATGATACAAATAATAATTGAACCAATATGTAACCATCATAAAATCGAATATGAAATGTAGCTCCTTCACATATATTGAAAGGTATCTTCACCATAGAAACCAAGAAAATTGTTAAATCGCTTTGGTCAATCTACTTAATAACTTCTGACAAGAAATATCGAAGCAGTAATTCACGTATTTCTAGGAACTTTGCCTAAACTGACATTTTTTTCACATTTTTTCACATTTTTTTATCTAATTACGTTTTACTTGTTTGTATTCTTAGCGAACGTACTGAAATGAATTAGTATTATATTTTAAACTTCTCGTTGACATAACATGTCAGCCACAAAATTCAACTTAAATAAAGTTTTGCATAAAACTATTGGAACCAATGATCCATCTAGCGAATGTTTCCTAAGCTAATGGTCTCTTGCAGCAAAGTATTTTCTGAAGATCGAACAACTAGGAACAGAAATCACGCTATCTTTCTAACTTTTATAACTTTCGTTAATTTGGGGTCACTTGTAGAAGGTAAGTACTATCTAGTTGGAGAGACCATACTGTTGAGCTTAACAACTTTACCAAGGAGCTGCTCTTCCGCTAAGTGTTTATTGATTGGTTAGGTGTGATGTTTACCAAAAGTCAACACCTGTAACACTCCAGCCTGTCTGTTAACTTTCATATGTTTCTGGCTCTTCAAATATTGACAACCCGGTGAGAACAGCGCAGGTGAAGTTATTTACCAATAAAATGGCTTCCCATAAGTCTAACAGCACTGTTAGTCATCTTTCAAACAAATCAGCAAGAAATTTCAGAACTTGGTAGGATGTTTCGTAACTAGCATAAGCTTTGGTTGCTATTTCCATAGGCCTATAAACCAACTTTCCCTTTCCACGATTTATATAATCTTAAATTATTTTGGTGTAATTTCACTACCTACCTCCTTTAGACTTTTAAGAATTTTAATTTTAAATTATTTCAGTGTTTCTAGTAAATTGGTCAGTATTTCCCTTGGCAATTTATTCGAATCCATCACCCCTTTATCTACAAAAGAAAAGTTACACACTATCTTATACCTGAAATCAAGTGCAGCTAGTAATCATAGGACATCTCTTCCCTCCTACGTAATACTGATAATCCTTCTACCAATATAAATCTAAGCCTAATCATCAACAAACTTAAAAGCTTAGCACTAATCATGTGTCAAATTAAAAAAAAATCTGTTTAGAATTTCTCATTCAGAAGTGGTTATTCGGTGTGCACGTTAACGTATCGTCACGGTGAGAGAACTATTCTGCAAAGTTAATTTAATTTGTTTTGATGGCAATTTTCCTATCACCCATTTTCCTTGTTTCGTGTGGCCGCCTACTTTTTCCCTCAATGAAATTTAATTTTAAATTATTTCAGTGTTTTTTGTATGTTATTCATCACTTCCCTTTGAAGTTTATTCTAACTTTCCAATTCCCTTGCCTACGGAAGTATATTTTCACACACCCTTATGCCTGGAATAGAGTGCCAACTAGTGATCATAGTCGTCTTTACCATCCATGTATCACTCTTAACTTTTCCACCAATATCTTTCCACACCTTAACGCCTAACAACTGATGCCAGACCATACAGAAATCGAAAATGTTACTAAGCCATTTATTACTGCTGCGATACTACGCTGTTTGAATTTGTGCGGGTGTAAGTGTGTATATTAAAACAGATGCATGGCAAAAGTGTCAGTAAAAATAAAAATTTTTTTTTTTTGTGATTTATACCTTTATTGCTGTGCGTTGTTAGTATTTTTTTAAAACAAAATCTCAGTTTAGTTCCTGCGTAGTATTAGTTTCAAGTATAGTAATGACGGTATTAAATCATTTCAGCGGTATTAATTATGTAATATACAAAAGTTTAATTTAAATATAACTGCAGAATCTATTTTCTGGTATATAAATTTGTAGAATCTGAATAGCCCACTACAACAGCCCTCAAACCTAAAATTAAATGTAATTGTATTTTATAAAGTATTTGCAATAAGCTAAAGTTTGGTTAAATATGATTTGGTGGGTTTGTTTTGCAGTTTCCTGTAAATCAATGTATATAGACTTTTGTTTTATCGAAAAGAAATTATTTTATATGTTTAAGAACAGAATTGTGCAAGAGAATTGCTTAAATGTTGGTAATTCCAAGTATTAATGCAAATTACGATGTCTAAAGGACAATTTTCTACAGTTTAAAATGATTTCTGTAAATAATTTTGTGTTTAAGTATCTTTAATTTCCATTTCTGACCATTATTGTAATGATGTTAAATGATTATGTATTAATTGTGATTGTTTTTAATATGTTTCAATTGTTTAGGTATTGTTAATGTTCGAGAATTATCTGGCGGAAGCTTTTGAAGTGTTCTAAAAATTTTGCTAGAGTTTATATAAAGCGATCATCCAAGACAGAGGAGTAGTTAGTGTTTCGGTAAAGTTTTTCACTGACTAAATTTTACGACGGCCAAGACCTGTATTATCTGTGGAAGGAGTGTTGTATACAATCGCTGAATTCATGTAAACAGTAGTCGTTGACGACGTGTTTAAGAAAATAAACGAGTTTAAATTGAACTTTATGGTGGACTGATTCTTTATTATAATTAACTAGCTGACCCGGTCACGCGTTGCTGTGACTTAGTAATTATAGTACGTTGGATTAATGTTATTCTATACTTCCTAAAGTAGTCGAATTAATATTCACTAATAAAGACAAAAACATTGTAGTCGATTTGGAAATTCAAATGTAATTGGCAAAGAGTTACGGAGAGTTGAAATTAATGACAAACGATCATAAAAAATTAATTTACATTTTATTACAAATTAATTAATTGAAATTATACAAAAATTGATATTTATATAATAAATAAATAAATTATTTTTTATTTATTTATATAAATTGAAATTTCAGTTTTATAAATGAGGCCTATGAAGTTGATTTTTAAACATTTTTAACAATTATTTTAAATTATTGCAATTTGTAATTTTAATTTATCTAAGCGCTAATTGGTGCACCATATTTTTAGTTAGCCTGTCCTTTGCTAATACAAATCAATTTAATGGTTTCCCTACACGTGAGCAGGCGACATATAGTTGCCCATGGGAGAAACACGTATTTTCCAAATCCAAGCAACAAACGGACATTGTTTGGCCTTCTGACTTATTTATTTTCGTAGCGAAAGCCAGACGAATCGGAAATTGAAGCCTTTTAAATAGTATTGGATATACTGACTGTATCATTGGAATACGTGGCAACAGGACGATTTCTCCTTTAAACATTCCAGTCAAAATAGTTGCTTCAAGAACATTTCCTGTGATCCTTTTTATCACTAAACGTGTACCGTTGCATAATCTAGGTGGATTCAAATTACGAAGAAGAATAATCGGTGAACCAATCTTTAACCGGAGATTGTGTGGCAGCATTCTTGTTATATCTAAGGAGTTTAAAAACTCATTTGGAAAATTACGACTTTCTTTTCATCTACAATAGTATCTATTGATTTAAAAGACATCAGATCACCTGGCAACATCTGTTGTATCTGGAAGTTACTTTCGTTGACATCAACATTTTTTGCTGCCAAAATAGCACTATTACTGATCCAATTATGATCTAAGTAATTATTTGATATATCCAGGAACACACGCTGAGTTCATTTTTAGTGAACAACAGTGCAGAATTTGTCTGGCAATTTGATGTATTTGTATTTCGATACAGTTTCTATTTCACCTTTCCAATATCCAGCAATTGCTTACAAAATACTTGTGGCCGTATGTTCATGGTCAATCAAAAGTGTTTCGACATTCCGCCATAAAAACGA
>CM061919.1:185817026-185848893 GCA_031002005.1 Vandiemenella viatica
CTTCCTGAAGATTTCGCGTTACTATGGTAACACATACGGCATGAAAAATGAAATAGCTTGTATACACAAACAGTTCAACAGGTCACAGCGTCTCAAATCTAGAGTGTTGTTTTCTGCTATCCCATACTTTCAATGGTGTTCAATCATGAATAATTTGTTCCATTTTCGTGCTAATTGAATTAAAATAAAATCCTTCATGCAATTGAATTCATATCAGAACAATTAATAAATCTGTTGATTCTTGAGCTATGCTGTGATTATTTGTGTTAACAATTTAATAAATCTCAGTAATCATTATCACTATCCCATTACTAAGATATGTCATGGTAAATTAATATTAAAAGAAATAGTTTTATGAAAATAATCAGTTATTATTCTGTTGGTAGTGTGACACCGCATTATTCATATTGTATCATTCTATAAGGACATTCCGGGTCTGATGAATCCAGTTTCAGTCCTTGCACGAGCAGTATAGTAATAATAGTTATTCAATGTGGCCTGAATAACCTGCTAAGAGAGGTTCAACCTGCCATGTTTAGCATCTGTCGTGGTTCAAATAGCCTTAATGGAGAATCGAATCAGTTCTTCAGCGTGCTTCACATGCATATAACATTTTTCAAAGAGAATCAATCAAGAACACATCAAAAACTTCTTTTCCACTTCGGAAGGGTGATCTGATAATCGTAGGGAACCCTAAGCATGTAAATGAAACTGTGATATCTAAACAGTTAATTTGACTTTAAACGATATGCGGTATGTACAGCATCGTTTCTTCAAGGAATCAGTCCATCCAAAACGAACGATCGAGGATATAAGGTAACCGTAAGCAATTTTTTATAACATTTATTTCGTATTATTAGTACCCATCACTCAATTTAGCTATTAGTTAAACTCAGCACTCAAACCTAATACGGTAATTAAATCAGCAAATTATGGTAGTCAGTAATATTCCTTAAAATATATAACGAGCTATTTATAAGCTTTAGATTGGAAGAAATCAACTTTTGATGTCAATATATTACTGCAAACATGCAGTCTTACATCAGATTTGCTTTCCAAAAGTATCGGCATCGAAACTTGCTCCAAGCTAAGTGGACTTTGAGGCAATGTTTGTCCGTGAATGCAACTTTAATTGACAAATTACTCACGCAGTGTTCATTCGCGTTTGATGTCGGCAACGCAGTGCAGTGAATGGGCCGTTCCATTTCCGCGGACTTGCGTGGTGGGAAGCACAACCGTGTGTGGGTAGGCTTACAAACACACACACACGCTCGCACGTGCCTGCTGCCTGCTATCGGCCCACAGCCTCTGTGAATGGAAATCAGAGCCGCGGTGAAAGGCCTCCTCGTATGAAATATGCAGGCCTCTCTCCTCTTCCCTCGCCTCCGATTGCGAATGCCGGAGAGCACTGTGCTGTATCGGCTGCGCGCCTGGTTGCATAGGACCAACACTGCAGGGGCTGCCAGGCGCTGAAACCGCCGCAAATGGCGAGTGCCAATCCACTTGCGTGCAAAGCACAGAGTGCGTCATTATTTTGCAACTGTGGAAACATTCAGTCGTGGTGTCTACGTTTATTTCTTTATTACTTTCACAATATGTGATGGATGAAGAAAAAATTATTTTTGTGTCCTCATACGACATACATTCGATGAAAAAATCAAGAAAAATAAGGATATTTTTATACCATTTACAAGCGTTTTAAAATGTTAGCTAGGACAAGATTCTCATGATTTTAAAGTATCAAAGTAGTAGAATATCTTTTTATCTCCATAAGCATCATGTTGCTACGATGAAAGTTATAAAGGGGATCACGAAGTTTGTTATTCACACCCACAAACAATACAGATCAAGGTTCAGGAGAAAACAATTGTTTGTTGCAGTTTGCTGATGACATTGTCATATTAGCCGATACGAGTGAGGATGTTGAAGATCTATTAAAAGGAATGATAAAAATGAGGACTATAGAAAAACCAAAGTGAGATGAACGTTATGCCATATAATAGAAATGATAACAGCAACAGTACGTTGAATATAAAAATAGGATTGGATGTAGAAGCAATAAGGATGTAAAATTACAATTAATCACTGAAACAGGAGCGATGCAAAAAGAAAATTAGCTTTGACAAAAAATGCCCTCTTCATAAACAGATAACTACTAGTTTCGGACAGTGCTTTCTAAAGCTACACTTATAGGACAAAACAGTTTAGTGAAGCTTGGACGTCGGGAAGGTCAGAAGAAAGAAAAACTGAAGCGATATAAATGTGTTGTAGAGAGAGCTTGAAAAATTAAATATAGTTACAAAAATTTTGGAAATTGTGGGCTAGAAAAAGAAGTTTGTGGAAGTGTCTTACAAAAATAAGAGACAGATTGTAGGGTAAAATTTTAAGAAATGGGGGGCCGGTTAATTTATTAGTGAAGGGAACAGTCGAAAGTTAAGAAATTAAGAACTGTAGAGGCGAACAAACAATGGAACACATAAAGCAGATAATTGACGATTTGCATTGTAAGGGCATGCTGAGCTGGACTAACTTAATTTTTCGTTCTTTTTAGATACAAATACATTATGTGCTCCAAGACTGAGTTTAATTATCTGTTAATAAATAACGACATTCCGACTTCTTTTTTTTAAACGCAGTATGCGGTTCACCTCTCATCGAAGCATCAATGACGAATCTTCTCATAATTTACAATTCATTAAATAATGTTTGACGTAATCCTAAAAGTGTAAAATTTTCTGGTTGTTTATTAGTTACTAATTATATTAGTGTTGCCAAGGTTGGTACCCACTCCTCTCTGCTTTTTCCACAAAGCATTTATTACGAACGTCGCTACATTTGAAATAAGAAAACTGCACTGCTAACCTTTATATACAGACAGCAGAAAGACTCTTTTCTCACAGATATTTTTACCATATTACGACAGAAGTGACGAAGTAGGACAAGTTCGAACCGCAAGTAATATTTTCCAGTACTCCCTTGTGGAGAATTAGAAACTGGGACAGGTAAATATTAATAACCTTTGAACCTGCTACGGACACCTTGGTCAAGGTATTGGACTTTTCTCTAGATCATTCAAGGAGAGGTTCTGGAGGGCGCTATAAACTGACCAGTCGTAGAAAAGTCCATCCAGAAACTGCGTTGGGTCTAAAGTAATTCTGTCACTCAATAGTGAATAGCGTAACAGATTAATACGAGCATAAGGAAGAGAGAGCATACGAGGGAATGGCGCTGAGCGTGACTGGTGAATCACAACCGTCATGTGTACACAAAGCCGGCTGGCGTGCCGTGATATCGATCTCCAATACGAGTTCCATGACAGTGTTTGGTCGCCTAGAGACGACTGACTCGTTGGCACAACTTTACCAACAGCCCAAAGTCAGTCTTTCCAGTAATTCTAAAGCCGTTCTTTAGCTATCTACCATTCAAAATTTGTCGTTAACTCTAAGAAGTAAAAATTTTGGGGCGAACTTTTCGGTGTAAACAGATCCCATTAGAATAATTATGAAATTATTACACTTTATAATGGAAGGCATTTCTGTCATTTCGCTGACTTCTCGATGCCCACTAAATTTAAAAAAAAAAATGAAGTGGTGTATAATATGAACAACGCACGTATTTGTCTATTTTATCACATCCTCAGAACTCATTGACTATTACTATTACTATTACTCCGCGATTCACTAAAAGTGTTTGGCGGAGGGTGCATTGCACCTGTCAGGAAAGGTAATGGTTTGGAAGGGATATACGGGATATGGCAGGTGGCGCCCATGGGCTATTGTGAGGAACCATCCCAGCATTCGCCTGTAGCGATCTAGGGAAACCATGGAAAACCCAGATCAGGATGGCCGGAGTGCTTTATCGGAAGCTACTCCTGTCCGATTTTGTGTTTACTCACCCGGTAAATCCTTTCTATTCCACTCCCTAATCGCTCGTGGAAAAAATGAGTAGAGAAATGAATCGGTTCTGGCCCTGATTTCTCTTATCTTATTTTCGCGGTCATTCCGAGATATGAATGTTGCTGGTAGCAATATTTCTTTGCTGTCATTCCGAAATACGTCAGTCGAGAATTTTTCAATTAGCTTTCGTCGAGAGCAACGCCTTCGGTGCTCAAGGTCTTCCCAACCTATCTCCTTCAACATCGCACTTACGCTTTCCCTCCAACTATATATACCTGTCACGAATCGGGCGGCTCTTCTTTGGACCATCTCTAATGCCTCCATTAATCCCTTTTGATGGGGACCCCATACAGAGCAACAATATTCCAAGTGAGGCCTCACTAGTGACTGTACGCAATCGATTTAACTTCCGGAGTGCATTGTTTTAAATTATGACCTAGAAATCGAAGCATACGATTTGCTTTCCCAATTACATTCTCGATATGCTCATTCCACTACAAATTATTACGAACTGTTACCCCTAGGTATTTAGCGGAATCTACCGTTCTAAGGACAGTGCCATTAATTCTATATTCAAAGCTAATTGGTGGCACATTTTTACTTACACGCATGAATTGGCACTTTTTAGCGTTTAACTCCAACTGCCAATCTTTACACCACGCAATTATTTTCATAATATCGTCTTGTAACAAAGCGCAGTCGTCCTGGGTTGTGATTTCACGATAAATAATAGCATCATCGGCAAATAATCTTTTCATTCCCCTTATTATGTCGCACAAATCATTAATCTATATGAGAAACAACAGAGGCCCTATCACGCTTCCCTGGGGAACCCCGGACCTCACTTCGGCAAGTGATGAACGCTCACCGTCGAGAACTACACACTCTGTTCTGCCCTTCAAAAAGTCCACACGTGATATAAAGAGTTCAGTTCACCTGCAAATGACGGGACAGTATTATTTCAGTCTGATCGGCGTCTGCGAGATTTTAATTTACGTGTTGTCATACAAACGTTGTCTGAAGCCTTTCTCTACCATAATCAGAAACAATTTCATTCTATTGACCATATCAAATGCTTTCTCATAATCAATGAATGTCGCCATGTTGAATTCTTGATGTTTTTCTATCAGCTGTGTCATTGTGTGAAGCCATTCTGTGCATCATTCATAAGAGCTTCTGATGCAACACTTATTCATTATTTTTGTAGAAGGGCGCAGCATCAATTCAATTGTGGCACTTGATAAGAAAATTTGTGGTCTGTCAATAAAATTCTGGATCCTTTTGAACAGAGGTCACCCACTCATCGACAAACGTATCTTCCCTGTCGACTCGACTTGGAATTAGTCCCTTTTATTGCTCCGTTACGTATCCAACGGTTTCTTCCATGAAATTAAACGTTCCTAGAATAATTTTAAACCGATTTTTCATTATTGCCTTCAATACTTTCAAAGCACCACGTTTCTAAGTGGGTTCTAGTTACAGGAACAGATTTACTTTTGGAGAACTCCGAACCTCGAGAGTGAACTGGATGTTTCCTTCTTTTTTTCGGTTGGTCCATTGTGATTTCATTTTAGGTAGGGTAGGAAAGTCGACAAAAAATCAGAGACAGATCGATCGTAGCCGGTTCTAGAAAGAACTCCGTGATCATGCAGGTTGAAGTTATTTGAGAAGAATCGAAAGCCGAAATCAGGATAGCCATAGAGGGGATGATGCATTTCGCTGACTGGCGCAGTGTAGGTCGTCAGGTCGTGTCTCGAGGGACGACTTGACGCTGATGGTGACTTGGAGATCCCATCTGCCACGACCGGTCCGGCCGCCTCTGATATTGGCAGACCTCTCTCCCCGTCTCCCTCTTCGTCCAGCCGCCTCGAAACTCGTTCCGTTTCAGGGTCTGCGCACTAGTTTAATTAGCGGTCGAGCTGCATGTGGGACACACGCTGTATCTGGACACAGACTCAGAACTGTGGAGAAAAAGTGTAAAATCGGCATTTCTGGTGCCACTTGCGCGATCACTGTAAAACAATTTTGCATAGTTCAGATGGATATTTTCCAGGAATAAGATTCTGTTTATAATAACTTTACTGTAACGTGGGCTTCCTGAGACTTCTGAAATAATGCAGTATATAACATGATTTCAAGATTCTTCATAAATCTCCAAATCACAAAGCCATCCAAGTACACAATCCTAACTCCAGATACTGCAGTTTGAAAATGTGTATCCAAAAGTTCAACTGAATCGTAAGAACGGAAGACTATCAGTATTCATTGCGTATCGAAAGTTAACGATTACTTTGTGACCATGAGCTAATCATAAGCCCCCCCCCCCTCCAAATGTTAAAACTAGCACCGAGGATGGTGGTGTAACGGTTAGCGTTCTGGCGTTTTCCATGGTTTCCCAAATCACTACAGGCAAATACCGGGATGCTTTCTTCAAAAGGCCATGGCCGAATTCCTTCCCATTCCTTGACCCCCATCCTTTCCCGTCTCTAAAGACCACGCTGTTAAGAGACGTTAAGCAGTAAAAAAAAAAAAAAAAAAAAAAAAAAAAAAAAAAAAAAAAAAAAAAAAAAAAAAAAAAACTGGCCACTAGCAGTACTTCAATAATAGAACATTCTGGAGACTTGGCAGCACTATCGCTATTAGTCATTTACGTGTAACAGCCGTACGTCACGTCCATATACTAATAACTATAAATATAAAATACTGCATTTATTTATTTTTATAGAATACCAATACTAATTCTATTTTATTAGTATCTCTGAATGCAAGGATTGACTGGTCGTTTTAGAGTAGAGGAGTAGGAATAATTATGAAGTCAGGAATGTATAAGCTAAAGAGAAAGTTTAGGACGGCAGTCGTGATGAAGCTGCATAAATTATAAAACAATTAGTTGGGCTGTAAATAGAAAAACCAATCAAATTGTATAAAGTTAATTACGGCAGCGGATAAATAAGTTACGCAGACGTGGAAGTTGTAATCAATTTATGATTAAGCATGAAAAATTGTGAAATATAAGTTGTATTTGTTTGAATTTGCTAAGTTATTAAACAAAATGTAATCGGTAAGTATTTGAAAGTAACAGAGTAAAAAATAAGACAAAGTAGTATTAACATTTTCTTTCAGATAATATAAGATTAAGAAACGAAGATATTTTGGAAACTGTAACCTGCGAACTAAAACCATAAATCAACTAAGTTAAATAAGAGACGTCCTGACTTGAAACGACCAAAAAGACATACTAGGGTGTCCATTGGGACACGACCGTTGAAAGTAAACGCTTGATAGTTGCGTATAAAAGTAAAGGTAGTAGAGTCGTTCGTGCTCTTCATGTTAAACAAGAAATTTTGTAAAACCAGCGATTGCAACAGCATCGTCAGTATGGGATAACAAATTTTCAAATGTGCAACGAGCTCCTAAATGAGAGCATACCTTGAAGTGGCTGGTGTATTGGGTTGCGTGGCATTCACACAGAACGATCTAACTCATCTGAAAGCAGTCTCAGCTTTGCAGAATGGTTTTACAAGTTTTCACTCTTTCCCTAGTGCGATTTATTGTTATACCTACTGTATAGGGCTGTATAGGGTTTACTGTTAACAAAAGGACATCTACTCGGTAACTTAAATACCAGGAGTAAACTCGCTGTTCGACTTGATGATTAGGCTTTCTCTCTTTGTTCCTTGCAGCAGTTGTGCTACTTGTATTACGTGAAGCGGAGTACCGGTGCCGGTTTAGCCTTTTTTTGATACAAACAATTCCAGCCATCCCCTTGCAACAACATGTTGCAGCCAAGCATTATAATAATGCATCAATCACAAAATATATCAGAGATGGAAATGGAAGTATTTAAATTAGTAGTGGTTTTTGAGAACACTTCATAGCTGTAACATAATCCTACCCTCCCCTCCTTTCTCTCCTATTCTCCTAAAGCAATGATGAGTTGAAAGTTTCTTTAGATCAGTGACTTAACCAGTATTAAGTGATTGAGGCTTCACTCTGCGAGAGGAAAGCGTGTCTGTGAGTAAGCGGTAATGTGTCGCACTGGCATCTCGAAGGAGCCAGGTTTTTATCCCATCCATCCATCGAGATTTGTATGATTATCCAATAAACCAAAACTAAGTATCTTCTAATTTTCTGCAAATAATCGTACCCATTTTGTAACAAATTTCCTATTTACAATCTGTGAGGCCTCTATTAAAATAAAGATGCCCAGTCTGACAAAAAATTGAGTTAAATGAGTAACTCATCCCAGAAATCGAGAAGACGCAGAGAAAAAAGGGGAAAAAAAACCCGATTGGAGCTGTTAAGGAAGAATTTGCTGCCTGAGCTGAATGATAAGAATCTCAAAAAAAAAAAAAAAAAAAAGTTCATGGTATAGACGAAGGATTTAGTGCAGAGGTTTTGCATTTAATTACTTTGAAGTTGGCATGACTGAGTAGTGTCTAGGTAAATGTAAAAAGATTTTTGCTTGAAAAGGGAGCGAAGCACATGGACAGAACTTGAATTTTATCTACGGATAAAATAACATTGAGATGAGTCCTTCGGTAGCAACCAATACTGGCTTTGGGACCTGGGAATCGCTTTTGCTCTCGTTCGATTTGACTGCCAGTGCAGTCAACCGCATCCGGCCAATCACAGTGTCCAAGTGTATTCTATACGTTTAGTTGGTCTGGTTCTGTTATCGCTTCTGTACCCGCCCTCGTCACTGGCTGTTTCCACAAAATATACATTCCATTAATCGAAATCCGATCGACTGGAAACGAGCAATTTCTTTTGCCAAAATGCTGCCTTTCGGATTGCTTCAAACGGCTGAATGCAAAGCGCTTTTAACTGCCTACTTGTTCGCAGATAAAACGGAATCTGTGACCGCTTACTTAATTCGATTTTATTGCGCCGGAATCATTTGATCACTTCTGTTTGTTTACAAACAGGGTTTAGCAATTGCAGTCGTCTGTAATTAAACGGAAACTCTCATTGATGCTATGTTTTTTTCTTTTTTTTTTTTTTTTTTTTTTTTTTTTTTTTTTTTTTTTAAATCACACTTATCTGACAAAAAGCATTGTGTCTCATCGTGTTTCATGTGTAACAAGCAAGTGTCGGGGAAATCCTAGCGTAAAAAGCCAACCACTGCACATACAGGACAGTGGTGATTCCAAAAAATCCTGCATAACGTTTCCTTATTTCGTGTAGTCGGTGTTAAGTAATATTAAACTAGTTATCAAGCAAAAATGTTTGGAATGCGGTAGACAAAATTAGCTGAGTTGAGGCTTGACTAACACACTGTGCCGTGCAACCACCAATGTATTGAACCTTAGGCTGTACAAGCATAACATTAAAAATTATCAGTTACCATTGGTGTCACAGCCTTTTCAAAAATTTCTGGACATGAGGAAAAAAAACAATCAGCTTCAAAAACTTCTTCCTCGGAAAGGCATTGCATTTCAAAGAAATCAACGATAGCATCTTTTTGATTGGAATACCGGTCATCCATCTGCGGATATTCTGATCTGGTCACCATCGATAGGATTTTGATCTTGAAAGCAGCGAAAAATAGTACGGAGCCGTGACGAAAATGTAGGCACTCTGAGGAAACAGAGGAATGCTGTTGTTAGTCAAACCTATGTGGATTACATATGGAGGATTGGAACTTATACAATTCTTGTCGGCAAAAGAAAAACCGCCATGCGCTTATTACAAACACTCCCAGGCGTAATGCCAAACAGTGTCATACTCTACATCCAAGAAAAAGCGTATTTTTCGTTATTTATTAAAACGTAGTATTTCGTTTGCTTAAATCAATTCACAGATAAAATATGTAATTAGATTCTACAGTTGACTTAAATAAGATAAACTAAACTTTTTTAAAGAATTGAAATAGAAACATTACAATAGACATCTCTTCTAAACATGTAACGTACTGTCTGTGGATTTCTTTGTTATAGTAACCCACGAAATACACATAATGGATCTTGATGAGGTTTTCACTGTTTGAGAGATTAAGATTAAACTTAGAATCTGCGGTACTTATCTTCTGGTGGCCGAAACAATAAATGATAAGATATGCACCAAAGATTCAAAGGAAGCATACTAAATCAAAGATACCAAAGAGTCTTAATACAATTCTGAGATCGTACACCACATCAAATATTTGTTCGTGAAATGTATTAAAAGCGGTGTAACTAAAAGTAAATACAATCAGTATAGCAGCTAAAAATAAAAAAAAATCTTTTTTTTTTCAGTTACGAGATCAAAACCATCCTTCAATATCTAACATCATGGTAAAATTTTGGAACTCCCTTTTGCGAAATAAAAACTAAAACTTTAGATTTAACACTAAAATAAAAAGTTTGAGCAAATATAATGCTCTGAGATTTCTATGCCGTGCACAACAAATCACGGTTGATTGTAAGGGTACGATTCCTCATATCTTTCATTATTCTTGTTTCTTTGGTTTCAGCTCTTCTAAGACGATGATACAGATTTATTTATAGAGACATTTTAATGAAACAGATACATAATTTTTCATGATTTAGAAAGCTTTGGTGACTGTTACATTTCATGGGGAAATTGAGTTGAATTATACTTCATGATATTTTTATTTTAAAAGCGACAATTAACTGTGACGAAACAAATTAACTGTGAGTGCAATGCGGGATTGTTGTTTTGCAGTCTGATCTAATTTCATTCCAATGTAGTGTTTGCAAATAACGCAGAAATATTAATTAATAACAATAACAGCAATATAAAATTGACTTTCATTAAGGGACAAATTGGCATCATTATGAGCTATGACCTCACTGAACTGGCAGTTTAAAACGTGCACAAGTATCTACACGTAGCTCAGACCATGCTAATTCTAATAATGATCAAATTTAATGAACATTTTAGATAATATTAGCGACTAAAAATCATTTTTAACTACCCACACTATTTCCGTCGTCGCACTTCTATTTGATGAACTGAAGTTAGTAAGCTAAGTCAGAAACAAGTGTCATTTGAATGAAAAGCTCACTAAGAACTGAGTCTGCTACCGAAATTTCTCAGTAAAAACCTAGACCAAGTTAAAGTCGTCGTCTTTTTGTTCTTCTGCTGCCGTCTCCTCACAGAATGTTTCTTTAAGAGTCTCAAACAAATTTTTTTCCCGCAGGAATGTTTTTTTATATATATATTTATGAAACACATCGTTTTAAAAACCCAACTGTTTGTTTCTTCTGTTGTCGCTCACATCCAAGCTACACTCTCATTAACTGTAAAAATGTATTTAGGGTTCAGAAAGTTCATTCTGAGAGGGGAAGGGTCAATGTTTTGAAGGTAAATATTTTGCCATTTCGAAGAATTCTTATTTTTGTGTATTAATCTAATTCGCTCGCTTCAGCGATCAAGTTTTATTGTATTTAATAAATAACGGAATTTCATAACTTCGATATTATTCTTTATTTTTTTTTCATATATCTTATTCTAGTACTCACTGCAGTTGGTCTTGCTTGTGTTTATGTTTAGTTTCTCCCCATGTAATTTGGTCACCTTATTCAACAAATTATCGGTATCATCATTCTAATATGTACCTAATACAATAACGACAGAAAATGTTAATATACTTGGTTGTTTCTTCTTGAACCCTATACTTAATTAATAACAGTGTTCCTGGATCGACCGTGGATGCAGTTTGTTAACACAGTTACAGAAAATGTTTTATGAAAACAGTTAATTAGAAGGAATATAAATTTCACCTTTGAGTAATAAAATAAAAGAAGAACGTATTCTTTATGACCCCTACGACATTCGTTTGATATAGCAAACGTTATTGCATTGCACTGCGTAAAAGTGCCGCCGTTACCATGTGATGTTTTCGGTGACATAATTTATACAGCTGAAGGCGCAGTGTTTATTGAAGCGGTGAGAGTAAAACAAAGCTTCCACAAACGAAAACTTCTCTTCGCATCTCAAAGCCTAACCGAATGATCTCAAGTTAAGGTTACAATCACTTCAGCTGAAGACAAGCAGATGGAAAGAGCTATTGTTCCTCCGGAATTCTTACTCAAGTTCAGAAACGCGGGGACGGGTAAACAATCTCGGGCGGGTCCCAGTATTTTCACGAAGTCTGCTGTAATTAGCATAATGAAAGCAGTCCCGCTTGGTCCTGTGTTTCCAGCAAACGACATTGCTTGCAACCCTGCAGAGACGATATTGGAATCAGACGTCTAACCGATCGCTGATTCAGCACTTTGTTGTTGCTGATGCTATGACTACATTCTCAAACCAAAATTCAAGAGGTTGTTTGCCAAATGATTCAAATTATGTGTTTCTCCGACACTGTTTGAACGCATCTCATCTAACTTTTACTCAAATATCATGCTTGGTGGGAGAGCGGTTAACGCTCTGGCCTCGCATTCGGGAGGACGGCTGTTCGAATCCCCGTCCGGGCATCCAGATTTTGGTTTTCCACGGTTTCCCAAAATCACTCCAGGAGAATTCTGTGATGCTTCCTTCAAAAGGCTATGGCAGAATCCTTCCCGTTCCTTGTCCCCAGTCCTTTCCCGCCTCTAATAATGTCGACGGCGACGAGGCGTAAAGCAATAAAAAAAAATTAACTCAAATAGTTCACTCTGAAGCAGAAAATACATACACCTAAGAGTATAAATCAGAAACTAAAGAAATTTAACGGAAAATAAAAGCTAAAAGTCGTTCCTAATCATTTACTTTTCAGGGTGTGTTGAAGGTTATGTATCGATCAACTAAAACCAACATGGATTTAGGGAAGGATATTCTTGTGAATCTCAGTTATAGGGGTATGTACAAGATATTTTGGGTGAAAGGGACAAGGTAGACCGTGTTGGCAGTGGTGCACTCGATCTTTCCAAGGCATTTTACGGAATAAGTTATAAAATGGTGTTGAATGGGTTATAAACTATTGGAGTGGGTGAAAAAGTGACTTGATTAGCAGAGAAATTCTTAAAAAGTAGAATTAATAGAGTCAAATTAAGAATTTCCGTATAAAAAGAGATGGAAGTCAAAATTGGAGTGTACAGGGTAGTGTACTGAGACCATTGCTATTAATTGTTCTAATTAATGATTGTGTTAATGGTTTACTGTCAGAAGACAGGTCATTTGCAGATCACAGGATCAAAATGGGAGAGGACTTTGAACAGCTGCAGTACGACCCTGACTGGACATCTAGTTGTGTCACTGGTTTGAGTCCAGTTCTGAACGTGGGTGGTTTAAGTAAGTGTTGGTTTCGACTTTTATTGTCCTTACTAAGAATAGCCATAATACCAATGACGAAACAAACAAGATCGTTCAAGAAATAGAAATACACAGTGTGGACGACCGTTTGGTCTGGAACGTCGAGTTTTTAATGTGTAATTTCTGAGGCGAAACTGGAGGAAAATGAACGTTTTTGTATATTCGTTGAAGACTGCGGTGAATCTAAGTCTCCGTCCGGTCATCCAGATTTCAGTTTTCAATGGTTTTCCGAAATCACTCCAGGCTAATTCCGTGCTGGTTCCTCCAAAAGTCCATGGTCGGGAAAAATGTATCGTATGCCCTCACTCCATATGCAATGCGAAAATGTTAACCATAAACACTATATACCATATGTATTAATCAGTTTAATGCCATTTGTAAAAAAAAAGTAACCATAACAACAGCAGGTGGAGTACAGACCATATCAAGGCAAACCGCGCGAAGTAGAAATCTTGAGGAAATTAGGGCAATTGGATACAGCGAATCCTTCATATATGTATTGGGATATTATTATACAGTATTTTAGTGATAAATGCAAAAGTGATTTAGTTTCGCGACTAATCGGACCATACAATTTGATACCAAACCTCCCCCAGTAGGAGTGAAAGTATTAGTGTGAAATGTGGATTTCTCGGCACATAGGCAAGAAAGATTCGCTACCGGAGCTGTGTATCGTTTCAAAAGAAGATTCGAGGAATGTTTCGCTTTGTGTCAGAAACGCTGTATTTGGTACTCAAGTTCGGGCAACATAAAATACAACAGGACTTACTAGATAGTAAGTTCTGGTTGAATGGCCAAAGCTTCTATAGAAAAAATTCGCAAACTTTCCGGAAAAGCCATGCATAGCCCTAGCAGAAACAATATTAAGAGAACTAGCGGAGTTCCCGGCGTTGCCCGGTATAGTTGGCGTAGATTTTTAACCGTACCCTATTTTTATTCCCGCAAAACATTTGTATAAAGTTTCATAAAATACGCGCAAACTTTTTCGGAATTAAAGCAAACTTACATTCACCCGCCCCCTACCAAGAAACTGGTGGGCTGAAGTTTATTTGCACGTATACTATTTTCATTCGTCCGAAAAGATTCATGTATATCAAGCTTCGATAATTTGGCTAAGAAATTTCATTACTACATTACTGAACAACCCTAGATTATGTTAAAAACTCACGTTTGATTCAATTGCGAAGTGAATGGATATACATGTGGCATGAAACGCCAGATCCTTTAACTCTGCAGATAAAATATCAAAAGTGAATCCGAAATAATAATATCGTAAACAGAAGACTAATGCTGAATGCCAGAGATATTGTCCAGAGATCGTGCTTAAAGAAAATCTCTGTTGTTTTTACGGCTATCTATGTCGTTTAAAAATTGATATATCGAATTAAAAGAACGAATACTTCAAGTTTTGTTTAGTGTGCAAAATAGTTATTACTATAAGTTATCTTATTGCTTTAATTAAAGCCTATGGTCAGAGACATTGTGTTGTGTGTTTAGTGCGGAGTATGCGGCATCTAGTGATTTCTCCTGTGAAATTTCTCACCATACGTTCAGAATTTCATTTAATGATCCTACATTATTTAACGTTAAAACATAAGACATGCCAGACAAGTGAATTAAGATTCTAAGCTTTTAAACGGTGAATACTCCATCGAAATCTGCCCCGTAATTTCCGAGTTTTTATACGACCAATATGTCCGGTTTTCGTTTTATAGATAAATGATTTTTAACTTTTTAAATTAAACGCAGCATTTAAGTTACTTATACCAAATACACCACTAACGGTATTTTCATTCATTTCAGAAGGAAAGGAGTGAAGCACCATAAGCATCAAAACGGCAACTGTCTGCGCAATCGACATGCAACTATCGCTTTTTCGTATGTAGTTACCGCACTCATGAATTAGTGGAACAGTTCTGACAGTAAAAATATATTAGTTACAATTTTTTAATGTAAAAGAAACAAAAATTTACATCACCAAACTTGATTTACGTTCGGAAATTGCTAAATCTTTATCCACAATGTTTTTGTACTTTTTTGTTCGTTCTTTATTTGTATATTTGTTACATTTTAAGAGGGTGGAATCAGAATAGTCATACGTCATGGCGCTGTTAAAATAGGTTAGAGGTATGGTTTGTGGCTGCCGACAAAAAGTAAAATCTGATATCGCAATAAAATACGATCGGTGCAGGTTAAGCGGAATTAAGAGAAAGCAACGTAGTTAATAAGAGGCTCGACGCTATGTAGAAAGCCATATAATAATACGAGATGTGTTCAAAAATTAATGGTGCTTTCCATTTTTGGAAAGAATTTTAATTATTCGTCTGTATCGATGTTAATTCCTTCATAATAGTTCCAATTAGATATGATACACTTATGTTAGCGCTTCTTCCAATCCCCAAACACTTCTGGAACTCGACTTTGGAATAGCTTTTTGATCTTTCATCGACGCACTTTTAATTTCATCTAAGCTTGTAAAACGACGGCCCTTCAAGGTTCTCTTTATTTTCTGGGACAGAAAAAGTTACACGGGACCATGTCTGACGAATATAGAGGCTGGGGTATCGTTACCGTTTTTTTTTTTTTTTTTTTTTTTTTTTTGCCAAAAATTCACGAACAAGCAACACGGTATGAGCTGGTGCATTTTGCCACAAATCCGGAAGTTTTCTTCGGACTGCTTCTCGGAAACGGCGTTGAATTTGAAGATAGTATTCCTTATTGATCATTGATCCATGATTTATACGAATAAAAAATCGCCGACTGTATCAAAACAAAACACGTGTTATCATTTTAACAGCTGACAAGAGACTGAACATCCAATATAACCTAAAATGTATACATACTTTTAAGACATGTTTGCTAAACATAAAAACCGTGCCAATTTGACTAATATAAGCCACAAAATTTCAAAATTCCCGTGACTTTTTGAACACACCTCGTACTTCGTGGTACCTACAGTGACGAGAAAAGTATATCAAGGCGATAAATTTAAGTCGGGTTTCTCATCCGTTAAAATTTTGCTAAAATATAGCGGATGACACTGTTAATTTTAGTTTGATATTCACAGGTACCAGTAGTAAATTGTTAATTCAAACCTTTCTTTTTTGTTTTACGATAGTTGGCAAAATGATACACAAGTTCACAGTATTATTAATCTATTAAACATACGAACTGGCTGCAATGTAATATACGTCAAATCTGTGTATTTTTTGGGGGAGGGGGTAACAAACTGTTCTAAACAGACTTTGTCAGTAATTAAAAGTTCTTTTCAGTTGAAAAGAATAGAATGAAATTTGACGGATCTTTTGTATTTGCCTACCATCATAAAAAAATAACTTAATAACAAAATCCTAGAGGTTTTAAACACGTACTGAAACAGTTTCTACTTCCTAATTTTTTCTATGACATAATTGTTTTTTACATTGTTGACGAGAAGGCACAACTAAAGTAATGAGTGCATAGTAAAGGATACGAAAGAAATACTTGTATGACATGTGTGTTTTTAGAAATCAAGTCATTATGTAATAATCGACACTTGTGTTTACGTAGGCTTCAGTTTATCGTTAAGTTCCATACAAATCAAACACTTAAGCAATTATTATTTTGGAAACATACTGTTTTTCGTATCCCAAATTGCTTTCATACTTAGTTACGAAGAACATGCATTTTATATTTTATGACACTTGTTTTATACCGTAAACATTTCATGAATTGTTCGGAAATATGTATCAAATCTTTTTACGATATATGATGCTTTATTATTTAATATTGATGTATTTCTACTTAAGGTATTATTTTGTAGTTTGATAAGAATGCTGAATAACTGTGAAGAAAAAATACGGAAATACGAAGGGACAATGTATTAAGTGAAATCCTCAAGAACATGAGGAAGATAAGCAAAAAATTGAAGAGATAGAGAAAATGGAAAGGAAAATCATGAGAAAAATTTGAGGACCATTAAAAATTGAAAATGGTGAGTTTAGACACCGGAGGAATAAAGAATTATACAAAGAAGAAGAAATTGAAAGGATATCAGAAACGATCAGAAAGAGGAGAATCAGTTTTTTTTGTCACATAATGAAAATGGATAACAACAGACTTACAAAAAGAATTTTCAACCGTGTTTGCAAAAATAAGAAGGGCAACCAGTGGATCCAAGGCTAAAGAAAGATACGATGAAGATCGGAATAACAGAAGATTTAATACAAGAGAGATAAATTTTAGGAGACTGATCCAAAATTTCAAGGGGTTCCAGGAGAAGGAGAAGAGGAAATGTAGTAACATATGGACAGAAGAAAGGAGGAAACAGCAAGAATTATTGGAAGTCAAGAAAAGAAGGATTGAAATGAATGCATGGGATTACTTTTCGTGGTCCTTATATGGCCGATATCGAAGAGAAGAAGACTGTCTTCTCTCTCTTTGTTTAATACAACCAATTCTGAAAATCGTATGCCTTATTTCTCTAACACAAAGTACCTACGCGATGAGCAGTATATTTAAGTAGAGCTTCCTGCTCAGCTTTGCCAACACTCACAGTCTGTGACCGGAGGCCCGCAACAGCTGCGCGCAGACCGTATCGAAACCATTTTCCGGCGAGACGATAGGCGCTGCACATAGCCATTATAACGTTTATCACATAATTGAGGCGAAAAGAAAATTAAGTATCTGCCGCTCCGTCGACGGACTTGTAATGCCAGCGGAGGACAAGCCGTTTAGCGATCGCTATCTGGGCGTAATCACCGCTGTGAATCACGCAGCGCGGCCATTATTTGAGTTCGGCCCAGGCGGTAATTTGGCCGAACATCACCGCGGCGGCTATGTTGTTGGTATTCGCTGCCAACTCGCCCGATCGGAAACCGGTCGCATGCGGTTTGCGGTCCTTGATGATAGCCTGCTCCAGACCTCAGTGGCTTCTGAACGTGGCTCGCAGGCCGTGGCAGCATGGTGGCTAACACGTTAACCTCACGTTTATAAAGACGGTCGTTGGTAAAAGTCAAGCCTCTGAAGTGAATAGTTTCAACAAAGCATCGTGTATCTGCACTAGTAATATATATATAATGTAATATTATAAATGTGAAAGTAACTCTTTCTCTCAGTCTGTTTGTTACGCTTTCACGACTAAACGGCTAAACTGATCTTTGTACAATTTGACAAGAGAATACTACGTATCATTTGGAATGACATAAGATACTTTTTCGGAATGAATAACATGTTTTTTCATTAAATTTTGAAAACTAACTGAACGGTGGCAGTCAGTTTGCATATGATTTGTTAATAAGTTTCATGTACAGACATAACCTTCAAATTCCGAGTCAGTAACAGGGCAAATTCGCCCTCCTAGGTTACCTGGCATTCGGGAGGACGGGTTCAAATCCCATCCGGCCATCTTGACTGCGGTTTTCCGTGGTATCCTGTAGATCCTCTACGCCAAGGCTACCCAAGTAATTTTGTAGATGGATCACAATTTCGTTTCTATGGTAGCCTGCAGGCCACAATTTCTATTCTATGTTAGCCCGTGCAGCGTCTAATACTTTCCTATAGTTACAGTAGATATCTAATAAAAAACAGAGATACAAGTAACACAAATTTAATTACAATCAAAAAGTAAAAAAAAAAAAAAAAAAGCCAATGAGACCTTTGCAGAGGTTTTTGAGCTAGCATATTCTAGACCACTACTGTTGGCGAGCCACTTGGGTCTGGGAAATACCGGGCTGATTCCTTTAATAGACGACGGCCGACTTACTTCCAAGAGAGTTCACTGGTAGAATGACATGATGCAACAAAATCTTCTCGTGTGTCCAGCCGGATGGTGTTGTATAAACCCGACGGTTCGACAGCTAGATCTGCTGTCTTCATTAGGTATCTTTTAGTTGTCGCAAGCTGTCACTGCCTCAACTGGCTTAGCCACATTTTTTACCATCCATTGAACTTCCTTTATATCTTCAGCGATGACACACAAAATCTTGGGCTCACTACGACGCCCGCTCGATGGCTTCCCTGTATTATTATCTCGAATTCTTGCTTTTTGGAACACCTTTGACGTAACTAACAGCTTAAGCAATAAAATTCTATGTCCGCGCGTGAAAAGTCGCGAGTAACAATTAGTTTCATATAATTTACATAATACATAGTAACGCCAGTTATTTAATCGGCGCACTAACTAGACTCTTAATACAAAACCTGAATAGGTACGTTGACATTTAATGCTACCTTTACGTCGACTACTTGTTGTTATCTTCAAGCATTAGAATTAGGTGTTTAAACCCAATAACAAGGCAGCCACCGAATAAGCGAAACGTGTAGGAGGGTAAAAACAAATTTCTGATTTATATATTTTGTGTGGAAATTTGACGAATTTGGTGAATAAAAATTGTTTGATATTATGAAGTTTGAAAAAGATAAAATGCATATTATTAAAATCTTTAACTCGATTGTGGCTGCGCCACCAGACTAGATCTGGCAGGTACCCGGCAGTCACGCGGGCGAATGCTGGAACGGTCCCACAATCTCATAAAATACACCTTTCACGAAGAAAAAAAACGCTTATAAGTTAAACTTTTCGCAAACAGTTTGCAACACAAACATTTCACCATAACAAATCTGTCTTTATCTATGGTGGGTCTTCTGCCCAAACCTTCTTCATTCATAATAGCTACATGTACACACGTAATCCTCAGTGGTTGTAGCAAAAAAGGGGAAAAAAAAATTAAATGATAATGGAATACCAAAAACAGATCCTAAACGACAATGCGAATAGTTAGCACGAAAGAAAGAGATAGAAAACAATGAAAGTAATCATCTAGCAGCAGGGCCGCCGTAAGCGGGCGTGCAAGGCGTGCACCGCACGCGGGCGGCACATCGAGGGGGGCGGCAAAACGAGCGATTTTTTTTTTTTTTTTTTTTTTTTTTTTTTTTTTTTTTTTTTTTTAAGCTCAACAGCTGCTTCGGGCGGCCGGCAACAATGGGGGCGGCAAATGTTCGAAGGGGCGGCAATCACACAGATTTTTGACCCGGTTCGGAAATTTCATAAATCCACCACTGGCTGTAGTTAGACAGGGGGCGGCATACTCAGTATTGCACGCGGGCGCTGAAACAGCTAGCGGCGGACCTGTCTAGCAGTTAGTAAGCAAGTGGAAAATTTACTGACTAGATAATTATTAACAAGAAGTAGTAAAATACAGCTATTTGAAAATCGTGCCAATTGTACCGAGGACGAGAAAGTGCAGTATATGAAAATATTGTTGATTGTAATCTAAACCACTGCCTTCAGATATAAATTTAGTTTCTCCACCGAACGGTTTTATTTATTTATTTATTTACTAGCTGGTACCCACGACTTCGTTCGTGATTGTAACGAATTCATATTGACAGCTATAGACATCTAACCACCATAGTGCACGATGGGAGACTCGATACTATTACCACACATAAATACCAGTCTTATGCGCTATGTAGTTCCGGCAACAAAGTAAAATTTACGGATACACACAAGTCTTTGGATGAAATACGAAAATTTTCATGATCGACCAATTTCAAACACCATATCTCACACAATCCCACAGTTACCGAATTTCGGCCAACGTTGTGATCGATGGGAGACTCTGTGTTACTACTACACACAAACGTCAGTGATCTGCGATTGATAGTTGTCACTTAAAAGTGATACACCGTGACACATGCGTCTTTGGCAGAAATTTGAAATTGCCCCAGGTCGACCATTTTCATCCCCCATATCTTCCACACCCCCATAGCTACAGACATCTAACAACCATAGTGTACGACAACAGACACGATTCTACTATCACACATCAACACCAAAACTCTATGCTATGTAGTCGTGGCAGAAAGGTGAAATCTGCGGAGACAGTCGAAATATGAAAATATCCTTCACCGGCCACTTACAACCACCATATCTAACACAGTACCACTGTTTCTGAAATTCGGCCGCTGTTGTGATCGAAAGGTGTCTCTGTGCTACAACTACACACAAACGCCAGAGATCTGTGATCTATAGTTTTCGCTGAAAAGTGATACACCATGACACTTTTGTCTTTGGCAGAAGTATGAAATTGCCACAGGTCGACCACTTTCAACCCCCATATCTCCCACACTCCCATAGCTACCGACATCTAACAACCATAGTGCACTTCATGAGATACGATTCTACTACCAAACACAAACACCAATGCTCTATGCTATGTAGTTGTGGCAGAAAAGTGACATATGCGGAGACAGTCGAAATACGAAAGTATCCTTGGTCAGCCACTTACAACCACCATATCTACCGCAGTAAAACAGTTTCTGAAATTCGGCCGCTGTTGTGATCGAAAGGTGACTCTGTGCTACTACTACACACAAACGCCAGTTATCTGTGATCTATAGTTTTCGCTGAAAAGTGATACACCATGACACTTTTGTCTTTGGCAGAAGTATGAAACTGCCACAGGTCGACCACTTTCAACCCCCATTTCTCCCACACCCCCCATAGCTACCGACATCTAACAACCATAGTGCACTACATGAGATACGATTCTACTACCAAACACAAACACCAATGCTCTACGCTATGTAGTTGTGGCAGAAAAGTGACATATGCGGAGACAGTCGAAATATGAAAATATCCTTGGTCGGCCACTTACAACCACCATATCTACCGCAGTAAAACAGTTTCTGAAATTCGGCCGCTGTTGTGATCGAAAGGTGACTCTGTGCTACTACTACACACAAACGCCAGAGATCTGTGATCTATAGTTTTCGCTGAAAAGTGATACACCATGACACTTTTGTCTTTGGCAGAAGTATGAAATTGCCACAGGTCGACCACTTTCAACCCCCATTTCTCCCACACCCCCATAGCTACCGACATCTAACAACCATAGTGCACTACATGAGATACGATTCTACTACCAAACACAAACACCAATGCTCTATGCTATGTAGTTGTGGCAGAAAAGTGATATATGCGGAGACAGTCGAAATATGAAAATATCCTTGGTCGGCCACTTACAACCACCATATCTACCACAGTACCACAATTTCTGAAATTCGGCCGCTGTTGTGATCGAAAGGTGACTCTGTGCTACTACTACACACAAAAGCCAGTTATCTGTGATCTATAGTTTTCGCTGAAAAGTGATACACCATGACACTTTTGTCTTTGGCAGAAGTATGAAACTGCCACAGGTCGACCACTTTCAACCCCCATTTCTCCCACACCCCCATAGCTACCGACATCTAACAACCATAGTGCACTACATGAGATACGATTCTACTACCAAACACAAACACCAATGCTCTACGCTATGTAGTTGTGGCAGAAAAGTGACATATGCGGAGACAGTCGAAATATGAAAATATCCTTGGTCGGCCACTTACAACCACCATATCTACCACAGTACCACAATTTCTGAAATTCGGCCGCTGTTGTGATCGAAAGGTGACTCTGTGCTACTACTACACACAAAACGCCAGTTATCTGTGATCTATAGTTTTCGCTGAAAAGTGATACACCATGACACTTTTGTCTTTGGCAGAAGTATGAAATTGCCACAGGTCGACCACTTTCAACCCCCATATCTCCTACACCCCCATAGCTACCGACATCTAACAACCATAGTGCACGACAGGAAAGATGATTCTACTACCACACACAAACACCAAAGGTCTATGTTATGTAGTTGTGGCAGGAAAGAGAATTATACGGAGATACGAATTTTTGGTCGAAATATGAAAACACCCTGCACTGAACAACTTGAATCATTATATCTCCCACATCCCCACATCTATCGGCATTCGGCCAACGTTGTGCATGACAGGAAACTCCATGCTACTTCCACCCACAAACATCAGTGATCTGTGCTAGGTAGTGGTGGCTGAAAAGTGAAATATAGGAAAAAACACGTCTATTTTTATATATATATAAGATTTATTTATTTAAATTCTTTATACGAAGGTCATGTATGACGTATAAATTTCGGATTAAATTGAATGAGGATGTTAATTTCATAATAACTCTTATTATTATATTTAAATTTATCTATACATTTTCCTAAGACTTGTTACACTTCTTCTTTACTTATTGCTTTACGCCTCGTCGACATCGAGGTTATTAGAGGCGGGATGGGATTCGGAACGAGAAGGAATTCGGGCATGGTATTTTGAAGGAAGCATCCTGCCATTCGCCATGGGGAAACCATGGAAAACCCAAATCTGGATGCTCGGCCGGGGATTCGAACCGGCGTCGTCCCGAATGCGAGGCCAGAGCGTTAACCACTCACCCACCACCAAGACTTATTGCAAAAATATCCCAATGTAGTTGTATAATGAAGTGAGGGAATTGCGGTACAATACTTTGGTCAGACCATAATGTAGGTTTTTGTATTCGTTTTAGAGTATTTTAATATATTTCCGATTAGTCTGTGTTTATTAGTTTGTAATATAAGTGTAAATTTCAAAACAGATTTGTCGCTGGTGGTGCCTCGATTAGAGGTGGAACGCGTGCGGCAATAAACAAATATAGAACAGGTCTTCTTATTGCAATTATACAACTGTAATCGAGTGGAATCTGCCTTGGTGACGAGTGCTCTTCCAGAGGGTAAAGAAACACAATCTCTTAGTTTTTAAAGACTTTTAATCAATGTTTCTTTTTTCCGTTTTATATTATTTCAATGGGAAGTGTTTATTGATAGTGGTATTTTTAAATCACTATTTGGTTTCTGATCTATGTAAAGCTGATTATAAATGTACGTTGTTGAAAAATGCTTTATATCGTGTTATTATTATTTCTTAAGTATTGTGTCAAAGAAATCCACGTGTCGTTATTACCAGATGAACAAAGTACATGAAAATCTCTGGAAGATAAACCGTACAAGAAGAAGATCTTTGGGCAAGAAGAAGAGATGAAAGTGGTATGCACGGCAGACGTACGTTTACATAAACTGTGAATTATATCTGTGCGCGAAGAAGCAGTAAAATTAAAGGAATTTTTAAAATAAAAACTAAGTGGAGTTTTTATTTGTTTATTTTTTTTTTAATGAAGAATAATAAAGAAATGTTAATCTTTAATATTAACAGGAAAGGTTAGTAAAGAGCAGAAAATATTATAAGAGTAAACTTCAAGTGACGCGGCTGGTGGGATTCTGTGCCGTGTACGGACCAATGCAGCTAATACAGATCGGCTGCAACAACGGTAATTATCGTTGAATAACTAAAGAAAAATAAGCATTGCACTGAAGTGATCCTGGCAGGGAGACCTGCGTGATAAAGAGATTCCTCAGTGCTCTCTTTAATTGTTAGCTGAGGTGGTGTCCTATTCTATCATGAATGTAATGATCCCTTTTTCTTATTAATTTCTTAAAAATGTCAGTTTGTTTCAATAAACGATAAATTGTGAAATATCAAACTTGCTTTTTGTAAATGCAAAGATATCCCAGCAAGGTAATTCATTATAAATTCATAAATGATTTTAATATATCAACATTAAAAATTTCTCCTCCCAACCTAAAATATTTTTATTGTGTTTATTAATCGGCTATTTCATTATGAACGCCTTACTTGCGTTCGGACTTAGACGTTTACTCCCCTCCCCCTACTCCCCCCACTCCCCCCGTGGGAACGTCTTGGAAGTTGAACTGGGATGGTTTCCCCAGAGTGACAGTGCGCGTAAGTGTTGTAAGTGTGATTGACTGTGACAGTGTATGTGTTCAGTGCAGAGGTTGTGGATGAGAGATGAAGTAAGGTGTTGGCCATTCATGCCTACTCTTCCGAACGATACCTATGGGGTGGGGTGGGGGGCAGAGGGCTTACCGTCCTCATCCAAAGGACGAATCATCATCAACAGAGTGGTATGTCCCACGGAGTGGTTTGGAGTTTAATCCATGAATTAGATACACAATGTGATGATTATGAATTGTGCACCAGCACCTCTCCTACTCTCCTGGTGATGAATATTTCTTCCACGACCAGGACTCGAACACGCTAACCCTGCGTCAACACTCGACGCCATCACCGTGCCGCAGCCAACTGAACTAACTGCACGGGCCATAAAACTGTTGTATTGACTTTAGTTATTAACATCTAAATAATTTTGTTCATTTCTACTCCATTCAGTAACACTGGGTTCGAATCCTCGTCCGGCCATTAAGATTTCGGTTTTCCATGGTTTCCCGTAATCACTCCAGGTGAATGGTTCCTTCAAAATGCCATGGCAGGTTTCCTTCCTGTTCCTTGCTTCCAGTCATTTCCTACCTCTAATAACTTGCACTAGGCGCAAAGCCATAAAAAAATCGTTTTAAAACTTTTTATTTCAGCATTATCAGGGAATAATTAATATGAAACTATTACATAAGAAATGATGCTCGTATGAACACACAAGAAGAATGGATGGTGGTTATAAATTAATACCTACAGTTGAAAATGATTCAGAATGGAAGATTTATTTTGCCTGGGTCAGAAGATTTTTTTTTTTATACTTATGGCTTTACGCCTCGTCGACGTCGAGGTCATTAGAAGCGGGTTGGGACTGGGGACAAGGAGCGGGCAGGAATTCGGCCATGGCCTTTTGAAACCTGGCGTGATTTGGGAAACCATGGAAAATCCAAATCTGGTGGGTGAAGAGAATTATTTTTGTTTTGCAGGAATTAATTCGCGTATTAACACCACGAGCAAAAGCATAAAGTTCGTGATCGAACTTATTTCTTATTGTAATATTCTTGCATATCTTACTTTAATATTCCATTTACATGCTTACTTTAAATTCCTCACTCTGTAATTGTTATCTGTAAATGAAATATTTTCCTCGGCCTAATGGCAGAAAAAGACATTTGGAGGGGGTGCAAAGAAGGGCTGCTGGATTTTTTTTATTTATTTTTAACTGCTTTACGTCTCTTTTTAATATCGAGGTCTTTAGAGACGGGAAAGGATGGGGGGCAAGGATGGGGGCAAGGAATCAGAAGGAATTCGGCCATGGCCTTTTGAAGGAAGCATCCCGGCATTTGCCTGGAGTGATTTGGGAAACCAAGGAAAACCCAAATCTGGATGCCCGGACGGGGATTCGAACCGCCGTCCTCCCGAATGCGAGGCAAGAACGCTAACCGTTACACCGCCCCGCTCGGTGCTGGATTTGTCTCTGGAAATTGCCGTAGAACACAATCAGTAACTGGTATGATAAAAGAGCTGGAATGGGATTCATAGGAAGAAAGGAGGAGGGTGAAGAGAGTCTGGGGAGTGTACAAGGTGTATATTGGTGATGACTGATGAGGCATGGAAAGATATTGGTGTAAGAATTAAAAGCATTGCATAGAAGGGAAAAGATGACCATGACCATGACTCGAAGGGTGTGGGAAGATTTTCTTTCGTGGGTAAGGTGATCAGGGAGTGGAATAGGTTACCAAGAGAATTGATCAATAATTAACAAAAACACTGAAGCAATTTAAAGTTGAAATTTGTAAAGGGCAAAAGTAGGTGGATACAGGAAAAGGGGAGAAATGGGCGTGTACGGAAATTGCTACTGGTGTGTGTGCTCCATCGAAATTAAATTAAAGTGCTGCGTTACGATAATGGGCCCCTCTTTGCGTTAAGCGTTAAGCATTCTTGTAAAACGTTAAAAGTGGAAGCATTACATGAATGGTGGTTCTAATCTGGAACAGGAAGCACTTAGCTACTGTGTTCCCGCCGCTCTGGCTGAGCTGCTGGAAGACGGAGAGGACAGCGGCCGTGTCACCGGCGCATTCTAACGCCGGTCAGGTGGCTCGCTACGCCGAATATGCCCGCAATGTCCGGCAATATCTGCTGCCCTCTCTGCGGACACGTCCTAGCCACTTGTCTCGGCCGTCGAATATGTGCACCGCATAGCGAACGCATACCGATATCTCCTCCTGCACATTCCTCCTAGGGCCCTGCCATCTGACGGGCGTTCGATTTAAGCAACACAAGTTGCGTTTACTTCCGTCCAAAAGCTTTAATGAACATGTATTTCGTAATCCTACAAGGGGCCTCGCTGATGCAACCCGCGTAGTGAATACATGTAGAGTTGGTTGCATTCAGTTAAGCTGCAGGCGGTTATCAGCAACCCTACGCAGCGGCAATTACATACAAACAGAATAAAACTTTGGCTTATAGTCATTCTTCCATAGTTACTAATTACAAGCAGAACATAGTTTAAAAATCGGCAAAAACATATTAAGTTATGAAATGATTTGTTTCAAACGTGGTATTCGCCTTTTTGTTAAAGGACATCATGAGTGAAGCTTGGCGTCTCTCAGTTATAAGTCGTTCAGAATCAGAGGATGTTTATATGAATCACTCACTTCTTTTCTAAGTTATTTTCGATGTAATAAAACATAATTAAAAATTGAAAGGGGTTTCTACCAGTTGTTATTACTCCAAAACTCTATTCACACACAAAAAAGTTAAATGGGATGCTACCTTACACAAGAAGTGTTTCACATGCTATTCCATTATACTCAAGATGAATGTATGTAAGTGCCAAATACTATCATATTTATTTTATTTGAAATACCCTTAACCGTTTGAATAATGAAAGCTATTTTAGAGTGGCACTACATGTTGTGTTACTTCAGAACCTCAACCATTTCTTGAATATGAGGGAGTGAGAAGAAGGAAAAATGTGGAAGCGTTAAAAACTGAGATCTGAGCAAGTTAATGGACCATTTGAGTCGAGTGCCCACGGACAGAAAATGCTGTGGGTTTATCTTCTGTACTTACTGTCCTAACCATTACTATTAAATTAAAGTAATTATTTTATGTAATGATTGGTAATGTGTTCAACTAATGCAAGTTTGCCTCAATAACAGAATGTGAGTATTTATATTCACTGAAGATTCCCCAACCCATAAGAACGAAACACGTAAGGGAACAAACAGTTGAAGATAAACAGTTATCGAAATCATCATCAACAGTGTTCTGCAGGTTTAGACATGACTGTTCTTGACCCTCTCTTCAACATGGAGAGTCGTGTCATGCATTACTAGGGAAACAACAATACGGTAGTACACCGTTACTTTCCACATATTTCGGAGTAATGTTGTGTTGCCATCTGTCAGTCAAATGTGTAACTGTATTATGTCTGTCATAAGTGTATTTTTGTTTGTTAAATGTGTGGTTTATGAGCCTTGATTATTGTGAAAAACCACAATTAGGACAGACGGTACCTCCCAGAGCCAATGTGGTAGCGCCTCAACACGAGCAGCGTGTTAGTTGTTGACAGGCGGTGTTTCATTTAAAAACATTTAAGTTTACAGCTTTCAGAGACAACGTAATAACTATCAGAAATACATAGAAGACAATCATTGTAATAGGCCTATGTGATGTTAATTATACACTTTTCCTGGTCCTTGCGATCCAGATTAGACGCTCATACACCCTTTTTCTGCAAGAGATGTTAACTTAGTACTGATAATCTCAGTATTCTGATTTTTTCGTTGATGTACAAGCGTCTGACGTTGTTCACAAACAGGCACGTTTGTGATTCGTGCGATGTCTATCCTGGAAATTCAATAACTATTATATCGTGTTTTACTCGGCAGCGGTTCTGTTCCACACCGAAAGTCTTCTGTATTATCTTGCTGCAACTAGATATTTCCAATCCGATTACATTGTTATCCCCACACCGACAGAAAAGTTAAGCATCCAGATGGATTGGTGATGATGAAATGATGCTGCACGACTTGAATAAATACGCGACTTTATTTTAATGAAATGGATATCGGAGCTCGGAGTACGGTGCTGCACCTCCTCTAGCCTTGATGCATGTATAGATTCGGTATAGAAGGAAATCTTATACTTATTGTATCCTCTCCTGTGACAAGTAGATCAAGGGCTGTTGAAACCGACCCTAAAGGTCCAGCAGATGATATCTGAACAGATCCCACACATGTTTAACTATGGACAGATCGGAGGACTGGTATAGTCACACCAGCATTTTCAAATAATACAGCCAGCATACAGACATACGTGCCTTGAATGGACATAAATTGTCCTATTGAAAGGATGAACCTGACTTCTGTCTCGGAGAAGTTAAGACATCCAGAACAACGTTAAATACAGGGTGCGATTCTTTGCTGGTGATGCACTTATTATAGGGAAGTGAGGTGCTCTGACGATTGCTTAGAAATTCAGCGCGATCTGGATGTTATTTCGGAATGGTGCCGTAAATGGCAGCTTACACTTAACTGAAAAAGTGCAAGGCAATGAAAATAAGTAATAAAAAGACACCGTTTGCTCATGAGTACAAAGTTAACAATTCAGTTGATGACACGGTAGATTCCCTGAAGTATCTTGGCGTAACAGTACAAGGCAACATGAAATGGGACTTACACATAACTTCCGTCGTAAGCAAAGCTAATTCTACAGGTCGTATGTTGAAAAGTTGTAATGCTCATACAAAGAAAGTAGCGTACAAAATACTAGTGCGTTCGCATTTGGAATACTGTTGTGGAATTTGGGATCCGTATCGCAAGGGATTGATTGACACGTTAGAGAAAGTACAAAGGAGAGCCGCTCGATTCGTGACTGCTAGTTACAGTCCTTACGTAAGTGTCACAGAGCTGAAACGTGGGTTGGGCAGGGATTGTTTGGTGGACAGACGACGTAGTTTTCGTTTGAATTTGCTGGAGAATATGCGAAAATCTTTAACTTACGAGTGCAACGAAATACTTCTCCCGCCAACCTATTTAGGTCGCAGTGACAGGAGGGATAAGATTCGAGAAATAAGATGCCGTACTGATACATTTATGTATTCTTTCTTTCCTCGTTCTGTTCGGGATTGGATTGCACTGAAGTAGGATTGGTGCTTGGCACCCTCTGCCACCCACAGTAATTGTCATTTGCAGAGTATAGATGTAGATGTAGATATCCCTGATGCAGAACTGTGCCATCAGCGTCCTTCGAATCACCACCAGTGGAAACATGAATCACTCTACGGTTCCAAAAACATGATGCTGAGGCGTATGTCCACAGCGTTATTAGAATTGATTTCTTCCATGCAGTGTCGCCATAGACGAACATGATGGTCATCCGTGAGCATGCATAATCCCGATTCATTACTGGACATGATACAATGCTACTAGTTCTCTGTTCATGCCTCCTGGTCTGGCACCTTTCCATACGCGGCCGTCTGTGCTTAGGTGTAAAAATAAGTCGATGAAGATGTACCCGTAATCCGACTGATGCCATTCGCCGTGATGCGTGAAGTCAGTACCTGGGCCCGGATGGTAAGTACAGGTACTATTGGGTTGCGCAACGCTTAACGCACCATATGGCAATATTTCCTTCGCGACATATGCGAGTATTCTTGAGAACCTATAGTTTGAACTACGGGTCACAGTTACATCTGTACGCCCCACAAGCTGGAAAATTGCACAATCGAATAACAACCCTCATGTAACCTGACAATGTGCCCCTGTCAGACTTGGTCAGGTGGCGACCACAAGGCATCCCTTCTGTCTCATACTGCAGACCGACTGTCGGACGTTACAGCCACTACTTGCTGTCATTGTCACTCCATAAGTGATGTCATGCCCTCTGAGTCCTTTCATGACAATGGAATAAATTACTTGCCCATCGCTGGCATGTACGCATACCGACTTATGTACAAATCCAACTACTTTTTGTGAGCGTAGGTTAAGTCCGTTCAAAAGGCGATTTTCTCTCAGCCGGCCACAGTGATGTCTGATACTGTCATTTTTTACCTAACTTAAGGTCACAAGGGCAACGAATTTAATTAACTGTCTCAAATAAAATCAGTTTTTTAAACATCTTTTTTTTTTTAATTTGGACCGAGCGTGGTGGGTGAACGGTTAACGTTCTAGCCTCGCATTCGGGAGGACGCGGGATCGAATCCCCGTCCGGGCATCCAGATTTGGGTTTTACATGGTTTCCCCCACATCAGGCGAATGCCGGGATGCTTCATTCAAAAAGGCCATGGCCGAATTCTTTTCCGTTCCTTGTCCCCAGTCCCATCCCGCCTCTAATAACCTTAGCCGTCGACGAGGCGTAAAGCAATAAGTAAAAAAAAATAAAAATTTGCGGCAGCACTGTGGGAAGTATACCAGCGGAGTGGCGAATCACGACGAAGGCAATACGCTTCCCAATTTAAACGCTTGATTCTGTGAAGAGGGGGGGAAAAAATCCTGTTTATGAATATCAAAAGCATTTACTTCGAAATTAGGAGAGGCTGTGAACTGATATGGCAAATCCCAGTAAATTTAGTCGTTTGTGAGGTGGGTCGCTACTGTTAACTTTGAGAGGCGCAGTGGCTAACGCTGGAATGGTGAGTTGCGGTGGAGAGTATTAAAAGCTTTTGCTCGTCCGTCCTAACAAGCGCAGCCACGGACCGCAGAATTCCGCGTAGCTGCTAGCGAGCCAGCTCTCCCGACCACAGCCACTGCAAACACGAGAAAAATGAGCTCGCTCCCAAAGAACCGCATCTCTTTCTTTCTGCCTCCCGCGGAAATATTCCACGCGGGATAACGAGGCGCTCCACTATTATTACTGCTACCTCATAGCGTAACGAGTATCATACAGATTTTGCCAATAAAAGAAGACACTGTCTGGTTACTTACCAACGTTTACTTTTGACAAAGGGTCCGCGCTACCTTTTAACGCTAATTCTAGATTATAAACACTGTCTGGAAATAGGGTTTATGTTATCAAAGTAAATGTTTATTTTTTTAGTGTTTAGTATCTATAATAGTTAGATATTACCGATCGTA
>CM061919.1:185849893-186111964 GCA_031002005.1 Vandiemenella viatica
CATCAAAAGGAATCCTTCCATGCAGTTGTTAAAAAATAATTCTTTAAATTATCCCCTAAAATTTATTCTTATCCGCTGACAGACATTCAAAATGTGTTGGGAATTGGTAAAAGTTATGTATCCTTCAATATATGACCTGCTTTTTGAGCAAATGACAGAAACTTATAATCCTTATGAATATCTTTTTCATGTCTAGTGCTACAGATAACACGCCAATACGTCGGAACCTACAAAAATTGTCCTACCGGGCTGAAATTTGGTACACACATTCTTTAGGCGATAATATTTGTTTAAAAGTGTATAACGTAAGCTTGTAACGTGTGGAAATAAGGTAAAATCACTTCAAATGTGGGTAGATGCACACATGTTATTACGCAAGAAATACACGTTATTACATGTCGATATTTATTGTGTGTGTTTCTTACTCTTAATTCTTGGTCCAGGCTTCATTTCAGCCGAACCACAACTGCTATTAGCAAAAAATTAAACCAACTTAAATGCAGTGTGTCAAACATTCGGTATGGTAGACGCCATGTTTTTCCCTGTAAGGTTGGCTGCCATGCAATATATCTTCGCACTGAAAAACAATATTTCAGCCCACACAGAGAAATTGTAAATGTTACATGATTTTATACTTATTACGTATCTGCAATTTGCACGTGGAAATCAGTTTTTATTCAATAATCAAGACTTAAAAACACGTGGAATAAATGTCAATAGCTATTAAGGTGTATTTCTTGCGTAATAGCATATATGCATTTACCCACATTTCGAGTGATTTTCCCTCATTTCTACATATTCGACGCTTACGTTATACACTTTAAGTCAAATATTATCGCGTAAGGAATGTGAGTACCAAATTTCATACCGATAGGACAATATTTGTAGGTTTCGACGTATTGGCGTGGAGCCAATGAGAAACATATCTATCTATATCTATAAAATGAAAACCGGATATATTTGAAGTATAAAAATTCGGAAACAACAGAGCAGATTTCGATGGGGTTTTCACCGTTTTAAAGATTAAAATCTCAATTGAAGTGTTTGGTATGTCTTATGCTCCAACGTAACATAATGCCGGAGTGGTAAATGAAAATCTTAACGTATAGCCTGAAACAAAAAAAATTAAATACGATGCTTACGTCATACATCGTAAAAAAATAATAGCCATGTTATCGCATGTAATGTTTAATTTCTTAAATTTTGGTTTTTAGTCTTTAAACCCCATACATAGCTATATCGAATGCGAAGAGGAAACTACGTAAAGTGGAAAATATTTAAATTAATTTTAATAATACAATGAATAAATCTTTCGATGTCTTCTTTGTTTCTTGATGTTAATATCTGAGGCCGCACTGCTACAATCTCTGATGTGAAATTTTAATGGCTGTGTTTACTAACACATATTTGATGTGTTTGAAGATGAAAGTGAGCTGTTTAAAACCTTTAGTAAAGAATTTTGTTGCTGTTAGAAATTACAGTCCCTGGCCGCACAGCTACAATCTCTGAATTCTCGCTGTTAATAGTAAGTAACGCACAATTGATGGCTTTGAACATGAAATTGAACTGTTTAAAACCTTCAGTGTTGACACATTGTTATTTTTTTTGTAATTTATTGATGAGCGATTCTGTCTTTACCACATTTCCTGTAAAAAAAAAAAAAAAAAACACACCCATTGCTTCTACTGCTGCACGAATCGCTGTGGTTATTAGGATAAAACTTAGTACACATGTTCCTGATATCATGGCTAAAAATTTTGCAGGAATAAAACAACCCCAACCCCATCTCTTTTCTGCTACACAGGGGGTTAGCCGTTTAAATACGTATAGAAAAATGGAGCGACTGATCATTATCGTGGCGCCAAAATCTGATGATGAATTCTTATAGAACTCGGCGAAAAAAATCTAAAATAAAGAATAACGTTTTTGATATCTCACTTGGTTTTCGAAATTTAACATCTCAAAAATCAGTTATAGTTCCTTGTGCTTTTGGTGACGTTTCTTCTGGTCCAGGCTGTATTTCAACCAAACAACAACCACTAGGAAGAAAATAAAACACCTATAGTGCATTTACACCTTGTAGATATAGTGGTTTGGTGATGCAATATCTCGAGAACTATACTTTATTTTCGATTTGTCTCACCAAGTTACAAATTTGGATAAGACGAAATTTTTCTTCTGGTCCAGGCTGCATTTCAACCTAACCACGTCAATTTTGAAATACGATATCACGAGAACTAAGCGAAATATTAAAAGAATTTATTACATAGGATTCCATCATCAAATTGCGGCTCCACGGTCATTGTAGTATCTCCAAAAAACTTACCTCTTTTATGAGCTTCAATATTCACTGCATGTGCAAATCAATCTAGATCATACCGGGCAACGCCGGGAACTCTGCTAGTACATATATATTAACAGAGTGAAAAAGAAATATCCAACAGGTGCGGAAAAAAATATTTAGTAAATACTCGAGAACAGTATACCTTCAGTACTGAAAGTTGATAACGCATTTCCTCTGACCAATAGTTTCCAGGATGAAAGAGAAATACTCATTATTTTAAGTCCTGACACAATAACAAATTTCGATAAAAGTAAAGATTTACAGCGTTGTCGTCTCTGACGTTGGCAATTTTATATCAAACGTTGTTGTTATTTCAATCACATCGGTATCGCATTCTCGAGTAAAATGAAGATTCGCTAAACAAAGGCAATATACAGGGCGTTCGCCGGGAAACGCAACCCACTTAGCGCTACAAGGAAGAAACTGCTCGCGGCGAGCGAGCGTTCAGCTCCCGGCATTGTTCGACCGTCGGCCGCGGACTATTTCATAAACTTGTATGTGCTAAGCATTTAAATGTGACGTAATTCATTAGCTTACCTTATAAAAGATGCTGGAAGTGTTGACACTCTTGTGTAATGCACATTTCACATCTTCTGAACATATTTCGAGACACACGCTGCCCTAACTGACTTAATGATTTTTTGGGTGACTGTTCTAGTCGAAAAGCGATATCGTCAATTTTCTCCTCTGTGAGAATACGGTTGACCGACAGTCTCTTTTTGTTAAAAAATGAACCCGTTTCTCTTACTTTTTTAACCAGACGCAGAATTGTTGATTTAGCTGGCAGTAAAGCGCCAGGATATTCGCGACGAAATTTACTGCGACACTTTTTAAACGACTTCTTCTTCACATATGTATCGTAGAGAAATATTCTTTGTTGCAAACTGTAACGTACCATAATTTTACTCACACTCAAACACGGTACAGATTAGTAAGAGTATGAAGCCCCAAACCAGCCAAACCGCAAAGAAACGTTTATTCACAACACTGATTAATAAGAGACTGAAGTCACAAACTAGCTACAATGCAAAGAAACCGTTCTTAACAATGTAAGGGTCACTGCACTGCACTGTTGGGGCAGCGGAGGTGTTAAACAGTGCGGTGATTCACGGTGCCGCGTGGCGGAAACTGCTGGCACCGCTGTCCGAGCAAGTTGCCGACGGCAACAGACTGGGAGGGTTGCGTTTTCCGGCGAACGCCCTGTACAAACATACTACTTCACTTACCTTTCGATGGGATGGCGTACGGCATCAAATGATTACTCTGAGGATTCATATAACAAATCCTTTCGAAGTGAAAGGAGCAAAGAAACTTCTTGCTCACATCTCCAACAATTCCCCATAACTACTTCCACATTTCACAAACTTATTGTCTTTTCACAGGAAATCTGTGAAAAGATATTCCCTCAGCTGTGCATCTGGGATTATTGGAAGAAATACCACATGCTTGACAGCACACCATTCTAAAAATAAATTTATTTTATTCATGGACTGATGAAAATAATAATGTTTATAATAGCATGAATAATAAATTACTCACACAAGTTCTACTTACTTGCAACCAGTGTAATAACAGCAAACAAATTTTTCCACTTAGGGCACAACTTGCAATCAATAGCAATGCGAGAAGAAACGAAACATACAAAACGAAATGACCGTTTGATAGGCTACGATCAAAATAATGTATGATCGACAACATAGCCTACGACAATGTATGGCAGAGTAATAGGCCTATAGACAATATATTTTAAATCAGAGTTAAAGGCCCCTTTAGACGACCCGTTCTCGATCACCCTGTCCCGTTCTCGTTCCCGATTTCACTTTCCTCCCGTCTACAGTGTGTTGCATTTAGACGACCCGTCGGCCATCCGATCTGGTACTAGCGGCCTACCACCACGCGTATATCCGTCTAGCTCTGAAATTTGTACGTTCCATTTAATAGCAATTAAAATAGTTGCATACAAATTTTGTTAATGTTCTAATATCTAAATTAAATATGTATGGCCCCATATTTAACAAAACCACAAATTCTTGTGTAACCAAGACTGTTTGACATCGTGCGAAAAGACTAGAAAAAATAAAAAGCCTTATGCCAAGCAATTATATCTACAAAGACATATGTTCAGTCACTTAGACCCTTAGATGTGTTGAATGGTGAAGACGTCCGGAATTTCCAGCGGATGACACCTGAAATGCCTCATTTCTAGCGTCATTGTTATGATGTTCCTGTAAAGTTAGGGTTGCCAACCATACTGTATTATAAAGTATCGTATTTTATTTTTGACTGTTATACTTTTTGCTGCGAATAAAATATGCGAAAATACTTTATTTCGAATAAAGTATACAACACATGCAACTTTACGTTCGTCTGCTAGTTTCACAACCTCCTGCATGAGAAAAGTGCCTATAGGCCAGAGATTTTTTGTTCGCTAGCATCTTTTGATCTTCGGAGTCGAGGCAATAAAGCGGACCATTCATATTTTTGTATTCCAGTCGACTCGTGTCCGCTTGCCGTTATTTCTGAACGGAACCATAAAGTATGCGGAAACAATTTATTTTTGGTTAGCTATACAATTCAATTAATTTCCAAAAGACATGTTAGAGCTTGTGATGAAACGAAATAAATGCAAGTTGGTGGGAAAGGAGAAACAGAGCGTCCCTAAATTTAAAAATGAGTGTTTTTTTTTTTTTTTTTTTTTGTCATACTAGATGTAGAATGTGGCTCCAGCTGTAACACTGAAATGAAACCAACAATTAATAGCCAGTCCAGTAAGGCTGTGGTTACACTGCAAGCGAATTCGCGCGAACAATCCTTCGCGCGAAATAGCGCGATTTCGCGCGAAATCGCTATTATAAACAAACACATACAAACAAAGGCAGGTGGTTACAGTAAAAGCGAATTGGTCGAGCGAATCGCTTGTTGTCGCTGGAAGTTCAAACGGGTTTGTTTTTTTCGCGCGAATGGAGCGATTCCATTGTAGGCTGAGGCAAGTGCTGTAGACTCCGTATAGTTGAAAAAGGTTTTATTTCGCTTGAATCCATCCTTTGGTTATTTCAGTTGTTTTACATATTATTATGGATTGTGACAGGGGCGGATCCAGAATTTTGGTTGGGGGGGGGGCTTGGCTTGAGTGAATTTTGATTTAGAGGGCTTGCCTTGGATTTTGGTTTTGGGGGGGCTTGAGTTGGCCATGGGGTAGTCTTTATAGCCTCCTCGGGCCTCAAGTCCGTACAGCTAAAAAAAAATTTAAAAAAGTCTCAAAATTACAATGTCGGGGGTGGACCCAGATCCCCCCCTGGATTGTGCAAAAATGATATGTTTGGTGTTTGAAAGAAGAATATTGTGGGATCAGGATCATAAAGGATATAACTAGGGATGCCACCTTTTTTTACTGAAAATAAAGTACATTGGTTATTAAAGGTAAGGAAAAAAAAGTACACAGTGGCAAAATAAAGTACAATTTATTTTTGTTTATTATTATGTTTAAAAATATATTTTTATTTCTTTTCGCAAGTTTTATCAAATTAATATCACTGCTAAACAATTGCACAGCATCTTAACAGTCTATATTTAAGTTAAAGTAAATAAGCAATTCGTTTTTTATCAGATTAGGAGACGCTGTGTTTCTTTAGTCTCACCATTTGCAATTCATTACAGAAAACTCTCTGTGAATGGCGGGAATAGACAGTAAAAATGAAATTGCTTTATACAAGTTTGCAAAATTACCATCAGTCTTATTAAATACTTGCTGATATTTTTGTGCGGTAGATAATTCCGGAAAACCTTTAGAACTATATACCTGATCATAAAGTTTGTTTAATAAAGCTATTTCTCCATAAAGATAATCCACATCTATATTAAGTTTTTGCAGTTTTAAATTTTCTATTATGTTAACAATATCAAATTCAGCATTGCTCTTTAAGTTTATATTGCCAAGTATAAATAACCAGTTTGTGTCATTAAAATCGAACCATTCATTTAGGTAGGCCTACTCTAAGGCTTTGCAAATCAATAATAATAAAAAAAATCAGCGTAACTTATTAATTATCTACTTCATCCGTTTCACTGTCAAAATTACGTTTTGTAGGTGTACATGGAGTACTTTGTTTACTGATGTCCTTGTCCATGATTTACTATATCATAAATCTATAAAACCGATAAATCGTATTCTTATTGCTCTCAAACATCTTTACACAAAACAAAAAAAAGTTTTAGATAATATTCATAAAACTTTATTGGCTGGTTCTTTGATTCCTCGAAAAGTTTAAAATATTCGCTCAAATGGTGATTCAAGAATATTTAATTAACCCAGAATTGCCTCTTTCTCTTTTCAGATGCAAAGAGTTTCAAAAATGGGTTTTCAGCAATATAAAATTCTTCTTCAATATCCATATTCTTGAATTTTCGCCAGTCGAGTATGATATGATAAATTTTACTTAGCTTCTAAAAACCGCTTTGAATCGCGTGACCACTTCTTCCGGCGACTACGTTCGCGCGAATACGCTTGCACTGTAACCACTTCTCCTTCGCGCGAAATAGCGCGATTTCGCGCTATTTCGCGCGAAGGATTGTTCGCGCGAATTCGCTTGCAGTGTAACCACAGCCTAAGCCCGAAAATATATGTATTTAAGGCAATAAATAACTAATTTATTTTCCTTTATATACTTTTTATTTTCCTCTTCAAAAGATAAACATACTAATAATAAGTTTGCAACTCTTTGTGAGATGTCCCATAAAAATTTGTGGATCATTTACACTTCCAGCAACTCTATCAATACTTATTTTTCTTTATTTTTGGATCAATCCATCTAAAAAAAAATAGAAAACGGGTAACCTGACAGTGTGGACACAACCGGGCGAGGCATAACACGGCCAGTTTTCAGGGCAGAGTGGTGCCCTAAATCGGATGGAATTTTCACCCGACCTACCTGCCTGGTCTCGCGGCAAAAACGTCGTCGTGGTCTCCCTAAATCGTGGCCACGCCCCTTCGACCCTGAAAACGGGTCGTCTAAAGCGAGCTCCTGGTCACGTTTTTGCCGCGAGACATGTCAGGGAGGTCGGGTGGAAATTCCATTCGATTTAAGGGCGAAAGGGTGGGGGTAAGTTGGGCCCCCACCACTCTGCCCTGAAAACTGGCCGTGTTATGCCCACACTGCCTGGTTCCCCGTTTTTTATTATTTTGAGATAGATGCATCCGATAATCAAGAAAAAGAAGTATTGCCAGAGTTGCTGGAGGTGTTTTTATGGGACACATCACATAGGGTTGCCAACTTATTTAGAAAAAGAGGAAAATAAAAATCGTATGAAAGGGGGAAAAAATAGCTATTTATTGCCATAAATACATATATTTTCGGGATTACTAGACTAGCTATTAATTGCTGGTTTCATTTCAGTGTTACTGCTGGAGCCACATTCTACATCTAGTATAACAGAAAAGGAACACCCATTTTTAAATTTATCTACGCTCTGTTTCTCCCTTCCCACTATATAGCATTTATTTCGTTTCATCATGTCGTTTGTAAATTAATTGTTTACCAAAAATAAATTGTTTCCGCATACTTTATGGTTATGTTCGGAAATAATGCCGAACGGACATCAGTGGCGTAGCTAGGTCAACAAGGGCCCCGGTGCAAAAAAATTATTTTTGGCCCTCAGGCCAGACGGGCGACCTTTTTTTGCTTTGTGTGCTGGTAGGGGCCCCCTGAACTGAGGATGGGGGCCCTTGAATTGTTCTTTAGGGGCCCCTGAGCAGCGAGGGCCCTTAGTGAGGGGCTCCTGTGTTCTCAGGGGCACCTTAGTCGACGGTAGAGCTAAAAAAAAGGTCACCAGTTTGCCGTGAAGGCTCGTGGGCCCTCTAAACTGCACTTGAGGGCCCCTAGAGATGCCCTTAGGGGCCCCTTGAGGTATGCTTGGGGTCCCCCTGAGCGTGAGGGCCCCTGTGCACTGCACCGCCTAGCCCCATAGTAGCTACGCCCCTGACGGACATGAAGCGACTGGAGTACAACAATATGAATGGTCCGCTATTATTGCCTCGACAGTGGCGTAGCTGGGTCAACAAGGGCCCCGGTGCAAAATGAAATTATATTGGCCCCCAGGCCAGATGGACGACCTTTTTTTTTGTTTTGTGTTGCTGGTAGGGGCCCCCTGCGCTGAGGATGGGGCCCCTTAAGATGTGCTAAGGACCCCTGAGCGTAGGTTGGGACCCCCTGAGCAGTGAGGGCCTTTATTGAGGGGCTTCCTGCGTCTCAGGGGCCCCCTTAGACAACTGTAGAGCTAAAAAAAAAAGGTCGCCAGTTTGCCCATGAAGTCTCGTGGGCCCTCTCAACCGCGCTTGGGGGCCCCCTGAGCGTAGGGGCCCCGGTGCACTGCACCGCCTTGCCCCATAGTAGCTACGCCCCAGCCTCGACTCCGATGCGGTAATCAAAGGATGTGAGCGAACAAAAAGAATGTTGTAAAACTAGCAGACAAATGTTAGTTAAATGTGTTGTATTTCGCATTCTTTATTCGTAGGAAAAAGTATAACAGCAAAAATAAAGTATGATACTTTATAATACAGTATGGTTGGCAAACCTAACCTCACATGCCCTCTGTCATAACAAAGACGTGAGAAATGAGGCATTTCAGCTGTCATTAGCTAGAAATTCCTGAAATCTTCACCATCCAACATATCTAAGAGTCTAAAGTGCCTTTGTAAATATAATTGCTTGGCACATGTCTTTTTTCTTTTTGCTAGGCTTTTCGCATAATGTCAACCCGTCAGGATTACACCAAGGATTTGTGGTTTTGATAAATATGGGGCCATACATATTTAATTTAAATATTAGAACTTTAATAAAATTTGGAAGTAACTAATTTTATTACTAGTATTACAATTGAATGGAACGTGCAGAGCAAGACTGATATACGCGTGGTGGTAGGCCGCTAGTACGGTAATACCAGATCGGGCCGGCCGAAAGGTCATCTAAATGCAACACTCTGTCGACGGGAGGAAAGTGAAATCGGGAACGGGAACGGTACAGGGTGATCGGAAACGGGTCGTCTAAAGGGGCGGTGGAAAGTATAACTGCTAGGCGTTCTATCGCCGACGCTAGCGCTCCATGATTTACTTCTTCGGGTTACTACCTCGCAGAAACTTACTGGTCCAACTCTCCCATTTGATATGTGCACTCCCCGATAATAGCTGTCTCAACAGACTTCTTTCTGTGAAAAGTTATTGTATTATCGTAGTCCAATAGAAAAAATAAATGAATAAAACGTATTACAGAGTGATCACTTTATTTATTGATTTAATGTCTCAATGTCAAATGTAACTTACTTTAATTTAGCTTCTCATTATTGTAGAACGAACCTGGAAAAAGGAGGAGTTGTCACTTATGTTAGAAATGGTTATAGTTTTGAGGATATAAGTATTAGCAATTATTGTGTTGATCAACATTTTGAAGCTTGTGCTACACGGCTAAATTTCAGTAATGGAATTTTCATAATAGTAACAGTATACAGAGCACCATCGGGAAACTATCTATTTTTATGAACCTGTTTGAACTCTTATTAACATTTTTAAACAAAAAAGAAGTCAACATAGTCGTATGTGGTGATTTTAATGTATATTTTCTAAATAACTTACCCTGTAAAGTCATGTTAGAATCATTATTCAGTTCATTCCATTTAACTCAGGTAGTTAATTTTCCAACTAGAATAATGAATAATAGTCACTCAGCTATAGACAATGTTTTCCTAGATACCTCAAAATTCAGTTATACCATCAAGCCATCCATCAATGGACTTTCAGATCATGATGCCCAATTATTAATCATCAACACTTCAATAGGAACTAGTACTAAGAGTAATGTTTTTAAACTTCAGCGTGTAATAAATGAGGAGTCAGTTACTTGTTTTAGAAAGTGCCTCAATACCACAATCTGGGAACAGGTTTACAGTTTACAATACAACATTTTTAGTAGCATTGTATTCAATTACTTTGAAAGTTGTTTCCCCTTGAAAAAGTGTCGTGCTTCGCGAAAAAACAAAAAAAAAAAAAAAAAAACACTTGGATAACTATTGGCATTAGAATATCATGCATTTATAAAAGGAAGTTATATATTGCCTCTAGGAACATTAAGAATGCTAATGTTGAAACATATTACAAACAGTACTGCAAAATACTGAAAAAGGTTATTAAAGAATCTAAAAGTATGTACTACAAACATAAAATTCATGATTCTGAAAATAAAATTAAGACAATATGGGACATTGTAAAAAAGGAAATTGAAAAAGTAATCAAACAGGTAATGAAGAAAATTCAGTAGAACGGGAATCTAATTTTTCAATTGCTGATATATTTAATAAACCTTTTTTATCTGTTGCTGATAAATTGACTGCTAATAGCTCAGTGACACACAGTATGGATTTTGTCAAAACAGGCTTCCAAGAAAAATCTATACTATTATAAATCTGTAAGCAAGCTGCGTTTGTAGTGAGGCTTGATCTCTAATAACGCAAAAACTACCGCATCAATTTGTTTCCAAATTTTTAAAGCTAATGTTGCTGATCAACATCTGCAGAAGTAGCTAACGACTAATATGTACCATGGGAAGAAGAAAGTCAGTAAAAAACTTCAGAAATGTGAAACTGTAGACCACAGATAATTATACACATTCAGACGGTCACTCCTTTCATAAAAAGACCTGACAAAATTTAGGATTTCCTTTTTTTTTTTTTTTTTTTTTTTTTTTTTTTTTTACTTCTGTGATTCATTTTTCTGGACCGCAGTACTTCAAAATAAAAAGAATACGTGAATCAAGTATAATCAGCATTTACTTGAATCGTAACAGGTCTGTTGAATTACGAAAAAGTTGTATTACAAATATTGAAGACGTATTGTCTCTGGTAGACTGTTATACAGTTTGTCTCTGGAACAAAATTGCTACGTGAATTCTGTACAATACAGCCACAATAAGCCAATACTTAATACGAAATTCAGTTTTTTCTCGAAGAGCGATGTCTGAAAAACAGCTATTATAAATATCAGCAAGTAATAAAACATACTTCTTTCATAATGACTTGTGGGGAATTGCACATATTTGGAAGTACTTTATTCGATTAATATGTCTCGTGGCTATAACGTGCAAATATAACTAGGCATCCGAAAATTCAGGTACATGCGACTCAAATAATTACATAGAAAATACTGATATATTGAAAGAAACTCAAATAAAAAAAAAAATTCAGATCCTAATGCTACACCGCGTAAATTATAAAGCTAAAAGAATCGTCCCTTTGGCCTATAACAAAGCATATCAGCTGTCATCACTGTCCAGGTTGCATTTCAATCGATTTACAACTTGCGATAATTTTGCCACTCAGAAATAATTGCTTGAGTTACATGCACATTAGTACATATACTGTACCGTGATCAATTTTGACATTTTTGAATTAATTATATCTGACTGAAATAATGACAATAATGATACGACGGTTTGAAACCAAAATTAACTCCAATTCACGTAAATTTCTATTTTAAAGCAGGAATAATTGATGGTGTATCAACATAAAATAAAAACCAATATCCAAACAGCAAAAAATAAATAAATCAGAAAAAATTGAGATGCTGTGATTATTGGTAACGAATTTTTATTTCAAATATAACTAGGCATCCTAAAATTCTATTCTACACCGCGTAAATTTTAAAACTAAACCCGTTATGCCTGATGCTAAACAAAACGAGTCAATTGTCATCTGGTCCACGCGGTTGTTTCGCCAGGTACTTACATGCGACTGAAATAATTCCATAGAAAATACGGCTATATTGAAAGAAACTTAAATTAAAAATGTTTCATATCCTAATGCTACACCGCGTAGATTATAAAGCTGCAGGCATCGTCTCTTAGGCCTATAACAAAGCATATCAGCTGTCAGGTTGCATTTCAAGCGATTCACAACTTGCGATAATGTTGCCACTCAGAAATAATTGTTTCAGTTACATGCACGTTACTACATAAACTGTACCATGATCACATCTCGACATTTTTGGATTAATTATATCTGACTGAAATAATGACAGTAATGATACGACGATTTGAAATCAAGAGTAGCTCCAATTCACGTAAATTTCTATTTTAAAGCAGGAATAATTGATGGTGTATCAACATAAAATAAAACCAACATCCAAACAACAAAAAATAAATAAATCAGAAAAATTGAGATGCTGTGATTATTGGTAACGAATTTTTATATTTCAGTACACTTCCAAGAGGACTAAGTCGTAGATTACTGCTATATTTACATAAATTTATGGCACCGCGGTTATGTTGCAATCCTCGGTATCCACATTTAAAAATAAACTTTTTTTTAGTTAAGTATCATGGAAAGAATATTTTTCATTAAATCCACAGATACATCCTTAACAGAGCTTATACCTAGCTATATAATCCCAGGCAAAGTTTACACATAAAATCGCCAAAAAAAATTACACATAATGATTATAATATCAGCTTTCTTAACGTTACAACTGTTATATATCCATTTAAATTTTCGGTACCACGGTTAACGTGGAATCCTCCATATCAGCATTTAAAAATATTATGTTATAGTTGAGTTAAATATTGTTTTCAGAAATAATATTCGGCTAAATGAGAGTGAAATAGACCGACAACATCGTCTGCAACGTCAAAGAGAACTAGATGAAATAGCTAGAGCAAATGAAAGTAACCTGCATCGAGAAAAGCGATTGACCTATAACCGGGTTCTATACGCTAAATCCATAGCTTCTGAAAGCGCACAGAACAAAGAACGTCGTTTGAACCGTGAAAGCCTTTCTAAACAATAAATGTTTATACTTCGCACAATAATTACAACCACGAATTACTACTGTTAATTTTTCAGGAACCTTTTCTACTATTGAATCAATTGCATCATGTTAAAATATGAATAAAACAACTCTCTGACATCAGTATGAAAACCGAACCTAACGTATTAACAGAAATTAAACGAAACTATTCAGAATACATTAACAGTTCATGCCTTTCCACGTTAATGTCTGATAAGAGAATAAAATCGGTAAATAATTTCTACACCTGCCAAGGCACGCGCGCGTTAAGCAGCGGGCAAATGCTAGTTTAACTCTATGTCTGTAAAATTAGCTTGTCCAGAAGAAATAAGAAAAATTATCGGATCCCTTAAGAGCAAATACTCAAGTGGTTATGATGGGATTTCCAGCAGATTAATTAAATTGTGCTCCACAGAATTAAGTAATATACTAAGTTATCTGTTTAATATATCTTTACTTGAGGGTACTTTTCCAGAAAGGCTTAAGTATGCTGTTGTTAAAACACTCTATAAAAAGGGAGATAAGGCAGCCGTATCGAATTTCCGACCAATTTCATTACTAACAGCCTTCTCCAAAGTTTTTGTGTAAGCAATGTACAATAGAGTTTATGAACACCTTAAAAATAATAATATTCTAACTAAATCACAATTTAGTTTTCAAAATGGTTTTTCAACAGAACAAGCTATATTTGCATTCACTGACAATATTTTAGAAGGAATAAATGATAAATTAATTCCTGTGGGAATATTTTGTGAATTATCTAAAGCATTTTACTGTGTAGATTATAAAATTCTGATACAGAAACTAAAATATTATGGTATATATGGCATTGTTAACAAATGGCTTAGTTCTTATCTTCTAAATAGAAAACAGAAAGTGTCAATGGAGAATTTTAAGACTGCCTTAAGAGGCCCACTGTTTTCTGAGTGGAAATTAATCAGATGTGGAGAACCTCAGGGTTCTATATTGGGGCCACTATTGTTTCTAATAAATATAAATGATCTACCCTGTGTTTAATCTAAAAACTCAAAATTTGCAAATGACACAAACATAGGATTAAAAAACACTCCAGATTTATCTACAGAATATATTTCAAATTATGTCTTTGAACTGATTAACAGCAAATGGCTTGTCTTTAAACTTTTATAAAACTCAGTATATGCAATTCAGTACATCACACAGATTAACACCAGATATAGACATAAAATTTGCATGCCAGTCCAGGGGCGCCGAGTTTTGGAAAACCTTGTGGGTGCTCATGTCAAATTGATTAATCCGGCAAAGAGTGTGAACAAGTTTCGACGAGACTATCACTGGCGGGTTGCTGATTTCACATGAAATAATGTACGCTACTTTTATCCATAAAATATTTAGGGTTTCATGTAAATTAAATAAAAACCTTCAAAATCCTTGACAAACATGAACGAAGTCGCAGGCACCAAATAGTATTAATAGTGAAAATCGCATCTAAATCCATCCAGCAGATTTCAAGTAATAAGGGAACAGATATGCAGAGTAGACAAGAAAGATTTTGCATTTTCTAAATTCTGTCCCAGGCCAAAAAATACACTAAATTTCGTTAAACTGAGTTCGGCCTTTTTAACGTGATTGAGTAACAAAGTTATAGATTTTCAACTTTATAATAGTAATAGATAGATAACCAATAATTTGTGTCTTCCTATTAGAAATCAGGATTTATTATTGCTTATGATTTTTGGCCACAAGGATCGCTATGTGAATGAAGTAGCAGGTACAGCTAGTTATTAATATACAGAGGAGATCGAAAAAAAGATGCGTACAAAATACTAGATTGAACAATAAGGAACGAATACCTATCATAATAATAAAAATAAAATCATTATAGTAACAGTGTGTAGCATAATTTTTATTAGCTGGATATATGTATTAGCACATACTTCATGTACACAATTTTACTAAGAAATGTATGATCAACAAATCAACATTAATAAACCTTTTTAAGAAGCTACATTTTTAATTTATATAATATCATTGTTTTTCAATGCATACTTATTTTGTCAAACTACAGCTCTATTTATAAATGTATCAGCAAAATCTTGTAGGTCCACATCATCCGCTATTTCTCGGTCTACGTGCACTACCATGCGATCATTCAATCTTTGCTGAGCCATGGTACTCCTCAAATAAGTTTTTCTTCCCTATAATGCTGAAAATGATCATTCTGTGGTGCATGCCGATACTGGAATAGTTGAAACGATTTTTAACAATTTCATGATTTCAGGCATCATATCTTGGGTATATTCTCAATACCAAATTATGTATATATTAGCGTTTACCCACGACTTCGTCCGCAGTAGATATAAATTGTCTGTGCGCGGCCACCAGCCCCCTAGTGGCGATTCGGAACTAATGTTAGCCACGCCCCCTTCTATTGTTCCAATTGGATACATTGTATCATTCTATTGTTCTCTCCCCTCCCCCTCCCACTTGACTAACCACTTGACTTGAGGACCACTTGACTAACCCCAGTTTCACCTCTATGTTCTCCCCCCCCACCTGTCAATCATGGCCACTTGACTAACCACTTGAGGGCCACTTGAGCGACCCAGGTGTGTCCCTCACCTGTCAATCATGGCCACTTGACTAAATACTTGACTCGAGGGCCACTTGATTAACCACTTGACATGAGGGCCACTTGACTAACCTCAGTTACACCCCTATTGTCCTTGACCACGCACCCCTCTAGCCGCACCAGGTGTGACGCAGCCGTTGCCAGACCACTTGAGCGAGCAACTGGACTTTCGGACAGATGTCGACATGCCGCTCCTTTTTCGAACGAGGAATTCGCGGAGGTATCTGCCAGTGCGTGCCGAGGCAAATAACAGGTACATGCTGCGGCGGTGGGGGCGGGCGCCGCCACGTGGCTCGCCGTCGGGTTGGCCACGTGCTGTCGATTTTATTGCATGGATGCTCAGACGGGGGTTCGAACCAGAGCCAACCTCAGCTTCACCACCCTAGTACCAGCTGTCGATTCTATTGCTCTTTTGCCAGCCCATATTCGCCTGGAGTGATTTCAGGAAAACGAGAATATGGATGCTCAGACGGGGATTCGAACCAATGGATGCTCAGACGGGGATTCGAACCAATGGATGCTCAGACGGGGATTCGAACCAGCGATCGTTGTTTGACGGCATTCAATGGACGGGAATAAGCAATATACTTTATATTGAGCGCTTAATAAAAATGCGATTTAAACCAATGAGGTTTCTTTCTTAAGTTAGGAATTAATGTCTTTAAACATACGACGAACGAGAATATGGATGCTCAGACGGGGATTCGAACCAGCGATCGTTGTTTGACGGCATTCAATGGACGGGAATAAGCAATATACTTTATATTGAGCGCTTAATAAAATGCGATTTAAACAAATGAGGTTTCTTTCTTAAGTTAGGAATTAATGTCTTTAAACATACGACGAACGAGAATATTGATGCTGAGACGGGGATTCGAACCAGCGATCGTTGTTTGACGGCATTCAATGGACGGGAATAAGCAATATACTTTATATTGAGCGCTTAATAAAATGCGATTTAAACCAATGAGGTTTCTTTCTTAAGTTAGGAATTAATGTCTTTAAACATACGACGAAAACACATTTCTGAAAGCTCATTTAACGTAATATTAAGCACGTCATTTCTACCCCAATCACACTAAGTACGATGATAAAATTTATACAGCGTTGATTGTAAAAAACTGAACTTTCTATTTACCTAAAAATACTTTTTAAAAAACTGCTATTTCTGATAGTTGATAACAAATTTCGGTCTCTGAGCCAGAGGCTGATCCCCCAAGGAGGGTCGAGTCTAACACAATGCTTCCTTTTGTGATCGCCACTCGAACGCAACAGCTGCTCAGCCTGTAACTCAACTTCATTTCGCGTAATATTAAGCTTTTAATTTCTACTCTTGATATAACGCGAGAAAAAAAATGTTTATATCGTGATAATTCTATGAAAATAACCTTTCCAATTAAACTATAATATTTTTTAAAAAACTTGTACTTCCGATTGCTGATCTTAAATTTGGGCTTCTGAGCCACGCTTTGTATTGCTGTGGGGGGTGAGGTTTCTATAGCGTATGTGGCGTTACTGCTGGACGTTTTAATATTCCAAAAAAAAAAAAAATACGAGGCGGTGGGGCGGCGGGCTTGGCCACGCTGTCTACACACACACACACACACATCGCGTTAAATGCGCGGTCATAGCGTGCCAGTATGTCGTTACACATTGGACGGGGATAAGAACCAGAGCCCTCCTAGATGCGTGGTCAGAGCGTGCCAGTATGGCGTTACGCATCGTCGTCATTAGAGGCGAGGAACGTTTCTACCGAGAGTGGTGGTGTAACGGTTAGCGTTCTCGCCTCGCATTCGGGAGGACGGCGGTTCGAATCCCCGTCCGGGCATCCAGATTTGGGTTTTCCATGGTTTCCCAAATCACTCCAGGCAAATGCCAAAGACAAAACTCGTCAAGAACACAGGCAAGATATGAATGGCAGGCCCCCCGGTTCGAAATTCCGTATCGGTGGTGGATACTCATAGGCATGTAACCAGACATAGCTTACTGTGAAGTATTCAAGGTTCCGCTGCGTGAACGCTACTTCGTTGTTTGCAGAGTTTAATTTTCTAAACAGCCGCTCACTCTTAGCGCGCACAATTAAAAGTGAAGTACTTTAAGCTTCTGGTTGAAACCTTACCAAAGGAGATATATTGGAGATAGGGTGGCTAGTTCCTTCCATCCTTATCTTACTTAAGGGCACCTGCAGTTTAACGTAGAAAAATTTGGGTTTTCCATGGTTTCCCAAATCACTCCAGGCAAATGCCAAGTGCTTCCTTCAAAAGACCATGGTAGAATTCCTTCCCAATCCTGGCCCCCCCATCCTTGCCCCCCATCCTTTCCCGTCTCTAAAGACCGAACGGAGCTCCGTTACCTTATTTCACATGTCTAATGTTGCTGGCTGCAACGTTGTATGACAGATCAATTTTGATACGGAGGTGGGTAAAGAACGTGTTTGAAGTGTGTAACTTATATGTAAGCAACCAGGTTAGTATGGATATCACCCGAAAAATTAATGCTATGGAAAAGCCTTTTTTTTCTGGCTTCACTTCGTTGACGTCAAAATCGTTAGAAGTGGGAAAGGACCGGGGAGCAAGTAACTGGCAGAAATTCGACAATGACCTTTTGAACAAACCAAGGCGAAAATTCAAATGTGGGTGCCCGGACAATGATTCGAAACCGCATCTTCCCGAATGCGAATCTCATGTGTATTAATGTCAGGCCACGAACTAAGGGATCACCATCGTAAGTGGATAAATTATTAGCGTACCAGTATGGCTTTACACCTCGTCAACATCGACATCATTAGAGGCGGGAAAAGGATTGATGCAGGGAACGGTCACCTGGAGTGATTTGGGGAAACCATGGAAAACCAGAATATGGATGCTCAGACGGAGATTCGAACCAGCGCCCTTCTGAATGCATGGTCAGAACGTTAACACTCACCCACCACGCTCGGTAATTTTCGTGGGCAATACTGAAAAATATCTATTCTGAGAAGTAATTTTTTGCATGGTGCTTCGATAATCATGAAATTTCCAAACATCTGAAATGACTGGTTACGCAGATATTGCTGCCACCAGAGACACAGGGAAATAGTGTGAACTTTGACAAAACATCTTTAGCTGGGACGCTGCATGTTAGAGACTAATACAGTAACTCTAATCAACTACACAATCTTGCTACTTATCCCGTTACTTATCTTTAGCTGGGACGCTGCATGTTAGAGACTAATACAGTAACTCTAATCAACTTGCTACTTATCCCGTTTCTTTGGCAGAGGCATATTGCATACTGTACGGATATTGAGTGACCAAGACTTACTAACTGCGATAAGTTCGGCGAAAGACGTTTGTGGCGGCGAGTGTTTTGGACAAAGTATTGTGCGTATTCTTACGGCTCATACTGAGCGTGGTGGGTGAGCGGTTAACTCTCTGGCCTCACATTTGGGAGGACGCGGGTTCGAACCCCCGTCCAGGCATCCAAATTTGGGTTTTTAATGGTTTACCTAAATCATTCCAAGCGAATGCCGGTGTGTTTCCTTCAAAAAGGCGTCGGGAGGACGTGGGTTTGAATCCCTGCCCCGACCATCAAGATTTCGGCTTTCCATGCTTTTTATGAAATTACTGCATTCGGTGCTTAAGCCATCTGACGGGAAAGTGAAAAGCCCTCAACCTGACCTTCACATCTTTCACAACTTGCGTCGTAATGTAGTTACGCCTTAACACTTCCGTTGTTCGGTTTCAAGTTTAAACTGTAGGTTCTCTACACCCTGTTAAGTTCAAGTAGGCTAGGATAGAGGCGGAATGCGCAGGCAATAAAAAACCCTGGTCATAATGACCAAACGAGCCATTACTCCGTACTTCAGGTGAATGTTGGGTTGGGTCCTTCAAAAGACCATGCCTGAATTCCATTCCGATCCTTGCACCAGTCCTATCACACTTCGTGATCGGTAAAGATCTGGCCTAGCATTTTGGGAGGGCGTGGGCTCGAATCCCAGTCCGGGCATCCAGATTTGAGTTTTCCATGGTTTCCCCAAATAACTCGAGGCGAATGACGGGGATGATTTTCTTCATTTGCCATGGCCGAATTCCCCACCGTTCCTCGTCCACTGTCCTTTCCCACCTCTAAAGGCTTCGATGTCGACGAGGCGTAGAACCATAAAAAAAGAAAACCACGACCGCCAACTCCAGATGAATATCGAGTTATTCATTCAAAATACCATGCCCGAATTCCTTCCCAGTCCTTGCCGCCAGTCCATACAATTATGGCCATTACATTCTCGCAATCACCATAGAGGGGGAATGCGCAGGCAATAAAAAACCCTGGTCATAATGACCAAACGAGCCATTACTCCGTACTTCAGGTGAATGTTGGGTTGGTTCCTTCAAAAGACCATGACTAAATTCGATCCCGATCCTTGCACCAGTCCTATCACACCTCGTGATCGGTAAAGATCTGGCCTAGCATTTTGGGAGGGCGTGGGCTCGAATCCCAGTCCGGGCATCCAGATTTGAGTTTTCCATGGTTTCCCCAAATAACTCGAGGCGAATGACGGGGTGATTTCTTCATTTGACATGGCCGAATTCCCCACCGTTCGTCGTCCACTGTCCTTTCCCACCTCTAAAGGCTTCGATGTCGACGAGGCGTAGAACCATAAAAAAAGAAAACCACGACCGCCAACTCCAGATGAATGTCGAGTTATTCATTCAAAATACCATGCCCGAATTCCTTCCCAGTCCATGCCGCCAGTCCATACAATTATGGCCTTTACATTCTCGCAATCACCAAATTTTAGTGCCAATCGATTTACAGTAGACCTATCAACGGTATTGTCGGTATAAACAGCCTTGAAACGACGATGAATCGCAGTAGGAATCACTTTGTCAGCAGTTAAAAATTCGATAACAGCACGATGTTTAACTCACGTTGACACAACACTAGAACAGTTCTCCATAATTCCGGACAACGAATCCTTACTTCTCAGTACTTTTTATCCCCGAAATTCACTTGCGCCCTGTTGTCAAAGCGGCAAGGATACGCAAGAAATTTTTATGTTGTAATATTAAGTAGGATAGGTACTTATGATTGCATAAGGTTTGATTTTGACACTTTTATATAGGGTCGTGAAAAAAAAAAAAACATATTTACACCCATACATTTTTTTTATTTTAAGTGTGAAATCATTTTTATCAAAAACTGAACATAACAATGTTTGATCAGCACAACAAATGCTACCTAAAGCAATTTTTTTGGATCGATATTATGACTTTAGTTCGAATGTTTGTTATATTTTATCGCCGAAATTCACTTGCGCCCTGTTGTCAAAGCGGCAAGGATACGCAAGTAATTTTTATGTTGTAATATTAAGTAGGATAGGTACTTATGATTGCATAAGGTTTGACTTTGACACTTTAATATAGGGCCGTGAAAAAAAAATAGATTTCTACCCATACTTTTTTTTTTATTTTAAGTGTGAAGCAATCATGTCTATCAAAAATTGAACATAACAATTTTTGATCAGCATAACAAATGCTATCTAAAGCAATTTTTTTGGATTCGAATGTCCACTATATTCCAATTCCGGACCACTGTGCGCCATCATATGCCGAGCACTGTCGTAGCCCCGATCGAATTTGGCGATAAGTCAATAAAAGTCTCAAGAGTGGAGTTACAGTACTGTCGTCTGGAACAGACTTGCCAGCCCTCTTCTCTTGTGCGAAGTGAAGTCCCTCTTCATTACAAAAGGTTCCTCTCTGTCGTTGTCCATGCCCATTTTTCCTCGGCTTGTATCATGAAAAGACAAAATTAATTAAAATTACCAATAACGTGGGGAAATACACACACCAGATTGGTTCCGCAAAAGTCTGCCTTCTTTGCTGGCGAAAGCATTCACCTCTCATTTGCTAAAACTGTTCGGGTGCTATTGGCATTTTTCAGGAGGACGTGTAGGAAGTCCTTGCCAAGATGACTTTCTGAATATACACCGAGTAAACTACTCATCCAAGACCCCTTTCTGGCAAATTCTAGTGGTCACCCTTCTCTCTCGGGAATTAATCCTGCCTCACTAGAGATATGTTCCCACTGTTGTCCCAGGATACCTGACGGCGACTACCTGCCGCGTCAAACTGTCACCTCACATTAACGGAACTCTACTGCCTCCACCTTGAGACAAATGAAATTCCCCTTATTTCTTAAAAAAATAAATCATATTTATTATTTCAGATGTGTAGCGAGATCACCCATACTTTCCATCTCGCTACAACCTGGATGCCAATAGCTCATCAGTAGGGTTCGGATTCTTATGACAAAAAAAAAAAAAAAAAAAAAAAAAAAAAAAAAAAAAAAAAAAGAATCAAGAAATATACAGGCAAATATGAACTAAAAGAGACAAAATATAACCAAACATTTAATTTATTATACATTAAAACATGCTCAATTGTACTACCATGCTCATATGTATCCGAACGATCTGAATCGCTCTGCGCTGAATTTTCTCCTGTTGCTTATTCAATCCATTATACACAGCTATGAAGAGAGTACTATATGCTTTAGATGGTATAGTCGGGTGACTATCCCAAATTGACACTGATCCAACTCCAAAAATACTTACTTTTTTCAGGTGATTCGTTTTACAATCTAAAACGATGGTTATATTAAGGCACTAAAAATGTTTCGTAGACATTGAATGCACGTCGTTTCACATTTCTGAAACATACGACAGTCTCAATACACAGCATAAAAGAGATCATATTTATACAAATAGTAATTTCGAACAGGTGCTAGGACAGAAAACATTTCAACTTGTTATATAAAAATTCAACAATATAGAATAACAATAAATACAAGGAAAAATCTTTGCTTGCAGTGTATTACGGACTATTACAGTTTGCGAAAGTGGTACACAGTTATCTAGTTGATATAACATTGCTGGTAATACATTTTTAGCGCCATTGACTTTTCAGACTACTTGTTCTAACGCGCGCTTCTTTTGGTTCATCAACTAAAATCTATTTTGTGTCAACTCATAGCATGGAAAAGAAACAAATTGTTAAAAAGCTGCTATCGGCAACTTAAGAAAGCAATCTGCGACGTCCAAAAATATAGAAGTAGAACTAAATTAAATTAACCATCACCAAACTTATTTGCACTCATAACTGATAAGATCAACTGCTTTAAGCATGCGGAACATACTTGGTCTTTACTTTTATACTTTTTTTTTTAAATAAAAAAAGATAGAAATAACATTGTGACGAGCTAAAAATCTCTCTGTAGTGCTTCATACAGAGCAGTCTTTTGTGTGGTTTGAAAGAGGATTTAAAGGTACGCTATAATGTTGTACCCAGCTCATCTCATGCAACAACTACAGCTTAAGGGTTCGAGTCCTGTGAAAAAAAATACAATATGTATTTATCATAAAAGTCATTTATTTTAAATGGGATCAAACGTTTCTAATTAGGTGTTCCGTAGTTACGGCAGTTCAAGATTTGAATTAACAACTAAACAAAATCAACCAAAGCGCTTGTTGAACGAAAACGACGTTATTGATTCTTTTAGCAAAGTGCGCGTTATTCATGGCATGGAACTACATTTGTGGACCAACATCTTATCCTTTCTTTACGAGGAGCTCTGCCATCAGAATTTCGCAAAGGATTCGCGAAGTACTAGGCGACAAAATTCTTTTGCAGTCACATTCTAAACTGGAACAATACATAAAAAAAATTTAAGCTAACAGTTTCTAACTATTATTTATGCCCATTTTTTCCAGTACTGGGTACTGCAGTCTGTAAAAATTAAACTTCGAAACAATAAACAGGAAGTTTATGAATGAGGAAATCTAAAGCTGTGGAGCCCATGGAGGAAGGAATAATATGGAGACGACGCAAGAGACCTTTACCACGCATGGGAGTGAAGCAGCCGGCGGAGGAGTGGGGGGGGCATGGCCGGAGTGGTGGGGGCCTGACCGCTTCCCAACAAACACGGGGAATATGTACAAACACCTCAAGGGGACTCTAGGATAAACGTGACGCCGCAATCTGGTGATGGATTATTATGTAACTCGATGAGACAAATAAAAAATTAAGAATAAAATTTTTTGATATCCTGCTTAGTTTTCGAGATATTCTGTCTCAAATGTGAAATGGTTTTGGTTGAAATTCAGAAGAAAAAATTATTCAAAGTCAAATTTTATGATGAATTTTTATTTAAAAAGACGAGACAAATAAAAAATAAAGAGTAAAATTTTTCGATATTTCACCTAGTTCTCGAGATATATTGTCTCAAAAGTGAGGTGTCTTGAGTTGAAATGCAGAAGAAAAATTTCGCAAAAGTCAAATTTAATGATGGATTCTTATGTAACACGACGAAAAAACTCGATAATAAGGAATAAATGTTTTCGATATCTTGCTTAGTTTGGGGGATATACAACATCCAAATTGAGGGGTTTAGGTTTGGATGCAGGCTGGACCAAAAATTAATTCTGTCAAAGCCACAATGATTACATGGTTGACATGCAGAATGGATATTTCAGTTTTATTACTACCACTTGTGGTTAGTCTGAAATGTGTCCCAGACCAGAAAAAAAGTAAGAAGACCCACTCTAGGGATGAGCAACCCAGACATTTAGTAGGCTGGTACCAGAAATAAAATGTTTATTCAGTCACCTTAATGAACATTCTCTTGATCAAGATGTGTTGTCTAATTTCACAGCCCTACTTATTAGGACAATTGTAAAACAATTATCTCTCAGTTAGATTTAGATACGGGGGGGGGGGGAAATGTTGTACAAAAAAAAGAGACTAAATTAGAAACACATTCCCCAAATTGATTTTGTTCAAAGGCCAATAACTTCTTTATTTATGAAGCCCATTTTTATTTCTGCATGAACCTGTTTCGACATAAATAGATGAGAAAGATTTCAAAATCGGTAAAAATAGGTATAGACGTATTTACAAACAGAAACAAGTCTTATATGAAGCTTTAAAAATAACCTAAGTCAATGGCCTGAAATAGCTATTTAAAAAATTAATAAAACTCACAGCTTCTCACATAACAGTTAATTTCATCATCCATTGTCAGTATAATCAGCAACGTGACGAAAGAAATGGTAATAGTAAATTCACTGAATCGCGAAGTAAAACACGCCCCTTTAAATCTCATTTTAAACACTCGTTAAAAAATAATGCTAGTCTATTATGTGCAAAATAGCAAGTTTGCTGATTTTCTACACTACACCAAGAGAAATTTGAGAACAAAGTCATCCCATTGAGAGCTATGACTAAATATTTATAGACGTGCTGCAAAGTTTGCGGTGTCTACCGCTCACTTCAACAACGATAATTACAATTCAACTTACTTATGAAATGATATTCCAGGTTCTTTCCTGTCTGGCCTATTTGTGCAACCGTACGCAACACAAGCTGGCATTTTTAAACACTTATACACAATACTAAATGAAATAATTACTGCATCTACCACAATGTGAACACCTTAATTGTTGGGAAGCGCCATATGGTCACTGCCGGTGCTGCCACCATGCGGGAGAGTTTAGTGCTTGCTTCACCGATTTAACGTCACTTCTCCTCCATATAATCCCTTCCTCCATGGTGGAGCCAAATGTGTGGCTGTTAGCTGCCATCTTTGGCGGTTCTCACGTGCTGGGGCTTTCAGAGATCGCAGAGGCGCACCAGGAAGTAAAGTAGTTAGCGCCTAGCTCTAGCGCTCCGAGGGTACACGGTTCGAGTCCGGCATTGGACACGAATGATTTTGATGTAGTGTTATTTTCTACTGAAAATATAACTGCAGAATTGGAATGCTTTGATGAGAAAATAAGTTTCCAATGCAATTTTTCAATTCAGAAACCCTATTTGATTATTTATTTTTATTTTAGCAGCTTTTAAATCTAAATTCTGGTGCTATTGTTATAATGGTCCTCTTATGTACTGAAGAAACTTTAAACCAAAAATAAAAAACAAATCTGATCAGTTTCCTGGTCATCAAATGTGAAAATTTTCGTCTTTTCGTAAAACTCAGTTAATTTAAATTTTTGATATCAGTGATTTCAATAATCTCTAGAAGTCTTTTTTTTTCCAAGAAATTAAAAGAAGTACGTCTGAACGTGGACACATATATTTCGCTCATGTTTGAACAAGAGTAAAATCTTGAAAGACATATCAATCAAAAGAAAAATGAGTCTTACGTCTGTTTCTACTTGAACAATGAGCTCAAATCAGCTGATAAATTACCGTAGGTCGCTGTCTTCATAAAAGGCAGTAAAATAAGAAACTATGTTATTGGAACGAACTAATTTTATATGATACGCCGCAATTTTATCAAGTATGTCTTTCAGTAAACATTAAGAGGATTCAGGTGGAATTAAGGTATCATGCTGAGGAACAATACTACAATTTGTTACAAAATTTTATAAATCTGCTCTTTTACTCTCTGCAAGTAGAGTGTAAATCAGGAACAAAGTAGAAGACGGAATTCATGAATGTTTACAAAGCGTTTAATACGGCTTTCCCCGTACGTCACTGACCTCGGTCTAAGGCTCATTTTTCCGCACACAATATTCTGGCTGATTTATTCAAGAAGGAAAGTGTTCTGGTCATTCAGAGAGAGAGATCATAATTTATATACGTTAAGGACGAATAAAATATGCAATAATTATTGTTTCTTTTTTTATTTCTGTAGGCTACTAGGAATTCACATCTATCATGTAGACGGGTTACAGTGCAGTTAAAACTTTATAATTTACAAAATCGAGGAAATACTTTAAACATATCTTTTCCGTAACTCATGGCTCCTATCTGTTATCGTTATAGTTTTTAACATCAAGAGAACAATGTTAATGACAAGTAGACGGAGGGTTCGAAGCTATTAACGAGGTATAATTGAGTTTCATGTTCTCAATGATCTCCTCACAATGTTCAATTTGTAACACGGTTGTGGGGGAAACTAATTTTTATTATTATTTCCCGCTATTCTGCAATGTTTCCAAATCACAGCGCCATTGTACGGAAACTCATGGTGTTACATACATTGAGAAGTTTATTTTGCAACCAGAAGCAGATACCATCCTAGGGTACGATTATTCTTTCCAGAACTATATGGCGATATATTTCTTCTCTTTATTTCTTCCACGAGGTATATTTTCACATATCTATTTATCTTTATAATAATTCTTGAAATCATCTCTCTCAAGTTACATTAAAATGTCTCAAAATGATTTTTTTTTTTTTTTAAATTTGAAAATCTGACGCAAAAGCCATTATATTGTGGATAGAGATAAAATTAATATTCTCTTACTACTCTCAGTTGCAATCCTTTACCAACAACAAGTTACAAAGATGCTTAATGGATGAAAACTTGTGAAAACTGCCTTTCATTTGTTTAAACATCGATACTACGGTTACCTAATTTCTTGTAAATTGTTCAAAAGCCGAATATTGCTAACTAATATCTTTCTTAGCTTTGAAGCTCGTAAATTCATCACAGATGGTAGAAATTAAAAGTCCGAAACAGGAAATCTGTCTGCCAACAAGGAAGAGTAAGGACAGAGTGGCTTTGCACTATTGTCAATGGTTGCTCGTGAGGTCTTGCGGCACATTCTGTGCGGATTCCTGTAGCGGACGCAGCAAGTGGCAGACGTGTTGAGATATATTCTTACACCTCTGGATTCTACATTTAGTTTTTGGAACTATATCAATTAATTCATCATCAATAAATTTTAAGAACAATGTAAAACACTGAAAAGTAACCTACGTGTTCTCTTTTCTTGGCTGATTGAACCACGAGGCGACATCAGCTTAAAGAACAATATTTAAAAGGTATTAAAATAAACTTTAAAAAAAATTAGGAGCTTATAAGAACACTAATCTCGTTAGTAGTTCTATTATGCTGGATGTCAATGTTCACATCATGAAATATGGTAAAATATATTACCAGCGTTTCAGAGTAAGTAAAACGAGGCAATAATACAAGATTTGAAAAAAAATATTGAACACTTAATTGACACGTGCTGATATCCACATGTTATATACTGAATCTGAACGATATTCAAGACCAAAATTCTGTTCACTTTTTTTTTTTTTTAATAAGAACTTGAGTTAGATACTCCACTAGCGCAAAACGCGTTTCACCCACTCCCTTGCAAATAGATGTTAAATTAACAGGACCATTCCAGGCATCATTAACAGCTTTTATAACGAGACAGCAAGTTTTTCAAAAAAAATTACCTTCGCCTATTGGCGACATGACATTACGAATGACTAACGAAAAAGAAAGTGAAAATTTGAGCAAATTTTAACTATTTTAAGCAATCCATAAAAAGTTTAATGGCCTCGTAAATGCAAGTAAAAGATTCTTAGTAATGCACATTTCTTGTGAATGCGGACATCGATTCCACCGATACTAACACGGATTCGTTTCTGTTAAAAACGTGGTAGATGAGCGGTAACGCTCTGATCTCACATTCGGGAGGACATGGTTTCGAATCCTCAACCGGCCATCAGATTTCAGTATTCCATGGTTTCTCGAAATCACTCCATGCAAATTCCGGTGTGTTTCCTTCAAAAGGCCATGGCCAAATTAATTCTCTTTCATTGCCGCCAGTCCTTTGACGCCTATAATGAACTCCAAATGACAAGATGAAAAGCTATAAGTAACATCAAATTCAGTTTATTACAAGTGAATCGAACATTATTTGCGTAGACAATGAAACAGATAGGCCCTGTAATTATAATAAAAGCAAAATACGAAACCAAAATTCTGTAAGGCTGAAGATTCTTAACTCCTTAACCCTCTGTCTGAACATTGTGGACGAAATCGCTATTCCAGTCGGCCCGGCGAATATGAATGAGGAAAGAAATCACTTAACGGAATAAATTCAATATGTGAACATTACGATACAAACAACCTTCAATCCAAACGAAGTATAACACCCTAGCTATGTTCCTAACATTATGCATTGAGTTGTTTCAATATTACAGCACTAGTTAATTTTCTCAGTGCTGTTTCTCAAATCGTCTTAAAAATTACTACAATAAGTAGGGGCATCAATATAACACCTCCTTTTAATACTGTGAGGTTGTGATTTATTTTTCGATGTGTACAACCTTTATTATTAAATGTGGCCAAAGTAGCAAAGACTAGACAGGGTGTTACATTTCATCAGATTTACCTGCTTTACGCTACAGAAACGTTTTTTCTTATTTTATTTCGTATGGTTTCTTTACTTATGCTTGCTCTTCGTGTGATCCATAAATCCGTCGGACCAACGGATAGCGAAGTCCCGAATCGTTGAAATCTTAATTTATGGTTGATATGGAAGCGGCCATAAGGATATTAACTTGAAAACAAGTATTTCGAGGCCGGCTAGGTCCAGTGATGTGCACTGACAGGAAGTTCCATGTAGGTTGCTATGTTTCCCACTAGATGAGGAAGACAGCAGAGCTGCCTGCATGGTCTAGCGGTGAAGATTCTCGATTACGAACATTGTGGTTGGAGGTTCAAAACTGTGGGGGATGAATGATTTTTTCTTCTTTCGTTTTCAAGCCATTCCAACATACCCTCTGCTTATGTATAAAATATGTAATTTCTGTAATAAACAACAGATAAAAATTAACACATGAGACAGAAACTATTTCTTTTAAATCTTGCTGAATAAAATCTTTATATAAATCATAGGGTTTAATAGAGAGCACTGAGCTATAAAAGAATGATATCTTAATTTCACTCCTCATAACTAATTATTTCATCACTGGAATTTTTGAAAGGGTGACTATTTTCAAAGAACATACCAGATACAGCTTTTTTTGGTAGCTTATGGCTTTACGCCTAGTCGACAACGAGGTCTTTAGAGGCGTGAAGGGACTGTGGACAAGGAATGGAAGGATTTTGGCTATGGCCTATTGAAGCATCCATCCGAGCATTCATCTGCAATAATTTAGGGAATCCACAGAAAACCCAAATCAGGATGGCCACACAGGGATTCGAATATATATCCTTCCGAATGCGAAGCCAGAGCGTCACTGCATATTTCATCACGATCGGTCGTTCAAAAACTATCGCAGCGTCAAAAAAAAAAAAAAAATAATAATAATAAAAAAAACTGCGTCGGAAAAAAATGGTGTTTACGTAGAAAAATAGATGGTTTTCAAATGATGTATATATTACAGAAAATAAATTAATTTTGTATCTATAATTGCTTTAAAGACCTTAGTTTTGCGATTGCCCTCGTACAATTAACATGGATTCTCACTGTGTTTTTAGATACCAGCCTGATTATTTAAGTTGGATAATTGTAAACAAAACCTATAAAATTTTGAACTAATGTGCTCGTGATTAATTATTTATTTTACATGTTAGAGAGGCCGATAAGAGGAAATTGACGATTTATTTCCTGGTACATAGTCAAATCAACGTATTTCCTCCAACGTTGTCACATTGTCTGCTTTCTAGCAGTGCTGAAGATATTTCCGTGTTCAAGGAATAATGTCTCATAGCTTATCAAAAGTACAGACACATTTCCGTTTTCCTCCCGTGTGACGTATCACACTTTTATATAATTGATTGCTTCGTTTATAACGGTTTGATTCTTTATACAGATTATCAATAACCATTTAATCACGAAATCTTCTCTCTTTACATAGCGTTATTTCAGTTATATGTTGGATGATGCCGTTCGTTTAGCAAGTTGGGGCGGCTGTGTGGTAAATACGTGGTGTAGCGGAAGCAATGATCGTGAGTTAGAACCAGCGCCAAGTCGAATATTTTGAGTTCTTTATTTCCATTTCACTTGTTGAAAAATACGTATCATATATGTGAAAAACATTAAGTCTCTACATATGGATAGTAATTATATTTTACAGCGAGTTGTTTCAAAATAATTCCCCATAATTCTGTTTTATCGTTCTATCTATAGAAGAAACCCAAAAATCATTGAATCTTAACATAAATATCGTATGTCTGACAGAACATCATCTGAAGAATTCTGAAATAGGTCTCCTCCCTTTTATTGGATATAGATTAGCTTCTTGTTATTGCAGGTCAGAGATGAGAATGGGTGGTGCAGCAATATATGTAAGCGAAAATACCGAGACAAAATCGTTAGATGTAAGTAAATACTGTATAGAAAAAGATTTTGAATGTTGTGCAATACAGTTAGAATTAGAAAACAAATATCTTATAGTGCTGACAGTTTATAGGGCTCCCACAGGAGACTTCAGTAAATTTTGTAATAAACTTGAGGCGGTTCTAATAAACTTATCACGTACTAAAAGGGAAATTATCCTCTGTGGAGACTTCAACATAAATTTTGCTGTAGAATGTAACCAGACAGATTATCTTCTAGGAATGCTTAGATCATTCAATCTCTATCAAACTGTAAATTTCCCAACTAGAACACAAAAAGATAGTAGTACCATTATTGATAACATTTTTGTAGAGCACAATAAATTAGAAATATATGAAACAGTTCCAATGGAAAATGGTTTGTCAGACCATAATGCTCAAATAAATATTTTGGATGTTGTGGGAAATGAATGTAACAAAAAGAAAGGATTTGTCAGAGTTAGGCCATTAAAGAACAATTCAATAAAAATATTAAATGATGAACTTCTCAATGAGGACTGGAGCACTGTTTATAAATTAAAAGGGGTAAACAATAAATTCAATTACTTTCACCAAAGGTTTTCAGAAATTTACAAAAGGTGTCTCCCTACAAAACTAGTTCCAATTGGTCAAAAACGAGTAAACAAAAATTGGGTTACAGTTGGTATTAAAACATCTTGCAGACATAAAAGGGAATTGTATGTAAAAGTTAGGAATACTGATAATATGCTTCTCAGACAACATTACAAAACTTACTGTAGAATTTTAACCAAAGTAATAAAAGAAGCTAAACGTTTGGCCATAAACGATGAGATTAGTAGTTCAGATAATAAGATAAAAAGTGTTTGGAACATTATTAAAAGAGAAACAACTGTATCATCCCTTGAACATAAACCTATATCTATAAGCATTAATGATAAGCTTGTAACTGACCCCTCTTATGTAGGAAATGCTTTCAATAACTACTTCTTAACAGTTGCTGAAAAAATAAAAGGAAAATATATTGGGAATATGGATGCTATAGCAATACTTAAATCCTTGTCACCAAAAACAGCACCTATGTCTATATTTCCCACCAGTCAAAATGAAATTGAAAAAATTATTAAATCCCTCAAAAATAAAAAGTCATTTGGTTATGATGAGGTTTCAACCCATGTAGTGAAACAATGTAACACCAGCATTAGTAGAGTTATTAGTCATATTTGTAATAGTTCTTTTGAAGAAGGTATCTTCCCTGACTCACTCAAGAAGTCAATAATCAAACCGCTTTATAAAAAGGGTGATACCTCAAAAATTGAGAATTACATACCCATTTCACTTCTACCAGCATTTTCAAAAATCTTTGAAAAAGCAATGTACAGAAGGGTGTATGCACATTTACAAAAAAATGACCTACTCAGTAAAGTACAGTTTGGTTTTAGATAAGGCGTTTCAACAGATTCAGCAATTTTTGCTTTTGTAAACAACATACTGGAATCAATGCATAAAAAATTAAATTCCCTAGGTATATTCTGTGATCTTGCTAAGGCTTTTGACTGTGTTGATCATGAAATTCTACTAGGTAAATTAGACCACTATGGAGTTAGTGGTAAGCCAGGACATTGGTTTAAATCATACCTGGAAAATAGAAAGCAATGTGTATCACTGAAAGATGTTAATACAGGAGATGTTATAAAGTCAGAATGGGGTATAGTTAAATGTGGTGTGCCTCAGGGTTCAATTCTTGGTCCTCTGCTGTTCTTAATCTATATAAATGATCTCCCACATATACTAGGTGATAATGAACACATGGTGCTCTTTGCAGATGATACTAGCATATCCTTGAAAGACCCATCAGCACAAAACCTCGAAAACACAGCAAATGAAGTTATAAAGAAAATTAACAGGTGGTTTAATGCCAACAAACTAATACTTAATGTAGAAAAGACACAGTTACTTCAGTTTGTTTCAAAAATAAAACAAAGGACAGCTATAATGTATTATCAGAAGGAAAAGCAATCGATGAAAGCAGTTTTACAAAATTCCTGGGTGTATATATAGATAACAAATTGAACTGGAAACAGCATATTCAACAACTTCTTAAAAACTGAATTCTGCAACATTTTCACTGAGGGTAATATCTAGAATAGCTAATAGAGAAACCAGAAAGTTAGTATATTTTGCATATTTTCATTCCCTGCTCACTTATGGCATCTCATTCTGGGGAAACTCGTCACAAGCACAGAGGGTATTTAAATTGCAAAAGCGTGCTATAAGAACTATTTGTGTAGCAAACCCACAGACACCGTGCAGAAATCTATTTAAAAACCTGGGTGTTCTAACAATGCCAGCACAGTATGTATACTCTGTATTATCATTTGTAGTAGAAAATCCTGAACACTTCAATCTTAATGCTGACATACATAGCCATAATACTAGGAATAAATATAATATTCACAAGGATTACAAATCACTGTCAATTGTTCAGAAAGGACTAACATTTACTGGAGCTTCCTTATTCAATGTATTACCAACAGAAATTAAATGTTATCTACAAAAACCCAACTACTTTAAGTCCAAACTGAAAGAGTTTCTGCTTCAGAACCCATTTTACTCTGTAAAAGAATTTTCTTCTTGGAATTTGGTAACTAAGAATGACTGATAAAATAGTATATATGGTGTATGGAAGGGGAAGGTGACAAAATTATCCACAATTACTAAAATGATATATGGTTTTTCTTTCTGTTGAAACTTGACAAATGAACTAATTACACTGTTTACAAAATTTCACTTATATATAGTAACTAACATGGGATAGCATGCACTCAAAAACTGCTGTGAAAAATTATCATATTAACAGGTTTTTAAGTAATTGACTGCTTATGAGTTGTTGGTAATATAATTGATATTGCTAATAGGTGTGTGTACTGTTCCACATAAATAGCAACTAACATAATATAATATGTAGTCACAAATTACAGTGAAACCTTACATGGTAACTGGTTGGTAAGAAAATAACTGGTTATTAGATGCTGGTAACAAGTGTATACACTGTTCCACATAATAAGTATTAATTAACTCGGGATTGTATTTGTAGATTACAGGAGATATTGGTTATACTAATGGGTTGTTGCTAACTTGTTGTCAATATATAATAATATTATCAATTATATAGTAATATTGACATTACTAATAAGTGTATGTATTGTTCCACATCCCCGAGATTATTCTCACATGGGATCAAAGTGAACATATCTATCTATCTATCTATATGCCGCATTTATATTTGTTTCATTCCTTCACATTTCGCTTGTAACAAATTTTGTTTGCCGTTAAACATTAAAGTAGTTCTCTCATCATTGATTTCATATCTTCTTCACTGGTAGTTATACATTGTTCACAATTTTATCTTATTACAACGGTATATAATCCCTGCATATTTTCGCTTCGTCTGGGATTAGTTAATTTAAGAATCAGACGCACGCAGCCCCACACTCCTACATCCATTTAAAAGTATTTGTGAAAACAGAAAATTAAGATCCTGTTTGTTATTCATTAATTCGTAGAAACCAAAGGAAAATGTTTTCCAGTTTACAAAAACAATTTAATGGTTCAGATTCGTGTTTTGTTAACTACAATACTCCTCCTCAACACTTTCCCGGATTTAAATAATTCCAGGAAGAAAGTAACATGAGAATTTTTATTGTGACTGTCTTGCTTGTGAACTTTTCACGCTTCAGGCGAGTCTACATTACGATATCGTACGAACAGAACCAAGGGCGTAGCCAGGTACGGGCAGGGGGGGGGGGCAGCTGCCCCCCCCCTAGCTGGACGCGGGTTTGTGCCCGATCAGAGTTCTGCAGAACCGAAGAGTAAACAATGTTTAGTAACTTTCAAAAATTAATTCGGTTCGTGCGATTTAAACCTGCTTTCTACTGCTATTTGCGGGAAAACAGACGTTAGCGAGGGCGGGGCAGCACAACTGGCCACGTACGGCGCTGCTGACGACTCTAAGATCGGTTACACACAGGGCGGTTTCGGCCGCGGCGGAAAGTTTTCCGTTGCCGTCGTTCCAGTAGTTTTTTTTTTAATTTTTTTTTTAATTACCTTTCATTCCCCGGCAGAAGGCCTTGGGGCGTGCCGATGTAGAGCATTTTGCTCTGTGGCGCGAGGGATCAAATGGGAGCTTACACACTGGCGTACACCCACGGCAGAGCTACCGTCGACGGCAGGTATGCAGCCGTGCGCTGCCACTATATTCGACGGTAATTTGACCGCCCCAATCCAGACAGTGGCCTATGTGGTCAAATAGGCGCTTGCACACTCGGCGATTTTTTAACCACTTGTGCGCTTTCAGTCTGTTAAAGTTAACATTTTTTGAATTTAAATATCGTAATGTAAGTTAAGTGATGATGGATACTGATCTTCTCATTTCGTTAGCAGTTTTAAGAGACAAAACTATAGATTCTTTTAAATATTGGAACGCTACCAGGAACGCTTGGAAAGTAGTGTGCCTTGAAATTAGGAATGATTTTGACGAAATGAAAAATGAGGAAAAATGCCTTTGGATAGTAAAATTTTGATCACGTATTTACATAAATTTTTAGAGCTTCAACTAGAAGTTGAAAAATGTTGAATCACATTTTATAGAAAGATTTTGATATTTAATACTATATAACTGTGTCCTTATATCTTAGACATTTGCCAAGGAAAACATTCGAAATTCTGTGGATCGACATTTTTTCCTCCTTTTTTCTTCTTCTTCTTCTTCTTATCTTCTAACACAGCAATGACGAATACATTGAGACAAGGTGTTCAGTAACTTCGGCATCATCGTCGCCATTTACTTTCGATTTTTCTTTGTAAAGTAATAGTTATTAAAACACTTAACAGATTACAATCTAATCACAAAAGTTTAACTAGTCGATTGTGCTTGTAAGTATAAAAGCAATATAAACTCAACACTGATAGTTGATTACACAATGAAGTATATGTATTAGTTACAAATAAATGTAAGTCTTAGCCATTATATGGCATAGTGTATTTTTCAAACTTTTCTTGTACATCTATTCATATTCACCTCAAGAAGTTTTCGCCTTAATTAACATAAAATACATATAGCGGATTGGAATTATATGAAATTAAATGTTTATTTATGGTAGGCCCATGAGAAATCTGCCTACTTCAAGGATATTGCCAGTATTTCCACACGTTAAATACAATTCATCAACTGGGTATTCCTCCTTTGAATGCCGTACTTAAGTTTCGCAAGCAACTGTCGAAATAAACATCCCAAAATAATTGAAAAACTTGGTGTCGTCGTTCCTCAAATATTCTGTGTTCCTTTGGCTTTTTCTTTTCCTATTCTATGGCTATGGAACCTTCAAAATAAAATTTTAAAAGTTAACTACGATGTAATAAACACCAAATTAATTAAATTAACTTGTAATTTCACAAAATGAAACTCTAGTCATCAAAAGAAAGGTACTGAAGTCCGACCACGTCATCTTTTACCAGCTCTTCATAGCAGCGAAAATTTTACCGCTGTAATAGCAGCAACAGTTCTACCGCCGAATATGTAAACACCTTAAATTCTGTAGGCGGCGACGGAAAAGTTTCCACTGCGGTGAAAACCGCACAGTGTGAACCGGCCTTAAGGGATTGTGCATAAACTACGTGGCTTGGTCTAGAGGGGGAGGGGTTAGTTGGAAAGCTACGCTGGGCTACTTAAAAGGGGGGGGAATTTCCGAGCCAGGCCACGTAGCTTTCTTCCATATTAAGATACAGAACATGGTAATAATTATTTCCGTCATTTTATTATCCTCGCTTGTAATTTATGATAGCCTGACTAGAGAAAACAGTACAAAAATGACTTTAGGAATCATTATGAGAAAAGGCTACGTGGAGGGGGGGGAGAGAGACAAAAGCCACGTTGGGCTACGTAGGGGGGAAGGGGGATCACAGGAGGCCAAAATGGAGCTACGTGGTTTATGGACGGTCCCTAAGCTGCGTATCGAGTATGAGCGGCTGCTGCGCGAGCCATGTTCGAGCACGCCAAACCGGTTATTTGCCGCGCGAACCATTTCTGTTGACGAACGCGGCTTGCACGGCAAACTATCCAGGCACTGTCTTTTCGTGAAACCACCATGGACATTTCACGTGCGCGAATAGCCGAAACTTTCACTGTGATCCGACACACTGTATACTAGAAACCTAAACGAAAAATGATTTGGTGGATATGGAAATTGTATTTTAATTGAATACAGTATGGCGAGAAACTCATGGAAGACATTAGATATGAAGCCATCGAGGATACAATAAACAAATTTTACGAGATTGACAATCGTAGAGTTTCTAAAATAATTAATTGAGCCAGTGCACTCAATTTCGGGAGACATTTCTGTTACTGATAAACGCTGTGACTTCATGATTTCTAGTAATTGGAGACTCGTGTACTAGCCTGCATTACCTTTTTCGAGTTTCAAAACAATCATTTTTTTGAACAGTTTCAGATGTTTCTGACGCACTATGCGAAGCTCTGAAAGAATTGTCAAAGATAAGGTAATAGCACCCATTTAATACTATTTTTTTTTTATTGCTATTCAATTTTCTGTTGCCATTCTTAACGAGAACTTACTCCTTACTTAGGTAAAAGGTATTATGTTGATTCTGTCATTTGGCAATTCTATAGATTCGTTGATTGGAGTTTCAAGTGACAGTTGTGGTAGTGATGGAGGTGATACCATCTGAGTCTGATTAGGCTGCACATTTGCTATTACACAAAAAAATTTGGCACCATACAATTGTATTAAAAGGCGGCCGTTTTTGTTATCCATGGCAACAAACTGTCGCTGTGCCGCGCGAGCCAACTCGAACAAAGACATCCCGCCTTAACTGCGATTAAATACCGATAGATTGCAGGCTGACTCGACCCGATTACACCGCATACGATCGTTTATACTGTGATATAAACAGAGATCGCGCTAATAATCTGTTCTTAAAAGTAATTAATTTGTATTTTCCGTAAGGCTAACGATGGCGTTTAATATAGTATTACATACAGTACAAACAAAAAGTACGACTTTTATTTAATAACTATAATTATGTGCATTCGTTTGAATGTTATTTATTTTTATTACTATCAAGCGATTGTGACAAAATATTTATTACTCTTGACTTTACAGTATATTTGTCCTAGGTGCTCGGATATGAGCTGGGTCGGTCCACCGGTCAAGTTGTTTCTCATTCTGTGGTCGAACCTATACTGCTACATACAGCCCAGCTGCTGGGTACCTTCCTGAAAATAAATTTTATATAGATGCTAAAGCCACTAATTTGAAATTAAAATTTAATCATTGTTGCTTGCAGACTTACTTGCCTCTGCTAGTATAGTCTAATTAATTTGTTACTCGAACTTTCTGTCACTTTAAAAATATCCATGAATATTGCAAAAACATGCTTTATCACATTATCATCAATCAGCAGCTAACGATGTTAAGAACTTCTTGGAGAAAATACCGGTCGCTGTAATGATGAATACTGCTCACCAGAAGGAAGTAGAAGACAATCGATAAATCGTGTCATCTATAATATCTTCTATTATTTTCTGTGTTACACCGTACAAATAACTTGCCTTGAAGATGTAAAGAACAACATCAGGATGTTTTTGAATAACTGCTGAAACTAAGAATTGATTTAAGTGTTCTGGTTTTGAAACAGCATATTGAAAAATTTAAGAAAAGTGTCATGTATATCTCCCCACAGATTCAAAACGAAATCATTGCCCTGTGCGGCTTGGTCGTTAAAAATGAAATTGTGCAGGCTGCAAAGAAGGCTCATACTTATATTGTGTTGGCAGATGAGTCGTGTGATATAGCTGGGAAAGAACAGCTTTCTATAAAAATAGTTTTACTGACGAAGATAAAATACAATCCACCAAAAATCTCTCAGATTCGTAGAACCGATGGATTTAAATGACAAATTATAGCATTAGAAATCGACAGGTTTTTATAAAATGAAGTACATGGGCTTAATAGTTGTGTTAGCCAAGGATGTGAAGTGTGTTCTACATTGGCGGGTGATATTGATGGGGTTCAAAGTTTTTTAAAGAGAAATATGAAAAAAGCCTTGTATTTTCATTGTGAGAGCCACAGACAAACATGTTTGTAAATAATTTAAATCAAATTACAGAAATATGGAACACAATTTGAACCACAGAGTACATCATAAACTTTTCACGAGAAACCTTTTTACAGAGAAAGTACGTCCCAAAATTTTCAGCTTTATACGAGACCCACTGGTTTCAAAAATATACGTGTTTTGATATTTTTAACGAGAATTTTGAAGACATTGTCAATGGGCTTTCGAATGTTTCTAGGGAAGAACATGATGTGGCGAGGGAAAGGTGATTACCACTTATAGTGCGCTGCTACTAAGTCAGAAACTGTTGCCACTGCGTCACAATCAAACATGATCGACATGGGAGTAATGTCTGTCATAAAAGATCATCGCAGAGACGCGGACACGAAGAATTTAAATATTTTAAACACATCTACCAGTACTGCAGCAGCCATTGAAACCGATTTGAAAGTCCGGCGCAAAGCCTTTCCAATCACCCTGCTGAATCTCTATACGATTTTTGAAAGGGATCTATTCTCATATCTTATTTAAATTCCTTGATAGCTTCTCTGGAGTAGTGTTTTGTACATTGCGCTTTTACACGCTTTGTTATAAATCTAACTCTAGTTATTTAGTAAATAATCAATTATAGTAAGTATTTAGTTTTCTCAAGACTATAACAGTAACACTTATCACAGAGATGTTGATATACTGCGTGCATATTATTCGGGTTCGTTGTATTCTGTTTGTCGTACATACAGTGTGTTTTAAATTTTCCTAAATGCTTCGTAATATATTCTAAGTATTTTGATGCGTACCTATTACACTAAAAAAATAAATATTTGCTACAAAAGTGCTGTTCTACTTTTAATTTATTACAAGAATTCAACCTCACTGTTCATCGTATTTTATTCGCGAAATTTTCGCACGGGTCGACTAGTTATTATTAATTGCTTTTGATGCTTTCATTATAGGCTATGGTCAGACATTGTAGTTGCGTGCTATGTACTGAGCATGCCACATTTAGTGATTCGATCATTGGTATTTGTCACCATTTAATACTCCAGCGTTATGTAACGTAGAATCATAAGATGTACCAATTGAGATTCTAAGCTTTAAAACGGTGAAATCTGCTCAGTCGTTTCTGAGTTTTTATATCACAAATTTATCCGGTTTTCGTCTTATAGATATAGATAGAAGATAGGTGAAATTGCGGAATATTAAATGCTTTATTGAGCTGCAAACCTGTCGTGACCTACATCACAGACGGCTTAAAGTGATACTTAAATATAGTAATTAATTTAATTTAGTTGAAAGAAAAAAGAAATATTCATCGTGATTCTAAGCCGGCTTGAACTTTTCTTCTGATTTTGTGCTTACACATTTCTCCTATTGAAATCTGGAGCCACTAGTGTTCTGAAGACATATTATAACTTCTGTATGTGTAACTTTCGTATTGCAAATTCGAATACAGTAGAGCATAGATTATCTGAAACAGTTGGGGTTTAAGGGTTTTCGAATATCAGGCTAATCACAGGTTGGCACTTGAAATCGGGAGAAAACGAGAGGGAAAATTTTCTTTTTTAGGTAAGGGAGTGAGGGACTGGAACACCAAGGGAAATAATGGACAGTTTATCAAGAACGCTGAAGGAGATTAAAGTTTCAATCCATAAAGGACAGGGGTAGGTAGGTGGTGAGAAATCGTGACTTGGGAAGGTACAGGTGTAGGAACATTACATATCACAGAAGTGTGTGTGCTCCATCGCAGTTAAAATTAAATTAACGAACAAGTTTGCATCAGCATCTTAGAAGGAACACGAAACAATGAAAATTATTTCACCAGCCGTTAGTACTTGATAGTCAGGATGATCGACATCGCATTTGAACAAGTCTTGATTGTTTTCCTGGTCGCATTATTTGAATCCTGGAGATTTTTAATCAACCTAGCCACATCTGATAAAAATTGGCTTTATCATACTGTTTAAATTTGCCGACTAGAACGTTTCCGGTTAGCCGATGTTTCGTTGATTGGCATTCGGATAATCGATGCTCTGTTTGTAGAAATCAAATAGCGCCCTGACACCTGACTTTTTTTTTTTAAATTTTATTTATTTGCTTTTAGCCTTATAGGCCATACAGCCAGCCTTTACAAAAGTTTCTATTGATGTGTGCAATAGAATATTCAATTAATTATTATTAGACAGTTCGAGTAAAACACCTATGAACTAAATACCAGTCAAACGTTAAAATTTATCATTATACAATTGAAAATGCACATTCAGGTAGATACACGGTACACAACGCAAAAGAATGGACATGTGTTAAAGAAAAGATTTAAAGATGTTTAAAGGATCCAATTTTTTAATATACTAGCATTTGCCCGCTGCTTCACGCGCGCGTGCCTTGGCAGGTGTAGAAATTATTTACCGATTTCATTCTCTTATCAGACATTAACGTGGAAAGGCATGAACTGTTAATGTATTCTGAATAGTTTCGTTTAATACGTTAGGTTCGGTTTTCATACTGATGTCAGAGTTGTTTTATTCATATTTTAACGTGATGCAATTGATTCAATAGTAGAAAAGGTTCCTGAAAAATTAACAATAGTAATTCGTGGTTGTAATTATTGTGCGAAGTATAAACATTTATTGTTTAGAAAGGCTTTCACGGTTCAAACGACATTCTTTCTTCTGTGCGCTTTCAGAAGCTATGGATTTAGCGTATAGAACCCGGTTGGTTATAGATCAATCGCTTTTCTCGGTGCAGGTTACTTTCAGGTTGCTCTAGCTATTTCATCTCGTTCTCTTTGACGTTGCAGACGATGTTGTCGGTCTATTTCACTCATTTAGCCGATTTCGGCGACATCTTTTAGCTGCAGAAGTTGACCCCGACAGATTAGATCTCTTTCGCAAGGGCATATCATAAACTTTTATACGTACCCAACTCACAGCACTAACAATTAAAACGTTTTCACAGCTGGAATTATCACTATGCGTGAACTTTTGCTGCTGAGTATATAGATGAGCATAAACTTGGTTACAATATAGAATAACTGTGGTAGTAATAAATAATATTATTTCTGAAAGCAATATTTAACTCAGCTAAAACATAATATTTTTAAATGCTGATATGGAGGATTCCACGTTAACCGTGGAACCGAAAATTTAAATGGATATATAACAGTTGTAACATTAACAAAGCTGATATTATAATCATTATGTGTAATTTTTTTTTGGCGATTTTATGTGTAAACTTTGCCTGGGATTATATAGCTAGGTATAAGCTTTGTTAAGGATGTATCTGTGGATATAATGAAAAATATTGTTTCCATGATACTTAACTAAAAAAAGTTTATTTTTAAATGTGGATACCGAGGATTGCAACATAACCGCGGTGCCATAAATTTATGTAAATATAGCAGTAATCTACGACTTAGTCCTCTTGGAAGTGTGGTGAAATATAAAAATTCGTTACCAATAATCACAGCATCTCAATTTTTCTGATTTATTTATTTTTTGTTGTTTTTTATTTTTTGTTGTTTGGATATTGGTTTTATTTTATGTTGATACACCATCAATTATTCCTGCTCTAAAATAGAAATTTACGTGAATTGGAGCTACTCTTGAATTCAAATCGTCGTATCATTACTGTCATTATTTCAGTCAGATATAATTAATCCAAAAATATCGAGTTGTGATCATGGTACAGTTTATGTAGTAACGTGCATGTAACTGAAGAGACGATGCCTGCAGCTTTATAATCTACGCGGTGTAGCATTAGGATATGAAACATTTTTAATTTAAGTTTCTTTCAATATAGCCGTATTTTCCATGTAATTATTTCAGTCGCATGTAAGTACCTGGCGAAACAACAGCCTGGACCAGATGACAATTGACTCGTTTTGTTTAGCATCAGGCATAACGGGTTTAGTTTTAAAATTTACGCGGTGTAGAATAGAATTTTAGGATTCGTTACCAATAATCACAGCATCTCAATTTTTTCTGATTTATTTATTTTTTGCTGTTTGGATATTGGTTTTTATTTTATGTTGATACACCATCAATTATTCCCGCTTTAAAATAGAAATTTACGTGAATTGGAGTTAATCTTGGTTTCAAATCGTCGTATCATTATTGTCATTATTTCAGTCAGATATAATTAATTCAAAAATGTCAAAATGGATCACGGTACAGTATATGTACTAATGTGCATGTAACTCAAGCAATTATTTCTGAGTGGCAAAATTATCGCAAGTTGTAAATCGATTGAAATGCAACCTGGACAGTGATGACAGCTGATATGCTTTGTTATAGGCCAAAGGGACGATTCTTTTAGCTTTATAATTTACGCGGTGTAGCATTAGGATATGAAAATTTTTTATTTGAGTTTCTTTCAATATATCCGTATTTTCTATGTAATTATTTGAGTCGCATGTACCTGAATTTTCGGATGCCTAGTTATATTTGCACGTTATAGCCACGAGACATATTAATCGAATAAAGAACTTCCAAATATGTGCAATTCCGCACAAGTCATTATGAAAGAAGTATGTTTTATTACTTGCTGATATTTATAATAGCTGTTTTCAGACATCGCTCTTCGAGAAAAAACTGAATTTCGTATTAAGTATTGGCTTATTGTGGCTGTATTGTTCAGCGATCACGTAGCAATTTTGTTCCAGAGACAAACTGTATAACAGTCTACCAGAGACAATACATGTCTTCCATGTTACTAATATATAACTTTTTCGTAATTCAACAGACCTGTTACGATTCAAGTAAATGCTGATTATACTTGATTCACGTATTCTTTTTATTTTGAAGTACTGCGGTCCAGAGAAATGAATCGCAGAAGTAAAAAAAAAAAAAAAAAAAAAAAGGTCTCTTTATGAAAGGAGTGACCGTCTGAATGTGTATAATTATCTGTGGTCTACAGTTTAACCTACAGTTTCACATTTCTGAAGTTTTTTACTGACTTGCTTCTTCCCATGGTACATATTAGTCGTTAGCTACTTCTGCAGATGTTGATCAGCAACATTAGCTTTAAAAATTTGGAAACACCATGCAAATTGATGCGGTAGTTTTTGCGTTATTAGAGATCAAGCCTCACTACAAACGCAGCTTGCTTACAGATTTATAATAGTATAGATGTCAGAATAACTCAGATAAAAACGTTTCCATCTTTAAAATATGTCATCAACGTCATGTGGAGGTTTTTGTCGTTAGAAGATACTTAAACAGCCTCGTTTGTTGGAAAGGGTATCAATGATTTTAATTCTTTCGGCATTTTTTTTTCTTTTTGTGGTAATCTTTACTTTTATTAGGAAAAAGGAATGCGATTTAAATCACCCACTGCTGTGTATGGGCAGTCACATTGGGTACTTTCTGTAAGCCACATTCAATTTAAATGAATGGGGAAGTTACCACGATGGAATCGACTCCTGGTAATGGTTGTGATGTTGCACCTGTTGACATCCCAGTTATGGTACCAAGGCTTCGAGGACATAATTGGTTGTATACGGCCGTAGTGCGAACCTTTTCGTTGTAACGAACTGATCCATTACGTTTGCCGTAGTTCCTTTGCTCGCTGTTTAATAGTTTGGTAGAATTCTGAGGAGGGAAGTTTTAAGTCTTCTCTGTGTCCCCGCTTGATAGCTTCCTTCACGAGATGGTCAACTTATTAATTACATTTGATTCACAAATGTGACGGGACCCACATGAAACTTATTGTAATGCCCTTTATGTTGTCAATGTATATTTCATGGAGAATGTCTAGTTAGAATGACGCTCAACATTGCATTCTAGCGCTCGCTTCGATACTTCCTGCTGAGTGTGCTGACATCATTTCAACACTTCTTACAATATTCGTGAGAAAATAAAGGATGAGATCAATTATCACATCATTCTAGCCTTAGGGGTCTATAATTGAGGCGAACTGAATCCATCAGGAAGGCATGCGTGCAACCATACCTCTGAAGTATGTGGCACACAGTTGTGGAGGTAGACTACGAAATACAGGTTGCTAAGTTGCGATATTATACTTAAAATAGTGACAACGCTGGTATTCGAAGGAAGTTTGTTATTATACCATAATTAAGTCATATTTACCGTTCTGTTGCCCGACTTTCGATGATTGCAAACGTTGTCTACTATTGTGTTTCTCGCGTTTTTTTTTTTTTTAAGCTTAGCAGGTTTCTCGACATGATTATCACAGGCTGATTAAATCCAGATTTTAATACTGGAGTGATGTGTCTGAAGAAACTGTCCAGGCGTCCCCGTGTTGTCTCTAAGATTTAATTTAATTTAATTTAATTGCAATGGAGCACAGGCTCCGGTAGCAATTTCCCTAGATACCCATCTTCCCCCTATCCTGCACCTACCTACATTTGCCCTCTACAAATTTTATCTTTAAATTCTTTCAAAGTTTTCGGTAAATTATTCATAATTTCTCTTGGTAACTCATTCTCTCCAACTCCTGTATTTGATACGTAAAATGTGGGTCCCATACTACACTACCATATTCGAGCAATGGTCTGACCAATGTTTTGTAACCCAATTCCTTGACTTCTCTCGTACATCCCCTCATCACTCTCTCCAACAAGTGCATAACTTTGAAACCTTTTCCTACCACCTGTCCTATGTGTTCTGCCAGTTAAGCTTGTTATCAAAAGTAATGCCAAGATATTAACATTTCAAGTCTTCAGCAGCAATTCTTTCCCCACCTTATATTCATAATTAACTTTTTGTTTTTTATTTGTGTATCTAATAAGCGGACTCTTCTTTGCATTTATCTTCATTCCATGTTTACCAACCCAATTTGATATCCTGTCCAGATCACCCTGCAACTGTTTACAATCCTCTATCGTTTTGATTCTTTTATACAGCATTATGTCATCTGCAAACAATCTAATTTTAGATAGTAAACAATCAACACAATTATTCATTAGAATAATGAATAGCAATGGTCCCAATACGCTTCCCTGTGGCACACCCATTTTTACTTACACTTCTTTTGATACTACATTTCCTACCCTAACTTTCTGTTTTCTACCTTTTAAAAATTCTTCTACCCAGCAAATCACTTTCTCATCCACTCCAATTGTTTTTACCTTATTTACTACCATTTTATGGCTTACTCTATCAAACGCCTTAGACAGATCTAGTGCTACACTAACAATTTGGCCTCTCTTGTCCATTTCATCTGAAATATCTTGCATATATCCCACCAACTGAGATTCGCATGAATATCCTTGCCTGAAACCATGTTGCCTGCTTGAAAACCACTTACGTTCCTCACATATATTTCTGATGTGGTTGCATATCAATCTTTCCATTAATTTACCTACCACTGATGTCAAACTGATTGGCCTGTAATTCTCAACTCTATTTCTCACCCCTCCTTTATGTACTGGTACTACTATTGCACTTTTCCAGTCCTGTGGTAAACAGCAAGTGTCTAGACTCAAATTAAATAATATTTCAAGATAAGGTACAATGTCACGTCCGGCTATCTTTAAGATATCTGTAGTAATATTATCTTCACCAGCCCCTTTATTTTTTTCAGCTTTCTTATTTCCTTCATGATTTCCTCAGGATGAATATCAAATTTGTTACTATCGTCATTTCTAATTGTGTTGTTAAGCTCGTTCTCCGAATTAGACCCTCCTGTTTCTGATTCATTGTCCCTAATGCTTTCACTGAACCAGTTACTTAAAATCTCTGCCTTTTTCAAATCGTCAGTAACTTCTTCTCCATCCTTATCTATAAGTGTCTCTACACCCTCCCTTCCCCTCAGTTTCCTGATTGAGCCATAGAAATTTCTTGATGCATCAGTCAATGGTCCTCCTGCACTGACAATACTCTTCATAAACCCATCTTTAGCCATTTTCTTTGCTGTTATTAAGTCCTTGTTTAGTTGTTTTAAATATTCCCTACAACCCTGCTGTCTCTTAACTCTGTTATGTTCTTTCTTACCAACCTCTTTAACTTCCTCACTTCCCCATTATAGTACATAGGTTCTCTACTTCTCTTTATTTTCTGCCTTGGAATAAATTTTTCTTCCCCCTTTCTTATTATCTCCTTGAACTCTTCCCACCTTGACTCTACTGTACCTGAGCCTTCCTTCCATTTGCTGAATTGTTCTCTGAAATATCTCTTCAAATTTGAAACCTGTGCCTTTTCATAATTGTACCTATTTCCCCCTTCAATTTTTGCTGCTGGTTTACTGAATCCTCTAATATCCGTCAGAACTGCTTCATGATCACTTATTCCTTCAGTTACTTGATACCTCAAAAGGTTTTCATCGGGCTTAATTAGAAATATATCCAAAATATTTTGTTCCCTAGTGTTTTGCTCAACCACTTGCGTAAAATTCGCAGCACAAAACTAATACCAACCTATTCATTAGATGTAGATAATCCTAAATGAAGCATGAAACTTCAAAAGAGATTTTATTTTGTTTTATGAATTCGTATCAGGTCTCGGACATACTGGCAGGTTGTAACTAAAATTTTCTTTTTAAGGCGGTAAGTGAATTCTGCTACTTGAGAAGTAAAATTACAACTGATGGCCGAAGCAGGAATGATGTTAAAAGCAATGTTAATAGCAATAGCAGAAAGAGGCTCCATGAAATATAGGAATCTTTTAGTTTCAAATACTGATCTAGGACTTAGAAAGAAATTTTTAAAACACTATTGTACACACTTTATGGTAGCGAAACATGGACTTTATGAATTTCAGAAAGAAGAAAAAATTGAAGCATTTGAAATGTGTTACTATAGAAGGATGCCAAAAATTAGATGGACAGATAAAGTATGAAATAAACGAGTTTGGAAATGATTGGTGAGAAAAGAAGTTTGTGGAAGAGACTTACAGAAAGAAGAGCAGGATGTTAGGTCCATTTTTTGAGACATGCAGGATTGGTTAATTCGTTAGTGGAGGGAACAGTCGAAGGTAAGAACTGTAGAGGAGCACAGAGATTAGAATATATGAAACATATAGTTGAGGACGTGGGGTGTAAGGGGTATGTGGAGATGAAGAGGTTAGCGCAAATGATGACGGAATGAATCGAACCAGCCGAAAGACTGATGATAGAAAAAAAACGAATGCTAGGGATTTCTGTGTCACTTTATTAGTATAACCGGTGGTGTTTTAGGTAATAAATGTGGAATACTTCATGTAACGTAGAAAGCCTCTCATGTCGATATTTCGACTATCGACCATCGATAGCGCTGGCTTAAGAGGGATATCTGTGAAAATAAAAGGAGAAGTGAAAGAAAAAGAAAGTACAGCAGCGCAACGTGGTCTTGAAAGAAAAAGAAAGTACAGCAGCGCAACGTGGTCTTGAAAGTAGTGTGGTTGTAAGGTGTGCGGAGAAACTTGTGAATAGTTCCCACGTGGATGGTTCTTACCATGCAACAGCACGGAAAAAGTTGTCTGATGTTCGAAACGGTTAAACGTTTGGCATGTATCGAGGGTGACCTTCATGGTTGATTTTGGACGTAATTAAACATTGTAACTAGGAAACCATCAACTTGTGTTTCAATATGGTAATATAACCTTTAGTGTATTCATGACCCAAAATATTCTCTATTTCGGTAGAGTGGCAGCCTAAACATTTTCTGAATTGCAACTGGTGTGTGTGTAAAACGATCACGACGGATCTTTCCGCCATATTCAGTATCGGTCTCGGCAATAAACCTGAAAGCTGTAATCTAGGTAGTCAGTACGCCCGTGCAGCCATTCGAGCCCTTTTCAGTGTCGGCGATTTAATGCATTTCAGCAATCCCAAGAGTCTGTAACGAATTCTAAGGTCCAATTCGTATCACTGTAGCGTATTTCAAGCTTGCCCAGCGCGGCGAAAGTCCAAAGTGACTTGGTGCGTGTCTTTAATAATGCCGACGAGAATTTGTGAGATCGCTGACTGATGAGAGAAATGGCCTTCAGCGCGAGGAATTTACAGTCACTGATAAAATGACGTATCCTAGAATGTTGAGAGGATATACTCACGTTTCGGCATTCACCGTTTGCTTGTAGGGTTGACCAACAAACTGTTTTATGCAAGTTCCTTCTATAGCGACGTGTGCTACGAACGTTAGAGGGAGTTCAGCAATATGGCAACGTATGTTGACAATGTCATTAACTATTGTATTTATTTTCCACATTGGGGAGTCTATGGAGAAATAGGTGTGACGGTTTCGCAAGAAGAGGGGAACAGAAGACTGTTCGGAGGGGAAGAATGGATGGAGAGACTCTCGTCCGTCACACTTTCAAGTTAACTACTGCATCTGATAACTCGGTCTCGATCTGGGCCGGCGGTTAATACGGGTATGGTGGGTAGCAGTAGCCACCCGGGAAATTGCCCACCAGAAATCTGAGAGCGACGGAGCGTGTAAAGTGCCTAGAGGAAAATACTGAGAGAGAGAAGACCAGCTGAACATAGAGTTTAGTATAATGGACTGCTCATTCCCTCATAAGGGAGCGTGCATAAACCACGTAGCTCCATTTTGGCCCCCCTGTGAATCCCCCCCCTCCCCCACGTAGCCCTACGTGGTTTTTGCCTCTCACCCCCCCTTTCCCCCCCCCCCCCCCCCCCCGCCAGCCTACGTAGCACGTAGCTTTTTTCCCTCTTGATTCCAGAAGACATTTTGTGCCTTTTTCTCATCTCAGTCTATTGTGAATTACATACAGAGATAATTGACTGAGGGAAATAAATATTTAGATCCTGTTGTGTGTTCTGTACCTCATTTTAACTATGAAAAATGTTATGAAAGGAAAGCTACGTGGCCTGGTTCTGAACCCCCCCCCCCCTCCCCCCACGTAGCTCAGCGTAGCCTTCCAGCCAACCCCTCCCCCCTGGACCGAGCCACGTAGTTTGTGCACGCTCCCTAACCCACGGCACCAAGATGCAAACGTAATATAGATTCTGCATTGTGTAATTAATAGTGAATTATAATAAATTTAAATAACAATAGTGACTTTTTGTACGCATTTAAACATAGTATTGAATAAATTATATGATAATTTTTTTTTTAATTGCTTACCGCTAATATTTTCTCCTATGAATTTATTTGCATGATTATTATTATAATTATATTTCAGGGGGACACTTCCCCCTTTTTTCTGACTACCCTCCAGCGCCTAGTACGATCTACCGACCCTGTTAACTGTTTAACGTCTCTTAACAGCGAGGTCTTTCGAGACGGGAAAGGAGGGGGGGGGGGAAGGAATGGGAAGGAATTCGACCATGGCCTTTTGAAGGAAGCATCCCGGCATTTGCCTGGAGTGATTTGGGAAACCATGGAAAACCCAAATCTGGATGCCCGGAGGGGATTCGAACCGGCGTCCTCTACCGACCCTGTCTCAACAGTATGAGCAATAGTATGAGATCCGTTTGTTAGAGGCATAGTCGTCGCAGAGCCAGCCAAGAGCGACAAGAGCCCGAAAGATCAGCTGGGGCGAGGGTAGCTTGTTGACCTTGCCTTTACGATATGGCCATCACGCCACTGTTAAATTGCATTAGTGATGAGAAATTTTTGCCACCCAGTTCAAAGTTCTCGAGAATCATTAACTTGCTTTAATCTGGAAAACTTTTCGATCAATAATTTGTGCTGTAATTTTTATGAAGAGAATATTAGTCATTTTAGTATTCGATAAATGATTTGACATCGTCATTAAAAGATTCAATTTCATTGATCATATCCAGTCAAGATGTATATTTAATATCACTTTTTAGTGAATTATGATTCATAACAATTTTAAATCTTCATTTATTTCTGATAGTCGTGACTGTATGATCAAGAAGTCGCTTTCCTCACCTTACAAAAAGAACGCTTGAGGTTCCAACATGCCTCACCAGCTTTTCACCACGTTTCCTAATAAGGAAATAACCTGCGGACCACTGAAACGAAATAGGAACACTTTGTAACGATGAAAGTTTCGCTGAAAAATTCTGTTGCCAGACTATACTTTAGCAAATCAAAGAGATGTCGGGGCAACTAAATGTCTTTTGTCACTATATGAATATATCGCTCAGACAAATGTTTTGTCACGAATGTTGGTGTGCAGCGGCTATTGTGAAAAGTAATTATCTCAAACACGTTATGTTATTGGAGTGTAATTCTATGATATAGTAATTTGAGTAACGTTTTCTGTGTATTTTAAGATATTACATTTCAGAAAACTGTATAAATAAATGAGCAAACTTTTGTAGTAAAAACTATATTAACAAAATCCAAATTACTATATTAGCAAAATCCAAATAGTGTGCTGCAGTGTTCACGTGAGAAGCAGCGTGATGTGTGGCGCCTGTCTGTTCTCGGTATGAATGAATCATGTACTGCAAATTTTAATCTATACCACAAGTTCTCAAAATGTGGAAACCCCATCCAAACTGATTCGGTAGTTTCTGCGTGATGCCTGGACGAACCGACTGGCAGACAGACGTAGCACGCTTACATATTTATAATACTATAGATACACAGTAGATAAGGTACACCAAAAGAAAATATTATTAACAAGTTATTCAGTTTTATCAATAAATTTAACAAAAAAAATGAGATTAGGTATGATGCCCTGTATGCGCGACCGATACGTACTTTTTAATTCCCTCCCCCTTCCCAAAATTCATATCAGCTCCCACATATGACTAATTTTTTGAAATTTCTCCCAGCAACTGGCCTTGCTGACTTGAAGGTAACTATGTCGCGGTTCACCTCACGAGAGATTTATCCATTTGCACCTACTACTTATTTAGGAATCATACATTAAATGGTTTAAGGCGACTGCCAGGGACCGCCATACAAGATAGGAGGAGTATCAGAGCATGAACTTTTCCATGTAAGCAAAAATTATCAGACTACAAATATACCTCCGATGATATTTAAATGGAGCTAGGAAGAGTTAATAAAAGTATGAACGAGATGTAATGGATAATATTATCATAAATGTGTAGAAGATTAAAGGAGACGACATTTTACTGTACCTAAAAATACAGGGTGATTCATAAATCTCTAAGAGATTTCGGACTTTTATTGTTCAGCGGCCACGAGAGATACAGCAAAAACGATCTCATCTGTACATACAGAATCTCTCCAAGTTCCAGTTTATAATAAGCAGTTTGGCGTATTGACTGATTTAACCACTTGAGTGGAGTCAAAACAACATGGTATTCAGTGGTGAACACGTTCTGCATCTTAGAATTAGCAAAATGTGAGTCAGTTGTGATGATGAAATGGAAATATCAAACAGAACCACCTACAGATAAAACGATCTGTGTGTAATACACCAAGTTTAAGGAAACTGAGATGTTGGGAGTTGGGACATGTGTGGCAGGAACTTCAATACATATCAAGTACCTAAGGTACATCAGAAACTTGAGGAGACTCTGATCTACAGATGTGAACTTTTTCGCTGTATCTGTGAACACGTATGTGGCGTTGATTCGGAATTTCGAAATAAACGCACAAGTCGACAATTTTCCGGCACCGTTGTCAGAGGAATGCGTTGTGACTTGGAGACATCGTCGTCGAAATATTTAAGTCGGAAACGCTCACTTAGAAGTGAAAGGAAAAAGATCCGAACAGGGCTAGGTCTGGCAACACCGCACTCCGTGAAATGGAATTGGCCAGGACACGGCGGGCGACAAAAGCCATCGTATGTAAAGCAATTTTTGCGTGCGCGAAGGGTGGGATAGAGGGAGCGGCAGCGAGGGAGAAATGTGAAGGGAAAGGAGACAGTGCGAGCCTGAAAAAAGAGAGGGAGAGAATGAGGGAAATGAAGCGAATAGGGTAACGCGGTTTTGGGTGAACGCGTGCGTTATTTTTCCCGCTGCCTTCTACAACGCCGTATGTAGCGCGAACGTACAACAAAAGTTTTATTTTATTTCGCGATTTTCCACGGCGCCAACTGGTGTGTAAATCTGCGGTCCTGGAGTCTCTGCCAAGACTGTCTGGCCTAACCATAGCAGGGTTTCCCAAATGGTAGTCTACTTGCTCACTGATATAGGCAATTATTTAGTATAATGACATTTGTGAAATTCAGAACAACAGAGTTGAATTTCGCTGAAATTTGTGCTAAACGCAATAGCGTAGTTCCATTTTTTTATTTTTTACTTTTATTTTTTTTAAATCTTACCCAGCGATACGTTGGTCATAAGCAATGATGTAGCTATCACAGCTTTCTACATGTTATTACTGTATCACAGATTTATCCAGCGCCAGAATGATTTTATTTATTTCTGGTGAAAGTGGTTAACACAGATTTATGTTCTCTTGGGTGTCCGGGTGTCGTCGGTGTTGCGTGCCATTATATACTGGTGCATATAACAGCACGCAACAACGGTAGATATGCAATTTTGCCCAATAAGAATGCAGCAGTACATCGGTAGAAACATCGGCTTTATACGCAATGACGTGGCATAACCCGAATAGCCAAGAGATAACTGACACTGGCCGCAGATTCCTACGATTACATGAATTAATACAGAGTATTTCTGCCACATGTTTCTATAGCGACACAACCATTTAAAATTGTATAACCTTTGTATCAGTAAGACGTCTAGTAGTATCATGCTAAATCACGGCTGTTATTATATTTCAGCTACCCATCTATTATATTGAACCAATTAAAATTGCGTTAGCAAAAACGTTATTCTCCTAAGAATTCTGTGTGTGGAGTTCTCTAACATTTTAAACATAAATGTTTTTCGATCACGCAGAAACTGCTGAATTTGTGACGTGAATCTCCTCCTACCATTCTTCTGAGATGCTGTGTGTGAATTAAATGTGTGGTTTTACTATGTAAATAGATGAAGCGATAAATGCTCAGGTGGACGTGACAAACAGCAATAAAGTTTAAGGGAAACGGGTGGTTTGGTGAACACTTGGTAAAATGCGAAGGAACATCGTATGAGGCTTGTCTTCTAAGATTCCCTCAGGGCCGGCGCTAGGATTTTGGCGCCCGGGGTAAGCGATCTTAGCAGTCACGTAACCAGTTGGGGGCCCTTGACCAATTCATCGGTTAGGGCCCTCCCTCAGACCAAATCGGCGACCTTTTTTTAGCTCTACAACTTGTCGAGCGGAGGGCCCCTACAGGTGGTGGCTGGAGCCCCCATCAGAAGGGCGGGCCCCCGGTGCATTTGACCCGCTCCCCCCCCCCCCCCTAACTCCTGCCCATGATTCCCTTGTTCACCAAACTGTAATTTTTCTTTTGCAAACAGTCATTACTCGTAAGAGCGCCGTACCACGTCATTGTCGGCTTCACTGTAGAAGAGGGCGGAGCTAAGGATTGCAATCCCGCAGTGTTTTCAATCACGCGGGATTTGCGCCAATCCCGTGGGATCCGTGCGGGATTGGCGCAGTTTTTTAACGCTAATATTTAAAACATAGTTACTTAAAATGTTAATAAATTAAATAATAATTAAATTAATAAATCAATTTTAATGTTAAATGATAAAAATTAATAATTAACAATATTTTAATTGGCAAAATTATATTTAAACCTTTTAGCATGTCTTAAGTACATTTCGAGGTTTTACGTTTTTGTTTTTTAATCTAAACCAATTTTTAAATAAATAATAAAAAATGAAAATATTCAGTGTTAGGTCATATTATGTGCCTTACGATACATCACATGAATTTAAAAACATGGTTTGCTTAGTGGCCAAGTTACCAGAGTTTTTTTTTTTATTCTAAATAAACGTTCCATAACACCGAGAGAAAGCATTCCATTTCACAAAGTGAAGTGAATATACTCCGTAAAGTGTAGACTTGGAGCAGAACAAGATCTCATAACTTTTTGTCACTGCACAAACACAAGACTTTTTTTCTTTCTTTTTTTTTTTTACAAAAATTGTTGTTGTGGGATTCCCTATTATATCTCCTAATTCCTTGATTAATCTTACAGTTGATTCAATGTTATTAAAAGAAACTGCTCACCAACACTTAAACTGTCGAGTATTTCAGTTTTACTTACGTGGCGTAACGACGTTTTTAGAGAGGAAATTATTATTTTTTTAGTCAGAAAGGAGACTTTCTCAGCGAATGATTGCAGTGAAGTTTTCATAGGTTGTATCTCCGGCTTTTATTGTAAAAACGCGAGATTTCACACGTGAGGGAGACGGCGGAGGCAGCTGTCGAAGTATGGTGTTCCTACAACACAATTCGTCGATGCACCCGTGAATACATTATAACTTTTTTGCCTTTAGTCGAAATAATAACAAGGAGAAGACGTATTAATCTATAGCCTGAGCGGCACATGTAAACAGGCGGCTTTCGTCAAAGAAACGCATTGAGGCAGCGGCCAAAACAGCAATAAGTCAAAGGGTATACAATTGCCTTTTGATAGCTGCTAAATAAATAGGTATGCGATTAAAATGACGATGACATTAGTTTCCTATCTACGAATAATCAAATTTCAGCCGGAAAAAAGGAAATTGTCACAATAACTTTATCTGCAAATACAGAAAATGGGAATAATGAAACCGTGAATAAAAAGCTGTAACTTTGTAGTTCAGATAACGTTTGCAAAACATAAAAAATAATTATATAGTTACAAAATCGTACTAAATACACAACATAACTGAAATTACAGAAATGTGTACTCGGAAATGAATATTTAAAAGTGTATCTATTTACTTACGAATGACGAAGGTTGACAAAAACAAACGTTCGATCACACGTGCCAAATGCCAACTGGAGGGGTATAGATAATACATCCGATAGAGACCTAGTGGGGCAGCGAGTCACGCACTGACACGCGTTTTATCCGCATTTTGCGGATTGCGGATCCGCTTAATTTTGTGCGGGATCCGCCAGACTGTCTAATGATGCGGGATCCCGCTTTGCTGGATTGCAATCCCTAGGCGGAGCAGTCGTATATTAAACAAACTGCAGCTACAGAGAAGCCTAACAAATTATCGCTACCCAATCGCAGGTCTGACTCAAAGTCCTAGCAATACGATGATGTTATTTCATGCCTTATCACAGCGTTCCTGGTTGGATAAATATTGTTTCCTCCGGAGATCAACAGAGCAAGGAGCCGAAACCAGATTCCATCACGAGCACTGTTGCGATTTATCCCTCAGATGGTTGAATGATATTATTCTCTGGGATTCAGACTTGTCCATGCATTAACCGTGCGAAGCAGTGCTCATCAACAACTTGACGTCAGCCGGCGGTAGGATTAACTTGAACCAAGCTGGTGCATCTGACCTGTGTCTGACAGAGCTTGATAGGTGAGAGGTAACCGCGGTAATACTCTTGCCTCGTATTCGGCTGTACGTGGGATCGAATCCCCGTCCGGCCATCCAGATTTGGGTTTTCCATGGTTTCCCCTAATCATTCCAGAGATGGTTCCTTCAAAAATTCTTGCCAGAATTCTTTCCCGTTCCTTGCCCCCTCCCCAGTTCTAATAACCTTGATATCGACGAAGCGTAAAGCCGTAATAAATAAAAGAAACGGACACGTGCTCACACAAACAACGATAAAATTACTCACAAAACAAGTGCTTGCTCCAGGCATTACAATAAATTGGCTTATAGAGTGCAACGCAATCTGTATTGAGATTAAGTCGTTGGCGGTCACGTTATTTATATTCACGAATTCCCCGCCGAAATTCAATCAAACATTTTAGAAGAGTAAGGTTTTCATGAAAATTTGGTACGATTATCCGATTTATTATCCTCAGATTCTAAGCACAGCCAGAGATCACCGCAATCCAATAGCTAAGAAACATGTATCAGTTTTTTCGAAGGATATTTGTAGATCCATTTTGTGGAAATCGTTCATGTTTTAGTAGGGTTATTAAAAGACATCTGCAATAGGGTATAAATAGTACGTCATAACACCACATAATTAGCATTGGGCCTCAATGTTGTTCGGAGAAAAGATGAAGGATGGAAGGAATTGGTGTAAGGGTTAAGTGCGAGAGGCCAAGAGGAAGACTGCTATATCCTTCGTACGAAAACATATGTAATGTACGAAACTGAACTACCCCGAAAGAATTTTGAAGTCCTATGACTCTATGGGCCTCATTAGATACTGATTAAGCTAATGAATGAGACAGTATTATGGAAGTAGTAATCAAATTTGTGTAATGCCATTTTCGTCCCTAAAACAAAGCTCATATTACTGAGAATCCAAAGATTTCAAATCAGGCGAGACATGAAAACTAATTAATTACAACTTCAGCAATTCTAATTACATTGTGACCACAGTGAAAATATTATAACGAAAGCGCAATGTAACCCAAAGTTACAGCTGATGTGTACTCGTACTTGGCCACATGAGCAGTGGTGGGGGAGGTGCACAATTTCCATTGCCCTGCACAATATATACCAAATCTCGGCTATTCAGCAACCTGTGTTTATATCACCTCAGACGATTTAATTCGTTATCTGGGTTACCAATTTTTATCAGCCATAATAGAATGTGTTTTTGTTGCGGCCTTAGACTTTGCGGACATGATATTCCTGGGTACATTTAGCGTTACCTAATCTTTAGAAGTGGTGACTGTGTCCCACTGCAAACCTTGTAAGATTTGTGCTAACGTCTGCTTATACCATTTGATATTTATATTGTGTGGTTTTAAGACGGAAGTAGATATGATAGTAGTATTCCTTCAGGTGGTTACCTAATGTTTCGACATTGTAATCTGGACGTCCGGTACAACGATGCCGAGATTTGAATCCACGCTGTTGGTATTTGCCTGTCATTATTATGGCTCTACTTTTATACGGTTCACCAAATTGAAGGTATCAGGAAAATGTGTGTTATTCCAGCAGACATGTGATTTCTGCAATACATCGTGGGTGTCGTTACAATAAGGATATTACAGATTGGGTCTACGAGGAGTTTATCGTGATCACATTTTAAACTCACTCCAACGATTAGTTTCTCCGACGAATGGTGCCAGCCCCGTAGCTTTTCTTATCGCGACCACTTCCCTAGCGTTCCATCTTTCGGAGTGCTCCTTGCTTTTCTTGCCAGATGGGACACCCATTATGTTCCATGAGCTAACATCGGTTCAAAAGATAGTGCGCCGCAAAGTATGCAGCCTCCTATAGATTTTCATTGCTTCTCAAGTAACATGCAGTAGCATATACTTGTATTCTGTATGAAAGCAAGAATTATTGTAATTTTTTTTACTATCAATGAAGCTTGATCTTAGCAGCCGTTCAGCCAGCTACAAAATATTATCTTTCTTACGTCTTTACTTTGCGTGCTTTCTTCTAACTTTTGTTCACCATTTTAACGAATAGAACCTTTTAATTTAAAACACCTACTCCTGAGAGCAGAATCGAGCCGGAAATCCCTGAAAAACGAAGAAATACGCCAGCCAAGTTGTGTTTGGGCTGGGTTAGCAAAATCTTCATACGTCAATTTATCTTCAGTTTGAATATGCACTCTTTTAGAAAAGTAAGGAACCTAACGTCTTGGGACTTACTTGATAAAACTCGTTTGGTCCTTTCCTTCAAAGTTGGACCTTTATGATCTTCATACACTTTATTGAACAACTATTCAATAACTAGAATCACTTCTGCAAGGTAAGGAGTTTAGAGGCAATTGTTACCGTGTATCCTGTTCATCAAGTTTTTATAGCTGACCAAGGATCGGATGATACGGAAAGTGAAGTTTAAAGGGGAAACGTACAATAAATGAATTTACACTGGTGTTGTTCTTCGTCGCTAGCAGAAATTACAACCAACACGTCAAAATAATTGAAAACTTTAATTTTGAAACATTATCATTTGAAATGTTAGAAAATCCCACTAGTTTTGAACTTAAGGTGGAAGACGTTTTCGTTGTTCGGAACTCATTTTACTGCGCTAAAGAAAAGCTATATTGGAAGCGGTAATTAAAGAGGCCTGTGAAAGTAATCAGTATGTATCATAGGGGAAAAAATGATACCGCAATTAATCCTGCTAGTTACGGAAAACTGGGTAGAGCTGCATATGGCAGGATTGCAGTTATTAATTTCTATTAAGTATTATTAATACGTGCGGATGGGCCTTATGGTATCACGTAAAATCATGATTCTCATCATGGCTTGTGATTAAGGAATTGCGCAATATTTCCATTGGGTAATTAGAACCAGAGATTGTCAGTTCCTAGAGGAGATAACGGGGAATAAAAGGAGGGGGGGGGGGAAGAGAGGTTAAGTGTTGATATGTGTATTTTTGTTTGTGAAATGTGTAGTTGATCACCGAGGCGGAGACTAGTTCTCATCCCAGCATTCGGCTAAGTGATTGCGGAAAACCGCTAAAAACAAATGCAATCAGGACTGCCGATACGCGGGGAGCAGGACTCGATCCCGATCCCTTTGCACCTCCCCGATCCAGTCTACTGGCGCCTTAACGCGCGCCACACTGGCAGATTATTAAATGCTATTATTATTATTAATTTAAAAATCTTCTTATGCTGTTACACCTGAAACTACTCTGGCATGAAGTAAAACGGACATATATTAATTGTGCTGTAGCCAAGAAGAAGAGAGTTAAGGGACTATCCGCGTTGGCTGAGGTGGTACTTGGTACCCCTGAACTGCTGCTCTTTCACTTACTCCCCTCGTCTGACTCTCCCCTGTATAGCAAGGATGTATGGACTGGGATAACAGTTTGCTGATTGAATTCCGAATTAACGCCCCCTGCCTGGACCTCGGATTTAAAATCTTTCCGCGCCCTCTCTCGAGAGCGTCCGAACAAACAAGGCCCCACCAACCCCCTCTAAGCGTCAGAACAGACTACTCCCGGGGGATGCTGTCATGCTGGGATGGGGTATAAACAAAGTGCTGCCTCCAGGGTGCGCCTGTTTGCCTCCCCTCACAGAAAAATTTATCGCCTCAGCGCAAGCATAGTGGCAATGGTGTGAAGCATTTTTTTTTAGCTACGTTCACATCTATCTGACAGATATGTATCTCGTGTCGTTATTCGGAGTATGATTATTATTGCAGTTTGTTTGCCACCTAGGTTAGCTGTGTTCTTAGGAAGATTCATCACAAAACAATTCCATTCATAATATACATTAGTTGCTTTTTGTGCACCTGTCGATGATTTCATTATATTATTTCTAGCATCAGTCTATTTTAAATTAGACGGAAATCTGAGTACATCTTGTATTTCAACCTAGCGGCTAGACTTCTATATTCTTTACCGCAGACAGTATTTCCCTATCAGCTTATGTCGTCATATTTTAGTTGTTTGTGTCAGAACTTCTTACGTGCGTACCTATTGTCTTGCAGCCTATTACTACTAATAAGAACGTTTCTGGTTAAGAACCATGTTATGTTTTTCTTTTGAGAGTGGCATTTGCCAGATGATAAAAGATCCTAATGCTGGCTATTTGCCTTGCAATAGAATCTTGACAGCGAATTTTGCTTCTATCATGGCCGTTAACCTAATAGGTTTTAATCAGATATTTCATAAAATTGTTTCATCATAGCCTCAGAGTCGGGCATCATTTTGTAATAACCCATTTAATTTCTTAGGTTATTGTAATTAAAATTTTAATAATCATTTAAGTAATTAGCTTGAAAATTAATTATACCAATGGCAAAAGTGATGGAAGATTATTCCGGAATGACATTTATGACGCCCTCGTGTCAAAAAGAAATGATTTTAGCATCATCTATTAAGATGAAGAGCATCTCTGTCTTTAATTTCAAAAATCGCGAAGGCAATATTTGAAGGCTTTTGGTTTCGAATACGGATTACTTATTAACGCTCCAGTTAGCATAAAACACCATATATTATCGTTAACGTGCATAGACTAGAAGAAACATGAAAATATATTAAATTATCAAACACATGCACAAACTTTCAATCTAGTTACTTTAATAAGAGAAATTAATCATACATTATGTATTGGTTTTACGATGAGCAATGAAACTTAATTTGATCCAACGAGTGCTTCAGAGTTCACAATGGTAGATATATCGCGCGTTAAGATTATTGGCAGATCACTTTACCACTTTCCGCGTATTGTCTAGATTCACATGCTGCAGGTATATCACCTCGAAACTGAACGGACTGTCGAGAGCGAAAATGATCGTCTTCTGAGAACTCTCTTGTACCGGTACCCCTGTACAGCTGTATTACTTTTACCGACACGGCGATAACCCTTCGTTCTCTCTTCACTACGAAATAGAATTTGTAAGCTCTGTGACTGAGCTTCGAATTGATTCGTTATGCACACATAGAAATTACTCCACGGTTGAACGTAATATTATTCAAACTCCACAGTTAGTTGTCTATTTATTTCGCTGACCACCCATCAGCCTCTCTCTCGTTCAAGCATCCGTAGCTTCTTAATTTTCTCCTTGTCTCTCTGCGTCGTATGTGAAAATATGGTATACAGAGCTTTCTCGGCTCCTGGATAATTTCAGTTGGCTCTCCTCATTTTCAGAGAGTATCTTGTATTTTCAAAGTAATTCTCTATACGCTGACCAAGCTATCCTCGAACGGTTGAAGCGGTCTTTGACTTGGGTGATGCTACTTTTAGCGAGGCCCTAGCAGAGTGGTCCGAAAAGTCTCAGACTTCTCTCCCAAATTCCGGGTTATTCATCGATAATGACTCGTTATTCTAGATGGGGATGGCATTTCCCCTTATATATGGAAACTTTGTCTATGTATTGTGTGTTATCTTGAAATCGTTTGAGGACATTCCAGCACTTAAATGCAATACTAGGGAATATGCATGAAATTCGAATATACGACAAGTATTTTTATTTAGAAGCTTTATTACTGTAGAATTAGCGCTACAACGTTTTTTCCTATTTATTCACTTTTTATTTATTGATTTTAATTAATCAAAAGTGTTAAAAATGAAAGAGTAATGGAACTTCGCGAATCGAATCGTGATGTCAAAGTACATGTTCATATTGTAAGCGAAAGAGTAGTTGCTGGGCGTTTTTATAATTTTATGATTGTGTTTAAGTTTTGTGGTAATATACCAGCACAATAGGAGAAATATTGCATTCTTACGCGACTACTCATACAATAAATAGTGAATAGAAACGATTTTGTAAAATAATCTCCCAAAAAAAAAGACGTTTTAATGATGAAAACGTATTTTTCATCAAATCAAGTTTCTACAGTCACTGACGTTGGAGAAGTGAAAGCTGCAAAATAATTATGTGTTAGATACTTGAATTATTAATTTTTTCCCCTTTTAGAGCATTAGTTACGTATTAGATACACCTAGTGTCAATCAAGGGACACGCCGGCGTAACCGACAATGAAATATAGGTCTAGTGATAAAGTTTAAATACACCGCGGACCAGAGTGACAACTGATAGTTTTTGTTACAGGTAAGACACAAAGAATTACATTACGCGTTGTTATATAGTAATTTTACTCAGTTAGTCAATTACAAAGAAATGACTTGCCGGAACATACCGTTCAGCCTGTCATTTTTGACGAGCTTTGAAGCTAGTAACATAATAAAGTAGCAGAAAAGCAATTATTCCAGAAAATCATTGATTCAGAATGCTGTCCTCACGGGCATGACGTCGGATTCTGTTTTCACAACACAATCTGGAGGTACACATGTTAGGACTTCACTGCAAACATACGCCAGGAAAGTCACAATGTTTTCACGTTTTCTTAATAAGTTTATTGTTTTGATGTTTTTTAAATTTAAGTAGGTATTATTATTTTACTTAATTTCATTTTCGACTTTTCTATAATTTTATGTCGTCAAGAAGTAGGTATTTTAAACGTAAACGGGAAGGTCGGTTTTTCTTTTTTTCTATGATCGATACATTTAATTCCTGGAAGTGGTTGGGTGTAAATGGTTGAAAATAAAATAATGTACGTGACGGAAACAGATTCGCCTACTAACTAAATTCATGCTCAAAAATTTCTGCAGCTAAAAATAAATATCTGATATTACGGCCATTTAAACCCTGTTTGGAAAATTAGGGAGCGGACATCTTTACCGCCTACACCACGCTGACTCCAGGTAGTATATGCCAAATTTTGTAATTAAAATATATTTGGATTTTTTTTTAGACGTTACCACAGACATTATCAGCCAGTACAGTCATTAAATGAAGTCATGAGATCAGGTAGACATATACCCTTCAAAAGATATTCGAGATATTGAAATCCGTTTTTAAAATGTCTGATGGTCTCCTTTGGTGACTTTAAAAGGTTCGTAGTTGCTTTGGTCTAAACTCGAATAAGAAATGATTTGAAAAATGTACCATTTAAATTTCTGTAAACTAAGTTATGATTAGAGTTTGAATAGGTAACGAATTGTTTTGTATTATAGCAGATTAAGACATAACAACATTAAACGTTATATACTTACATTAAATGATCTTCACGACAATATAAACAACTAGTAGAAGTTTCTTTACGTCTTCTCATAGCTATACATAACTTTTTTCTTACTTTCGTATCTCGCGGAACATAAAAATACACTTTATCAGGTGCATTATTTTCTTATCGTATTTTTGCACATAGGTACAACACAGTATTTAGAAAATGATTTTTGACCTCAGTCCATATCGAAATAAGTTATAAAACATAAAACTTTTGAGATATAACTCTCCACAATATACAATACGCCAATGAAGTCGTGCACAATGACGTCACGGTGTAGCGCACCAAACTGGCGGCGTTTAAATCGTCGGAACTGGATTGCAGTTTTAATTTTTTTTAAATGATAAATTTTAATATTTTAATAGATATTACATTTTTTACGGTTATATAACAAGGTAAATAATAGATTTAAAATATAAAAATAATACATGCATATACCATATAGTCTTTACCGTACTTTTCTCCCATAGTGTTCCTTCGGCTCATTTCCGTTCCCTGCAGGATTCACGGAGGTAGAGCTCCGCATTCCCATTACAACCTTTGAGATTAGAAAGGAGGTGACGGGGTCAACGCCACGTCCAGCCAATCTTTCTCCCGCCGAGTTTCATTCACAGTACTCATCAGATGGCAAGTTGAGAAATTGGAAGTACGGTTATTATTATTATTATTTTACGAAGTACGACGTATGTAACATCTAGTTGGTATTAGATCTTTGGTGTTTTACACCATGGAGGAAGGAATTATATGGAGGAGAAGTGACGTTAAATCGGTGAAGCAAGCACTAAACTCTCCCGCATGGTGGCAGCACCGGCAGCGACCATATGGCGCTTCCCAACAATTAAGGTGTTCACATTGTGGTAGATGCAGTGATTATTTCATTTAGTATTGTGTATAAGTGTTTAAAAATGCCAGCTTGTGTTGCGTACGGTTGCACAAATAGGCCAGACAGGAATGAACCTGGAATATCATTTCATAAGTAAGTTGAATTGTAATTATCGTTTTTGAATGTGAGCGGTAGACACCGCAAACTTTGCAGCACGTCTATAAATATTTAGTCATAGCTCTCAATGGGATGACTTTGTTCTCAAATTTTTCTTGGTGTAGTGTAGAAAATCAGCAAACCTTGCTATTTTGCACATAATAGACTAGCATTATTTTTTAACGAGTGTTTAAAATGAGATTTAAAGGGGCGTGTTTTACTTCGCGATTCAGTGAATTTACTATTACGATTTCTTTCGTCACGTTGCTAATTATACTGACAATTGATGATGAAATTAACTGTTATGTGAGAAGCTGTGAGTTTTATTAATTTTTTAAATAGCTATTTCAGGCCATTGACTTAGGTTATTTTTAAAGCTTCATATAAGACTTGTTTCTGTTTGTAAATACGTCTATACCTATTTTTGTATATCCCCCAAACTAAGCAAGATATCGAAAACATTTATTCCTTATTATCGAGTTTTTTCGTCGTGTTACATAAGAATCCATCATTAAATTTGACTTTTGTGAAATTTTACTTCTGCATTTCAACTCAAGACACCTCACTTTTGAGACAGTATATCTCGAGAACTAGGTGAAATATCGAAAAATTTTATTCTTTATTTTTTATTTGTCTCCTCTTTTTAAATACAAATTCATCATAAAATTTAACTTTGAATAATTTTTTCTTCTGAATTTCAACCAAAACCATTTCACATTTGAGACAGAATATCTCGAAAACTAAGCAGGATATAAAAAAATTTTATTCTTCATTTTTATTTGTCTCATCGAGTTACATAATAATCCATCACCAGATTGCGGCGTCACCTTTATCCTAGAGTACCCTTGAGGTGTTTGTACATATTCCCCGTGTTTGTTGGGAAGCGGTCAAGCCCCCACCACTCCGGCCATGCCCCCCCACTCCTCCGCCGGCCTGCTTCACTCCCATGCGTGGTAAAGGTCTCTTGCGTCGTCTCCATATTATTCCTTCCTCCATGTTTTACACTATACCTTTAGAATTTAATTTAGCTCCGGAGCTATCTATCACTGAATCAGAGATACCAAACAATTCAGTTTAGATTCTAAGCTTTAAAACGGTGAAATCCCCAATATATCCGGTTTTCGTTTTATAGATAGATTTATTTATTGTAATCTAACGGCGTGTAAAAGCGTCGCCATCTGCCAGTGAAGAGCGTAACATGTAATCTGAATGTTAAGTGTCTAGTTGTATTTGTGGAGTGTGTAAATTTCGGATGATCCCACCATTCGTCTAAATTATTACACAAACCGTTTAACAATTGCAGGTAGTTCGGCCAGCGTGTCATGCTTGAAATATGAACGTAAGTTCATTATAACTAGCCGTCAAGTATAGCGGTTGTGACATTTATGTCTAACCCTGTTTGTGTAATAGTTTTTCTTTGTTTTTTTTTCTCATTAATAAATAATTAATTTAATATTAACTGTATCCGTTTAATGATGTTTTATTTATAATTAACACAAATAATTGTAATAAAGGGTTCCACAGATTGTAGTTTTTATAGTGAATTGGGTAGCAATAGAATCTTAGCTGTTAAATCTTAGAATAACACAGTCTTTGTCTGCGCAGATGAGTTGTTGCATGCTCGTGCGGGGAAGCTCGCTCATGGGCTCCGTGAGATTATTTTGGTGAATATTGTAGTAAACAGTAATGTTATATTGAAATTCAGTTTGGAAAACATTAACTTGATCATCAGTGTTAATCAAACCGTGTGTTTTGATTTCTTGAAGTCGGTATAAGGAATCCTTAGTATCGTGTGCATATTTGCTGGCACGATATCAATTATTGTTGACTAAAAGTAAGAGCTGTTCGGCTTGCTGTGTTAGTGATGAGTGACCAAGACGGTCAGTCATCCATAACACGCCGAAAGTATTTAGCAGCTCCTACGGTGCTTTAACTACCTTAATCAAACTGACCATTCTCACTTGTCTTTGTCTTTTTCTAATGGTCTTAAGCTTCGTCATTATACGTAGGCGAAAAAGGACTGGAGGCAAGTAATGGGAAGGAATCCGGCAATTTAGTTTTGAAGGAACTTTTCCAGAATAGTGATCTTGAAACCACGGAAAACTGAAATCTGGATGGCCAGACAGGGATTCGAACCTGCGACCTCCCGAATAAGTCTGATCAGTAGTTTTTTATCTCATTCGTACAAACAAGCAGATAGATACAAATGAAAGAAGTTGATTTCTGCTTAGTAGCTTATTAACAGTTCCAAAAATTCATTTTTCAAAACTATCTTAAATGCACAGACTTTTTCCCGGTTAGTTTCATCATACGAATTTATAGATCATTCATTTTTTTACTGAAAGAGATATGTCTTCCACTTTACAGGAACGTTTTAGTTTACTTAATAATAATCGCATTCAGATACTCAAGCTACGTATATTGCTCGTAATGTGAAAAGTCAAGAAACAGAAGTGAATTATTCTTGCTATTCAGACAATAATATTATTGAAGGGAAATTGAAAGTTTTTGCTAACATAGAGACAAAATCAAGGTATTATTAGATTGCGGATTATTTAGTAAATTCGACGAGGATTTTTGAACTTTTTACGTAGATTTTGCGATACTATACTAATTTGAAAAATAAACAACCGTACACATGTATTAAATGCATAAAATATAGCCTTGAAGCCTCTGGAAGCAAGGATTATTGCTCCCAACTGTCCGTAGAATACTAATTTTACAATTTCCAAGTTTGCAAATAAAGGTCGTACGTTGTTTATTCAACAAATTTTCATGTAAACTCTACATTATTTATTTTACTCTCTCCTGTACAGTTCTCGCTGCACTGTGCGAAAATAAACAGATTAATATTTAAAAATGTAAATAGCATAAAATAATAACGAGGAGAACCCAGTTAACGTTGGCATCAGAAACAGTTATTTTGGCAATCTGCCTTCTAACCAAAACCGTCACTATAATTGTACTGAACCGGAACTAAAGATTCATTGGCGAGAGAGTGACAGAAAGTCACCGAGATCCTCTTTTCAGAGAATCATCCCCGAATTCGCATTGAGTTAGCTTGGAACGCAGAAATCCCTCTCACTCCTCCCACACACTCCGTCATGTTCTTTCGACAATCTATAGTTTCAAAAGTGGTGTTGATTTGTTCTTCTATTTATAGTTATTTACAGATTATGACACACTTTTCTGGAACAATACTTCCTTCAATTTAATTTTATTTTCTTTTTTTTTAAAAAAAAATACGGATGGAGTAACATATTGAAAGTATTTATATAGGTTTGCTAAACCATGACATGCATAATGAGCAAGGCAGTAAATGTTTATTTTAAATCAACGTTCTATAACACCGAGTAAACTATTCTGCTTCAGAAAGTGATGTAAACACACACTGTAAACTGTAAACTTGGTTTAGGACAAGATCTCATAACATTTTGTCACTAACAACCACAAGACGTTGTCTGTTTTTAAAAGAATTGTTTTCGTGGGATCTCGTCTCTCCAACCGTTGTTGCTAATAAGGAAAGCGGAATTCTTTGTGGTAGGAGAGGGAGAAAAAATAATTGACGCCCTTCCATTGCGCTGTTGAGTTGATTCTCATGATTCAGGTTTCATCCATAGGCACAAACCTAACAAAACAAAAAAAAAAAACAAAAAAACATACTAAAATGGAATCAGAGAGAACCAGATTTCTCGCAAACACCTACGTATCTCACTGCCTCTACTATTGAAAGTATCCGCATTTAACCGGCGGAAACCATTCTTATGTCCGAATGTAATCTATCGATCTTCCAAATTTTTAACCTTCTGTCTTTCACCACCATCCTATTTATACCATCCACATTTTCCAGTGTGATTGGCTCACGCTGCAGTGCTGGTTCTCTCCCCTTTAAATTCAGGTGCCCACTTTTTTACTCTACAGCAGGGAGGGTACCCTCTCCTAATATTGTCACCGCGATTGCCCCTTGGTGGCATTTCGGCATTTCTTTCTTCAACCAGTAATTAATTACAGAATACCCCATCCAATTTTAGTATCTCAAACAAAATAAATATTCGTTTCAGGATTGTAGTAATTTTGCACAGTATCCTATAGAAGACTATTAGCATATGCAGTTTTTGTAATATTATACGATTTGTTTTTCTAGTCCTTTGTCAGGCCACGAATTTGTGGGATGATAGTTGGAGAGTAATGTACCATCATTAACAAGGCTCGAAATCGACAACTTTTCTGACAACCCTCACACTTTACAGATTTCATGGCACGCCGTAGTCGGCGATGTGTGTGCGAAGCACCTCAGTACATGCGGCACAACGCTGGATAATCTTTATCTGTGTGCCTAACACCGATTGGCTCAGTGTTACACGCGACTGAATGGGTTCGTGAGATCTAAAGGGGCTCAGGTAATTAACTGGACCGATGCGCGTTCGGGATTAAGCGGGATTACCCACCTCGCTGGACCAGACAAGGGATTGGGGAAATAGCCCTCACGCCTGTAACGGACAATGCAACTGCCAGCTGCTACACAACGAAACCAATATGGAGAATCGCAAAATACGCGAAATAAGCCACATAGTATCTTCTCTTCAAGTAGCTGGAAAGCTTCAGAACATTTACCACCTCATTAAGTAGCAAAAAATTACCCTGTTCGAAATAAACTGTAAAAACCTGTTACCAATACTAGGAGTAAATATTTTGGTGGTTTTTGTGAAGTATACATCTTTTTAACCTTAATCACAAGTAATGCTTGCATAATGATCAGCAAAGAACATTCATTTAATTTTAGTAAGTATCACATGGGGATGACGATCAATAATATTATCTAGCCACGCGCTGGTCCGAGCGTTTGCACATGTGGCAGCTCTTCCATGCTCTCCTGTCCTCTACCCTCCTCTTCAGGTTCCACTTTCTTTGAAGTCATATTTCATTTTGCAGTTCCTTCTTCCTCTCACTCCTTCCAAGGTTTCTGTTAACAAGTACTCCCCTCTCAACCAATGTCCCAGAGAGACGGCTACAAATCGCGTCTGACTCATAGCGAGCGGCTGATTTTAGGTTGTGGAACCTACTGTGGAAAGACACAGGATGTTACCACATTATATTTCTTAAGTAATACTTGGTAGAAGAATCCGCTTGTAAAATTTCTCTTCACTTGGATTTCCGGGAAGGGAATATATTGAGGGAAAATTTATTTGAGAAGCAACAATCTCCGCCAATAATAATTCCTGAAACTGCAACATTCGTGATACGATTTGTATAAAATCGCTTTTAACAGTAAGCCAGCCAAACATGACGGTTGAACGTATTCTGACGATTCATTTCTTTGCAGTTACGTAACTAAATAGAATCGTAATTAAATAACGCCCATAATCTTAATTTTTTAATTAAGTAAGGTAGCACATAATTCAGTTCCACGTCGTTACATTGCATAATCCTGTTTATAATTAACATGTAGGAGTAAACGAAATAGATACCTTTCTTTATGGTTAATTTTTAATTGAAGGGGATAAATTACAATAACATAAGCAGGTACTCTACATTCTTTTTTTTTTATCTGCTTAACGTCTCTTAACAGCGAGGTCTTTAGAGACGGGAAAGGATGGGGGGCAAGGAATGGGAAGGAATTCGGCCATGGCTTTTTGAACGAAGCATCTCGGAATTTGCCTGGAGTGATTTGGGAAACCATGGAAAACCCAAATCTGGATGCCCGGACGGGGATTCGAACCGCCGTCCTACCGAATGTGAGGCCAGAACGCTAACCGTTACACCACCACTCTCGGTCTCTACATTCTAAGCTTTCTTAGTAATTGTAATTCTCACATTTACTCTACGTGACCTTGATGTTAAACCTTGTTTTCTAGCTAAGTTTCAATCTATGTATCTATTGAAACTTGGTTTCAATTAAATGCCATGTTTCTGGCTGTATGGAGGAAATCCGAGTGTCATTAAACAATAATGAAAGCCACACCTATGGACAGAGAATATAACGAAATCATCTACAATTCTACATGGAAACAAAACACACTACTACTAATAATTATTATTAATTTTTAATTGCGATGGAGCTAACTTACCCTAGTCATCTAATTACACCTTTTTATTTTATTTTTTAAAATTATCTTTTATAATTGGAGTGTAAAAATCCATATACTTTTCCCATTTACTAACTTTAATTTTAAATTCCTTAAGCGTTTTTGGTAAATTATTCATCACTTCATTTGGTAATTTGTTCGAATCCCTGACAACTTTTTTTTTTTAAAAAAAAAGCTTTCGCACTCTCTTATGCATGAAATCGAGTGACATGTTGTGGTCATAGTCGTCTTTCCCCTTCTATACTCTATTCCTCATTCTTTGACCAATATCCTTCCAAGCCCCATCACCAATATAAGCCCTGTACATTCTCAGCACTCTCTTCACTCTCCTCCTTCCCTCCAATGATTCCCAGTCCAACTCCTTTATCATATTAGTTACTGACTGGGTCCTGCGATAATTCGCACAAACAAATGTTACTGCTCTGATTTTCACATCCTCCAACTCCTATATTTGATAGCCAAAATGTGGGTCCGAAACTACATCACCATATTCAACCAATGGTCTGACCAAAGTTTTGTAACCCAATTATTTAACTTCTCTGGTACATCCTTTCATTATCCTCCCCAGTGAAGGATTTTGTATTCTTTTAATACCACCTGCCCAATGTGCTCTGCCCAGTTAAGTTTTTTTTATCAAACATTATGCCAAGATATTTACACTTCAAACCTTCAACAAGTATTAGTATGTGGATTCAAACGAAATAGAGCCAAAATTCTTTATGGATGGTTTACAATATTAATTTTAAATCATTGCAGTAATAAAAAAAGAAGATAACCTTCATTTGTATGTCACTATAACCTGAGTTATCTATGGACAGAGAGCGAAGACATCTCTGAACGTTGAACGTTGTTGGTCTGCCGAAGAAGTTCGGGCGCGAGATATTACAGCGTACAGACACTATTAGAAAGCTAATTTATTTAGGTATTGCTTTATGGAAGCAGTAATGATTATGACTCATCACAAGAAATGAAATATTCTGAAGAAGCAATTATGTTTTTCTGCCAACATGACCGCAGCAACAGCTTATCAAAGCCGATTTATCACCTTGGTTCACAGCGGTTGAATTTTCTGGGTATCAAAGAGTCCAGCAAGATGTCATTCTCACACAACAGTATTCATGCCACAAAATAATTGACAGGAGTGGGAAGGCACTGCTGTTGGCTTACCTGCCACTCTCACTCGTGTTGATATCACCTGCTCAACAGAGGAAGAGCCGTTGAGTGACACTCAAGACAGAATATGTCATGCTTCACGATGTTATCAAAATCCAGTGTTAAGTACGCTCTATTCATACCTGTTGGTATCGACCGTTCGTTGTAAGTCAATGAGTTCACAACATAAAAGAGATTAAATGAAGTCCCAGTCTCAAATAAAAGTAAATGTCGAGAACATAACCTAAAAATTTGAAAAGATTTGTCAAAAGCAAGAGCAAATCCCATTTTTGGTTATCTGAATTATAGCAACTACTATTCTTGTTTCATTGCGCCATTTTTGTAGATTCCTTTATGATCTTAACATTTATTTTTTTTAAAAAGGATTTTGATATCATGCAGAAGTTAGATGAGGTGCTGATTATCCATTTTCCTATTTCAGTGAGATAAAAAAAGTTTCGGTATAACAAAAAAAAAAAAAAAAAAAAAAAAAAAAAAAAAAAAAAAAAAAAAAAAAAAAGGACGGCATGTGTGGATATTTATGTCTTGAAATCTACCGGAGACATTTGCCAAGCATACGCTAGCAATCGACACTAGCGCCCCAAGAATCAGTTCAGATAACTACTGTAGCGCTGAAAGTGGAAGGACCAACTCATGCAAGCTCTGAACAGGTTCTGGCGTCTATTGAAACAGTATGAATATTTTCTATATGATGCCTGTTTATATGTAGTTGTGCGAAACAGATCTTTCTTTATTTGATGTGAATGAAACAGTCCCTTTAAAATTTCTCACAAATTTAGCTAGGTGAAAATAAATGCTTAGGTAAGCTGGTTAGCATTTAGGTTGTCCTGTTACAGCTTTAACTTTTATGTTTGATAGTTTGCCTCTAAATAGTTTCTGAGGTAACTGAGAGGGGTTTCAATAATAATAATAATAATAATCTATAAGGTCTTCAAGAAGGGAGAAAGTGAGTTATTTTACATATAATATCTAACTTTAGTCTTTGTAATAATTAGTTTCCAGGATCTTTTGTTTCTAAAACGTTTCCATCCCAATATTCGCCAAGATGATAGCAAAAATCAACCTGAGAATCGCAACCTGGTACAACTATTATACAACTTTCTATTTTAGCCAGTTCTCATATTATCAAGTTTTCGTATCAGTTCAGTGACAAAGTGACATAGTTTCAATACAGATACAATTTCGCCTCCGTCTTTGACATCACACAATAATTGTACGGCGTAAGAGAGAGCCATAGATCAGAGTTGACATTCAGGCCTAGTTCACATGCGAGCAACAACTTCCGTACAGGTGAAGATCTTGAGGAAATTTCAGACGGGGCTGCTGGCAGGTTAATTTTCAGAGACATCACTTAAGGCTGGGAATGAGATGTCGGTGAGTACCATTTCTATCTACTGTTGAAAGAAGCGTATGGAGTCTATAAACGTTGAATTAATCTGTCAAGTTAACAAAAATTTAAGGAATACCTAGCAGATATCAACCATCCATTACGGCTCTCATTAGTTTGATTTCTTTTTGACGGTGCAATGCGGTGTCGGATGGGTGGATGTGGAGAAGCGTATAGCGGAAGTGCGGGTATTTTCGGTCCCTTACGAACAAATGTTGTTATAGCCTTAAAAAGTTTCTTTTTTCTTCAATCTCACATCAAGTTCATCAGATGATTGCAAAATGTAGATTGTGTCATTGTAAAACATTCGTAAAATTTCGTTTCGTCATTCATCAGATGCTGTGACTAAGATTGCTATCTTTTCTTTTATTTACGGCATTTTTTTATTTTTTGAGAATAACAAAAGTTTTTTGTGTTTTGGGATAGAAAAAATAAATTAAAGTTTGTAGAAAACAGTTAATTTATTATGACTACATATTTTTCATTACTTCTACATTTGGAATGATGTCTGAGATTATTACGGTGTGCGATTAGGGTACGGAAGGTCCCCGGTTTAAATTGATGTCTCAACCGCAAGTTTTACGGTCCTTAAAATTGACCTTCACCTCTGCAAAACTTTGATTTGTTAATGCGAAAATGCTAGGGCGTTCTGTGATTGGATTTCCATTTCCTCCTTTTCCTGGTTGGATTACCGAAATAAGTTAGGTGGCTACGATAGAGGTGTACTGCACAGTCGGTAAGAATCACTGTGACTAGTCTTTGAAATTATTATACAGCATCTTTATGGTCTATATTTAAATCAAAATGAATGATGATGCTATTGAGTCCGTAGAGCAGTACGTCTATCTTGTTCATCTGATCAACATGAATGGCGACTCAAAGCCTGAGATCTACAGACGCATAAAGCTGGGCTGGAGGGCATATGGAAGAAATTCCATAGTATTTAAATCAAACATGCCAGTACGTCTTAAAAAACAGATATTTGAACAATGTGTATTACCGGTCCTCTCAAATGGCTGCCAGAATTGGACCCTCAACAGTCACATGCCCAGCGAAAAATGGAAAGAGCAATGCTAGGGTTTATAACAAGTGATAGGAAAAGGACCGTCAACATTCGTTCGATAACCGAAATAGAAATGGCAGTGAGCTGGTCATATTGCTTGAAAAAGAGACGACATATGGACTACGGCATTTCTGGATTGGACACCAAGGGACTTGAAAAGAGCAAGAGGATGACCCCCGGATCGTTGGGATAAGGACATTCGACGAGTAACAGGCATGAACTGGAAGAGAGTTGCTAAAAAATAAAACAAACATGTCATAAGCGAAGTGAGTCACGTTTGACATTCCATTGTTATTGCGTTTAGAAAAGCGGGAATATTTTAGTCCAGTACAATGTGCCAATGACATTTGTCGCAACTGGAATCCCGAGAGGTTTTTCTACAGTATTGCCACTGCAGTGACTCCCAACTCACTTTAACGGAAAATTGTGAACATTGATTTCGTGAAAAAACCGCGGGAAAACGTTCGAGGGGACTGAAGACTGAGTAGGAACACGTGACTCACAAGGACGAGCTACGGACAAGTGTGGACGTGAAGGAGACGAACTGTCCGTGCAGTGACGTGTCAGCCCGCTATTGGTTAAGTGTGCTCCAACCTTCGGACAGTTTTATGAAAGATTCTTAAATAAATTTTATATTCGTCCATCGTTTTCAAAAAAAAAAAAAAAAAAAAAAAAAAAAAAAAAAAAAAAAAAAAAAAAAAAAAACCATTCATTTCTTGCACTGTCGGTCAATTTTATACTCAACGAGCTTGCATAGTACTTCACTTGAAATGCTTTTATTATGTTTTTTCTACCTTATATGTTTTACTTTAATAAGGAGTTGTGTTCCATATACTTAGAAAGCTCGGTCCGTGTTTGACGTTTTAAGTTTTCTATTGTTGAAGAAGAATCTTTCTGCATGTATTAATCTGCTTGTTGTATTCATCTGTGATAGTTTACTTGCAAGTTATAATTTTAGTTCACCATTTTTCTATAACCTTAATTTAATTTAATTGCCATGGAGAACATACCCCGGTGGCAATTTTTCCTAAATACCCATTTTTCCCCTATTCTGTAACCACCTATTTTTCTCTCTACAAATTTCACCTTTAAATTCTTTTCCAGTTTTGGTGAAATGTTCATAATTTTTCTATGTAATTTATTCCAATCCCTGACCACCTTCATATGAAAGATCTTCCCACATCCTTGTGCCTGAAACTGAGTGCCTTTTTCCCTTCTAAAGACGCCTAATCACCAATGTAGGCCTTGTACACCCCCGTGATTCTCTTTACCATCCTCCTGTCTTCAAGTAAATCCCATTCCAGCTCCTTTATCATGTCGGATAGTGATTATGTTCTGCGGTAATTTCCAGAGACAAATTTATCAGCCTTTCTTTACACCCCCTTCAACTTCTGTATTTGATTCTGCTGCTTCAATTTTTGCGAAAATTTGTCGACATTAATAGCATCTTGTAGATATTGATACCTACTGCTGGCTATGAATAAAGTAATAGAGCATTATCGTATTTCTAAATTTTATGACAGCCTCAGAAAATATTTCCTGAGATTGCGCAAGTTGCCCAACGCCATGGGTTGACAGTGTAACTGCGGTCCCTTGCCTTGATGTTCGAATGGAGAGTGATTTTCTCTGTATGTTAGGAGTAATTCAATTAATGTTCCATCCATCAGAGTTTAAGCCATGCCGTAGCAGGAAATAATGATAACTCCAAAGGACACAAGATAGTGGTTAACAATACACGCGACCAAATTCACCACACTAAAATAATGAAAGTTCTTTTTATGGATTTCCAAACGCGGAGAACTATCTAAAGTTCTGGAAATTAACGCATGGGAAACTTCAATCTGCACCTACTTATCTGATAAAGGCATAAGTTGATTCTTTCAATGCTTCGAGCTTAAGCAGCCGTCATTTGTTTCACTGGATAGGCCTGTGCTGTAACACATAGTATCAGAAGAGATTGAATAAAATTAGGCGTTAGTGTAAGACAGCTTAGGAAGGAGAGAAATTAGAACTTACGCCTGCATGTTCCAAGGCTTTCGAATACAACATACAAGAGACTGAATTGTAAAAGGAAAATGGGGAAGTTATTAATTGTTGTTACTGTTCATAGTTGATATTAATACTAAAAGCATCACTTATCAACAATACATAATCGTTTAATATCCACACTGCGATGAATGTATAAAAATGTGAATTAATAAAGCAAATTTCCGGGTTTCATTTAATTGAAAAACAAATCTCAACAACAAAGCTTTAGTGTTTGCCTACCAATCACCTTAAGCCAGATTTTACGACTTTATGAGTCCGTTAGCGGACACGCCAAAGGCTGCTTCCTCACGGCCTTCAATACCATCAGCACCGTTTCTTCACCTTTTAGCAAACTTCGTGTCGCCTTACAACCGAATGTAGGAAAAAGTCTTTACTTCGCCGGCAGTAAAAATCTTGGTTCCACAAATTGTATGGCAACTAGGCCTTCCTATCAAATCCTCCATTGTCGCTGGCAGGTACTCGTCACGTACATGGTTTCTGACAGTAAACGGATCTTTATAAGACAGAAAGAAAATTTTCGAAATGAATCAGTCTCCACACTTCTTAACATCTATACTAAAGCAACTACAAAGAAACATACATTCTTCTGAGATGTCTTTATGCTTCCTCATATATATTCCTGTTATTTACCTGTCAAATAATTTGTTACATTAAAATATTAGTTTTTTTCCCTCGATGTTTGTAGCTGTTAGATATTTCTACTGCAAAAGAACTATTCGACAAACAAGATGACTAAATGAAATTGCAAGTATTTCTTCTTTGCAGTCGTGAATATTTACTGTTATCTTATTATTACTTTAAACATTAATCTAAATCTGTTGTGGAGAGTATTAATCGCATTTGTATTATTGAGACTTCTACATATAAGTGTTTATTATTTACTAACTGTACACGGCCAAGCATTGCTGGGGCTCAATCTGGTTAAATGGAAAAGAAAGGAGAAAGCACACATTTCTAATATGTGAAATTTCACAATGCTTCGGGGTATACCATACTTTTATTGTTCCATTATCCTTGCAGATGTAGAGATTGTCTGCTTTGCCGACTCTATGATTATCCATGTGAGAAGCAATCCGTGTGTAGATCTAAACAGCATAATTCTAACGATTGGCACTGAGCTCTGTTGATAGTGATTACAGGCGCTAATCGAATTGGCAATTGCAATCTCTTAAATTGAAATGGTATAGCTTTTGGAATGAATGGAAGCGAGGAATGAAGACACCTTCAGCTTTTAAAGGTCCAGATTGTTGCTTCTACTACATTGCTCATGAATTTTTGCATAGATTTGACTGATTAATATTTCTCAACACGATTATCAATTTTCAATTGCAGTATGTGCGGAGGCATCCCTGGCAGATCGAATGAATTAAAAAAAAAAGAAAAAAAAAGCGGTTGGATAATTATCTGCTTCATCTGCTTCGAAGAATTTGTATGTGACTGCCTCGCTCTGAATGTTAGACTGAATAATATTTTTAAGTTCGTAGACGTTTTTGTTCTTCGCAGCAATAATAGCTCGTTCACTCAGTCAGTCGTGATTCTTATAATTGATCTGAATATTGGGAAATATTTTTTCAACCAGTCCTTCTTTTTACGTTAATAAAATGCAGATCACGGGCACCTTTCCGTTCCCAATTTTCAACAATTGATGTGAGAGTGTCTTAACTGACTCATCGTTTTGCAGCTAAACACGCATTTGTGTAGCTCAGGGGTGGCCAACCCGTGCCTTGATCATCTTTCTGGCCCGCAAGATTCATCACACTTTTACAAAATATTTTTTATAATTAATTTTTAGTGTTATATATTTCTTAACAATTTGCGCTTAGTATCATTATTACTATATTATCTATGTTTACATATAAGAATAATAGAAAACACAATAATAACTCATGTCTCAATGTTTCACTCCAAAAACATGTCTCTTATGGGGACATATAATTTTCTATGCGGTCCGCGGAGTTATGATGCACTTACAAAGTGGCCCGCTAGATCATTTGGGTTGGCCACTCATGGTGTAGTTGATTTCAACTTTATGTGTCACCACAAAGTAGATATTTCAAGCAAGCATTTATTTCGCCCTCTGGTGTCGATCGAGGAAACACAGGTAATGTTTGCTTGAAATCTGCAAGCAATATTATTGTGTTCCTAAAGGGTCTGATGTTACCACGTAAATCTTACAATGAGCGATCAAGAGCCTCGAGCTATTTTTTGTGTGTCATTTTGCATTAATGAACAACGGTAAGTTAATACGACACTTCTTTATATTTCTGCAACGGATGCTTTTAAAATGTTGCTCGTGGGAGTTTCAAAGAATTGGATGCTCAATGGCAATTTCAAAGCGAAATGAGTTGTTCTTCTACCTGGCAGCAAAGTCGCAGCTATTCCAGCCCTGGTATTGTCAGTGTGCAATATTTGATCGTAAACGTCTTTTTGCTAAAGCGTTAGCTAGGGAATGTTTAATTTCACATACTGTAAAGGATCAACCGTGTTGTAATCTTGTTCACGACGCAATTCTACATCAGACGAAGCAGCAACAGTTCGTGATTTCTAATTGAAAAAAAGAAAACAAAATCAAAGAATGAAAAAAGAATAATAATACTAGTTATATCAAAGTGAAAATAAGAAGAAGAAAAAAAATCAAAGAAACGAAAAAAAGAAAATAATTGTTATAGGTATATAAAACACGCACGAATTCGAAATTTGAAAGCAATCGGTGAAGAACTTTCGGGAATTAAGATTTTGAACAAACGAACATTTACATTTTTATTTGTATATATAAATCATAGTTCTTTATTTACTTATTAGCTTCCTCGACGTCACTGTTAATCTGGGAAGTGAGAGTCGTGCTTACTGTTAAGTACTAGCAGTTGTAATTTCTCCTGCCTTGATTTGTTTAAATTTTATTTAAATTGATCTCCGACGGCTACGAAGGCTACAGTGATATTTTGTAAGTGGCGCTTAATCATAGGAGCAAAATCGAACCAGCGATAATTTATAGCGAGTCATCTCTGATAATTGTCGAAATTTATGAATCGTATAGTAGTGATCTTTGAAGCTAGGAAGAAGCAGTCTGTGAAGGTACTGACAGTGGGTGTGGGTGTGCAGTTCTTTTGCCATGACAGGCGAATAAGCTTCATTAATAGTAAGTAGCGATTCTATACTTGGCCCTAAAATGAAGGCTGTTCCATAAAACAACTCTCTGTGTCTTTCTAATGATGTGAAATGGAAAAGATAGTTTGAAAGACAAATGCATAACATCATCATACTTAAATTTAAGCTGCTTAGTGATAAATAAACTGAACTGCAGAATCACGGTTAATTTAGTCTCACCCACGGTGGAGCTTTTTATTTAGCGGCGATTGTGGTTAGATTGTAACTTCCTCCGGACCAGAGTGACTACTGATACTCCATGGCACAACATAAAGCTTAAATAACTGAGTCAACTTTAGATCGCGGTACTTGTGTGGTAGACGGTAGCAATATTAGCGGAGGTTGTGTGTGGGTAGCAGTATCATATCCGTGATGCCGTAATTTTATGATGGATTCTTACGTAACTCGACGAGAAAAATCGAAAGTGAAGAATAAACTTTTTTGATATCTCACATAGCTCTCGAGATATCAACTGTCAAAAATTAGTTATAGGTATAGCCTACTTCCTTGTGCCTTTGGCGATGTTTTTCTTCTGGCCCAGGACGCATTTCAACCTAACCAAAACAGATAGTAGGAAAACAACACAGCCTCTGTGCATTTGTAGCGTATAGTTCCTTGTGGCTTGGCTAAATATTTTTATTTTTTGGTCCAGGCTGCATCGAAACCTAACCCCCTCATTTTTGAGACTGTACACCTCGGGAACTAAGCGAGATATTCGAAAACTTTTATTCTTCGCTTTCGATTTGTCTCGTCTAGTTACATAAGAAAGAATTCATCATCAAATTAGGCTATGCTGAAATTTTTCTTCTGGTCCAGGCCGTATTTCGACCTAACCAACTCACTTTTGAAACATTATACCTCGAAAACAAAGCTAGTATGAAAAAAAAATTGTTCGCCAATTTCGATTTGTCGAGTTACATACGAATCATCATCAAATTTCGTGTCCACGATTATCGTAGAATCTCCAGATTGTGTTTAGACTAAAATTCGTCCTAGATCGGAATGACAACTGACATTCCATGTTACAGCATAATGCACACATATTTTAAGTTTCTCTCATGAGGACGATGAGATTGACATCGCGAGTGATCTGGTGACTGTGCTTAAAGCGACTGACTGGAGAACGCTAGATCCAAGATTCAATTCCTGGTCTCAGCTGACCCTTAACCCAACGTTGCACAACTAATAGGACGCCAGAACGCTTCCGTGGTTCGGATTACACATTAAACTATTGTCCCCTATACCCAGTAGGATTACCTAGTTAGATTAAGGCTGGTACGACAGGGGCGAATTGCTCTCAACAGGTCATTTACCACCACATGATTTTTTACCTGACTTCATTACTTCATGTAGATCAAGTAGTTCCATATAGGTCTGTACCAGAAATATAAGCGTAATAGAATAAGGTGTTGTTTTAAATAAATATTTATTTTTACTTTTTCGATCCTACCATGACATTATTAATTTGACCACTCGCGATTTATAGTATTTATTATTAATGTGCGAATATTTCTTTATCGCCATGGCCCTGACGTCACTAATGTATGCAGATGAAAGCAGTACAACATTTATTGTGATAATTGTACCCTGAACCAGAATTACAACTGACGATCCATGGCACAGGGTACACCAACGTGGAATGAAAATAAATGCCAAAAATAGTCAGCTTGTTGGGTACACGGACAGAAAGATAAAAGATTTATATGTCTCTAAGGTAGAGGATGAATTGCTTACTGAAAATCTCAACGTGTAAATATCTCGGGATACGAATTTATAATTAACTTAGTTGTCAAGGACACAATGGGTGGGTGGATTTGGAATTCCAGTTTTTTTTTTTTTTTTAATTTACCTTACTTTCTTGAGTGCCAATTGACTACTCTGTTATTTCAGTCGTAAGTGGCTACTGCTGTGTCATAACTCTTCAAACTTCTTCAAATCTAATTGATAGTGTCTGTGATAATTTCTTTCATTTTTCCGTGCACATTTTTTAAGAAAGAAACTCGCTACAACAACCTAATAATCCATTAAGTAGACCATAGTTCAGGTAGATGCAGGAGCTATGATTCGCGTGAGCTAGTGGCATTCTGGGTATTATTGTTAATAAATTATCTGTGAAGTTTCCGAATTTATTTCTCTATGCACATGCTTTACACAAATTTCTGCTATGGAATCTTTTAAGGTTTTCGGTAGCTTGTTCAGCAATAACTCGATAATTCCAGTAACTGACTCTCTTACCTACAAATGAAAATTTTACCACTTCCGTATGCTTGAAATCGAGACTGATTTATGGTTTTGATCATATTTTTCTTTCATTTTAACTCTACTTACAATACCCATCCCACTGTGTGCCTTACACTGTCAATAGTATCTCCATATATTTTTATTTATTTATTTTGTGCTTCTGGCTTTACGCCTTGTCGATGTCGATGTCATTAGAGGCGGGAAAGGACTGATGGCAAGGAATGGGAAGGAATTTGGCTAAGGCCTTTTGAATGAACCACTCTCCTGTAGTGATTGGGTAATCCATGGAAAACCCAAATACGGATGGCCAGACAGGTATTCCAACTAACATCCTCCCGAATGCGAGGCCAGAGCGACACCTCCTTTTCTCCGGTAATTTTCATAAATAAATCTAGCTTGACTCCTTTACACCCTTTTCAACTTGAGGATTTGACACCCAGTATCCAACTTCCGTTAACTCCATTATACAATGTTATCACTCTGCCCAGTAAATTCAGGACCCTGAAACCTTTCCAAACCAATTATCATATGTGTTATGCACAGCTCAGTTATTTATAAAATCAAATACTGAGATGTTTCCACTCAAAGATTTCAATAAGCAATTAATTTTTTACCGTCGAGTTATAAAAAACTATTATTTTCCTATCCGTGTACCCAACAAGTTGAAACTTTTTGGCATTTATTTTCCTTCCAAGTTGAGCTACCCAAATACATATTTTGCCCAAATTTCTTTGTAGCTGTCTACTATCCTCTCCTTTATATATATAGGTTTGTCCGTGCGGGTCGCCATAACTCCGCAATCCAAGAAGAAACTTCCGGTTCAGGGATGTTCGAGAATTTTCTATAATGTTCCAGACGATTCAGGACCCTCGCAAAGACTTCCTGTTTTATAGAAACTGGAAATGGAATCCCAGAATCTTCTGTAGCATTCTCGATGTTCCATTATCCTGTTATGGTGGGAATACATTCCAGCTCAAAAGGGTATATATAGGCGGTGGCTGGACACATGCTTCAGTATTAGTTAGAAAATAGATTGGAGCAGATAAATGAAAAGTGAAAGTGATGGAGTGAAATAAATTTCAGTGAAAATGGTTGTGGTATTATTTTAAAAGAATTGTATTTATTTCTTGGTCCATTCTCTCGCCGCCATTCAGGAATAGAATGCACATAGTAGATTTTGGTTTTGGTGCAACCACAGTTTTGTAAATTGCGGAGTACATACTACGTAGATGTTGATTTTGTTTTGGCTCTGTTTCGCAGTTCTCTTATTTCTAGAAAAGCTGCACGACCTACAGGTTGTATGAGCAAGCCATTGATGATTGGTAAAATTCTAGTTGAATGTAAGTAACATGCAAAACAATGATTCATTTTGATGAACCGAAAATCTCCTCTGAAGATATAGCTAGCTTATGTCTTACTCCTCGATTCATTAAGTTTTTAATCTAGTCTCAACAAGATAGTCTGATTAAATAATTAGAATACTATGTTGCAAAATAAACTTTTAAACATTTTATGATACTCAAAACTGTTGTAGTTTTCCCAGTTCCTATTTACATTCATATTACTTTAGGTGATTTTTGTGTTCGAAGTCAATTAATTTTTTTATTCAACTACATTCCTATGAAAGGCATCCTGTATTATATTCCTGAGAGGTGCCATGATCTGTTATGGGGTTTCCTAAATGACTGTTCTTTGGCAATTTACTAACTGATTATTTTCTCTTTTCAGCCTCGTGAAAATTCTGAATTTTATGTCTTGTCCCCAAATGGCCAGTAGAGGAATGTGACCATTCGTACCATATTTGCAGGCTAGAGTAGATGAGTCAGCGGCCAGGCCCGTACGGGACGTGGCCTCGCGGTATCCTGAAGAAGCCACCGCCAGTACGGAGGGGGCCGTCGGGTGAAGACTCTGATGTGAGTGAGGACGAGGGTGTAGGCAGCGAGCAGGGCTACGCCCGTTGCCAGCTGTGCGGGGCGGACAAGGAGGGAAGCCCCAACGGCCCTTGGGGCGGTAGCGGTGACACGGACCCCAATTCTGACAGTTCGGCATTGATTTGCCCCGAGTGCCGCAGAGTAATGACAGCAGAGGTGGATCCCCAGCCGCCGTCCGCCTCCACCGAGGAGGCAGGCAGCGGGGGCGGCGGTCCACGACGGCGATCCTCGCAGGGTGTCTGGTCGAGGCTGCGGGGGCCTCTGTCGACTGTGATCTCTCGCAGAGAGACCATCAAGCTGCCACCCGGAGACGACGGCGGAGGACGCCTCATCCGCTACAAGCGAGCGGGTCCTGCCGTCCACATGGAGGTTCCTGGTATGTGCTAACAGCTTCCATAGCGAACAGGGAAGAGTTTCACTAACAAACAACCAGGGACTTGGTTAAGTTTACTACAGTCTGATCCCTCAGTAATGCATTAGTCGTAAGAACGACGTGGTGTTTATTTACTCATTATCTTTAGTTGAAGCAATTGATCTAAACGTTTAAATAAATTTCAGGACTACCCAGTCTGAAAACGGCACAAATTGTAATCAAATTTACTGAAAAATAGATGAATTTCCACGTATTAAAGTGTAGCTAAGTACAACTTCCGCACATTAGGCCTCGTATCCACTTGAGCCCGCTCAGACGAATGAGCAGCTCAGTGGAATTCTCAAAGGGGAGCCAGTGTTTGTTCGGCGTTCAGTGTGGACGGTATTTGGCGGTTTCTACAATGAGCGCGAGCATGTGGGACAATGAAACTTGCTTAACTCTAATTGATGCGTATGGATCAAAGACGATGTTATAGGATAGCTCCAGTATTATAATCGATCTAAAAAAGAAGGTGCATGGCGTGAAATCCGCGAAATATTAAACTTTAGTATTGATGTGTAAAAAAAAAAAAAAAAAAAAAAAAAAAAAAAAAAAAAAAAAAAAAAAAAAAAAAAAAAACAAGCCAGCTAGTGTCGTTCGGGCAAGAACGATCAAAACAAAAGAGAACTTCTATAACGGGAAGTGGTAAGTCTTTTTTAATAGTGTTTCTCACAGCTGAACGGATTTTGATGGAATTTGGATTTGGTATTACGTAATTCAGATCCTAAATGCCTAATAACATATTGATTTTGTGCCAGTCTAATTCATCTATGACAATGTAATTGTTTTACCTAATTTTTATTAAAAATTTGAAATCAATGCCATAATAATAAAAAAACATAAAAATAGCCTTTAAATATATATATTTGTAAACACAAATAAAAAATAGGTACCAGCCTTTATATAATTTTGGAGTGACTGAACAGTGCCATCACAGACTACCCGTACTAAACGGCTGATGCTTTGTTCAGATACTTTGAACATATACTGCAGGCTTGTGTAGGAACTTCCTGAGGCTAGGAATCTTAAAGATATTATTAATTTTATCTTCTGGTGGGATCGCCTCATGAATAGGCGTATCGTGCATTTTAATATGAGGTCCAGCTAATGACAGCAAATGTTCGAAATCGATCTCGTAAAGTTTTGAAATAGCTCATTGTCTCCTTCTAAAGTCAATTCGCGAATTAAATTATTAAGATAATTTGTTCGCTGACGATGACTTTCTCTTATCCACCAACTTGGTAATTTTGTTCTCTGTTTTGACATCGTATGGATAATAATAAAGGCCGCACGTACACGTGACGAGACGTCAATAGCCGAGCGTTTTCTGAGCGCTGACACCAGGCTCGTTCGACCGAAATTTCCTTTTCCTTGAGCACAATAAACGAGCGCGCTCGTATGAACGAGCGGCTCATTCGCCTGAGCGTGCTCTAGTGGATACGAGGCTTTACGAGTTGCACATACAGCTTAAAAAATCATTGACGTACCTTCTCACAAAGATGAATACCTTTTTTCCTCCCTCCGTAATAATCAAGGAATGTAATGAACCGGATAGAATATAGTAAAAATTCTTTGAATCCTGCTCCATATTCGTTTCTAAATTATTGACTTCTGAAATTTTTTATAAACAATACGAAATACTAAGAAGATTATTAATTTAAAGCCAGCGATAATGCTTTTGTCTTGTAGAAAAGTTTAATCGTCTTTTATTTAATTATTCAAACAACTGAATCATTTTATTCCAAAATGGTTATTATACATATCCTCGTAGCGATGATAAAATGCAGGATGAATGAAAAAGTAGTACTCCAGCAACTAAATACAGCCTCAACAAACGAACTTAATTGGAGAAAAAAGCTGACATACCGACGGCTGTTACCAGATAGCTATTTGATTGTTCATAGACGAGTTAAAAATTGTTCTTGGTAACTGATCTACATTGTAATCCGACTCGTCACTCCGATGTCTAGAAAAAGCCGTAAGTTCGACCAAATTGAGAGTCTGATATTATATTCGTTTGAAGTCTGTTGATTACACTGATGTTATCCTTGCCACAGTTTCACTCGGCTGGAGAGCAAATGAAGTGAACCCGGCTGGATCGCGCGCCTTCACGTGCGGTGGGATAATGGTACCGCCCCTGAGTGCCGTCTGGGGCCAATCGGAGCCCTCCGCGGTCACACTGCCCCCTGAGCACTACGACCGGCTCGACTTGGGCAGGTAATTCACCCTGTCACTACCATCATGTCGCCTTAACTGACTGTCGATACCTACATACACTATGTTACTCACACATTTGTTACTGCTACCTCCGAGATACTCCCACTATTCTTCTTCTTATCGTGTCGATGGCAGTATAAAATACATCAGTACGTTGTCAGCTCCCACTATGCTAATAAGATACGAAAGATTTTGTGGTGGTGTGTTGTCCCAAACTCATTGAAGTATATAGTAACCTGTCTTGTTTACTATAGTTTTAAACGAAGTCATTGCTGAGAGTTAAAGGAGATGGGATAATAATATGATGGAGATAGAACAAAATCTAGAAAGTAACTGGGAAAACATGGCTTGGAGACGAATGTAGAAAAAGCTAAAACAAATTAGGTGCCAAGAAACATTGGCCCATTAAAGGAGGTGTCTCTAGACGTTAAGAAAGTGGAGGGGTAGGAGTTCTTCTTTTACTTGGGAAGCAAAGCGACAACCAATTAGAGTCGAGAAGGAAATAGGACATAGAAAAAGAGTGTACAGCACCTGACAAAGTATATAATTTGGAGACGGAACAAAAAGAAGGGACCCAAAATCTTGCTCTATAAATTGTACTTCCAGCTAGTAATGACCTATAGCTCTGAAATATGGGAATGGTCGAAGAGAGACTAACCAGAATGCAGGAGGCTGAGACGAGGTTTTGAGAGGCTTAGACAACGTTACCAGAGATGAAAACGTCAGTTTAAAGGCTGAGGAATTAGATGAAACCCCCATGAAGAAAAGATTGGGCTGACTGTGGCATGTCATGAGGTTGAAGGGGGGAGAATGCAGAACAAACAGGACGGAAGCAAACCTATCGCCAGACGGGCGAAAAAATTAATGGAGTAAGAGAGGAATTTGCACTATGTGGTTTTTGTTTGATTAATTCAAACAGAAGACGTATGGTTAATTTTTTATGGAAAAGATACTAACCCAAAACTTTACCGTATCGAATTATTTTTTCTCGTAAAACCAGTCTCTCAATGCTAGGCGAATTTAACACGATGGGGGCGCTAATGACCTCGTCGTCGACGCGCCCTATTAAAAAAAAAAAAAAAAAAAAAAAAAAAAAAATTAACACGATGGACCGTCAGACGAGGCGATGACTGCAGGTAGTTTATCAAAACATCCATAAAACCGACTAAAATATTTAAACGTGACGGAACTTTGCACTACACAAGTGGCATGTCAGCTCATGCTGGAAGAGAATATCGAGCAAATGGATATGTCTCGCTGTTAGCTAAAAAGACATTTTCGGCGGTTGTTAACCGTTGATAATTGGGTTCATTATTACGCTCCTGAACAATGAAAGTAGCAGAAAATAAAAATGAATCAGCTCCTCTATTTCAAAACCATCTGTCAGAAACGGTATGGACTAGTTGTTTTAGAATACACAGTGTCGTATTGCGGGATTTCCATGAATGCATGTTGAATAATTATTTGTTATTAAAATATTAAAATATTAAAAGATCCTTCTAGCTCAGTGTTGATGGTTTTACCAGTTTCGTTCACATGTTTTCTTCATAAACTGCCTATGTTCTACTTGAACGCTACTATTAGTCGCCCTATAACATTGTTGGAAGTTACTATCAACAAAATACAGTTGGCCAGACATTATTTTGTTTGATTGCTATTAGTAAACGAACTTCACAAAGTGGTGTATAAACTTTAAATCTAGCATAAATTTAGTAGAATTCTTATGACCCGTTCTATGCAATATACTACCGTAACCATCCCACTATTAAACATTTACGCAAAACATTAAATGTTCTAGAAAAACACACTGGTCTCGCCACAAAGACTGAAAGAGAATTTGGTGAACCAGATTAGTATTGTGCACACTGAAGCAGTACCTTAGCCACGTTGGCCCGAGTTAAATCAGTTCTGTCTTCCACCCTAGGCAATCTGATAGCAGCTCACTGACATTCATTTGACTACAATATACATCTTATTTCATGTTTATGCAAAAGGTTTTTATTTTTCAGTTCTAACAAGCTGTCACTCGATTTCATGCACAAGGGAGTGGAAAAAATATTCTTTTGTGGGTAAAGGAGGCAGGGATTGGAATAAATTACCAAGGGAAGTGATGAATAATTTACCAAAAACGCTGAAGAAATTTAAAATTAAAATTCGCAAATGGTAAAAGTGAAGGAATTCAACACTCAAAGAATATAAGTCAATAATAAAAAATTAGTAATTCATAAGAACGAAGTATCCCCCGGCGTTGAGAATTTATAAAGTGCTCTCGGGTAACGAAGTGTTATCACATGATATTTCGGTGATCACATACACTGTCACCATCTTCTGGTGACGTCCACTTAAGATGGCGACAGTGTAAGTGATCGCCGAAATATTGTGTGGTAACACTTCGTCACCTGAGAACATTTTATAAAATCCACATATTTTATTTTCCAGTCTCTGTTCGATTATTGTTATTAAATCCACAATACCATATAGTTATCACAGCAACTAAGAATAGGAGAGAATACCAAACAGTTACCCCATAATGCTGTATACTTATACTCTCATCTGGTGCGTCAAGGTCATGTTCCCCTCGCCCCGTGCCTCACCTCACCAACCCCTTCAGTTGCATTCCCCTCCGAGCAGACCGCTGCCTACAGGCATTGTCGTTTGTCGCAGTATTGTCGTGTTTATTCCGACACACCGTTATAAAACGCTGTAATTGAAATGGTGTCAGATAGGTGTTACATTAGGCGACAGTCAAAAACAATTATTTTTGATGTGTACAATTTTTTTAAGACGCTAGAAAACTCTGAAGAGAAAGCTAATATTCTTTTTAGGGAACCGCAAAAAATGACGGCAGAGGCATGTAGCATATCGTTACGAACAGTGCAGCGAGTATTTAAACAACGTGTTTGGAGAATTAACTGCCACTGGGAAACACATCTAAACACTGGATTTAATCCTCGAAATGTCTTGCGTGACTATTAAAACTAATAATAATGACTGGAAGCAGTAAAGCAGTATTGATATGTAAATAATTTTTATCTTTATTAACATATGAAATTGTAGTTAGTAAACACGCAATTCCTATGACATACGATTCACTCATTTCCGTCACGACAGATGCTCGATTTTACTGAAGAAATCATCAAATTAGACGTAACATATCGTACCTCATACTTTATTAAAATGTTTGCGCATGCGCGGCAGCTGTTTCTCCTACACCTGTAGGGGCTGGGGCAGCGGAGTGGGGATAGAGCAAAGTGGCCTTGACCCGCTTTTCCTATCTGAACGTAGTATTGTGGTAACATGTGTACTGTTAGCATTCCTCTCATTGGATTCCACTTAACATGGAGACAGTGAAAACCGTTCTGAGGATTACTCGGTGGCCGTGGTACTTGTGACTGTGAGCCGCAGGTGTCGCTGGGAGGAGTACGAGGTGGGGGCGCCACCTGGTGGACACAGCCTGCACCTGCCGTGGGGGCGCGCCGCCTGGCTGCTCTTCATGCTGGCTGCCGCCGCCGCCGCTGCTTACTGGTGGTACACCTGCCTGTGGCTCGCCAGCACCAGACCCCACAAGCAGCCTCCACCCTGAGGATCTCATTCCCCCGTTAAGCTATTTGAGATGTTACTCTTAACTCATTACCAGAGTTCACAATCATTGACTTAACGCAGATGGTGACGGTTAGGTGTGATGGTAAAGGTGGTTACCTGATGTTTTAAAGGCTGAATGTGCTCGGTAAGGTATGACGATATAAGAAACTTCGTTTTGGAAATGGATTCTGGTTCCATGTGCTCCGCCACCATCGCCGAAATAAAAAATATAAAAAGTTGTATGTAATTTTGGGATTCTTGCAGTTTCTGTAGCCTCTGCAGTAAACTGTCTACGTTATTTGTTATAAAAGGCTTATGATAATTTATTTTGTATTTAGTACAGTTCTAGATTATACCCAAAAGATACATTTGTATAGTTCAATCTGCTTTATGTACCACGAATGCATCACATTACCGACTTTTTTCCGATATATCTTTCTAGGAATAATAACTGTTACCTTTAATAGACTGCATCATCAAAGACAAATTATTTATCACCACAAGATCAAAACAGCAAAATTAATTACAGTGATGACAGTAACACTAATTTGTATCTTAAAGTATATGCTCCAGGTATTTAATTTCTAAGAAACTACCTCTGTTACAATAATTATTGAGGGTTATTTATAACAACGAGGTGCTTATGATGTCAAGTTTTAGCATCAGATAATTACTAAGACTGACTATGTTCTCGACCATGTGCATCATGAACCTAACCTCTGTTCATCGTACAATTTCGAAATCAATTAAACATTACAAATATCGTAACATTCCAACACAAAATCAATTTGCAAGTTGCTCAGAAATTCGCCGATTTATTCACAGTTAATGAATTTATATGTATTCGCACTACACTATTCCTAATCACAAATTCAACACATCTGCACCAAAACAACGTATAGGTAATAATTATCTGGCTGAGCATTATGAGCCAGTCCCATTGACCCTGTTGGACGCGGCACCGTTATGATGTCCGGTACTGACTCGAGGTCAACTGGTTCCAGTCCTGATGTTGGAAGAAATCTTTATCGTCAGAACTTGACCGGTAGGGTGGAAGAGATGGTGGTACACAATTTCTAATCACCAAATTGTGCACCAAAGTACTGAGATAAATCCCAAACCTCTCGCAGTGTGTATAGAGTCAGAGTATACGGCACTGTTGATGGTAATTCCTCCTTCAGATGGGGAGTTAATCCTGGCTTCCCCCTCGGAGTCTTTCGGAAGAGTAGGCATCAATGGGCAGACACTAGGCCTAATCCCCTCCCTTCTTTTATCTGTGATCCACAACTCTCTATACTAAGAACACACTCTATCACAGTCATCCACCCTTACGAACACTGCACACTCGGGAAGGCAACAGGAAAACATTCCAGTTTATCTTTCGAAACGTTCCCATGGAAGGTGTTAACAACCTACGCGCGTACATGGGTATGGCGTTGATAGAAGAAGAACGTAAGGGAGAGGATTTTTACATCAATCTGATGTGACTGCTAATTCTATTAGGATATTTATTGACTGCCATTTGACGGAGCTTTTTTCTGCTTACTGCTTGCGACAAAATTTGTAAAGGCGACGAACGGCTGAGAATCACCTAAGATCTGCGACCCATGGAGAGGTTGAGAATAAATGCAAATACCCTTCCTGGTTAAACACATCAATCAAAGTATCTGAACACTGGTGATTATGGGAGAGTCGCCAACAGGTGTATACCTTAGGCACTGGACTGTTGATAATGGGGGTTTGTTTACATCAGGTATGGGCAAACTTTGCTTAGCTGATGGCGTAATTTCGGGACTTAATCAGGTCGCGGGCCGTAGGTAAGAAATAAGTAGGTAACAGTGAAAAAAGGCGATAAAAATTTACACATTTTTTTATTTATTAAAATTACAATAGCATAATCAAACATACATAAAGCAAATTAACTAAAACAAATAGAAAAATCAAATTAAAATTAATGAGAGACTTGAGTTTGAAGCTGAGAAACAAGATGATTGATATTGGGGTCAATATCACTAGTACACAGGTGCCAAATGTTTTCTAAATTAACATCTGTAAGCCTAGTACGATGCTTATTTTTATTAATTTTCATGATTTACATTTATACGTGCTTCCGAACGTGCAAATTATTTATCGTGCGAGAACTCTCAGCTATTGATATTTTTCTTCGGAAAGGTATGTTCTGTAAAATTCGGTTTTTATATTACCTGCAATAAGCAAATAGAATACTCCAGTGGAGTCTGGAACGCAAGGTCATCGGGCGGCTTCTCGAATGTTTAAGTTTGCCTCTTTCTAATGACTATTTCTGACTTGATCTGTGGCGTTCCACTGCGTACGCTTAATAATATTATTTATCGATTTTAGTTTTTATGATTTGAATAAATACAGTTTTTTTTGCGCGTGTTTTGAAAAATCTGAATTCTCGCTGGCCGGATTGAAGCTGGCGGAGGGCCGGATCCGGCCCGGGGGTCGGGGGTTGCCCATATATGGTTTACATTCTGCCCCAGAAGATTTATTCCATTCACAATGGGTTCAATGAGTTACTTCTTTTCACTCTTAACTTAGTGGCTCTGGACATAAAGAAAGTTCGTTACAGGAACCGAAATAATATAACTAGACTCTTAATTGAAATACCTAGTTTCTTCTCTCTCGTTTTAACTAATGATTAAATTGATTAGCAAATATTGCATGAAATATTTGAAAACAATATAAACTATCATACGAGACACATTATATTGAATTTCTGATTATTAAACCTAGGTTAAATTATCTCATGTGCCCATCTTATATATTCATTCGTAACATTACATGTTCATGCATAGATCTTATTTAAGAAATCGAATGAATACAAGGAATACTCTAAAAAAGCAGCATTATGTATGTAGAATCCAAATACCGGATAATGAGGACGGTAATGTTGACTGACGAACAGCGACAATACTTCCCTGTTATCTGAGTTGGTTAAATCCAGGTAGTTTGTTATTCAAATTGTTTTTTTTTTGGAGTAACTAATAGTTAACTAACAATTGTATTCACTTTCCTTGTTGAAAATACTTGTAGTGATCCGGCTGCCACCCTCTGGTGACCCTCGAGGTCGCTCTGTCTGGCCCAGCGTTTAGATTAGTATATCGGATGCATGGATAAGCGTCGAGCATAGAAGACGACGATTGTTCAGTCTTGTGATAGGATTATTACGGGAAAATTAAGGCAAATAATTGCTGAATATTTACATAATATTTATTTACAGGCTTCTGAAGGCATGTATACCAATAACATTGAAGTAACTGTAAATATCATCTCAGACTGAGTTATAGCTGTATGAAATTGATAAATCTGGTGCAGTGGCGCCCTGGTAACCACCACCAACATTACGGGAACGAGGAGAGCGAGCTTTGAAACACGGGTACCTCTAATCCAAAAACGGCAGGACTATTGCGATACATGGAAACTTTTGCAATACAGACTAAACCGATCCGTCTCCACATTCAACCCTTTCTCAGTAGAGCCAACCTGCTGGTTTGCTATCAAACATCTCTTGTGTCCGCAATGGCTCCGTTCAGAGGCGGAGTCCGGTAGCTTCTCGCGTCGACTCCCAGCTACTTCAGTGCTGCTTCAATCAGACAGACAGCCACCGAGCTAGCTGTGCTGACAGTTTTACTAGGATTACCACCACTCCCCTCCAGCTGTCTGGAGAGGGCAAACCCTATCATCAATGTATTACATGTGGTCATAATTCCAGCTTGCATTCTCCTTTCGACGCTTGGGAACTGCCGAATCGCTGTCTCGTGTTCTACTTTGCCGGTCGTGGCTCTCTTAATGTTTCTTAATTTTGCTCGATCGCCTTTCCTCGATCCCAACACGAAAAAATTAGTAAATTTCACAAAGGATACCTGTGGTTTCCCTACATACTATCGAAAGCAAGAAAAACACGAGCCATGCTTTCCTTCAATTGATTATTTGCTAAATAAACGCAATCGTTCTCGAAAGTTTGGCCAACAATCTGCAGCATGTGGTGCTAGATTGTTCACAACGATCACGACAAGAATCCAGGTAGGTTTAAACAGTACCAGCCTCACAAATTCTGCACCTGTTGGCAAGATAAAAAAAAATACATCTAAAAAACAAACACGTATGACGTGCGTAACGCTGTTTGTTAACTGAAAATAATGATATTTTATTGTTTCACTTTAAATAAAAGGTTCCTGTTACAATTGTTGATTAATTATACAATTTATTTATTTATTTTCCTATTACAATATAGCCCAGCACCTAGAATCTATTCTATACCCTTATTTCCATTATTTTTACATGTATATATATTTATACCTTACGTATTTAACGTATTAACTTTATAAACAACAAATGAAAAATAATTTGATTCAAGTTCCAATGTCACTACTACTTCTACTTTTATTAAACAGAGTGGGTACCACCACTAATACAGCTACTACTACTGCTATTGCTCCTAATTTTACTATTAACGTTACTATTACCACTAAAATTACTGTTACTACTGAAACCATTATTACTACAAATACTACTATTACCACCACTAGTTGTCACAACCGCACTTCGATTCCACTATCTTTCATTTTTTTCTTGGTGTTGTTGATTGCGCTTAGAGTCCCCCGGAACCTACAGCGAAGTCAGCCGTTCAGGCCATCAAGAGGTGACCTCTTGGAATATCAAGACGGCCGCTCAGAGGATAGCTTCTTTGGAGTACACTGAAGTTCCTCCGACAATTGGTGTAGCTCATTGTCGTAAGATATTTTCAGTCAATCCGTTGTTGTGAAAGTCAGACTTCCAGCTTCATTGTTCCCTCTGCAGTTGTAATTAGCTTCCATTCTTCCACAAGTTGTAATTGTGTTCTCTTCTTCTGCTATCTGCGGCCTTTGATTTCTCTCGGCTTTTTCCTTTATATGCATTTTTCCTTCCAAAATTTTGAGGCTAGATCAGCTGCTTTGTCCAGCAAATGCCACAAACTTGCGTCGCGTAGTATGTCAAATATTCTCCACTCTTGCAGATGAGCTTGTTGGTGTTCTCTCAAACTGGGTCTTATTCCACATTCCCATGTCACGTGCTCCGGCGTTCTCCATTCTCCACATTCGCAGCTGCCTGAGTCCTCAATAATCCGATTTCAAAAGATGCTATTGTAGGGCCCCTGACCAGTAATGTAGTGTACCAATCCGAGAGAGGATTGATGGTACTTCAACTTTAATCTCTTCTCTACGGATGGAAACATGTTCTTCTACCTGTTTCACAGTTGTTCCATTCTTGTTGCCATTCCGCCAGTAGGAGCGTCCGAATGTGCAACTCAGATGTTGCTTCGCCGCCTGTAATGTCTGCTGCCTTATCTTGTTTCCCTTTTCTGGCACCTAGTTTCCTTACTTCAGGGTCCAGAGGCCAGATACCAGTGGCAATGGTTAATGAATTTGCTGCCACGGTGCGGTTGCTTCTGTCAACCTTAAAAGTATTCCTCGTTGGACACGTCTGACCCACTGTTTTGGGTTTATTTTTCTTAAATGCTTTGCCTACACGTATGCTGAGTATCCCACTAAAGAGGATAAAATTGTATAGTCTTCTTGTTTGGACTGGAACAGTTTATTTTCGTTGGTCGATATTGATGATTTCATTTATTACAGCCACTGATCATGCTATTGTCTTTCCTAAGTGGGCTTCGAAGTTTAAACGTTCATCCAATTGGATGCCTATGTACCTGCACACTGGGTTTCCACGAATTGATTTATCGTCGATTCTTATAGTAGGTTTTCGAGTTAGCTAGCCCTTGAGCAACATAAATAGTGCTAAAATCAACTTTTCTGCACCATTGGCTAGGGCAATTAAGCACTAAATTATTGTTGTTCTCAACTTCTGCTCTTGTGTCTCCTTCCACGAGTAACAAAAGATCATCAGCCAAAGCATCTAGACCTAGAAGTTCAGGTTTTATTTATAATAGTTTGATGACTGGTTCCACCCCTATAAACCAGGATATGTGACCGCAAACCGAACCTAGCGGGCATCCTTCAGTAAGGGTTTTAGTGGTGGATGAGTTCTGGCATCTCAAGCAAGCAGTTATAAATTTGCATTAGTTCCTGAATATATTATCTTCTTGGACAACCAATCGGCCTCAGCCATTCAAACTGGGCAGGCCACCGTAGATTGTCAAATGCCCCCGAGATGTCCACAAAAATGCCCACTACGGACTTTTTTCTACTGCTGCTAATTATTTCCATTGACCGTTTTATGGCATCTTCTGTCGATTTGCCCGTTCTAAATCCATATTCCCTGTAGTTTCCAGTGGTTTTGTAATTTTTCTCATAAGATTTTCTCTTGAACCTTGCCAAGCATATTCAATAAACAAACCGGCAGGTAAGATTTGGATAGAAAGGATCCTTAACGTCTCCTTTCTTTAGAATTACCACCTCATTGTTTTTGCATATTCCCGGAACTCTACCCTGATATAGGCAATCGTTCAGGAGTCTGCATAGGACGGGGGTTAATTTTATCATTATCTCCTGGAGGATCTCAGCTGGAATTCCATCCGGACCGGGTGACTTTCCTTTTTTCATTTTGGTTTATTGCGGTTATTGCTTCTCTGGGTGTAATATTACTTCCTTCCTCTTCACTCCAGTAGGGCTGCCATGTAGTGTAGCTTGCTCTTCTGTTTCTTCTTCCGGGTTATCATCGGGTGACAAAACGTTTTAATAACTCTTCCGCTCTCTCCAGTTCGCGGTTAATCGTCCATCTGTTCTCTTTATAGTGGACAGTATTGGAGGCTTGATTTTACGTGCAGCTATTTTGTAAAGAATACCCAATGGATTGTTCATTAGGTTTTCCTTCACGAAGGCTTCCCAGCATTTTTGTTTTGTCTGTCTTATGCTTTGAAAACCCACTTCTGCCCGTAGCAGGAGGATTCTTGTCTGCTGCCTCCAGGCTTCGTTGATACGTTCTTCTCGCTATTCTCATGTTTAGCCGAAGTTTCTGATGTTTTTCTGTCCATATTTTGTCAGTGGGACCTACTATCTTCTTTTAGTGGTATTGCCTGTATCTTGGTACATGCAGATGTTAGCTCTCTTGCGACTTTTTCTAGATCGAAGTGGTTTTCTGGCAGATTCGGTGAAGTGAACACATTCCTTAACATTTCCTATGCAGATTTCCTGATGTAGGCTGTTTTAATGCTTCCGTTGCCACTACTTTCATATGTCTGCGTTCTGTTCAGTTCATAGACAGTCAAATTGTAATCACTGTTGTCATGTTGTCAAGCACTGTCCAACTCCACAGCAGATTTCCCGCATGAATGTTTGTAATTGATACTTCAATATTTGTCCTCGCGCCAGCACTGTTACAGAAAGTAGGAGGATTATGTGATTGGTTTCTAACCTGTAGACAAAATTCGTTTATCAGTTCTTCTAGAAGATGCCCTCTCCTTTCAGTCTTCTTACTGTACAAGAGACCAGACTTTTCATTAACGTCCGATGCAATAACTAATGGATCATTTGCCAGAGCTGTATCTGTCTGCCGTATATCTACATATATAGATATGGGTAGAACTCGTCACTGTGCTGGAAAACACATTCTTACCATTACTAGGCGTCCCCATGCTGTTCTTATCTCAGAACATACCATGTGTTGATCACATAACTGCGTAATTTTAATATCTGTTATTTGTTTATTCAAAACGATTATTGCTGCTGTTATTGTCCTCTGTGATATTTCGTGATGTAACAGGCATGTGCGGGATTTTGCCTTGCCAGGAATACGGCTCTTGGAGACTAATAATATCTAAGCTCAATTCCTCAGCTACCTTCTGATTTCGCGTGGAACCATGGCGCTTCCCTTACTATTCAATTGAGTAACTTTTAACATGGACTTTACGGGTATGCCATTTGCACTGGAGCCAAGGTAGTCTTGTATCAAACAGAATGCATCCTTGGCTCATCACAAACTGCTTGTGTGTTTCGACAGGATCAAATATTTCTCCTATTCTCCCGAAAATCTTGTGAACTAGTCAGGACTTGAGTTGGATCTGTTGGAAGATTTAGCGATCTCAGTTATATCCTGTCAATTGCCGAAGGTTGTGGGAACGTTATGTTTTTACCACGAGGATGGAGGACGTGTCAAAGGTCGGAAGGAAAGTGTAAGCGTATGTAATTCTTCGAATCTAGTTAGCCGAAGTGTAATTTCAAAATCACCGTACAATACCGCTGGATCTGCAGTAATGGGATTCGGTTTGCTTATCACAAAGATAGGGTGTTTTATTTGGCTGGTGCGTATACTTCGTTTTGAAAGATGAATTTATTTTCTTTGGAATTTCCGAGCCCACTGCCTCTAACAAATAAGTCGAATCAGAGGTGGAGGAAATTTCGTCCACTTCCACATCTATTAAATGCTGCCACCTCTATGCACGCCGACGCTTACCATCTGTTTCTGTATTTCCATCTCATTCTTCTTCCTAAACGTTTCGGCTCTTGTAGCATTTCTTCGCTACGAGATGGAGGATTGCCTCTCTTCTTTTGATTTTTCATACCCCCTATTCCAACTGCCATTTCGACTGCTTTATGTATCAGATTTGCTATATTCGCCATCATTTCTTGATCTACCTGCAACTGGATTGTAGACTAGCCATAAATTATTTTGTTGATTAGGCTTTGTAATTGCAGTTGATACGTATGACAATCCTTTCCTTTATTTTTGTTGGACTTACCTCTTTCCTGGCATGGGATACACGCTTCAGGCATCGACTTCTTTTCAGACTGATCACGCTCGTGACCATTCTGTCCACAATGACTACAAATCTCTATATTTGGCGGTGTTTACTCACATTACCGAGGTGCCTGCACTTGACACAAGTTGGAACCACAGTGAAAGCTTTTCAATTAATTGTAATGAATTCCACATATCCACCGCTGAGCTGTCAACATGCTGACGTCGCGTGGCGTTGAACTGTGCGGCGAAGCAGTTTACTACCGGAACCAATCTCAAACCAAATAATTGTTCACAGAACCAGTTGTAGCTATTTTAAAATTTATTATCTTCTTGTATCATGTATTCTTCAATCTCGACGAAGAAATTAACTACCAGACATTTGGTAGATCCGAAGATTGCAGGTTTATTTATTTGATAAGGTAGGAAAATTGTTTATAATTACAATACATTTAATAAAGATTAACACTTAAGAAATCACGTCTAAAGCGGATCAATATTTTAACTACAATCAACACGCCATGCATCATCAGCGATAATCCTACTATATCTGTACTTCAGAGAGCTTACATAACCAACGTATCCATAGATGTAAATTCTATTACCTTAAATAAAATTACTATAAAGGCATTATGCCTGTTCTGTTACACTCCCACCGATGGAACCAGGCGGAAGTTGGCATTGACAAAGCCCCGACTTCTGTCGCCAGGTAACCCTTAAACTAAGATTGAAATGATTATACATATCAGACTATGAAATGACTTATGAAATACAAAAAATTTGGCTGGCAGCCACTCGACTACTCTTATGCTAATAACAATAATTTTTTTTAACATTATTGCACAAACCTTGAAGTCACATATAAATGGAGAAAGAAATACAATGGAACATTAGAACAAAACAAAGAAGAAGACAATCAAACACCACTCGTTGAACAAAAGTTGATTTTTTTTTTTTTTTGTCCCCCAAATGCACACCTTGCCACAGGGCTACAACGGCTAACACTTCACCTACGAAACACAACATGACATGAGTTATTCTTATTATTAATTGTTTTTTCACATTGGTCCTATTACTTTGCCTATGTCGAAGCTGAACTTCTAATCGTAAGTTAAAAACAAAATACCTCCTTTTGGACCCTAATGGCCTCAGAAAAGTGAGAAACGTGGAGGATTTGTCTGCATATAAATGCACTTTCAATCAGTGCCTGACCCCGCACTCCCATTCAATTTTACACTTTTATAAGATTTTCGAGAAACCACCTTGAAAACTCCTCTTTCCATCATTCCGGTACTCTTCTACAACATCCTCTTCTTTCACACCTACCGGCGTTCCCCTCGAATTCCCGGTGTGGTTCTCACACACACTAGTCATTCCCACCAAGGCTGCCCAGCATTCCTTCCTATGTCGCACAGTTCTTGCGTCTCCCCATGATATCACTCTTATCTTTTTATGCTCTGGCACTTCACTCGAATCTAGGTATTTGCATGAGACCGCACACATCATGAAAAAGTCTTTCTGCGTCCCCTTAGCGGCCACATAAGTTTCTTCCCTTAACAATTCTCTATGTACGGCTATCTGCCTATCCACCGACCAATAATGTTGTCGAAACTCCCTCTTGAATTCATTAAATGTGTTACAATTGCCAGCAAACCAGTCGGCCCATCGCCTCGCTCCTCCGGCCAAGTACCAACGAACCATCTCGATCCGCTGTTTTTCAGAAGCAACGGAGAAAGGTGCAAAGTCCTCAAAGTCCCGAATGAATTCAATGGGGTGCATATGCCCATCACCATCAAATTGTTCCCATTCAATTTTCTCTTCGACCCACGCTGCTGTTGAAGTCGAATGATGGCCCCTGACATTGGATACATCCTCCCTTTCTACTGCCGGAACTTTCACTCTAGTAACATCTTCTATCAACGCTGCTGTGGATAATTGGTACTTACCCAAGTTCTGTGAAATCAACTCGACATTTGCGACCACACTGTTTACCTTTTCTTTATCTTCTTTGATGTGTTTCCCCAAAAGGATACAGTGATCCTCTACCGCCTCCAGTCGCCTCACGTGACTTACATTGACTTCTTCCCCGACAACTAACTGTTTACTGAGTACTTCGTTATTCTGTCGTAACAGTATTGTCTCCCTACTCAAACTATGCTCTAACCTAGTTAGCCGTTCCGCTAGTCGTTCAGCTTGTTCCTTACAATCAACATTATGTTGCCTTAATTCTAATTGGACATTCCCTAATTGTCGAACATTGTCTTCTACCAACATATTTAAATTTCCCACTGTACTCTCAAGTGATTGCAATCGACCCCCAAGCTCAGCCTTCTAATTACTTTCTACTGATTTCAAATTACTTTCTACTGATTTCAAATTACTTTCTACTGATTTCAAATTACTTTTTACTGATTTTAAATCAGCCCTCAAGTTGTCATTCATTGACTCCATACTATTTTGAAAAGATTTCAACTGTACCAAGATAGCACGAACTGACCCATCAGTGAACTTAGGACCTGAGTCATTCAAGGACTCACTTCCTATTGCTGCCATCCCCTCCACCATTTCACTCTCTTCTGTAGCCATGTTGTCAACACTTTCAATACACTCGCACAATATTTTGATTGCAAAGAAAAAAGTATCCACCGAACCAGCAAGCAAACAAAAAAATTAAGATGGAAACATAAATTCTGCTCCAACACCAATCACAGTTATTGTTAAACAAGGTGTACGCTATTGCATGCAATGAAATGCAAACAAGGTAACAAATATTAATTAATAAAATTCCCCAGGAAAGTTGAAACTAATTTTTTTTTTTTTCAATATTAACTCAAACTGACTTTTACTCGGGAAGAAAATAATTTAATTTTTTTTTCTTTATGAAAATTATTTTTTTTTTTTAATGTAAATGATCATATGAAAATTCTCTCATGTCAGCTTGTGTTTCTTACAAAGATAAAAAATTGGCACTTTCCTTTTGAAGAGAAGAACTGCTAGCTTCTAGGACTGCGTCCCGCTCTGCAATGCCGGCCCTTGCAGTCTCCCGTAAATGAAGGTGATTCTCCGCTCCGGTCGAGATGTTGCCTGAATGTACTGTAGTTCTTATTAATACTGAGCGGATCGGCTCTCCTCGGGAATCGTCGGCTCACTTCGGTTGTCGCGTTCCGGTGGTAATGGCGGCTCGCTTGTTAATTATTGTTACTTTATGTAATTCACTTTTCCTACCTTTTGTTTCAGTGTGTGTCCTTGGTTAATTATGCTTTTAATTAATCCCACTTCAAAACACACTGTCCTGTCGCGGTATTGCCATGTAGCTATTTTAAAAATTTTATTATCTTCTTGTATCATGTATTCTTCAATCTCGACGAAGAAATTAACTACCAGACATTTGGTAGATCCGAAGATTGCAGGTTTATTTATTTGATAAGGTAGGAAAATTGTTTATAATTACAATACATTTAATAAAGATTAACACTTAAGAAATCACGTCTAAAGCGGATCAATATTTTAACTACAATCAACACGCCATGCATCATCAGCGATAATCCTACTATATCTGTACTTCAGAGAGCTTACATAACCAACGTATCCATAGATGTAAATTCTATTACCTTAAATAAAATTACTATAAAGGCATTATGCCTGTTCTGTTACACAGTGTTCGTTTAGAAATTATTGATCAACTTTCTCACACACTCATTTTTCACCGTCGTAACTTTTCAATGTTCTGCGTTTCGTTTTTCCAACTCATTTCTTAATTATACAATGGTAGAAAACTACAAACTTGTGTTGCTAGTAGCCTCAATTAAGACTTTGAAACTAGATACTTTAATTCTCAGAAAGGTTTATGCGGCCCCGAGGAATAAGAGTCAGTCAACCAACGCACGTATGCCGCGCATGTTCTACTTTATCTAAGGCCGAACATTGATGTTCATCAATAACATTGCTCAATAATTTTAACATTAAGTTAACGAGGGATTAAGTGAGAATCGACCGTGTGGGAGGAGATAGGGTATGGGAAATCTGTAACGGAAAATTTCAATTAATGTATTTACATTTTCCCTATAACTACTCAAGTTATAACAGCAAGAAACAATTGCATTTAAGCTCATTGTGTTATCCAATAAGATCAACTCTGATTTCGTAACTGCACTACTTTCTCAGTCTGTCTGAAGTTGTGCTTGGATGGAAAATGCCCGTTAAGGATGTAATAAAATTTTCGAAAATTGCAATTATGAACAAATATGTAAATCATTTAAATGATTTAGACTTGCTGTTCACGCGCAATTTAGATTACATTTTCCCAAGCGTAATTTGACGAGATTCCTTTAGCATTGCTGAAACTTTATAATTGAGAAAGGAATTAAAAGATTTCAAGAAATTACGCAACAGGAGATGGATATTAATAAATTGAAGAAATCAGACACTGGAAAATGTGGACACTGCAGATCACTAAGTTTGACATAATATTCTTCAAAGTTACTATCTAGTATAATATACAGAAGAATAGCAAGAAACTTTGACGAGAATTTAGACGAAGATCAATTTGGTTGCAGGAGAGAAGCACTCCTGGCTACAACATCAGGGCAAGGTGGCAGGACGGACAAAATGCCACGGGTCCTCCAACCAGAGGGGCCCCCCAAAAGATCCTGCCACCCCTTCAAACAGCCCCGGCCCATTGTCGCCGCCATGGCAGTGTTGAGTGAAGCTAAAAAGGTGTCCAATCCTACGAATTTGCCACGGGCCTCATCGGTATAGCTATGCCACCGAGCAAGATTGATATTTTACTTTAATCTTGACGCTAACAGCTCTTTCCATGCCTTTGATGTCCACTGATCTAAAGTAGCAATCATTGAAATGATTTTTGGGATCTCTCCAGGTCAAAAGGATACAGAAATCTAGATCGTTCACCTTTCTACCACAGCCGCGAAGGCCCAATACAGGGTTTCAAACTTTATGAGGAGCTCATGAATTATTTTACTTTCCAATTAGCAGTTAGAAATATGCAGTATAAACCTCCTTCACAAAATCTCTGGTCTTTTGTTTTTATTTCACTACTCTATACATGTAACAATGTAGCAAAATACATAGGTATTATTTCTTCGTAATGATTTCATACTCCTACGGACAATTTTTATCATAAGAATCAATAAATAAATTTTAAATAACATTGATAATAAAACATCAATATTTACCAAAATACACATTGTGCGCCTTTCACTATGACCGACATACTAAAATTTTATCTGTTACTGGTGGTGAAGAAAGCCAAGGTAACATCATGTAGAAATGTGTGACATAAATGCCCAATAAGCGTCTTTTAACAATCGGATATTAGCGTAACAACAAAGGTATAACACACACAAATCAAAGTAGAATATGCTAATGCATAGAAAGGGACGTTTCGGAGAAGGTTTAACCAGCTATGTGTTATAGTAGTGAGACATGACATAGAAAAGTCACGATAAGAAGGTAATGGAAATGAACGCTGAAATGGTTAACGCGATAGGTTTATTCCGAGAGGAAAGGGACCGAAAGAATAAAGGAGATCGCTGGAGTGACAATAGTTTGAGACAGTTCGAGGTTTTTGTTTTCGTTTGACACCACCAAGCGTGGTGGACCAGCAGTTACGCTCTGACCTCGAATTCGGGAGAACGCATGTTCGAAATCCCGTCCGGCTATCCAGGTTTCAGTTCCCCGTGGTTTTCCAAATCAAAACAGGCGAATGCAGGGATGGTTCTTTCAAAAAGCCATGGTCGAATTCCTTACCGATCCTTTCCCCCACCTTTTCAGCCTTTAATGACCTCGTAGTCGAGGAGGCGTAAAGCCATAAGCAAAATAAATAAATAAAAAAAAATTATCCCCATGAGAGTTTTATCTTTTTTGGATAATTGTAAAATTACACCCTCGTAATGCCAAAGAACCAGTTACCATCACTTTCCACATAAGGGAACAGACTTGTGTTCTTTTTGTCCACTTTATAGCTTCTGCACCCAACTCTAGAAAACCTTTCTCTTTTCCAGGTAGTATATCAGAATGTGATCTAATGAAGTTTTGGAATGTCAGGTATACTGTATTTACCGTTTGTAAACGCCAGTTCTTGAGCTAAGTCCACATTTTCCTGAGCGGTAGTCTCCACTGCCAATTCTGCGAGGAGATCAACTTTAGTGACGGTTGTGCTTTGTTTGAATTCCGAGGCAGTTTTTTACTGTACTGCAGGTAGTGGCACTCTCACAAAAAGTTTCCACCTTATCTTCAAGAATGAAGTTTGGAGCCATTTCTTTCTTCTCTTTTTCAGATTTAATGCACCGGTAATACTCATCCGCTTTAAGTAGCTACAACATAAAAGAGTTCGTTTTAGCATTTTTTAATAATATTTTTGGAAGGACCAAACAATTATAGCCAGTTTTCTCAAAGTCATACTACGAACTCATGGTATTACCCCTTTCGTAAGGAGAACATTTATATGGAACTGACAACACGATGGCATATTACGAACTCTGCCTTGCTTGTCTTATTTGGTTAAATGTTGCGGAAACACGTATTTTAGCTTGTCTGAGTGATGTTTCTGGTCTGTCACACAGCGGACCGCTTCCAGTACGTGCGGTATATCTGTTTCGTAGCCTGCACACCTGACGCACTCGCCGATGGCACCTGCACGTTCACACCTGCAATTTAAATTCGTCGCCAAACAAAAAGAGCGACCGACGCTCTATAAACAACGCGCGAAACTTGTAATTAAACGTCCGCCGACGTGTGTCCGCCTGACCACCTGGGCACAAATCCGTCCGCTGTGACGCTGGCTGTAGATAAAAAGAGCTGCAATGTACATTCCACCGTGCGGCAGGAAAAATTTCCGCCCACTGTCTTCTTCAATGCTAGCAGTACAAGTGACAACAAAATTACGAGTGCAAATAAATACGTAATATGGTATTCATCTACATCAATACTGTGCAGTACACAGGAAACTATGGTTGGTAGAGAGTACTTTGCATCAAATGGCACGGCGGAAGAAAGAATTTATATCTGCATCAGCACCGCACCTTATTTTCCTGATCTTGCCATTGGGACGACCAAATTACACTGACGCATTAATAAATGACAGAAGATTTTTTAAATATTTATTTGCCCTTAAGTCTTGAATAGATCATACAGTCAGTCAAAATACCAACTAATAACAAGTACTTTTAAAATATAAAAATTAAAAAGAAATTACAGATACATAGATGCATCAATATGTATGTCAGTGACCTTAATATAGTCCTTAATGATACAGTAGATTTTGTTGTAATTTGTAGTGATTTGTACTGTAACACTGGTTGGAAGTGGCTGCTGTTCTCGCACAAGAGACTTGATGCGATAAAGTTTATTGTGGAAGGCGTCATGGTTGAATCTCATACGGATGATGGATATGATGTATTGTCGTTGAGAGTTCCATCTTGAATACCAAGGTACTAGAGCGTACTGGCGGCCTCTGTGTTGTTTCGATTCATTCTAGCTCCTCGTCCATTGCTGGTTTGCATTGCTGACCATTGTTGCCTGATAATGAATGGTGATGCTGGGTAGAATTAAGATTATACCCGAGATACATGCCTCCTTTGCTAACATATCGACGTGCTCGTTATATCTAATTCCAGAGTGCGCGGGTATCCAGATGTAATTAACGGTGGAACTGCGTTGATTAAGTTCTACAGTCTGCTGAATTATACTGATGTGGTTTGTATTGGTTCGCTGGATTATAACGGGTATGGCTAAGGAGCGAAAGGCACTGAGTGAATCGGTGAGTATCAGTATACTTCGCTGGAAAAATCTTCTTTAATATATAAGAGCCTGATTGATGGCAATGGCTTCCGCCGAGTAGATTGGTAGGTGTGCTGGGAGGCGGAACCTTTGAGCGTCTCGTGTCTCTGGGCGGTAGAATGCACAGCCTACCCTACCGGTCAGTAAATTTATACGGCAACTACGTCGTATGCTTACCAGGTACTCCCAACCCAATCTGCGTATAGTTTATGTTACTTTTTCATAATGTGGCTTGCGGTAAAATCGCGCGGCACATCTCTCAACTTTCTGAATACTATTAAGCAGTCCCTTTCACGACATAGGTTCCATACAGCATAAATTTTTTCAGATGGGAAGGTATAAGATTTTTGAAGGCTAGTTCCTTTCATGAAGGCCGAGCCTGGTGGGTCAGTTGTAATGCTTAGGTCTGGAATTCGGAAGTATCTGGGTTCAAATCGCCCTCCAGATTTCGTTTTTCTCATAGTTTCGCGCCAAATGACTCGAGGCGAATGATGAAATGGTTCCCTCAAAACACCATGGCCGGTATCTTGTACTCCATCCGGGTTTAATGACCTCACTGTCGACAAGCCATAAAGTCTGAAGCAAAAAAAAAAACTTTTTTTTATTAAGGCTTCCGTAGCTGGTATCAATGGAACTAATACTGTTGAGGTACCACTGCATTGATTTTTTAGCATTTGACATCTGTCACTTTTTTGGGTGTTTTTCTCATAGTTTAGTGTGTACCTCATATTTCCTTCATGTGCAGACACAGTTGCAGTTCAAGATCAGACGGAAATATATCATTCATTTAAACTGTTAATAAATTATGACACTACATGACCAGGGAAAGGAGCATTCGTTCGAACGAGAAAAGATAGGTGCCAAAGATCACACTGCGACTCAGATGAACTCCTTTAAAATATACTCCACAAAGATCACACTGCAGCAAAGATTAAACCGATCGTGGTGGTGTAACGGTTAGCGCGCTGGCCTCGCATTCGGGAGGACGGCGGTTCGAATCCCCGGCCGGGCATCCAGATTTGGGTTTTCCATGGTTTCACAAATCACTCCAGGCAAATGCCGGAATGCTTCCTTCGAAAGGCCATGGCCGAATTCCTTCCCATTCCTTGCCCCCCATCCTGTCCCGTCTCTAAAGACCTCGCTGTTAAGAGACGTTAAGCAGTTAAAAAAATAAAAAAGAATAACACTTCACTCTTGTGATTTTGTTAATACTTTGTTTCGACCATGTAACTCTGGTTTCTTATTCCTTCTGTTTTCTGAAATATACTACGTTAGAATGCACCGAAAACGTCAACCAATTCACCAATAAGCACAACGAAATTGTGGAATTTAATTTGCGGTAAAGGTTATAAAGAAACTGCAGTCCAAACGTTTATTCTTTGTTACTGGAAGAGAAACAAAAGATTACTGCGTGTACGGGTGAAGAAGCAGGAATATGCTGATAACATTATAAATCAATATTGTACCGACCACGGCAATAATAATAAATCCACCATATCCAGTTAAGTTATTCCATTGGTACCGCAAAGATCTGTCTGTGTTTTTAGTTAGACCGTGATTGATAGTGTGAGGTACACGACCTCACTAATAGTGTAATTTATTATTAAAGCATATTTTTGTCATTAAATAATTAAGATCGTAAAGAGTTTCAAGGGCAGAGAAAGTCAAACCAAACCGAAGGAAGTGAAGGAGGATCTCTGGTTACTAAAAACGTTGACGAAACGAAGATGGATTGAGAAGCTGAAATTTATAAGGCGATCCAATCCAGGCGGGATGGATATAAATTATAAATTTGATATTCAAGAAAGTAAGCCCGAGGGCAATATACAAGGGACAATATAAATGAATTGTAACTCTTATGTTTTGAATGGATTATTATATTTTAAAATGAACAGTAAGATAAGTAAATTATAATTGTTATCTTTTTGTGAAAGTTAATAAGCCTTGTGTGTTAGTCTTAGAGATGTAATTTTACTTTAGTTAAAAGATAATATATTTTCAGCAGTGGTGTCATGCGCGGTACAGAGGTAAATAAAAGCATACAATATTAACCCGACAGCAGAAATTGGAAAGTATAATTGGTTTTATAATAAATAAGTAAGGAATTGACTCTTACAATAGGTTTTCCTGTCAGCCACCATACAACGTAATTGTCGCCGCTGGTAGGATGTGACAACCGTATGCAACAGTAATGGAAAAAAAGTAAAAGCCGAATGGGCAGAGGACGAGAGCAAAACGAATATGGTTTTTGTTTCTGCAACTCGGCGATCTCTTCTCATCTTGGAGCCTAAATTAAATCGCCCTAGGGACCCGACGTAGCAACAAACATAGAGAGAGAGAGAGAAGTAGATGGTTTCAGAGGTGGCAGCACGGGCAGATACCGCACGACAAACACCGCAACGGCTCGTTTTAATTGAGTAATTAAATCTCTGGCGGACCGGCGATCTGTATTAATCCGGGCTCCGTCATCACCTGCTGTGTTCCAGAATTCAATTAACCAGCCGGACGGACGGCGGACAGATGGCACAGTTCCACATGTGACGTCAACACAGGAATCTGCCTCAAGCCAACAACTGCGACTTCACTTTGTTGGCTGATAAACGTACGAGGTCTAACTGGAAACATAACGGTGAAATTTTCAACAAAAATCCATCCATCCAAAAGGTGTGCGCCCTGCCATCTTCGAAGTACTCTCCTGCAGATCAATTACAAAGGTGGTCCAGTCCCAGAAATGGATGTTGAAAATTAAGTTCACAGATAAAGTATGAAACGACAAAGTTTTGAAAAAGGTGAGGAAATAAGCCACCGACAGAAAGGGCAGGATGATAGATAACATTATAAGGCACAGAGAATTGTTAGCAGGGAGAAAAATCGAAGGTAAGAATTTTAGAGATAGACAAAGATTAGAATATATGAAGCAGTTAACTCGGGATGCAAGTTGCAATGAGTTGAAGAAATTAGCTTAATATAGGAACAGTTACAGAATTGCACCAAAAAGATCTAGCTAGATACGTATAACAGCAGAAAGTCCTATTTACGAGCTTCACGAACCTTGGTTGGGGAGTTCCGCTGAGATAGAGCTCTCTACCCTCCTTAATGACGCAACGCCACTGGGTATTGAGCATACAAACACAACCTGAATTGTAAAACGCATCGTAGTACATTACTGTGAACCAACCATTAATGTAGCTTCGATGAGTGGAATTACGAACGAACTAAACCGTTGGTCACCTGTACCTTTTATTACGATTGATTTTTAAATATTCTGGTGATTCGCCTGGTCAATACACTAGTCAAGTGCTCTGTTCACCAAACCCTTCTTAGTCCAGAGGTCATTTCAGAGCATTACAGCACTTTCATTCCAGTCATAAAGAACTGTAACCATCAGTGTTGGCTTTTCTCAAAATCTCTGCTTCTTAGACCTGTTGGTTTTTTAAACAATATGCACTACGTAAGTACCTTGGAAACCGACACCTGCGGAGGGACTCCGACAGCGGCGTTGTTGCGGATCACACGATTTGCATCAATTTCCTGCTGGACAAACTCTCCTTCGACCTTGCTGAGAATCTTTATTTTATTCAACCCATCCCATATTTGATTCTCGATTTTGAAATGAAAATGACAAAATTAAAAACATATAATTTTTTTTCAAGGTTACGGGTTAGCAAACCATACCTTATCTTTTTTTAATTATTTATATATATGTACCTTCATCACTGAGCAATAATCAACAGAAACTGCGTGTCTAGCTTGATTGGTAATCAATTCAGCAGAGAAGAATATGAGACTCTTCGTCAATCATCAAAATTGTCAATTTTATAACGTACAAGTATTTTCGAAGCAACCTGGGTTCTTTCAAAGCCTTTCACACCATTTATCGAGATGTTCCTTTCACTATTTAAAAAATAAATTTCGTATAAATCGGTTCAAATTTTTCAGTTTTGAGCCTTTTGCCAAAGTGAGAGGTCATCTGGGTTCAAAGTGAAAAATACAAAAGTTGACGAATAACGTAACTAATGACAAGGCATATTTTCAGTTCAATCTATTTTATGGTTTTTTATGTATCTTCAAAATCACATTTTGGCCTTTGACCTTGTTTCTGGCCGGTGATGTAACATACAATAGTTTATGGAGCATCTTGGTATCTATCAAAAAGACTTCCACAATATTTCGAGATGCCCCTCCTATTAGTTTTCAAAAATTTCCGTACACGCTGATTCAAATTTGTAAGTTTTTGCCCTTCTGCCAATGTCAGAGGTCATTCGGGGTAGAAGTGGAATATTCAAAAGTTAAGGAACAATGCGATTAATCAATATGAAAATTTGTAACTCAATCTACTTGACGGTTTTTCATATCCTTAAAAAATGGTTGTGACCTTTTGACTTTTCCGACCCTCAGGGATCATACTTCTAATGTTCGCCGCAAACTTCAGATCTCACTTCATCTATGTGTAAAATATCAACGTATTCTATCTTGTACTTTTTGTTTAACGTCTCGTAAAAAATAAAACGTTATTTCCCTAGCGCTTCCTACAATGTATGTTGTTTTTTGGCAGATTTTAATTGTATTAAAAGTGTCATTTCTTGACATGACAGATGTTAAAAGTTAAAATGATTGATTGGAGTGGGATTATAATCCAATAAATGTAAGACTTAATACAGCATATTTCAGGAAATAATTTTTTTTATTTCTAAGTTGAGAAACTTGTTTCGATTTCAGTTGAAACGGGTCGCTTGTTGAGGTTTATTATTGTAGACAGTAGCATATCGACATTTTCACCGCAGTGATGGGAGGTTAGTGGCGTCGTGCAGCGTGGCTGCAGGAAAACAGCTGTCTGGGAGTGTTGTGTCAAGCGAAGTTCGTCTCAGCAGAAGGCCAGGGTCGCTATTCAGTTTAACTGAAGCTCCCGGCTCTGAAGTCACCGCGTGCCCACGCTTGTTGGTCTCCAAAGTCTTGTACCGCCGAATACTTATCGCAACCGAGGATGGTGACATAATTCTATTTTAGTTCCTTCGTTTACTAGCATGGCCTTCTTCAGTGGAGGAATAATTTTTTAACATTTCCTGCGAAGAATGGCGCCTTGGATGGGTAAACATGTAAGACAAAATGATGACTTTTTACCGCGCGTATAAATTAGGTCGTTAATTAGTGCAGCTTACCAGACTAATTTGGCAGGACTTCGCCGACCCGTCCGTGAAACCACATTTCAGGGAAAGGTGTTGCTGAGTGAATTTCGAGGATTACACAATACAAGGTGTTATCACTATACGTTACAGCACTGAGTGGACCCGTGTCCTACAAATTCCCGCAACTTCATTCGTGCAGACTGTTATTGTATACAAACACTACTCTCTTAAATCAACATTGTCAAGAACTACATGATCTGCGACCCCTGTGGCTACCTGAACGCAAAGTGTTTTCGCATGGCAAATTGTAACTTCATTCTTCGGAATAACGCGATGTCGCTCATACGCTGAAACCTCGACTGCAAGAAGTAACTTATCTTTACATAGATACTAATTTATTGACTCTTCTATTTTAATTCCTCAGCTTTACGATGAATTATACCATATTTTACCCGAGGAATAACAGGCCGCACATTAATCAAAACTAAATCAAAATCCGACCAGTTGTTTTTATGTAAATCGCGTCACGGAAAATTTATCATCAGTTTATCAGCTTCAAGACATCGCACCGAAATTTAACATTCGGTATTTTAACAGCGGGGTCACAGGCTATACAATAATCGAAATATCATCAAAATCAGACCAGTGCTTTTTTGCGTGAATAGCGTTCAATGAAAAATTGATACCAATATGGTAAATTTCTCAGCTTTCCGATAAACACTTTCTACTTTAATCACGTTGCCACGGATTGTACACACTTTGACAATAAATTTGGCCGCCACTGAAAAATTCTATCACTCTTATTTTGCACAATCTGACATCAATGTCATCCGAAGAAGCAGTAACGCAATACTGGCTTGCCAGTATTGCATTACTGTTCCCTGGGATGACATTGATGTCAGATTGTGCAAAATAAGAGTGATAGAATTTTTCAGCGGCGGCCAAATTTATTGTCAAAGTGTGTACATTATTGGAAACTCCGTCAATAATCGAAAATCCAATCAGTATACGACAATAATGGCTTTCAACCAAAAATTATCCTCAATTTCTCGTTTTTTTGAAGTCACATCAAAAGGAAACATACCCTGTTTCAACTGCGTGTCGTCGGGCTGAATATCAATCGAAACTTCATCAAAATCGAACCATTTTTTTTATTTTTTTTAGTCGCTTTTAACTAATAATAATACCAATTTGGTACATTTATTAGTTTTACAACATCGTATCAATATGAAACATATCCCGTTTCATTCACGTTACCACGTGCTGCGAATTAATTAAAACCTTATATAAATTCGACGCATAGTTTTTACATGAATTGCATTTAACGAAGAATTATCTTAAATTTCTTATTTTTCAAATCCTAGCTATCCACGGGACCGCGTTCTGTACATTAATTAAAACTTCATCAAAATTTGACCACTAGTTTATGAGTGAATCTCGTTCAACGGAAAATTGACACACTTAAATAACAACAACAGATTTTTTACTTCACATCAAAATGAAATCCTATTTTCTTCGCGAGACCATGGGACATACATTAAACGAAACCCCATCAAAATTCGATCAGTATTTTTTGTGTGAATCGCGTTATTCGAAACCTCAAATGTACAGACTTTTCCCCGGTTGCAGTTTTATTACTAGACATTGATGTCTTTCATTGCCGTTCAAAAATAGCTTCCTTGTTGTTATCACATCACCCGCCTAAAATCTGTTCTTCTGTTTTCAAAAGAACGTGTTGCCTAATGGACCAAAGTATGAATAAACTCTCAATTCCGCCAACTACCGAGCGTCCAGTCATTCCCTTGGAAATCAGCTACCTTTTCTTGGCACCGGGTGGTATATATAATGCACGGAGGGTGAGCGGTGCCACTGCCTAGAATTATGGAGGACGTGGGTTGAAATCCCATTCCGGCCATACAGATTTCGGCTCTCGAAGGTTTCCCGAAATCTCTCCAGGCGAATACCGAGATGGTTTCTTCAAAATATCATGGCCAAATTCCTTCCCACCCCTATCCCACAATCTTCTCTCGCCCTTAATGACCTTGATGTTGACGAAGCGTAAAACCATAATTTTTCATTACCGGCAAGAATGTGGAACGAGTTAATTGTAAACAGTCGCTTGGAACAGTCACTTCAACAGTAACCGACATTGAACAGGTTGGCACAGAAGTAGAACGATACGGTTATTCAAACTAGAACAGAACCATTCACAGTATAATTTCAAAGCTACATTCACGTACTGAAACCTCATCCAAGCACCCACAGAGGGTGTTACCCGTAAGCTAACCGATACAAGAACAGTTCAGAGCAGCTGCCCTATGCACAGTACTGTTTCGTGAGTTTCAGAGTGGATAGAACTGTAGCAGACAGAGAGACGGCGCGTTGGACCGACTCGCTTCCTTTAATTACGCTCGTGGCCGGAGATTAAGTTAGCTCGTTCTAATCGGAGAGAACAGTCTAGCGTGGGCGAAATTTGTAGCGCGTTTATCGTGTCGGGTTTCTGTTTTGTGCTGTGCCCTGTAACTAGGACTAGCGGATCGGGTTGGCAAGATAGGCGCTATTTTACCGCTATCTGCGTTTTGGCTAAACTACACTGCATTGCTGTCTGTTCTTTCTAAAGATTAAAAGAAAAACATCATCCCCTTGTTTATTTCCACAAACTAGCTTTGTATTATTGGGATTGTAGTCTTTGCGTAAAGTCGTTATTTAATGTAAACTTTAATCACCGGAAGCGGTGAAATATATGTACTAAGATGCAGTAGGCTTTGAAACCGATTTATATGTAACAATTAATATTTAACCTGTAGCGTCTGGTTTTTAAGACGTTATTAAAATTAAAATTAAATAATGAGATGCATTAATTAATAAGTCAATTTGAAAAATTAATCCCGGGTAGGCGCCAAGAATGGAAGTGTTCTCTATCCGAGAGAAGTGACATTCCAATTCTGAAATACTTTTAATCAAAGCAATTGTACTTTTAAAATACCATTAAAAAACAGAAATCTTCATCTATTCAAATGATATACTGATACATTGGAAAGGAAGTTATTGAAAGCAGGGTTTACAACACCTATTATTTTCTTTGAATATAAAATTGATTGGTTTATTGAACGGAACTGAATATTAAAAGTTTCTTTTGAACAATTTAGAGCATGATTCTCATCTCAGAGCATTGCCTAGGGTTTAATGACGCAAGAGTGTCTATACATCGCCGGCGTTCTTTACCGTGGCAGATGACATGCGGATAAAACAGAGTTTCACGGACCCTGTTGATCAACTGGGCGCAAGGTCACTTGGCGAGGTAGCTCCCCGCAGGTAGTGACTTCTCCGGAAATCTCCCGTGGTGCGCCGGTGCGGATTGTTTGCTGGCCAGAAACAGAATGTCTTCTTCCCCGCTTGTTCGCCCCGTTGAAAACTTTCAGGCTCCCGAGTTCTAGCAGACGCGGGAAATTTCAGCGAGTCGCAGCGTTTGGCGGGTCGCCCACGATCTCCATTGGCGCTCCTCATGCAACATAAAAAAACTTATGGTTTCTAAAAGTTCGTAACACAGTTTGATTCGCTGGTTCCCAACAGAGGTGTTCCGCAACCTGACTTTTTCTCCGAAGCATCGTTTCTCCTAGTTTCAACTTTCTACTCTACCAGGAAATCACCTTTCGGCACAGTCCCTATACTGTCCTTTGAATTTCATTGAATGCGTAAAGCTTTTAACTTTACGGCCTGCCATAAATCGTTCGGTCTTTCAGCGCAGGTATGAGTCACCTGGCTCTCGCCGATGCCAAAGAAACGTGGAATTCACACGCATAAATTTCCCGTCACCAAGGGACGTTACAAACCTGATTCGGAATTATTTAGTTGCATCAAGTAATAACTGTTGATTTTTTGAGCTCGGGTGCGCTCGGTATCTCCAAATCGAAAATAGGCCATGGAACAAGTCCTAAAATATTCACGGAAACCTTCTTTTGTTTTCCGCAATACTATGAATTGCTGTTGCGATTAGCCCCTTTTCACACTTCCTGAGTACATATTTTATAAATATAGTATCTCAACAACCATTGTAAACAAGATCAAACAATTGTTAGTTGTGGGTTATAACAACCTATCTTTACCTGAATTAGAAATAGGCTTAGTAACCGCTAAAAACTTATATACCAGTAACACCATTTATGATTTTTTTTTTGAAGAAAACAGGCAGTGTTTATAAACCCTTACATCTTCACAAATTTGTTTTAAATCTGACATTCTAACTACTCTTGATAAAACTGAATAATAGTCTCTTAACTTTTTAAAAGTTGAAGATACACTCCTACCCAATTCAGAAATTTTGTGTTTTCTTGTCGATATTTCGCTACCCTCCAAGAGAGTACCATCGAGGCAATTGTTTTGACTAATCTCACTGCATTGAGATAATTTATAACTCATAACAGAAGCTATTTGTCATGAGATATATTTATAGACTTTGTGGGTATTACATAAGACCAATGTTTCTCTCGGGGTTGAGAATTAATATAGTCTTCTCGGATGACTAGCCGAGTGAGCAGGTTCTGATGGAGATGGCGACATAGATTTCGATCGCCGAAATATCGTGTGAAACCACCCTGCTCACTCGGCTAGTCATCCGAGAACACTATATTAATTGTGGGTACTGTTTCGTTTGATCTTCAAAGTAAGCTACTTCGCCAGAACTTTTTATTTTATTTTTAAGATATTGCATCCAGGATTACTTTTTATGAATTGGATTTAGTAGATTTGTGACAATGCCATTGTGATAGATAGCCTATCAAATCATCGTTGCCGTTACTATTAGCTTTATGTAAACGTGAGTTTATTTATTTAAGCTTGAGTTTACACTTGGATTCTAATTTGATGATACCTCTTGCCGTAATAATCGCGACTGAAATTCACCACCAAAGGCTGGTCAGTGAGCATTGTTACCAAAACTTTATTGAAACGACTGCCGAGTGTATTAAAGTACTGTGCTGACACTGTAAAGTTTACAGAGTATGGCAGAACACTGAACTTGTATACTGATCTACGAACAGCGTTGTTCACCACGAGACAGAACATTCTCGAAAGAAAGAGGGTGCGTCCACCAATCATATTGAAGCATTTAATACGATCAACAAGAATTTTGAGTTGCATAAACAAGAATCACACAATGGAGGGAACCAAAATTGCATTCCAGTACTTATTATCATTATAATCGTATGTCAAAGACAGAAGATGACAAAGTAAGAAAATACTACATATTATTCAAATAACTATGTCTAGAGATTCAAGCTATCTCCTGGCAGACGGTTTAACTTGATGCGGTGTAACCAGGCCTTCAGGTACTCCTCTGGCTGGTCTATCGATCCCAATGTGATCAGTGATTTGGAAACATCCACAGTAACACAATGCATCTCCAAGGAACCCCCACTTACGTGCTGTTGCGTTGCACCCTCCCTGTCATGTGCGAAACCTATAAAATTGGGATCAAATTCGCCTAAGCTGGTCAACCCCTGGAACATAAATCGTTGGATCTCTTGAAAGCCCATAGTTGTGCGGCATGTTGGATTCTCACTCTTGTCTCAAGAAAAAGTTGTTATTTTTAAATTTGACTACTTCCACGTGGGTGAGTCTACTTGATTTTAGTCTTGTGCGAGGAAGGTTGTGAAGGTCACTATGCAGAGGAATCATGTTTTTTTTCCTCCACTCCTTCCAATTCTCTAAGTAGAATTGATTTTTTCTTCAAATATGGTGGAAGAATGTTGGAAAATACTGGTAGCCAGGATACCGGAATAGGCCTAATGACGCCCTCCACTGTTCTCATTGCGGCGTAGAGCTGTGTGTTAATTTCGGCAGTGTGAGCACTACCAAGCAAGGTAGAGCAAAAGCATTCTGCTGCAGAGAATGCCAGACCAAGGGAACTGCTCCTTGAAGAAATTGTTCTTCTGCACCACATAACGTACCAGCCAGTTTCTTTGCATGGTTCGCACGGGACGTCACTTTCTCTGCAATTCTATATTAATGATGAGGAAAAGTGAAGACTTAAAACGTCAACAACGGAAAAGTTATTACATTGGGAAGACTGTCGGATATATTTAAAGAAACATTAAGGTTGTGCCCGATAAATCAACTTTTATTACCTTTGATTTAAAACAATAAAGTCGAATACGAAGAACTTACATAATTCAGTTAATGACTAAACAAAATATATTTTAGGGCAGTACAAGAAAGAGACTTCACTACTTAGACTTCCTAAAAATGCATGTGGTTATTACTGCGTTCTGTTCAAAACATCTGGCGCAGTATCACTTTTAAAAATTAATTTAAGTTTTTCCAAAAAGTCTCGGAAATTGCTGGCGCTTATCCATTTCGTATAGTGGTATATTATTCTCTGTTTGTCCTCTTTGCCACAAGTGCGCTCGTAAAAGGCCATTCGTGTCGCGGATCGCACTACAAATAAAGCTGATAAGTAGCGCAGCAGAGGCAGTAAAATTAAATTACTTCCCGCGCAGGAGGATATGTCTGTCTGGCACCATCTGGACGGTAGCTCAGCTCTTGTATGCAAATGCCGATGGTTTTAAGGGGGACTTTAGCTATGCATATTAGTAGCGCGGCAGCGATTGCCTTCAGTGGCAGGCAGACTGCGTGGTCCACCGAGTTAGACAGCGCGGCGGGGCGATTAAATTTTATGGTGCCGGGCAACCGAGAGACGCCCCTTTGTCCGCCGGGCTAGACTCGCCCGCGGGGCACTCTAGCGCCGGAAATATTCCATGATGCAAGCTCATGACTTTCACTACGCTCCCCTGTGGTGCGGATTTTTACGTAACGCTGTACATCCCAGTGTTAAACATTATATCAAAACAGGCCAACTATTACGAAAGGAACTGACTGAAAATATTAACCTGTTGAGTATTCTTTTTGTAGAGGAAAGTAAATGAAATCGGTTCCCCAAATGGAAGTACTTGATTAATATCTGAACCCGTAAATACCTGAGATTTGACTCGTAGTGACGTCATACACCAGTGTCTTTCAAAAAGTGGAACATTTTAATGTGATACATGGAGAGAACCTACACAACGTTGGAGCACAAGAATTTACGGAAACGAGAGCTTAAATTTTGTCGGAGGTAGTGAAAAGAGTAGTACATGAAATATGTTGCTACATAAAAATACAATAAATTAAGTGAGCTCCAAGGGAATGGAAAATAACAGTTGGCAAAGGATTTTATGGAAGAATGTTACGAGGGGAAAATAGGTTGCCGGACTAAATTTTGTGAGATAAAATATGGATGCTGCAGAAGTCAAAAACTCTACCGGAATACAGAGATTGAAAAGCAGGTAACTAAGGATTGTGTTGTAATGATTATTTGGAAATGAATGGGTTAGTACGATACAGGATTACGTCAGCAAGGAAGTGAGATTACAGAATAAAGCACTGTTATTGTGAAATTTATAAACTTGAATAAAAATAGGAAAGGGTTTCATTTAAATTCCATTATCAACAGGTGGAGAAGCAGGTAAAAAGAGACCTGTGTAGGACAAAATATTTGTGATAGTCTTGATATTTGGCTATGTACATTATTATCGTCAGTGAGTTCATCGCAAATTTCCCACTCTTTAGAAAAAGAACCACAGGTGTTGCTGTAATCATCATTCAAATAAATATCAATGGTTATTCAGCAAAATTGTAGAAATAACCTTAACATCATGAAACTTCACGTTGCTTCGTTGGAATCAATTAGTCGTTAATAACGAAATTCGTCTCAAGTGTAGCCATCAACGCAGCAGAGGAACCTTTTTACTTTGTATTTAGCTTCCAATAAGGCGCCAAAATGGAAGAGATCTAGTTCGGAAACGCTTTAGTCCAGGATGAAAGAAGTGCAGTTAGAACAGTATTTGAGGAAAGAAAAACACTATTACTGAATTATCCACTTCGCACAGGCTCAGGATGGCATTATGATAATGGGATGACTGTAAAATCCACCAAATAGCTCATTATGTCAAGTCATTTCAGGAATGGAATCCAACAAATTCATATGAATCCATGAATACGCCTTTCCTGGGGGGAATAACGTATAAAAAAAGTGGTACACTATTTGTCTGGTGTTTTGACACTGATGTATTTGCTTCTGAATGCTATAGTAAAATGTCAAAATGAGTAAAGTAGCTGTTTTTGATACTGTTTTACTTACCATCGCCAACCTTATACACCGCATTTTTGTATCAATTATGGCAACGCTGTATATTCTGATTATTCTCTCGAACACCTCCTTTTATAATCTAGTTGTTCTTCGAAAAACACAGAACGGAAAAAAACTAGAAAAAAAAAACCAATTACCAACTTCGCAATGATAGTTCAATATTTTTTGGTGGATATGTTGCAGTATACGCAGTTACTTCATCTAAACCATCATTATTCCTTATAATAAAAATCCGTTTCTATCACTTGTCTTGCGATCATTGGTTGTTTTGTTCTTTGTCCTCACGTTATCTTGGGTCTGACTATTTTCATTTTTCAGTAACGTGCCCAAATGCAAACGGTTTCTGCGTCTTCTCGCATTCATTCTTCTGAGATGATAGTATCATACTGGCTTTTCCTGTTCTATTCAATCAACGACATCTTTCTTCATCTTCATTTCATCTCTAATCGTTCTACTTGTTATGTTTAACACTTTACTTTGTTATAATTTTCCCCCTTATCCAAGCTTCTACCAAGCATTTGAATTGTTATATTCACGCCTACTGTTTAGGCGTATGCTGTTTCAAGCACCGATTAAGGTTTTCCGTGCTTTCGCTTGGAACCGATCCGATTAAAGTCATCCATTTCTTTCAAATTAGAAAAGAAATAGTTAGTCGATATGTTGTTTTGATGATCTATGTGTGAAGAAGAATAAACCGGATACTGTGATAATGAAAGGAGGGGAATAGTCGATAAGAGTTTTTCAAGTACAGTACTTAGGAAGTATGATTGAGCAAGCAAGATGAAAATAAATGTAATATAAATATATGAGAATGGATTTATCAAGGATGTCAGCGATTTGTATGAAGCAGGGACCCCTTAATTTTAAAAGAATCATCTGATGGACATATTTCACGTCGATCTAAATGTTTGGTCCAGAAACATGAACAGCAAAGGAGAAACACAAAAGTCCTGCATACGCAATAGGTATGAAATTTCGAGGATTAACGAGAATAGACAAACTAAGGAATGAGAGCCTCATGGAAATTGTATATCATAACCTCTAAACACAGGGCAGAATAATTAGGTTGCAACTACTTGGGAATGCGAAGAGAATGTTAGACACGAAATGAAAGAGATCATAAGGTAGACCGAAAGACGAATGTTTGAAAGCTTTAAGAATAGAGTCGAGTAAAAAGGAGTGAAGAAGAATGGAAAAAGGGGATTGGTGGAGAGGAAGGAAACATTGAAGAGACTTGTGTCTTTAGCACACCAGACGAATGGTTGAAAATTATTCAAGACAATAATGATCCGTTGCTGTGGTTATGTTGGCTAAACATGACACTTAGGTCAGATCTTAGGACCTTTGGCCATATTTTGGGTGAGTAGGAAATGGTTTTCTGCTTAGGTCTCACCTTCGTGGAGTCGCCAATCATTTCACTCATGGTAATTCATCAACTGTAGCAGCATTTTGTTGTAAACGTATCTGGATCAAATATACTCGTTCCAAGGCTCATATCAGTTCATATCTGTAGAAGCGGGTATGTTGAGTTGCTACCAGAAACTGCTTCAGTGACGTAATATGAGCCCATTACAACTACCCGCAGCTTCCAGACGGCTATTCGATGCGCTGGCCCGGCGTCATTTCTGCAGTGATTACCAAGTCGCCGCATCTATTTGACCGCATAATGCATTTCAGATTTCATCCGCTGTGCACTGATTCGACTTGCAGATCACTGCAGCCGCAGTCCAAGTTTGCATTTCGACTAATGGAACGTCCATTACACAGGCCGCAATTTTTACCAATTGACGGTGATTTGCATTTTACATTAAGCGGGGCAGGTCCGCGTCACAACGAATGATTTCGGTGACAAACAAATGTCGTTCGTTCCCTACAGTATTTGCATTTCTCGCGCCAAAAAATAATAATAAAAAAGAAATAACGCTGCCGCAGTGGGGTGTGACACACTATTTTTGAAAAGTCAATGCACCTGAATAAAGTAAACTTTTATGACACTCAAATGACCGTAATTTGTGTTTGTGGATTTTAATATTTATGATGCGCAGCTGGTATGCCGACAGGTTGAATATTTATGCAGCAGCGAGTGGTTATGCGATTGTGATACGGTGTTGTTGCTAATCAGTGTGTTGTTGACAGAGCTAATAGACAATCCAACGCGATATTCGAACCAGTGACGAGTCCCCGACGTTTTAACTTGATTTCCAATTTCAGAAATAATTATTTCGTATTGACAATTTTATCTTTCAAAACATAGGCAGTAAATATTTTGCTTTCATGTGGTCGGCATCGCGAAACTTGTTACATTACAAATGACAATTTTTTTTTTTTGAAGTATTTGGAGCAACAGGAGAAAGTGCTGTAAGTTTTTAATGAATTAGTTTAAAAATGAAATGTTATTTTCATTTAATTAGAATTAATTTCCAGTTTTAAGATACAATCTTACTACACAAATTAAATACGTTAATTGCTTGCATTGGTAATATGCTTTTTAAGCTGGGGGATGTACCGCCATTTGTAATATATCTACACTGATGAGCCAAATCATTATGACCATTGTCCACCGCGTGCCTGAATGCCGTCATGCGGTAAGGAAAGTATATAAGCGGACACAGATTCATGGGGACTCATTCTAGGGACGGTACTTGTAGCAAACGGGGAAATTCACTGACATAAGTGACTCTGACAAATGTCACATTGTTGTGGCCCAGCGCCTGGGAACGAGCGATGCTAGTAGGGGAGTGTCCATAAACCACGTAGCTCTATTTTGGCCTCCTGTGAGTCCCCCCTCCCCCTATGTAGCCAAACGTGGCATTTGTCTCTACCTCCCCCCCCCCCCATTCCACGTAGCACGTAGCCTTTTTCCTTTGCGAGGAACTATATCGAACAATTTTCTCATTAGCTTGTGAGGTATACAATCTTCTGTTTTTAAGTACTGCGTCAGGCAGCAAAATGTGACGTAATGAGACAATAAAAATTGGAGTTCGCACAAAAATGACAATTTTTCAGGATATGTATAGCTGGTAAAATATTTCTGGGAGCATTTTCGTGTGATTTCTTCATCGGTGCGTAGGAAATTGTTCGTAAATATCTTTTTTTTTTTGGACGGACGGGTTTCTTTTCTCTCAGTAAGTTTTATCCAAAACATCTTCTAATGATGTACTGATGATGCTACTGAGAATTATGATCGAAAACATCTAAATTATAAAATGTCCTTCGGTGGTCGCAAGATTATATTACGTATTTTGTTTCATCAAAATGATGTTTTCAGTTACGAGCAAAACCTGAGTGACTACTGCTGTCGTTTGAACACAAAAAGGAAATGATTGACGAACTAGACATATACGTATACGGACGAAAGACGAAGTGAGATATTCAGCAACAGAAAGATATTAATTCACATGATCCTTGATTTTTCGAGAACTATTTGTTTGTAACGTGTTACTGGGGAAGTATTAACACGTTTTCTTCGACCCACAGGCCACAACGTGGTGTCAGACTCTGCGCGAATATCATTTTGAAAACGACTTAGGGATAATCCATTCGCAGTAACTACTTGTGTTTCTGACAGTGGTCGCCTCTATAAGACACAGGATTGCTGCATGGTCCTGACACATTTTTTTTTTTTGGGGGGGGGGGGGGGGGGAGGAGGCGACTACTAACAAGCTTGTAATAAACATGAATCACGTTAATGCATGAGTAAAAACTGTAATTGATTATCATCTGAAAACATCAGTAGACTCGTGAGAAGACACCTAGAAAATAGGTAGTACTCCTTATCAACGTAAATGTTGGCAGGTAATCCACAATATTACGGATTTTTCTTTTATCGTTTATTGTCACTGCTAACCTCTACACTCCAAAAGTGATTCCATTATTTGATTTGGGTGTGGGTCTATTCTCTTACAAGAAACATTCGACATGAGTGATGTTTTAGCAACGTATCGTTTAATGTGAGAAATGTTATAGAGTGTGAACCTTTCATGGTTTAGACAGAACTTATAGAATGGAGAAAGGTTTAGAGATTTTAAAAAATCCCCACGTTTTTAATTGTGACATATATTAGCTCGTTTTTAATTAAATAATTCAAGTCACGTGAAAAATTCTGAAATAGTGGTGAGAGTCAAGCAACACTACAGAAAAAGTAGCTGATGGATGAGATTTAAAAAATAAATTAATACATAAATCAGATTGGTAGCCAATTATCGGGACCAAACTACAAGCATTTGATAATAATGGTAACAGCATGCCAACGTGTATTTTGCAAAACCGACATAGTACTTCGTTCAAACATCAAATCAGTTAATCTGTTTTCAGGATTTATAAGTAATTGGATTTTGATATGCATGCATTTATATATAATTTTTATTGTTTGTGTTTATAATTCAAATCGCTATAAAAAAAAAAAAAAAAAAAAAAAAAAAAAAAAAAAAAAAAAAAAAAAAAAAAAAAAAAAAAAAACCTTGATATAACACAGATCTCTGTGTGAAATGTAGTTGTATTTATGGTACAGAAACAGCTGAGTAGACAGAGAAGCTGCCGTTTATAGCAGGATATTTGGTGTAACGCAATAATTCTCCACTTCTTCCTTTATGGCGGAATATCGGGACTTTAAAAATCTTTTTGAAATTATTTGTGTGATTCACAACTCTCCATAACAATAAACCCAATAATTCAGGAATACCGGATAGAAGAAAAATTACAGGATCTGAATTGTAGTAAAGGTAGGCAGGGTGGATGGCCCATTCTAAGATACGTAAGGTTTAACAGCTGATTAAAAAAAAGAGGAAACCGAAATTAGAGTGCAGAAAGCTGGTTGACGAAGTAGATAGTGAGTGCTCGTTTTACTACGAAATGATTAGTTCGGGATTTGAAGAAATGGATGATTGAGGACGGAAACGTAAGATCAGTATTCAAAATAACTATTATTTGTAAAGACAAAATACGATGGACTTTTCTTTTCATGTCACATGGCAGATCCATCTGTCGTTGTTATCCACTTTTGAAAGTAACTTAGTGGTTTACTTTTGTGTTCTTCTGTTACGTGTCAGCTGATATACCAATGGAACAAGATATATGTCGCCATCTGTCTACAATACAGTAAGCTATGTTGAGTACGTAAAGTGTTAATGTTTTAATGTAATTTTTTAGTCGAAACTTGAGAACGATTACAGTATTTACCAAAAGGCGTTCAGAAATCGCAATCATGACAGCTGGTACCCAAAGTCCCAGAGTTGATATGGAAATACTCCTGGCGTCATGGTGTGGGGATCCGTCTAGTATGACTTCAAGTCACTGCTAGTAATAGCGACCCATACACTAGCGGGAACACGGACAGACTTGGAATGCGGTGGGCCGAGTCTGTCGCAAGTAGCGGGCGACCGGCACGCCACAGTCCAAGCCTCAGCCACAGACCGTCTTGGACTGACGCGTATTCTGCTGCAATGGACCCTCATCTTGTTGGCAAAGATGACTCAACTGACGTTATTAAACCCTAGGAGACCTTCCCATGTTTATAGAAATAATACTTGTAAAATGCTTTCTTTTAGTGTCTCTTCGTGAAATTAAACCGCAGTTACACTTAAACAGTAAAATTAAGCTCTTCCTTGAATAATCATTTAATTTTTTCCAGATAACTTCCCCTTCTGTCTTGAAGCATTCGCAATATCATTCTCTACTGAATTTTGCATCATTTGTATCATTCCTGACAGAATTTGCTTCCTGTGTCATTAGAAGTGTGACATTACCACCATTTTCTGTGCTGTTTGAATATGACAAGTATGTTCTACTACTTCTTCTAAGAAAATTGTGCGATACACAGCAAGTAAAAGCAATGTATTGCATATTTTGTTCGTCCGTAATACTAATCGTTGATAGCAAAATTGTGAATCAGGCTGCTATAATTCCAAATGTATCTTTAACCACATTTCTTGCTCTCCGTAATAGATAGTTCAAAATTCTCTTTTGCTAATTCAATTCTCCTTAACTAAATAGTCTTAAAACATGTGGATGTTGCGAAAACCCTTCATCACTAACAATTACAAAGTTGAGACCGGCTGTGTTGTCATTCTTTGCTGGAAAATTTTGTTTCCCTGACTTTATGAGTTGGTAAATCTTGTCCATTCCAAAGCTACACTATCTGATAACCGATCGTGTTTTCCTACGTCAATATATTTAAAATCATAGTTTGAATAAAAAAGCGCCGTCAGAACAATACTATAAAATTGTTTTTCTGTAGTTGTAATGTTTGGCACGTGAGTTAGGTGGTCGTTTAATGCGGATATGTTTCCTGTCTAATGCTCCTCCACAATTAATAAATTGAAAACGTTGGTTAAACCAATACGCGACGCTTTTACAATCTTATTTGATTTTAAGGAACTGTAACAAAAGTTTTTTTATCTTAACTGTTGTAATTAGTATTTAACATAATTTCTAATGTTCATAAATAAGTATTTTTAACAATGTTTCATTATTCAGGATAAAATCACACACAAAATAATCACAAGCAAAAAAAAGGAAAAAGATGCATTTAAGCGCTGAATAAAGAAGACATCGATGACGAACAAATTTTTGTTGGTAAAAATGTAGAAGCTAAACTTAGGCAAGTTAATTTCCAGCAGACAGTTCGGGCTGACTCTCTTATACAAGTTTTAAGGAGAGCCTTGTTAAACGAATTAACAAGAAATACTGCTTTAGAAGAACATAGTGTTTCGAACAATCCGCCTACGTGTTATGCTTCAAAAAGTGTACAGTCACAGTATACAATCGTAAGCAATGACAACGAGAATAATCTTGCAAATTGTACTACGATACAGCCTTATTATAACTAAATCTAACAGTTCGAGAAATCAAGTTAAGACATGGAATGTTTTGTAATGTATATACCATTACGGACATAGATATGCTTTAGAACCTGTTTTTAGGAATATATTTCTGAATAACAATTAAAAGTTATAATCTGTCAAATTCCGTTTTCTATTTTTCCATCCTTGAAAATGATCTAACAATAAAACCATTTCTTTGAACAAGTACATATGAAGTTATATATCTATATATGAACATATATGTATATAGAACAGTGGAATAAGTTAAGTTGGTTGAAAGGGGGAGAGGGATTGAGGTTTTTTGCAAACCAAATGAGTACCGTATTTTGTTCTTTGTTTTAGAAATTATACGTGTTCAAAGTTCCATCGAATGCGGATAAAACTGTGGGTTTGTATAAAAAGTGAGGCATGTAAAGGTGGAACGGGGGTGGTTTTTTAATTTTTTTTTGGTGAAAAACCTCCAAGAAAAAATACATATATACATATTTGGTAACTTTCATGGTGATCGGTCAAATGGTGACGAAGTAATAAATCTCAGATACACCAACATCCTTTTTATATATATAGAGATATACGAATGTGGTTACATACATTTACGTTCATATAATTATTCCCGAGTTCCTGGTACAATATTTTGCAGATTTCAGGTATAACATGTCGCAAAGATTGAGGTGACCCTTCAAAGGGTAAACGGACGGCGCAAGAGGCTTTGCAGGAAGTACCAATCTGCAGCAACTGACGCCTGGAAAGTCGCGGGTAACATGGACTCCGTCGTGCCAGCGGTGGAACCATCGACTGTTGGGAATACAGAACAACCCAATCCGCCACTGAAAGCACATGAATGCTTTAAAATCCCGGAGCTGCCTCAAAACCACGAGGATACGGAGTCGGTTACTGCTAACGAGGAGACACCCGACGACCACGCAGAGCTGGAGCCGGAGGTGACCACGCCCTCTAGCCCAGTTCAGGAGGAGGTAGAACCGGTCGTAGGCATCGAAGAGGGATCTGTACTGCCAATAACGGTACCGTTCTCCGGCAACTGTTCTGCTAGCCGGCGGTCGGAGGACTCAAGATCCTCGCCTCATGCCCGTTGGACTTGGAAAGGGCCTGCGAGACGCTGCACGACATGGGCCTCTGCCCCACCGATCAGCTCCCCTGCAAACCAAGTCAGCCGCCGCCGAAGACACATGACACGCTGCCGAAACAACAAACGCCGAGGGCTGCCAAGAAGAAGACTCTCGCCGTCAAATATCTGCAGTGTTATAACTGTCAAGCCCATGGTCACCAGGGCGTGACTGCACCAACCAACAAAGGTGCGTGAGATGTGGGGGAAACCTTCGAGCTGTTGACTGTTCCATACCAAGGGAGGAAGCGGTCTGTTGTAACTGTGGCGGGAGTCATGCAGCCTGCTATTCTGGATGCCAGATCCGAAAGCAGACCAGATCCGACCACAAAGCTGCAACCACCGCCAAACGAGCTGACCATAGTGACAGCTCCAAACAGAACCACAGAGCGGCAGCCAAGACTGCTGCTGGGTACTAACCGCGGTCCGCTGCACCTCGCCGATATGCAAACATACCTAGGACGAGACGGAAACAAGATGGCGACTAACAACAAAGTCACGCCTGCTGCAACGTTCCCAACAAAAACGCCGAACAGCTGACTGCACTGGTCCAGCTGTTCACACAGCTCATTACTACGATGATGCCATGTCCACGTGCGCCAACATACAAGACAATTCACACCTACTGATTACTTATACAACAAACCACGTCAAAAAAGCTACTTCGACAGCAGTCATAGGATTCTATCCTGGTACTGTGAAAAATAATATAGCACATGCTAATAGATGACGCTGCTGCTGCCGCCCTTTAGTGTATGGCCGGCTTTGACTGAGTGAACTCTGACGGCTCAACGTTGCGTCATGGATATCTTGCTTGTTCATGTGGTCATCTCTCATGCGAAAATTACGTTTCGACATTTTTTTAAGAACATGTATGGGACCAGCTCGGACATCAGTTCCATTCGAAGACATCAAGGACCAGTTACAACAGTTATGGACCAGCTTGCCTCAGGATACAGTGGCTTTATGATACTCTTCCCACCCTAATCAGCTCATGCATCGAGGCCAGAGGGGTGCAAGGTAATAATAATAAGTGCCAATTTCCTTGTAAGTTTGACTCGATTTTGTAATCTCTGAAGTAACATCACATAGTCACTCACCCCGTGAAGTTTCATTTCGTTTCCTTCTCCCCTTTTGGCTGATTCACCTTTTTTGTCGGGAAGAGTAGTTTAAATGTAAAAGAACAAAAAAGTTTAGAATAGGTAACCATCCCTACACTCTGTTCAGTGATATGGAAAACCGTCTACAAAAACCAATCGAATTTGCAGTTACTACAAGCGGAGGCGAGATTTAACCTCTCGCTGGTTTTACTTCGCAACATCCAGTACAGCGGCACCTCAATGCACTCAACCAAATAGCTGGGTATTGATCTTCCATTATACGTGTCGCCTATAATGCTCATGCCATTTAACCATAAGTGAACGAGAACTGATGTCGTAAAACTTTTAAGAATTCACTTGTTCCCTTTCATTTGCTGGCGTAATACCACCGCCTGTTGTTCGCTGATACTGGTGCGAGCTTTAACAAATTTTCTGCTGGCCATTTCTCCTCTTGTTACTTTACTGGACTTAAAACAGAGACAACGAGAAAAATAAAATAGAACTCGACGTAATGTTTGAACTAGTTTCAGTACAGCCTCTGTACTACCCGTAACTTCTAACAGTAATTTCTTTATTTTGTTTTTTATTTATTATTAGCATTCGGAAACGAGACAGTCAGAGCAATGTTCACATAACTATGCTAATTTTTTAACACTGAATACATATTAAAAATTTAATATAACACAAATGATCTAATTTAGTACAATCATTGTTAGTATTATGCTTAAGCAACTCTTTTTTATTTTACTTTGAATATAAATCGCTTTCGTCAAGTAAAATATTCATACAACTTTCGTTAAACTGAAAAATTAAAATGTCAAATATTTCTCATTACTTTAAAATAAACCTTCATATCTAAGTATTTTCGCCTCTTGACTATTTTTCTTGGTTACGGGGAACTTGAAGTTGGCTTAGATATTTATATGATTGTCTAGTAGAAACTTCATTAACAGTGTGTAGATATGCTGATCCCCCGTTACTAACAAGTTTGTGACGTTAATTGGTAAGATGTAAATTGTTCAAAAGCTTGGAAGATTGTATGTAATGACCTTTACAATATAATATCATGTGGCCTGTATGTTCCTCGCTAACTTCATCGCAACGTCACAAGGGAGTTCGCACGGAATGCAGTGTGCAAAAGTGTTTCAGGAAGCTGCGATGATTAAATTTTACTGCAATAATTCAACAAATAATGTAAACATATTTCCAACAATTTCATAATATTTTTGTACATCTTGCCACAAATATTTATTTTCTATCTGTTTTTGCTACTATGTTTCATGACCGTTGCAAAAGGAGAAGGTTATTTGTTTTAATTTTCACCTGACTCCAGAACAGCTTGTTTATGATTTCCATACTATTATTGGCTCTTCTGATTTAACTGACAATAGTGAGGAAGTTTCTTATCGTATCTCCCAAAATAAAAAAAAAATTGGATGAATGTTCCGTTTGTTACCATTAACCATGGATTCAGGGCAGTGAGTTCGTAGTAAAACATTTCAAAGACGACAGTTGTGACAGTAAATTCCGTGAGGAATAAAAAAAAAAATCTAATAACTGGCTCGCATTTCTTACGTACGGAATTTGTATTTTTAAAGTAAAAAAAATCTAAGCAATTCATGTGAAATGTAGCATTATGTCTACCTATTTGAGTTACAATGTTGAATGTGAGATAGATAATGTCTGGCCCGTTGCTCCGTATTTCGAGGTACAGAGATGGTATGTAAATTTTCGGTTGTTGCAGAAATGTGAGCAGGTGACTGCCAGAACAGTTGTTAATAACTGTCGCAGATCAATTGCTTCCTGTTTCGTCAAATTTCCAGCGAACTTTGCTACCATTTTACAATAAAAAAATGTACAGGTCTATAAAGCAATCATCCGCTTCCTTCAAGATACCGAAATGAATATTTGAAGCCTCCAACACGCTGCAAGATGACGAGAACAAACATATGATAATGTTGAATGCTGGCTAAATGGTTTCAGACCAAAGGCTTGATAAATAAATAAAATAATATCATCTCGGCTGTAATAAAGAAATAACTCTCCTGTTGATGAACTGGATCAAATCGAAAAGATACTATGATTACTTTCACAACAAATGTACAGTGATTGTTACGTTTGTCTCTATTAAAACCTTAAGCTACAACGAATAACGTTCTCTTAGTAACGTGTTGCTGACATCTTTGTAGCAGTTTTGGCTATCAACTTGTGCAAAGAGGTTTTGTGAACAGTTCATCCGGAAAAAAATCTAAACCCTATTTTTAAATAACTACACCATCAGTGTTTCGTAACTCGTTGAGAAAACAACTATCGAAGTTTAATCAAGTTTTTTACGCAGTGAAACATTGTAGGACTGATTATAGAGAGTTAATTACACCACCATTACAGGATGGATATATGTCGCATTTGTGTTAACCGACTGTAGTTCAAAGAGAGAAAAGAGAGAGAGAGAGACGCTCCTACCTTTAGTAAGAGCTGAGCTTTGGCTGCGAGTCGTAACTCACCGCAGATCGAGTTAGCGTTGTGACTAATGCCCACTGAGGGCAGCTGAGTGAGTCTCTAACGACGTTAAGCTGTCTGCCATTCAGAGCACGTCTCCAACCTCAGAGGCAGCAAACATCGTCTACAGTGCCGGAATGAATGCGCCTCCAACTCCACGAAAAGACGCTATTACCGGATAACACAAATCCACTTTTTTTTGGTAGAGTTAACGGTGGCAGCTACGTACCCCATCTCTTTAACTGTCATCCTGTTAACAAAAACCGAAAGTTAAAGTGCAAGCTGTACTCGGTTTCCGGTGAACACGGTTGTTACGTATAGCGTTACTATTCAGTATTTTTTTTTTAACTGCTTACTGTCTCTCAACAACGCGGTCTTTAGAGACTGGAAAGGACGGGGGGCAAGGAATGAGAAGGAATTCGGCCATGGCCTTTTGAAGGAAGCATCCCGGCATTTGCCTGGAGTGATTTGGAAAACCATGGAAAACCCAAATCTGGATGCCCGGACGGGGATTCGAAACGCCGTCCTCCCGACTATTGAGTAAAACACTTTCACGGAGAAATGCAACTGCGCTTGTTTTCGTTGCCTTCGTCAGTGAAAAAATGTTCGCAATTGTGGCCGTATATGTAGATGACTGTGATCAGATCAGTGGGAAGTTTTTACTATGGACTAAATGAATGATATCACTGAATAGCGAGGATGAAAGAAGAAGCGGCTCGTTTGTAGCAATTGTTTGTTTGTGAACTGAAACTTGTATGTAGAAAAACACTTACAACATCGTACGAAACAAATAGAAATAATGAAATGTTTCTCTAATAGAAGCAATAATGTCCAAAAAGCTCCTTACTCTAGAAAACAATCACGGTATACCAATACCACTGTGATATATATGCAGCTATCTAGCGGTAATGTAATCATTCTTTATCGATGCTAGCGAAGCCTAGCAGCTTGACTCTGAACCATCGTATACCTGTTACCTTGATTCTTCATAATTTTTCCATCTACGGGTTACATTTCTAAAATTTCCTTTCTTAATTAATGATGTTACCAAAGCGGAAATCTTTAAAATGATACCTCTTTTATCGATTTTGTTTAAGTATGAAGGGGGAAAGATTGCTCGTCCCAAAAAAGCCTTTTAGAAACAATATAGGCCCTACATGATAATGAGGGAAGAAATAGGGAATACAGTGAATCCGGTGCTAGTCCATTCTAGCCTACTCTTCAAAAAGGGGACAGTGGGGCTCATAAGCTTAGCATCCCGAATCGACAAACCACTATCAACGACTCCGTTGCCCTCCCTCCGTACGCGTTGCGGAGAGATTTGTGAGTAACCCAGGCTTTTGGTATATAATATTCTGATTAGCCCTCACCACAGAGGTTAAAGCCACATATCCGCATCCCAAGCAAATTGATAAACGTAAGACATGGCCTGATTTTCGTCTCCGCTCCTACTCCCATACCTGGAAATCTTGCAACGTAATAGATTGCACCACGTAACTCCGGCGGTACAGTGACTGAATGGGGTTTGTGCGATCGGAATTCGATTCCAGATTGAGACCAGGATTTTTAATCGATACTGACCTTCAGAAACGGCTTCCAGGTCCACTCATCATGCTGTTAAATAAGTACCGTAGCTATAAAGCCAATCTGAAGGTGATGATCCTCATACACTTTATAGAGCTTGGTGCTCTTGGCCTCATCGCGTTCTTTGTATTTTTTTTTTTACTTTGCAACAGTCCAAATTTTTCCCTTAGGATGAATTATTAAACATGTAATTATTATAACAATTAATGGCCATGTTTCCTTTAATTAATTAATTTATAAGGAATAGATTTTCAGTACTAGAATATGGAATAATATGGGTGAGAGCATATGAATTTCTTTTTTTTTTGTAATGATTTTTGTAGGAGGTTTGCACATTATAATAATTTCTTTAAGGATTTATGTTTCTTCTTAGGGAGAGGAAGGAGCTTTGATGACTGGAGCAGGTAAATATTTTGGTGTTCACACAGGGAAGGAAATATTATGATGAAATAAAACTTAAAAGTTTCATGAACGTTTACACCAAAACAAGCTTAGCAACTCAGATAGACAACTGACTGGGATGCACACACCGCCAAATCGAGCCTCCTCGGGATTTCTCTACCAACAATTCTGCCCCCTCTACGACCAAATAACGCAAAACAAAGAAAAAACAAATTCACAGCATACTCCGCAAAATAACTCTCAATCATCCTACAGTACCTTACGACACAAACATATCACACAACGAGCACAACACCAACCAAGGAGCCGCATGGACCAACTTAATATATGAACTACTCTATGGATTAATCTCTTCTTTTCTCCCCATGATAAAGGAAATTATTATGTGGTCAGTAGCCAGTTGGCAATAAACACTCCTAAACTGGAATGCAAATGGTGCACGGAATAAAAAATCAACACTTACAGAATTTATTAGCTGCCACAATTTTAATGTTGCTTGCATAACCGAGACACATCTTACCTCGAATAATACTTTCAAAATCATTGGATATAAAATTTACATAGCAGACCGTGATGCACCTTTAACCTCCGTCGGTGTAGCTATACTGGTTAAAAACCACATCAGTCATTGCTCAATTTATATCCCCGCCAATGATCTCGAAACAGCTGGAATCCGAATACAAACTAAAACCAACTCCGAAATAACAATCGTTGCCGCTTATAAACAACTAAATCGGAGGCTTACGCACCAACTCATACCAATATTTGGTTGTAACAGTCTATCATACTAACGAGGAACTCAGCTTGGAGATGTTGAACACACCATACGGTAGGAGACTGCTCGACGCTGCAGGTAGCCTCGATCTGCATATAGTCGCACCTCACGGGCTGACTTATGCCTATAATAATAGAAATGTTGTGCCTGACATACTTGACATTGCCCTAGTAAAATACGTACCACTAACAACATATATGGAAGCAATTTCTGAGCTAAATTCAAACCACCTCCCGGAGTTAGCAAAAATTGGTACAGTTCCTGAAACAATTGAACAGACACCAAAGATACTAACTGGGCAGATAAACTGGAATTTATTCGAACTTAATCTCAATTAGATACTATTACCAGTCTCTAAGCAAGACACTAAAGATATCATTGATGAAGGCGTACAACATCTAACAAATGCAGTTCACTAGGAGATAGAACTATCGTCCAAGAAACCTTAAACAAGATCGAGTCACTCCATGAAAGATTACCGCAATGAATCATTGACTTGATCAAGAACAAAACTCAAATCCGCAGACAGTGTCAAAGACAGCGACTCCAACACCATCACCGGCTCCTAAACCAATTAATTAGACAGGTAAAAATAGAACTTGACTCATTTCGCTACGAAACGTACCAAAAGTATCTATCGGAATTAGAACCTGGTGATAGATCTCTATGGAAAACTACGAAACTAATTGTCAGGGAACCCACTATCTTATCACCCTTAAAATGTAAAGACACATGACAATGCAAATGTTATGTTTTGTAAAATTCAGCATTATCATGTAAAGCTAAATTTGCTTATCGGATGCTCACTACAGTAGCACGCTAACAGCCGATCTGTCTCACAGTTTCAGAGATGCTCGTTCCCATATGCCGCGCCCACAAACTGCTATCCTGTAATTTAAGGGAAATTCGTGACCTGTGCGAAGAAATTTTCTGTCATATACCTCTGGAAGCCTTCCAAGGACTTTTAGAATCCATGATACGCCGAATCGCTGCTGTATTGTGTTCGAAAGGTGGACCAATATACTAATATGTAGGTGGTCATAATGTCTTGGCTTGGCTGATCAGTGTAGTTTTGTTTTTTCCTCCAATATGTAATGGGAGTACATTTACGTAACTAAATAATTATCTTAATTTCTTCTCATCTATAGCTTCTACTATTAAAAAATTACCAGATTTTTCCTCAAAATATGACCATAAATATTATCTTAATATGACCAAAAACTAGAAAAATGGTATAAATAGTCATTTATATTTATATATGCTACATAAAATACATTTAAATACATTAAGAAACGTTCAAACAGTGTTTAATTTAGCATTACATCTCAAAAAGAAGTCAGGAAACAATATGACTTGTCATATAGATCCGAACCCTAGTTAAAAGCAACGTGGAAAATGCAGACCCTACGTGTGTAATCCCTCGGACGATCCTGGTAGGTCTTTTGATTTTTGTCCTTCTTTTAAGGATAGCTAGAAACCAGAAAGTATACCCTAGCATTGTCCATACGGAAATCAGTCTTGATGCAAGGCTGGACTAATATGGGACAAAAGATTTAAATTGTGTACACAGTTAACAACAAAAAGGAAAATTATTTTTAAAGACAATTAAATAATTAATGAAAAGTTCCTCTAATCGGTGTTCTTAGTATCTTTTTTGGCATTAATTATTTTATTTTGCGTAACCTTTCAATGCCCATCATTCCCTAAAGCGTGCAACTGTGGAAGATGAAATGTTGTAATTTAAGAATATGAAATGCGACTGTAGCGATACAGAGTAAAACTGAATACATCAACAAAGTATTCAACTAGCAAGACGAGTGAATAACGCAAGACAGAAGATGTGTTTAGAAACTTTTGCGAAAATTTTGGTAAGTAAATGCGCTTCATTTAGAAATACATAATGGTTTTATTGGAAGATATAGAAATCAAACATATTGATAATTAAGGACATAAGCGTAAAAATATCGCGATAAAAGAAACATTTGAATTGAATACATTTTTTCTGATCTATACTTTAACAAAAAGTGATTTGATTCTACGTAGGTAACTAGGTATATACGAGATTCCAGTCTTCTTCAGATCAATTTCCTACAGTTTTTTTTCTTAGAACCGAGTTCATAATCCCTGCGAATCTTCGTGTCAACAGATATTATTTTTGGCGTGGTTACTTCAAAACTGTTAGCCTTCTATTGCATCCGCCCTCTCTAAAATTCCAGTCTACACTTTATTGGTATCAGATTATTGTCACTATCAATTCTCGGCTGTGTTTAATGGCTGGCCTCACATCCAGGAGGCACAGGTTCGAATCCTCGTCTGCCCATCCAGATTTCAGTTTTCCATGATTTCCAAAAATCGCTCCAGGCGAATGTCGGGATGGTTCCATCGAAAGATTATGACGGAATTCCTTCTCGTTCCTTGTCCTCAGATGTTTCACGCAACTAATGACTTATACATTGATGAGGCGTAAAGCCATAAAAATGTGTTTAACCTGGTTTCTGAATTTTTGTTTAATTATAGCTGATATTTACCTGTAAAACACGGATGTTACTGTGTGTATATTATTCTTGAATGGTAGATATAGAGTTCTATAACTTATCAGTATTTTTTCGCAGAATTCTAATAGGTTAATTGCTACCCTAATAATTTCTTCTAGATCTATTTATTTCAATCTCCTAATACCACATTCCAACGGCCAATCTCTACCAGATGCGTTGAACACAAATTTCCATTATTTAGTGTTCACACGATTCTATGTTAGACTATCTAACATAATGCCAGCGTCTGAATATAATGTATCTGTGCGTGTAGGGATGCTACCCCAGCATTAGCTAGACATATGTATAATGTGACATTTTGTACACTGACCTTGCGAATCTTATGCAATTTTTATTTATGTATGGCTATTCTCTTCTAGTGTTGCACTACCGGATTGGTCTTATTCCGTTTCCATTATTGTAGTTTGTGGTTATATGTCCTCTAGTACAGCGGTTCCCAACCTATGGGTCGCGACCCACTGGTGGGTAGCGGCGTGTGTTACGGGAGGGTGCGATACAATCGAGGTTTTTGTCACAAAATTGATAATTCTTCAATCTAAACAAAAGTCTTTGATCGAAACAGTCTTTCTCCGCTTGCGAGAGTGAGTTATTGTTTTTGCTTTGATTGAGAGTAGATTTAATGTGATTATGGAAACATGGTTGAGGAATGGATAGTGCCGTAAAATAGAGTATCCAAATGGTGAGGAAAATTCAACCTCCACCGCTAGTAATAATAATTTTGAAAATGTAACTGAACCACAACCGAGTATTTGTAATAACGATGCAGCGTGAAAAGGAAAAAGACGTATCTGTGAAAGTATAACCCGGATTATTTGAAATATGGGTTTCCCTTTTCGGGTACTGAAGAGGAGCAAATACCCCAGAGCGTGATTTGTTATGAAAATTTGTCGAATGAAAGCATGAAGCCATCAAAACTTGAAAAGCATTTGTCAACCAAGCATTCTAAGTATACAGTTAAGTCTCTCGAATTCTTTCAAAATAAAAAACTACATTATCTTTCGACTAAACCTACAATGGAAAACTGTGTCAGACCAACAAAACAAACAAACTACCGTAGCGTCTTCCCAATTATCCTTGTTAATCAGAAAGCAGGTAGCTGCTCGCACAGTAACTGAGGAACTTATTTTACCTGCACCAAAAATAATAACTAATACTTTGTGTGGTGTAAAAATGTCAAAAAGAATAAGTGTAATCCCTTTATCACACACTACTGTAAAAAGAAGAATCGATGAAATGTCTAATTGGGTCGAAGAAACAATGATTTCAACTCTGAAACAAAGTGATTATTTTTCACTATAAATTGATGAAAACCCAGAAGTTGCTGGTCAGGCAAATTTATTAGCTTTTGTTCGTTTTGAGTTCAACCATTCTGTGGAAAAAGAAATGTTATTTTGCAAGTCCTGGTCTACAGGAATTACGGGAGAGGAAATTTTAAATGTGTTGACACTTTTTTTTAAATAAAATGAAATTTTTTGGTCAAAATGTGTAGGTTTGACAACTGATAGTGCCCGTGCTATGACCGGTATTTATTCAGGTTTAGTTGCGAAAGTTAAGTCAGTGGTCTCTTTGGTGCAGTGGAGTCATTGCTGCCTTCATCGGGAGGCTCTGGCAGTAAAATTTTGGATGAGTGCCTAAAGAAAACTCTGTACGATGCTGTGAAAATTGTTAACTTTATCAAAGCATGGCCTAAAAATTCAAGATTGTTTGGAGTGTTGTGTGACCAAATGGGCAGTGAACACAAACAACTTCTCCTTCGCTGTGAAGTTCGATGGCTGTCGAGAGGTAAAGTAGTGTCGAGATTATTTGAACTTCGTGACGAATTAAGAAAGTTTTTTTTGGAGCACGAAAGTGACCATAAATCGATAAGATACTTTATTGAATCTGTTTGTGATGAGAACTGGCTGAAACGTCTTGCTTATTTGTCTGATATTTTCAATGTAATGAACCTGACAATGCAAGGAAAGGATATCCACAGTTTTTACGTCCAAGACAAAGTCGATGCAATGATAAAAAAAACTCTAAAGATGGACCTGCAAAGTAGAAGAAAATAGTTTTGATGCATTTCCTGTCTTTCACGACTTCCTTGAATCAAACGAAATAAAAGTCAAGAAACAAACTGCAAATGTTATCAAAGAGCACCTTGAAGCCTGACGTCTGCCCTCAGATAATTTTTTTTTTCAGTGAATTATAAGTAAGTTGTAGGCCACATTTATTTTTTATTTCAAGTACCCCTGATAATTGTTTTACGAACTACTTTTCAAAAACTGACGATGATTATTTTTGGATAAGAAATCCTTTTGAAGAAGAACATTTGAAAGGCCCAGAACTCTCAACAGCTGAAGAAAACTCGCTAATAGAGTTATCTTGCGATTCTTCTTTAAAGAAAATTTTCAAAGAAAAATATTTAATTTCCTTCTGGATGAATGTACGGGCAGAGTAATTGTGTTGTTAAGCTCGTTATCCGATTCAGAACCCCCTGTTTCTGGTTCATTGTCCCTAATTCTCTCACTAAACCAGTTACTTAAAATCTCTTCTTTTTTCAAATCCTCAGTAACTTCTTCTCCATCCTTACTTAAAAGTGTCTCAACACCCTCCCTTTCTCTCAGTTTTCTAACATAGCTATAGACATTTTTAGACTAATCAGTCAATGGTCCCCCTGCACTGACAATACTCTTCATAAATCCGTCTTTAGCTACCTTCTTAGATATTATTAAGTCCTTGTTTAGTTGTTTTAAATTTCCCTACTACCCTGCTGTCTCTTAACTGTGTTATGTTCTCTTCTTACCAACCTCTTTAACCTCCTAATCTCCCTATATAGTACACAGGTTCTCTAATTCTTTTTATCTTCTGTTTTGGAAAAAAAAATTTCTTCCCTCTTTCTTATTATCTCCTTGAACTCTTCCCAGCTTGACTTAACTGTACTTGTGCCTTCCTTCCATTTTCTGAATCTTTCTCTGAAAGATCTTTTCAAATTCGAAATCTGTGCCTTTTTATAATTGTACCTATTTCCCCCTTCAATTTTGCCTGCTGGTTCACTGAATCCTTTAATATCGATCAGAACTGCTTCATGATCACTTATTCCTTCAGTTTCTTGACAGCCTACAAGGTTATCATCGGGCTTTATTAGGAATATATGCAAAATATTTTGTCCCCTAGTGTTCTGCTCTGCCACTTGTGTAAATCTTCCTTCCTTTTATTAAGGTATTTGCAAATCTCTGTTCCCTTGTGTTATTAATCTTATTTCCTACCCAGTTTACACCTTGTAAATTTAAATCCACACCAATAATGACCATTCTATTCTCACCTCTGAAATCTGAGTATGAATTTAATTTATCGCCAAGAGCCTCATTTTCATCTTCCATTCCTTCAAACGGTCATGGCCGAATTTCTTCCTGGGTCTGGTTTTCTGTCCTCTCCCGCCTATATTGACCCGATGTCTACAAAGTGTAAAGCAATAAGCAAAAAAAAAAAAAAAAAAAAAAAAAAAAAAAAACCAAGGAATTTTACCTCACGAAATATCTGAAATAAATATAGCATTACAAGTTTGGAGCTTTCTTGATTAGAACGGGGTGGGTTGTGTAGGGAAGGCTATAGGTAGATAATATCTGTCTTCAAAATAAACAAATAAAAAACAACATGGACACATCATGGTATAATACCGTACTACTAAATTTCGCTTTTTTTATTGCACTTTTTAGAATTATTTTTGTACATGGCATAAATTTTTGTAATCGAATTACTTGTTGACATCAGATACATTTCCTACAAATAAATTAGATAAATTTAGGATAATTTGTTGTTCGAGTTTAAACTCTGTCTGAACGAAGTAATACAAAAATGAGTGTAGCTCTGACGGAGGTACAGCTAGCGAAAGAACGACACACTGCTTTCAACAGTTTCGTTCCGCATAAAAATTTCTATGGTATCTTACGTTGATTATTGTGAAGTTACACGACACGTAAACGACAGTTCAAAAAAAAATCAAACATACTCGACATCCAAAATTAAAAAGTTTCGCGAAATTTTACTCTCATTGGGACTTTGACGATGTTTAACAAATGGGTTCCTCAGTAACTGAAAGACAGGGATAACATGGGATGCTGAAAATCACCAGATCTTCACTTTATTCGAGTAAAAATTATGCAATATTTAACAGGATCATGACATACGGTTCATAAGACGCTAACACCAAAACGTGTTAAATGACATCAATAACATCGTTAAATTGCCATCAAATAACAGTAAAATTATTCAGAGCACTACATAACCTCAAGATACTTTGATATACTCAAATTGTTATGTTTATGCAGCTACATTTCTTTGTCAGTGTGAAATGTCTGGGTTCGTTATGCCGAGAAAACATTTTTTTAATGGCATGAGATGAAAGATTTAATTATTAACAAAAAAAAAAAGTTGTTTTAACATTTTTTTAATTGCAAAAAAAAAAAACATGCTAAAATTTAAATGACACCCTCTAATTACAAAAAGGGAAATGTTACATTCATAAACTAAAACACAAAAAAATACAAGTTGTTTAACATTACATAAAAAAATGGACTCAGCCAGCAAATGTAATGCTTTTAATTCTTAAATTGTTCCCGGCTAGCGTCGATCAGTTCCATAGTGTTTCACTACCAAGAAAATGGGGCTAAAAGACTCAAATTAAATTGTGACTTATCAGTTTCGTCGAGACGGTGGCTGCATGCTACAAACTGGAGCGGTCTCCTTCGAAACAGACATTCGTCGCTAGGCAGCGGGCAAGCGGTAACGATGGCAGTGTATGCGGCGTATCGACACATAGAGCTGGATAACGTCGGCTATGGCAAGAAGAGAGTGCTGAAGCCACCTGGTGGAGGATCAAGTGACATATTTGGTACTGGAGATGTACAGTCAGTGGAACAATGCCCAAAGCGTCGCACAAACCACATGCAGTTATCACTGTTTGTTGATGAAGGGCCAGTTGGTGCTACACCAACTCGTTCAAAGCCTGGTAATGATACCTTTAATAGATTGTTTGGTGAAGGGCCTTTGAAGCCTGCTACGCCATTCTCACTGACATCTAAATCTAACCTTGGCTTTGGTGATTCAGATGAATAATACAGCCTCTGCTAATAACAAGGGTATTACTCCTTTTAAAGAATGGCCCAAGAAAATGGGGCTAAAAGACTCAAATTAAATTGTGACTTATCAGTTTCGTCGAGACGGTGGCTGCATGCTACAAACTGGAGCGGTCTCCTTCGAAACAGACATTCCTTGGAACGTTCCCACGCGTAGAAAAACAATCACGACAGCACCTATGCCGTGACAAAACGTGGCGTCCACGTTGTTGTCCACACGCACACACCAGACGTGCGTGGTCTTCCGGGATCCACCCGGTAATCCAGTATACAACACACGTGCGTACAATGCGGGGATCTTAACCCGAAGTCTCTCGCTACTCCTCTCCACTCACCCCCTCCCGGCTCCCGGGGGCGGGAGTCCTCTATACCTGGGTCCAACTGACAAAGGATTTAGCCACGCTGTCAACCTGCCGCCTCGCTGGAATTCCACACTCCGCCGTCTCACAAAACCGGCTGAGCGAAATATATTGAGAGGCGACAAAACATTGAAAACAGCAGAGGCTGGACATTACATAGCCCCAAACCACTGGCTGAAGTCTTTCTTGACGAAGAAAACTGAAAGTCCGTGGTTTTATGTCCCAAAAATTTGCACTTCAGTTCTCAGTTAACGGTTTTTAAAAACAAATCTTTTGCTTAATCTAATGATTTTATATATACAACATACATTTTCTGTTGTCAACACTAACCTCTGGCTGAGTCTATGAACTAATCAATTACAACATACAATTGTTATCATTATTTAAAAAGTAAAATTAACACAAAAATTCTTGCAAACCTTTAGAGTGTGCTATCTAAATTTGCACCCGTACTAGAGAAACTTTGATGATCAAAAATTATTATTATTATTTTTTTTTAAAGTATTGACAAAACAAATAAAATCTTCATCTCATGCGAGAAAACATGATTTTACGTTAATTCCCACCGTTGAAACAAACGAAACTTTTCTGCTAAACCTATTCCCATTTACATGAAAACTATAGGACTATACTACAGTGAAATCTTAAATAAAGGATTATTCAAGCGACCCTGGTGACTGGCCAGATTTTCATGGAATTAAAAAAAATTAGGTTTGCCAAACAAACACTTAAACGAAGGATCAACTACTCAAAAAATCTATTTGCATGTTGCAGAAAACAATACAAAAGAATCCTATCAAAAATACCTCCACCAATAGAAATTTTAAACAATATAGTATTTTCTTAAGCTCCGAGCGTTGTACACCCGACCTCTGCAATGTCATCTGTAAGCAAATAGGCGTTGGGACCTACCACCCTCTTCACGCGATATGGACCTTTGTAAATATGAAAAAACTTAGCGATTTTTTTCCGCAGCGCATCCGATTGTGGGGCGTTGCGAATCAAGACCATATCGTCAACTTTAAATTTGTGAAACTTGCTGTTAACCTTCCTCTCCCGTCGTCGTTTTGCCTTTTCCAGCAGGAATTCTTTAGCATGAGCCAGCTTTGACTGAGGTTCAACATGAGCTAACTGATCGGGGCGTCCAACCAGCTGGTCAACAAGTGAGGTCACATTCGCACCAAAATGGAGTTCTACTGGTCGGTAGCCGGTGCTGCAGTGTATGGTGAAATTGAAATAATCTTGTATCTGGCTTAAGTATTTCACCCACGAGTTGTGGTTCTCCCCGACCAAAGCGCGAAAATATGCTCCCAACTGGCGATTATATCTCTCAACTATATTGCTCTGTGGGTTCCTAATTGAACAAAAAATAGGTTTTATCCCCTCTTGGGACAAAGCATCTGTCCATTTCTTACTCGTAAAAATCGTTGCATGATCGCTCAACAATCGTTCTGGCTTTCCACACTCCGGTACATATTTACGAAGAATAATCCGAAGGCACTGTTTCGTAGTGGTATTGTTAGTGGCGTAGAGGCGCACCAGTTTCGTAAACGCATCTACTACCACCAGGACATACTGCCTCCCAAATTGTCCTCTAGGCAATGGGCCAAAAAAATCAATGCAGACCAACTTATTGGGTGCTTCTGGTGTTATCGGGTGCAATTCTCCAGCATAGTTCGTGCTAGAATGCTTTGTCCGTTGACACAAATCACATGCTCGAATGATCTTCACTGCCGATGATTTTATTGCTGTCGCGTACCATTCTTCTCTTAACATCCTATAAGTTTTCTCTGTGCCTTGATGCCCATAATGTTCATGGTACATGGTAATGACACTATCAAGCATGGAAGGTGGAAGCCATGCAAGCCAGCAGTCCGTATTGTTATTCCTGCGGAAACACACATCCCTGTATATCTTGCACATCATAGCAGTGTTACATACACGTAAGTCATCTCCATGTTTCCCATAGAGGAGATACTCTCTTATTTTCTTGATATTTTCGTCACGTTCTTGCTCGCGAATTAGCTGGAGGTAGAAATCTTTCGGAACTACTCCAGCAATTTTTTTCGCAGTTGCAATAATCACTTCACGCGCCCTGTTTGTATGTCCGAACGACGAGGCAACATCTTTCGGATATCGACTTAGCCAGTCGGCCATTTTGTTGTCTGCGCCTGAGCAGTATGACACCTCAATGTCATATTCTTGTAGTTGTAGAGCCCAACGAGAGACTCGATTCGACGTGAGTTTTGCCTTTTCCAGGAAAGTTAGTGCCTGGTGGTCTGTTCTAAGAAATGTTTTATTTCCAACCAAGTATGGCCTGAACTTGGTCACTCCAAATACCAGAGCAAGCATCTCGATCTCTGTCGTATGGTAATTTAGCTCCGGACCCCGCAAACATCGGCTGGCTGTCGCCACTATCTGCAAACTTCCGTCGTCCGCCTGCTGCTGCAAAACTGCCCCTAGACCCTTTGCACTGGCATCACAATTTAAAAAGAATGGTTTGCTGAAGTTAGGATGGGCAAGGGACACTTTGTCTCGAAAAATGCACTTTATCGTCTCAAATGCTTCTTGCTGTTCACTTCCCCATTTCCATCGTGTCCCCTTTCGTAGGAGGTGGTACAAAGGTTGATTGAGGTGAGCAAAATTTGTAATCCCATTTTTAAAGTATCCACATATTCCTAAAAATTGTCTTACTTGTCTGATGCTAGTGGGTGTCTGAAAAGACAGAATTTCTTCAACTTTCGCGGGTGAGGGTTCAATCCCATCTGGCGTTATTTTAAAACCCAGAAAAATCACCTCCCGCGTACACAAATTTGCTTTGTCGGGTCGGAGCGTGACTCCTTTACTTGCCAGGACTTTGAATAGCGTTTCAAGGTGGGAGAGATGCTCCTCAAAAGTATTTGAAAAAACCAATATATCATCGACATAAATGGCACAGAATTCTTTTACTTCGACAGGCAATATTTCATTCATTGCTCTAATAAAAGCACACGACGAGTCCCGTATTCCAAATGGTACTCTATTGAATATGTATTGCTTGCCCCCGAATAAAAAAGCAGTAAGCGGTCTACACTCTTCGTGGAGTTCTATCTGGTTGAACCCGGACGTCACATCTACCGTAGATAGCCACCTTTTTCCATGGAATCGGCCTATTAGTTCTGTAACCAACTCTGGGCGTTCAGCATCACCTTCTATTCGTTTATTCAAATTCCTTGCATCGAGACAGATGCGTGCTGTCCCATCCCGTTTAGCGACAACAGTTATTGGGTTAACATATGGTGATGGCGCCCTAGAAATTATGCCTTCCCGTTGCATTATTTCCAGTGCTTTCATCGCGGCTTCTCTATGATTCATAGGAATCGGATAACTGTGTGATTTGAAAGGCTGTCTGTCCAAAATTCGGAATTTGTGTTTAATTCCAACAATCCTTCCGGGGCGGTAGGAAAACACTGAGACATTTTTCTCTAGCATTTTATTCAACTTGGCTTTTTGCGGGTCATCTAATGCACTATTTGTGGTTGTGCGTTTCCGTAACTCACTTAGTATCTCATTTCTTTCGTCGAGAATTACGCAGATATCCATTAAGATAGGATCCAATTTCGGCACTGTTTTTACGTCCATGACCTCGATTTGCTTAAAGCTATAGCCTCTACCGCTCTCAGTCCACTTAATTGTCCCTTTCGTCAAACCAGTCACTGTGAAATTTTTCCAGCTAATGCATGCCTTCTTTTCTTCTAGCACGTCCGACCCAATGATCAAATCAACTGTAAGCCCAGGCACTATTATTGCAGTTATTTCTATCATCTCCATAGCCATTTCTATTGCCTCCGTACAAAAATCTACGCGAATTATTGCTTGTTCTGTCACCGTTTTAACCTTGGAACCGAAAGCAGGTACCAACCCAAATTTCTTTTTTACTGGTATTATTTTAATTTCGGCACCGCTATCAATACTTCGTTTCACAAAATTGTCAGATATTGCGCTTATAGCACTTCCACTATCGAATAGTAATACGCAATCTCTTCCATTGACCATACACTTAACCATGGGGCATCTACCAATTTCCTTCCTATCTAATTCTTGCTCTAAATCATTTTCTTCAAAGGAATTCAAACCATCTCTCCAAAAATGCATGTCTTCCGGTTGCATTATGCAGACATTCGTCTTGGGAGAGGCCCCAGTGCAATCTCATAAATCCGTATTAACTTCAATTTGTTCGCCATCTTGAGGCGAAAGGGCATTGCATCCCGCTGTCGGCACACGCGGTTCATTTATTTTGCTGTCTTGCCACGTTTCTTGTCGTTCGGTCTTAGACCATTCATCGACCTGCGGGCGAGCTTGGAATCCTCGGTCGTTCCTGTGTTGTTGTCCCCTCTGGAACGAATTTCTAGAATTTCCACCGTGTGAACCGTTCTGCCCCCCTCTCTGTCTACCTGCCACTTCATGTCTGCCACCCCGGCTTCCTTTGTGTTCTTGCGGGCTTGCGGGTCCAGAACGGTTACCTTGTGAATCGATAGTATCTAACATCCGCAGGGTCTGAATGAATTCAGTAAAATTTTTCTATTGCTGGGAGTCAAAACCCTTCTAATATACGGCTTGAAGTGTCCTGCTATGGCTCCACAGATTTCCTGATCACTCATTGGTGGTTCGAGAAACCGTGCGTTCAAGGCTACCTCAAATGCATAATCTTCTCTACTCAAGCCAGAATTTTCCGGATATGTCCCCGAAAAATACATTGTCTACACTCTGCCGTGCGTCGGGTCCCCAGTAGGTTTCTAAAAATTCAGATTTGAAACGGTCGTACTCACAATCGTCCGGTAATGACACCTGCATCCATATGCGAACATGCCCTACCAGTGCCTGCTGGACCACACGCATTCGAAATCTGTCCGGAATATTCTTGATCTCCAGATAGTTTTCCAAATCTTTCAAAAATTGTTTAGGATGTGTCTCGTTATTATTATTGGAAAAAATCGGCATTTGAATGTCGATTGAACCGACAGGCAATCCGTGATCAATTCTGCCCCGCGTCCCAGATGCGCTACTAGGTACCTCATCACTGATTCTTTTCCTAATGTAATTTATGTCTGTATCCAAATTAGCAAGTTTTCCCTTGGTCTGCTCTTCGAACGTCGTCTGCCTCTGCGAGATTAATGACTGTTCTTCTTCGACCGCATCAATCCTTGTTTTATAGACTCCGTCGATTGGTTTACTTCTTGTAATTTTGTCTTAAATTTTTCCTCCATCACCTGGATCATTTCCTCATTCTCCTTACATTTTCTATCATTTGTAGCCCTCAATTCGCAGACCGACTCTTGTGTTTCCCGGATTCTTTCTGCTGATTCATTACGAAATGTTTCTAACTCAATGACCCTTGCTTCGACTCCGGAAACTCTTTCAGTAACTGACGCAATTCCCTCGCGAAAGTGTTTCATTTCTGCTAATATCTGTTCGGTCCGACTTTGAGAATTTATTATGCTGTCCTGTATTTGTGTCAAAAAAAGAACCAGACTGTCCTGTGTGACATCCCGACTACCTGTTTCCCTCTCAGCTGACGCTTGAGTAGGTAACAATAGGCTAGCTGCCCCGTCCTGCTGATCCGCGCCCGTTTCTGAGCGTGGTGCTACCGCTGACACATTCCAGCTTCGACGTGGACTCACTAACAACATTCGCAGATTTTGTTGGATCCATTTCACTTGTTAGTTTACCAGAGCGAAGTTTCATAAAATTTTCAGCAGTTAAAATCCCCTTATTATGCTTTTCCAAAAATTATTGTCAGGACAGAACTGATATTTAACAATTTACTCACAAACCAACAACGGCGAAAAGCAAACCATTAGATACACATGCCACAGGAATCACTTCGAAAAAGGGAAACATTACTTGAACATATCACGACATTAGATGTCAGAGTATCCAGCAACATTTCAGAAAAAGAAAAACTCAAACCTATGTTACCACATTTTAAAACAAAGCAAAGATAGTTTGAACATACAAACAACAGGCAACCCAAAAAAACTAGCAACAACATTTTAACAAATCGACATGATCTGAAAAAAAAGTAAATCAACAACTACATAAACAAATGCGAATCTGCACTGCATCAAAAAAACTGCAATGGAATCATTAGCATATATTAATAGCATAAAAAATTAATAGTTTTGTGCACTACTGTTAAATTATTTAAAGTAACTTGCATTACTGATATATTGAAAACTGGCTAGCCATGGCGAAAAAAAACGTAAACTTTAGAATTTTTGTATCACAAATAATTTTGAAAAATTAATCCCCAAATTACGAATATGTCTAATTATAAAATCTCGGTCCCACGTGGCGCGCCATTGAAATGTCTGGGTTCGTTATGCCGAGAAAACATTTTTTTAATGGCATGAGATGAAAGATTTAATTATTAACAAAAAAAAGTTGTTTTAACATTTTTTTAATTGCGAAAAAAAAAACATGCTAAAATTTAAATGACACCCTCTAATTACAAAAAGGGAAATGTTACATTCATAAACTAAAACACAAAAAAATACAAGTTGTTTAACATTACATCAAAAAAATGGACTCAGCCAGCAAATGTAATGCTTTTAATTCTTAAATTGTTCCCGGCTAGCGTCGATCAGTTCCATAGTGTTTCACTACCAAGAAAATGGGGCTAAAAGACTCAAATTAAATTGTGACTTATCAGTTTCGTCGAGACGGTGGCTGCATGCTACAAACTGGAGCGGTCTCCTTCGAAACAGACATTCCTTGGAACGTTTCCCACGCGTAGAAAAACAATCACGACAGCACTATGCCGTGACAAAACGTGGCGTCCCACGTTGTTGTCCACACGCACACACCAGACGTGCGTGGTCTTCCGGGATCCACCCGGTAATCCAGGTATACAACACACGTGCGTACAATGCGGGATCTTAACCCGAAGTCTCTCGCTACTCCTCTCCACTCACCCCCTCCCGGCTCCCGGGGGCGGGAGTCCTCTATACCTGGGTCCAACTGACAAAGGATTTAGCCACGCTGTCAACCTGCCGCCTCGCTGGAATTCCACACTCCGCCGTCTCACAAAACCGGCTGAGCGAAATATATTGAGAGGCGACAAAACATTGAAAACAGCAGAGGCTGGACATTACAAGTGTTATCGTACATGGAAAAATAAAAGTGTTTATAAATCACCTTTTTTGATAGGCCTTTAGTCTAATTAACATTTTTATAGGGTAAATTGTTTAGGTTCGTGTGTGAGAGCCCCTTTCTAGCTCTTTGTTAGTTCACTTACTTGATTTGGAGCTGGTAAAGGTGCAATTTCGTTAAATTTGGGAAAAACAGTAGCTTCTAGGTGCGTTCTCTGCTACGTTATGCGCAATTTTCGTTGGGAGGGTGCTTTACGGAAAGCGACAAAGCGTGGCGTGCAGCTTCCTCTCCGTACAAATTTATGTCCCTTCCGAAGTTAGCTGCGTTAGCGTATTTCCGCTGCATCGTAAAATGGTAGACCTCATCAGTGCACGAAGCTATAATATTGGAATTCGGGAGGCACAGTGCCAGTGAGCGAAGGAAGGAGAGCGACTTTAAATTAGTAGCCCATAATGCCATAATAGAAGGTGTAAATAAGAAACCAGGCGAATGACATGTCTGAGTGCAAAAAGGTAAAAACGCATTTACGTTAATGCTGCAGCTGTTACGTGTATTCCGTGAATTGGAACAAAAAAAAAAAATCAATTCCTTTCACAGCACTCCCAGCCGAAACAAAGGGGAAAAATAAGCTTGTACCGACATTTCTCTTGCCGGATCGAGTGATAAAATCAGACCATTTGGAGACGTAATGTATTATACATTACGAGGTGTCTTGCTACTGACATCACAACGCATTTTAGTGCACAATTAGAAATTGCTTCTGTGACCGGTTTAAGCGCTACCGTCTCATACCCGAGTTTAAATGCAGCTTATTACTATTGAGGGCGTTACTTCTCCACAGAAACCTCCAGGGGAAATATTAACCGGGACTGCTTCCCGTTATGTTCCCCGGTGTCAAGTGCTCGCAAGCGTTATTCTTTGTCGATGATTGTAATTTGTTAACGTTCAGCGCAGTGTGTTGTTTATTTTTTTAGATGAGAGATAAATGAAACACGTCCTGGTACCGCTCTATTCAGGCCTTTTCTTGCAAGAGAAACCATTAGAGTACCCAACATCGACGCTCCTAACCGACGGACGAATCACTATCAACAATGTCGTATGGCTTCTTTTAGGGATGTAACGGATATCCGCAAGTGCGGAACTTTTAACTGAAATGCAGATGTTTTGTTTATATTGCAATGTACAGTATTCTTTTCTTTTTATACGAAATTCTGCCCGTCGTCGATTAGCTAAATACAACCTATTTGTTTTTTTCTTACGATTTTGCAATAAAACTAACAATGAACTGAACGGTGTTATTACCTAAGCGACCAATTTACAAGTTTGAACTTGCGTGTAAAGTAAAGCGGGCCTGTTCACGATCCAACTTAAAGGACATCCGTGTAGAACTACTGTTGGATGCGCTAACCCATTAACGCTACTTGAAGAGGTCCACAAATGTTCCAAGCAATCCTTTCCACTCGTACTTTCTCGCGGCACACCAGTGTCCTTACCGCACACTCGCAGAACGTTTCCTCCAATCATGATCCAACGCCTTAGTTTGTTGGACGACAAGTACCAGTGTTGGTTGTCTGGGAGTCCAACAACATCCAACACGTCCTGTGTGTAGTCTTGTAACGCTATTCACGGCCCATCGAGAGTCCTTTATCGTAAAATCGGATCATCGTAGGTCCTACAAGTTGTACTGTGAATGGGCCACTATAGCGGTGGAAAGGCGGATGGCGGACACGGAGAATTGCAGTGGCGTAGCCTTGTGCTTGACGCTTGAATTACTCGAGCTGCAAACTCTGCAAAGTTCATATGACAAAGATTGTTTTCTACACGCGTGTGTAGTTATGTAAATAATTTAATTCACCTGTAGAAATCATCCCACGGTTTCTATTGATGAAATATAAGGCAAAAAATAAGTCAATAAGCCAGAATTATGTGGAAATAGACTTTATGTGTGGAAAAATGTAGAATTTGGCATAAAAATACTTTTTTTATTTTAAATTTATTTTCGATAAAATATTAAAATCTAAATAATTATAAATTTATTTTTCCATCTTCTCATCCGCTTCCGCAAAACATCCGCATCCGTGGATGTCAAGCACTGAACATACCCATCCGTATCCACATCCGCAAAGATGACCTCCGTTACAACCCTTCTTCTTTCCATAATCTCGGCAGAACGTTTGTAATTTAACCGAGGATAGTGGTACACAATCTGGTGATTAGAAATCGTGCTCCATCCTCTCTCCTACCCTGCTGGCAAAATTCCGAAAGGTGAAAAGTTTTTCCAGTGTTGGGACTCAGGCCAGTTATTCCCATAGGAAGTGCCAAATACCATCTACCTGCCACAATAACCTCAGCCAGCTAAATATGAATCAAAAACGAATCACTTACCGAAATAAGACATGTGTTTGTTCTGTTACACCATTCCCCTCGACTGTTTCATTTGGTTTTATTGGCAGAACAATACTCCGACAAATAGCAAACTGACCAAATTCTGTACCCATAAACTACATATTTTAGCCCTCCTACTTACTCGACAACTGTACCTGCTATCACATTTGTTTAGGGAAAACAAAAATAATATTAAATCAATCATGGTTTTGAACATGGGGCACATATTTCGTAACAGAAAATTTGGGTTAGCGAAGAGAGAGCTTCATTATTTCTGTACAATTTACCCAAGCCGCCTGCATTGAAAAACGAACGTCCCCAGCAAGGTTTTTTTTCCCCTTTTTTTTCGAGTTCGGAATGGTCTGTGACCAAGGAACCGGAAGGAACCATACCGGCATTCACCTGAAGTAATATGGGGAAACCACCAAAACCCCAAATGTAGATGGCCTGTCGGGGATGTGAATCCGCGTCCTCCTGAATGCGAGGCCAGAACGTTAGCGTTCACCCATCACGCTCGGTATGGTAAATAAATCGAAGCCCAACTACAATACACTTTGAAATAAGGGGTAACAACTGCTGTATCGATACCAGCTCTGTAAAAACAGATGACGCAGCAAAATTAGAATATACAGAAACAGTGATTATATACTTCACTAATCTATAAAAGTACTATGCTTCATGTTGTACCCCTTAAAAATACTAGTGTAATAACTGAACTGGAAATTTCACTGATACCAGGACTGAAGTGGATCGAAGTTTGAAGCCAAAACCTGACCAAACTGCCCGAATATTAACCTCTGCTTCTCTTTTGCCCTTCTTCTTTCTTCAGGTTGACTACTTTCTTCTTTTCTGACACTAAACTGCTGAATGTGGGCTTGAGTGAACCGATAGGATAGTGGCTATGTTAGCTCTGCTGCCACGTTAGGTACTTGAAATAAGCGCTTTTTTTTTGGTAAAATCAGATTTATTGCTGTCGACAAGAAAGTTGTGCGTACAAACACTTAAATAAGATGAATGTCGAAGCCGATAAAACAATTTCTAATGCTAATCACTTGATAGATTCTTTAAGTTCACCTGAGCGAACTGCGACAAAATAATCTAATAAACCAACAGCAAAAATTGGCAAATGAGCGATAAGAGAACTGAGGCTGCTTAGAAGTACTCTCTCCCCATAATAATAAAGTTTAAATCTGGTTCGACGTGGTCTGAGGAGAGAACGAAGAAACCTAGTAAAATGACGAAGGAATATTTGATTTAACAAGAAAAAACAACAACAAAGGATGAAGAATTAAAATTGCCACCAAGTCCTAGAAGACCTAATGGGAAAGAAGGGGATAGAGGTTTAAAGCTGCTAATGTAGTGCCTAGATGAACTGGCTGACGCTACGGTTGTCAGCGATCATCTTGGGCTTTAATCTTATAAATAGACGTGTGTTTCCTTATATTTCACTTTTCAGCCGCCACTACCTAGCAAAAATCACCGGTTTTTGTATGTGGTAGTAACATGGAAGTTCCTATCGCGCACAACGTTAGCCGGATCTAGTTAGCTGTGGGGGGTGTGGGAGATATGGCGGCTAAAGTTGGTCGATGTAGAGCTTTTTAATATTTCGACCATAGACATGTATGTCCCTATACTTCTCTTTCCTGCCACAACTACACAGCGTAGACAATTTTTGTTTGTGTGTGGTATTAGCATCAAGTCTCCCATTGTGTACAATGGTGGTTATATGTCGGTAACTATGGGGGGGGTTGGAGATATGGTGGTTTAAAGTGGTCGACCTGGGGCACTTTCGCATTTCGCCCAAAGACGTGTGTGCTCATATGTATCACTTTTTAGCCACAAGTATCTAGCGCAGATCACTACTAGCATACATTCCCCGAACTTGCACAACGTTGGCGAAATTTTGGTAACTATGGGGGTGTGGGAGATTTGGTGGTTGAAAGTTGTTTATCAAGGACATTTTCGTATTTCGACCAAAGACATGTGTGTCCGTATATTTCACAACTACATAGCGCAGATCACAGGTGTTAATGTGTGGTAGTAGCATCAAGTCTCCCATAGTGCACCAAAGGGGTGTGGGAGATACGGTGGGTGATAGTGGTCGACCTGGGGAACTTTCGCATTTCTACCAAAGACGTGTGTCTCCCTATGTCACTTTTAAACCAAAACTATCTAACGCAGATAACCGGTGTTTGTGCCTTGTAGTAGCACATATTCACCGATCGTGCGAACGTTGGTGGAATTTCTGTAACTGTGGGATTGTAGGAGATATGGTGGTTGAAAGTTGTCGATCAAAGACATTTTCATATATCGACCAAAGACATATGGGTCCGTATATTTCACTTTGCTGCCACAACTATATAATGCTGATCACTGGTGTTAGGTGTGGTAGTAGCATCGAGTCTCCCATCGTCCACTATGGTGGTTAGTTGTCGGTAGCTATGGGGATATGGGAGATATGGTGATTGAAAGTGGTTGACCTAGGGTACTTTCGCATTTCTACCAAAGACGAGTGTGTCCCTATGTATCACGTTTTAGCCAAAAGTATCCAGCGCAGATCACTGGTGTTTATGTGTGGTAGTAGCGTACATTCACCTATCGTGGACAACGTTGGTCGAATTTAGGTAACTGTGGGGGTGAGGGAAATATGGTGGTCGAAAGTGGTCGATCAAGGATATTTTCGCATTTCGACCGAAGACATAATGTGTTCGTATATTTCTCTTTGCTGCCACAACTACATAGTGCAGATCACAGTGTTTGTGTGTGGTAGTAGCATCGAGTCTCCCATCGTGCGCTATGGTGGTTATATGTCGGTAGCTATGGGGATGTGGGAGATATGGTGGTTTATAGTGGTCGACGTAGTACATTTTCCTTTTTCTACCAAAGACGTGTGTGTCCCTATATTTCAACTTGCAGACAGAACTACCAAGTGCAGACCACGGGCATTTGCTTGTGGTAGTAGCCTGGAGTTTTTCACCTCCACTATGGTGAGTGCATGTCGGTAGCTGTGGGGATGTGGTAGATATGGTGGTTGAAAGTGGTGGACCTGATATAAAAATAGACATGCGTCCCCATATTTCACTACACAGCCAAAACTACCCAGCGCAGTCCACTGGTGATTGTGTGTGTCATTAACCTCATGTCTCCCAATGTGCAACATGGTGGTGACATGTTGGTAGCTATGGGACGTGGGAGATATGGTGGTTGAAACTGGTCGACGGAGGGCGTTTTCATACTTCGATCAAAAACATGTGTGTCTGTATCAGGGCCGGATTAAAACAGCGCGGGGGCCCGTAGCAAATATGAAGAAGGGGCCCTTGGATTTCGTCGTCCGGGGCAATAGTAGAGCTTAAAAAAAAAAAAAGTCGCCCATCTGGCCTGACGGGAAGGCTCCCGCCGTGAATCGAAGGCGCAGGGCCCGTAGCATTTGCTAACTCCTGCTACGTGGCTAATCCGGAACTGGTCCCTATATTCACTTTACCGCCATAAATTCCCCGCGCATATCACTGATGTTTGTGTGTGGTGTTAGCCTCGAGTCTCCCATCGTGCTCTATGGTGGTTACATGTCGGTAGCTGTTAATCAAAATTCTTTACAAACCAGAACGAAGTTATGGGCACCAGCTATTGTGAAATAAATTAACATGTCCTGCGAACGCTGTGTGTGAGAATTGCAGCGTGGGCTTCTTGTTACATCCTGTTATGTTCTATAGCACCGTTGTCTTATAATCTAACGGCATATTTCCAGTAAAAATACATACAAATAGGTACCATTAATTAAGCTGTATGAATAAGAAACCAATAAACGGTATCGTCAGTGTGGGAGTATTTAGTTAAGAAAAAATTTGTCATATGCTGTGACTATTTAATTGCTTAACTACCAATTTAATTTAATTTTAGATAGTTGCAGAGAAGCAGCATTGAAGCAAGGCTGTTTCGCATACCCGTATTCTCATATCTGGCATCCGGGCTGTTGTATTGCAGTATTCCGATGTACGTGTATCAGGCGCGTGGGAGACATTGCAGTCAAATATGCAGGACACGTGCAAAAAATAAACATAAGTCATCGCGGCTTCTGCATTGTTATAGAGTGGAAACAGCCTTTTTTATTTCTCTTATACAGAGATAGCTTCTGGTTTCCAGAGGCAATGAGGGAAGAAAATCTTCCTCTTAACAGAATTTTCCATTCAGTATATGTTAATGTCCATAATAGGCAGGAGATCAACATGTTCACAGCACCCTATTCCTACGCCGGTCGCCCGTCAGACAACGGTAATTTTCAGGCTGTTTATCAAGTTCTAATTCCAGTCAGTTTATCCAAACCCGGTTAGGACTCTCACATATCATCAAAGGTTACAAACAAATTTCTTTGATGCTTGTAGTCTAGTTTCTGTTGTCACACACTTTCCAACCGTTTCTAGCAGTAAAAGTCAGTAGCTCCTCCCACATTTCGTATCTGGTGCTCAACCACCATTCATTCTCTTACTCCCAATGTATCAGACAGAAGACTTAGTAATTCCTTACTCTTGACTTTGCAAACTTGGCTTGCTGATAGAATATTCCAGTTCAGTCACCCGGTCGTCAACAAGATATATATTAAGGATGCCCCTGCATAAGTGATTACGCCTTCAGGATGTGCTATCTTATCGTAAATGGATCCCAACGTTCCCAATATTTTTTCTTGTCTCCTCAACCCATTTTTTTGTCACCTTTAATTTAGTGATGTGTTCGAGAATATTTTTTGTCTACCTTCTCTCACTCATTCTCGCGAGATGTCCATAAAATTCCATCCTTCTCTTATGCATTGTGTCTGAAATTTTCTCTGCATACCTATAAAGATTTTCGTTTTTTCTCTTCCCCCAAATACCGTATTTCACTGGTACTAGGAAAATCCTAGGACTTCCTTCTCTTTTTCTTTTTTAACTCCTCCATTTTCTTATTCAATACCAGGCATCCTGAGCTAAGTGGACATCCATTAATGACGTGAGGTGTTTTTCCGGAATTCCGGACCCACCCCCCTTCCCCCTCTGGTGAGCCTTCGTGAGATCTGGTCGGACTCCCCTCTAAAATGACGTGACCCCTACTAATCGACCTCGTAACTTTTTGAGACCTTTTTTATTAGGTCTCATGGTTCCAAGGGCAGTTATACCCCCTCTCCCCTAAGGGGCGAAATACCCCCTTTTTTTAGCTCTACAGCTGGAAAAGAATTTCGAAACCTCACTTGAGATTTCTCTCTCCCCCTTGTTGAGGTTTCGTAAGATTTCGCCGGATCCCTCCCCCTCCCCCCATTTCACGTCACGTAATAAATGGACGCCGCCTAAACATTACCTCTATCTTAACAACTGTTGTATAATGTCTGATTAAAATTTATTTATATGCGTTTACATTTTTTTTTATATATTTTATGCTATTAAAATTATGTTCCCGTTAAATTTTCGCGACTACCTTTAAAGTATAGGTTCGGTCACACGGGGAGATTTTTGAGGCTGTTACTTCAATAGTAGTGAGCAGTGGCTTCATGTCACGAAGTAATCTTTGCTTCTGACCGGACTAACAGCTATCAAAAACTAGCGGCGGCGATACGAATATGTTCAATTCTTGTATAGCCTGTTATTGTGGCGGCCACACAGCACTGTTGCGTTTCGTCCGACAGCTCAATCGAAAGTCGTTGTATTGCTGTGGCTTTCATCGTTTCTTGTTTGTCCGTGGTTTTTTTTTTTTTTTTTTTTTTTTTTTTTTTTTTTTTCATCTTAACAAACCGGAAAGGAAATGTATTATGATAATCATGAAAGGTGGTGCTGAATTGTTTATACTTTCCGGACATATGAAGAACTGTAGGACATAAATAACTATAACTAACATGAAGAAAAATGCGCGGCAACATGGATTTGGTAGAACTGAATGAAATTGAATAGAAAATTGCATCTGAGGAAGATCTGAAAAAAGACAACATTAAGGTTGAATACAGAAATTAATTATATATTGTAAAAAAAAAAAAAGTCAAAAGCAGTGCGCAGGTTGAAGATGTCTATAAATCCAAGTTATTTCAGTTCAACGAGGCGGATTTTTTTAATTTTATTTATTTATTTTGAGCTCCAGCTCAGAACAATAAAAGAACTCCTACTCTTTTCGACTAATGTAGTAGCGGACGCATTTTCGTTTTTTCCGAGATTTTTGTATCTTATTTATTAAATTCTTACCCAAATCAGCATAAGCCAAACGAATCAATCGTTTCAAAACTGTACCACCAACGAATAACGTTAATAGGAACTTCTCTAGCTGCTACATATGCGTTCTACCAGTAGCTGCTACTAGGAAGAGGCGACCATTCGCCGCGAGTTAGCTGCAGCGATAAAAATTGCCGGGTGTGACCGCCTTAATCGAAGGCACGCCTCCCAGTCCCCAGTCATCGCTGATCTATAGGTCTGTGACAGATACCAGAGCCTGGTGTTGACCCCTAAGCAGCCTTGTGTGCTGACAAGGATTATCGACTTCGCCAGTTAGCAGTTTCCGTTTTGATAGTTGCTAGAGAGTCATCGTCCCTCAGGAGCGACACACATTCTCCCTGTAGGACGAGACTGCGCATAATCTGGAGCGAGTCGGACTGCAGTCGGGAGTGTTATCCAGAGCGGACTGAGTCGGCCGCCTGCTCTGTATTTTTCGCCCCCGCCGTATGGCTGGTCTCTCCGGGATTACCCGGGCACGTGTTATTTTTCCATTAAAACGGGACGCGGTGTTATATAGCGGCAGGCTGGCTGTGGGTGATAAATCAAACGCAGCCGAGCCGAGCTGAGGCGTGGAGAGCAGAAGGCGAGGCGCAGGCCGGGAGGTAATTGGCTTCTGTTATCGCGCGCGAGGCGGAACAGTCATTCGGAGGCGCGCAGGGGCAGTAATCTGCAGAGATTTGTGGAGATGTCGCCCACGCAGCTCGGAGGATCACCGGAATGCTCTATCGGCAGCGGACGCAGCGCTGCCTACAGATTCGGACTCACGGGTAACGCAACGCCGAAATGAATTATAAGCCCGGACCGGAAACCAACTTGGATTTGGCGTAAAGCATAACCGTATATAGACTCACTCGGCACAGAATGTGACGAAGACTTTAAGCTGTGATTTCTGTGACCACTATTACACCTGTAATTACATAGATAAATACTGCGATTCTGAGTGTGCAACGGGGAATAATTATTGTTTGAGCTTTTTGAAAAGGGAATCAGCTTCTATTAGCTCTGAAGCACAGAAGGCAAGTAAATCGGCTGACAAAACTGATTGTGATGGGTGAGCGGTAACGCTCTGGCCTCGCATTCAGGAGGATGTTGGTTCGAATGCCCGTCCAGCAATCCAGATTTGGATTGTCCATGGTATCCCCAAATCAATCCAGATGAATGCTGGAATGGTTCCTTCAAAAGGTCATTCTTGAATTCCTTACAGTTGGTTTCCTTCGTCCTTTCCCACCTCTAACTATCTTCAAGTCAACGAGGCGTACTGTCAAGGGAACGTCCATAAACCACGTAGCTCCATTTTGGCCTCCTGTGAAACCCCCCCTCTCCCCACGTACCCCGACGTGGCATTTGCCTCAACCCCCCCCCCCTGCCCACCCACGTAGCACGTAGCTTTTTTCCACTTTTGATTCCAGAAGAAATTTTTTTTACCGTTTTCTCTTCTCAGACCATTGTAAATTACATACGGCGATAATTAAATGAAGGAAATGAATTTCATATGCTGTTGTGTGTTCTGTACCTCATTTTAACTGTGGAAAGCTACGTGGCCTGGCTCCAACTCCTCCCCCTCCCCTCCCCCCCTCCCCCACGTAGCACAGCGTATTCTTCTAACCAATCCCCTCCCTCCCCCCCTAGTCTGAGCCACGTAGTTTATGCACGCTCCCCAAGAGCAAAAAAAAAAGTTGTTTCTCCACTCACCTAATCTGAACACAACTGTAAATATGTTTTATCCTATCGGTAGACGTAGAAAGATAACAGATGACTAATATAAAATTACTAACTATACACATCAGATAAATCGAGAAAAGTGTTTTCAAGTCCAAATTTGATGAACAAAGGAGCATAACTTAAGGCATTTGCGACCGGCCAATTCAGTATCAGAGGTAAGGATTTTTTAATGGAGCTTTACAGTTCGTCAACTTTGGGGTTATTACAGCCAGGAGAGAATGGTTGACAGAGAACGGGAAGGAAACTGGCCATCAATTAGGGCTTTTTGTATGGCTTTATGCCTTGCCGATGACGAGGTCATTAGAGATAGGAAAGGCTGAGAGAAGGAGCGGGAAATGATTCGGCCATGGCCTTTCGAAGGACCCATCCCGGCAATCGCCCTGAGTGATTTCGGGAAAACCTTAAAAACTAGATCTGGATGGATGGTCGGGGATTCGAACCCGCATCTTCACGAATATGAGGCCAGAACGTTACCGCTCACGCTCCACGAACAGTATCATTTTGGACGAATCATTACGGCATTCACTCTGAGTGATTTCGTGGAACCACCGAATGTTTGATGGCTTTCCGGGTATCGAACTCGTGTTTTTCCGGCAATTGGGTGAGATAAAGTTGTAGGTCAGGGCAGTGGTAAATACTTTTGGGTATAACAAAGAATGCTGTATTGCGGAAATCATGTGTGTAGGGTTAACATAATTTTAATTTTATTTATAATCGAGAATTTGCCCTTGTGAAAATTTCCCTACCTACTTACTTTCGAATTTCCGAAATTTTATCATACATTCTTCCTGATCCATTTTTCAACACTCCTACTTTCGCCATTAAGGCCAGTATAAGACAGGTTAGCACAGAGAGCACCACCTACAGCGTTCTTTTTAAGATCTCAGATGATACCTCTCATTGCCTTCTATACGTTACAATGCCAGTGGCTTCTTCGTAGTACTAAGGTGAATGGTTCAGTTGTTACTATCATTCTACCTGTTGGATCTCTGTTTTTTTACCTGTTGAACGAGCGCAATGGACCGGAATCCGGCGACCCTTTTACAGGTTTTGACACATTATTGTTATACACTGTGCAACCACAGAACTGCTGCTTTATCAAGTAGAGTTCGTATTACACTACAGTGAAGTTATAAGGTAACGGTCACAGTGGACTATCTTCTTTCCGGCTTCCGAATGAAGACTGCAAGGATAGAGTAATTAAACATTGTTAACGAAAAAAGTATTACTTCATTTTCAAAGTAGGTGGGTCATACCACGAGGTATAGATATATCGATATAGATTTACAGTTTACAAAAGTCTAAAGATACTCTCGGTAATAATCTTCACTTCCACCAAGTAATCACCTACTACATCTCCTGTCTAATGAATTTCATTTTAAATGAATAACAACAATAGAAAACACTGGAGTAGAACTCTTAATGTCCCAGTAATGGTTCATCACGTATTTGGTTTTTGTCTCTTCTGATTTCAAGATCATGTACTTAAACTGTGACTCTATTAGTGTATACACAAGCGAACTCTAACAGAATAGACGGAATCGAGATTCGAACCCAGAGCGCCCGGACATGACGTAGGCTCGTTATTGACTGTGCTATTCCGCTCCTGACCTAACCGGAATTTCACTAGTATATATGCAGGGCTTGAATTTTTAAAGGCCGTTTTCTCCGAATCTATTGAGCGTTGCGTCTTACGAATGCAGGAGGTACACATCCTAAAGGAGTATAATTATTACGCAAAATCTCATCCAAAAATAAAATCCCAAGGTCGTGCCCTCCCCTTGTCAGTGGTGGTCTGTTGATCGAGAGCTTTATACGCAGTCTCATCCGATATGTCTGCGAGGAGAGAATGTGGCTTGTATATCAGCAACATGAGACTATCCGTTAGTGGGCTATGTGTAAGACGCATTTGATTAAACTGACAACGGATAACTCCACGGAATTTGCCAGAGTGACCCACAGAAAAATGGCGAATAACGTTAAAATCAGCGCGGTGGATCAAACGTTGACTCTCAGGTTGGTTGAGTTGTTCTGATACAGGAAATGAAGATGTTAGCACAGAAAATACGATAACAAAAGCGGTGAAGGAGACAACCAGAGTGTCAAAGGTTAGTATATTGGCACAACCGCTGTACGTCATTATAAAAAGTGATTTTATTGGAGGTTTTACAGTCAGAAGTTTGATTGTTTGCAGATGAGATGATGCTGTATAACAGTATTAAAATCGAAGGTGATTGTAAAAGCTAAAGAAGAATCTCGGCAGGGAATCTTGTTGTCTTGGCCAACACAGAATGAAGACAAATGCAGGTTACAATTACAGAAGTTGGAGGAGGTGCAAAAATGGTTAATTATGTTCGTAGGCGAAAATGCCTGTAAATTTGAGATATATCAAAGGAGTTGCCCAGGGATTCATTGGAAAACAAGATGCAGGGAAAAGTCTTCAGGAAGTGCACAATTCATACATTAGTGATGAGTCCTGGATGGATATTAAGAGAAGAATTAGGAGAAGAACGTGGAAGCTAAGAGATGGCATTGATAGTAAACCAAAACTTTATTTTGGGGATAGGGAATAACAAAATTTTCATTTCTAGAGACGTCAGAAACTGGAATAAACTATTCAGAGATATGTTGAACATGTTACCTCAAATACGAAAGAACTTAAATAAGAAATAAGTATAATTCAGATGTAAGTGCGTAGGAAAATTCCTTCCCAATTAATTGAATAATAATAATGTTATGGCATAGACCCTAAGATATGGGCTTGACATAGATATCAACAGAAGACTGTAATGTTTTACTTCTCCAGAAACATGCTTCTGGAAACATGCTTGCCATCTGCGAAATAATTATGATGTTTTTCTTGGTTTTAATGTTATTTGAGAAGATACAATAAAAAATTAAAAATGTAATGTTTACAGCTCCTTAGGGTTGTTTACTGAAAGTATCGTTAAACACGTACTCCTTGTGTGAGGATGACAACAAACCCTTTTCTGCATTATACAAATGTTTTATTTTAACTAACACGTTCAATATATTCCTATACATAATAAGATTCTGTTCTACTTAGTGATATCAACAAATGGTATCGAATTTTTATTACACAATAGACAACTTAAAGTAAGATCATTTATGGAACAATTTGTTGTTAAAAATATTAATAATCTCCGTGGGGAGAGTAGGATTTAGTTTGTTAGACTGAAATGACCAAAAGAAATAATTTCCGAGTTTTGTAATTTAAAAGAGCAACCCACTAAAGAACATTTTTAATAACGAAAACTTGCTTAAACCTTTATTCCACCATCATAACCACAAAATTTCTGGAAACTAAAAAGTACAGCCCTGTTTCTGACTTCTCATCTCTGCTCCAAGATTACCCGACAGACAAAGTTGTTTTGCTGTGGTCTCGTAGGGTCTAATGAGGTTTCCTGAGGCTGTAAGAAACCTTTAAGCGCAAAAAAGTAACGAAGCAACAAACACTGTGAACCTCGTATTCTCGTTAAATCATCGGAAGCACATGTATGCATAATTTTCCTTCGTATCTTTATTTCCGCACGTAATGAGATCAATGTTTATTTCATTCAACTGTAAAAAATATTTGTCTCAAAAGACAGAAAGATACGCTACTCTGGGCAAAAATTCGTGGGAAAGCTTTCTGTTTAAACGTTCTAACGAGAGGATTGTTACTCTATTTATTTCATAACCTCTTCCACTTCATAAAATGTATCAACTTCAGGGTAGTAGAACGAAATCTACAAGGTGCTGAAAGTATAAATGTAAGCTATAATGTATTGAAACGTGTTAATATTAATTAGCCATTACAATTAATGACGTCTGTTATCCTCAGTCGTAGTATTACTAATTAACAAAGAAATACAGCTCTGCTTTTAATAAATGATCATTGAGATACTATTTTCATGGGCTCTGCTGATAAAAACTCTGTCTACTATCTGCTTGTACGATGGATATTAAATGTTGTTCACCCTAAAAGAAGTAATTGCATCGCACTTTTCACCTCAGCAGCAATAATTGTAAAACATGAGGTTCAATTTATCATTACAATTGAAACAAACGGTTAACTCCAAACCAAACACAGTAAAACACATCAAAACATTAAATACTGAAATTTGCGAAAAGGGAATTTACGTAACATAGGAGAGAAAGATTAAGATCGTGCAAGATTACTGTCTAGGAACTTTATATGATGTACCTACGCTTTATGAAAGCTTCCCACTAGATCCGGTGCTGAATCCGTTCCTCTGTATGTGATAGATACATAATTAAAGGATGTTACAATAAGAGCGCAAAATTTGAATTTTAAATAAACATGTTTTTCTATGACACAATATTGAAGTATTTATTGATTTATAATGTACACATTATGTGTGGAACAACACATCCGGTAAACGGCCGATACAGATTTGGTGGCACAGACGTTCGTTTCTGGCAAAATTTTTAATAATGGTTTTTCATAAATATCGCTGTATTTGATTGATACAGCTTTCAATTTTGGCACTTAATGCTTGGGTGGTGGTTTTGGCGTAAACCGGAGATTTGAGAAAATCCTTCAGAAAAAGTCCGTAGGTGTTAAAAGGCAAAATCGTGTTTGCCAATTCTGGTCGCCAAGTCGGGAGATGACTCGACCAGAAAAATAATAGTGCGATATGGTAAGTGACTCTGTCCTGCTGAAACTGCGTGTCTTCAGGAGAAATATCTTTAAACTGAGGCACAAAGAACTTAATTATGGTACAATATCGTTCGCGATTTACCAATAATGTATTATCTGCCGCGTTTTCAAAGAAAAATAGTCCAGTGATTCTTCCAGTCCACAATGCGCACCAAAACAGTGACACATTGGAGATGCATTTGTTTCTCACGAATCATTAGTGAATTTTTCTGAGCCCCAAATGCAGCAGTTTTGTCTATTAAGAAGTCATCAAGGTGAAAATGGGTCTAGATGTCGAAGATGATTTTGTCCACTAAAACAGCATTCACTGCTTGTTCAATAATTCAATTGGTGAACTCTTCGCTGTGCATGGTCTGTTGGCATAAATTCTTGCGTCAGTTGGATTTTGTAAGCATTGGGATGAAAATTTTTAATAATAAATGCGGTGAAAATGTCCATACCACTTTGATGTATTGTATAACGCTCCATTTTTACTAACTCCTATATGTATCCTGTCCACCTGTCACAATTATCTATCTGTCAAATCATAATAGCCAAAATTGTGTGCAATACAATTCTTGCACTCTTATTGAATTTAATGAAGTAGACATATGAATAAAATTTCGTATGATTGGATGGGTTTTAATGGTATTTTAGTTTTCATACTTTTCAAATATAGCAGTAATACAAAAATTAAACTGACATCCACAAAGAATATTACTTATACAGAATTTACAAGAGGGACAAGTTTTTATGAAGCTTATAAATTTACTGTCCACCGTTTAAATGATTGCATAGTGATGAAAGTTTTTAAATTCAAACTGGAATATTTTCTGTTTCATAGGTTTTCTTAGCCCGTGTGTTAAAGAAGAGAGAAACTAACGTCTGTTTCATACAGGAAAATAAATATGATGTAAAGTAAGTCACATTAACGCTGGATACTGTTGAAATTGATATAAGTACTTACATTGGATAGTTTTTTCCTCCCAATTATTATCTTAAAATGTTACAAATCTTAAGGCTAGTATGACGTGTTGTAATAGATCTTTGAAACTAGTCTCTCTTTACATCAACGTTAATATTTCTGTTCCATTCTAGCACCCATTAATTATGTTCATTATATGCTATTACTATTCTTTGAAAAACTGCCAGTAATTTAGAAATTAAAATTGGCAGTTTTCGTTAACGTACTTCTATAAGACGTTAGTAATATTTTTCACTCTTACAGCAGTCTGTCGAATAATAAGTCTGTGTCGTCGTAATGCGCTAGTGACAGGGTTGTTAGTGGCCGCGCATTCCACCTCTGCCTAACCTCCTTAACCTAACCTGGAAATCCTACCGGGTACAGGGGAAGTACAGTTTAACTTAGAATTAAAACCACGGAAACGTTCTGGCGTACTTCACATTACACAGCAAACTGTGGCAGACGTGAACGGCGGGTTTAAGGGTCTATGAAAATCCCCGCCGAGACAAGGATTCAAACCGGGGACCTATCAATCCCATCAGACGCCTTAACTACTGAACCAACATACCATTCAGTCCGTCGAATGAAAGTTAAAGAATGCAGCTACAGTTACATTCAGAATGGAGTAATCTGTGTTAAATTTCTTTAATTTACTTTAAATGAGATGAAGCACGCGCTCATTTGGCGATTTCCCTAACCATCCATTTACCCCATTTCTTGCACCTGCCTACTTTTTCCCTCTACGAATTTTAAGTTATTTCACTGTTTTGGGTAAATTATTAATCATTTCCCATGTTAATTTATTCCAATCGTTGACTCTCTTAATTACGAAAGAAATTTTTTTCACTCTTATGAATAATTTCTACTATAGTGAAATAATGTATTTACCTACGTTTATTAATATTTTTTATGAAAATATAATTTGAGACTTACAAGATTACTTAAGTTCATCCGATTTTCCCGGTTCTAGCAAAAATACAATACTTGTCGTTGCATGTATTCGTATTCCGTAATACCGTTTGTGATGGTAATAAGAAGTAGTGTACAAAATAACATCATGGAAATACGCCGGAAGTTGCGTATGATATACGAATCTACTGTCTCTTAATCAGGTATTAGTCACATTCAACGCAAAAGAGGAAAGTTAAATGTCGGCTGCTGAGCAATTGAATTATTTATCTGACAGTTGTTTAGTTGGCGAGTCAGACGTACCACACGGACAGGTCGGGTATGAGATTAGTCTGTGTGCCAGTGACTGGATGTGAACCCGGCGTTACGACGTGATAACGCGCCGAACCACTATAACGGCAAAAAACCGGAATCATCATACTTTTTATAAACGGAACAGAAACAGCCTCGGGCGAGTCCCGGGTCCCGTTAATGACCGCTATTGTTCGCCTGGGGCAGGCGTACAGTTCACAGTAGCAGAGATAACAAGTTTATTTGTGATCCGAATAGCGAGCAAATTCTTTTTTCTGTTTCCGCCGGTGTTTTTCGTTGGTGGAGGTCGATAGTAGGGTGAGGGATATATGACTGCAGCCTGAGGTCTGTTTGTTTTTAATTCCGATCCGGATTGGCACAGCTGTTGCGTGGGCTGCCAACTTCTCCAGTGTCCACTGTGGCTTGCTGGCGGGGTCTCTCCTAATCCCATCACGCAGCGCTATTGTCTGAACATGTTTCTATGTCGACTGTTCCCAACAAAAGTGGTCTGGTGGTTCAGTGGTTCTGATTGTTGATCGAAAGATCTCTTGTTCGAATCACGGTCTCGTCTAGTATTTTCGAAGTTCCATGTACTCTAAACTAGTTTGGATTACTTATCTATTTAAATATTTATTTAGCCTGGCAAGATTAGGATTGTCAAGTCCTGTCTTAGATATTACCAGGTGTTTATAAAACATAATTTACGCTTTACATAAATTGACAGCATACAATACTTATTTCACGCTTTTCTTCAATTAAGTTAATAACTAAAATACTCATTAAAATCTTAATAATACTAATGTTAAATTTGTAAGTAAGAAAGTAAGTGGTATCAACTAATGGTAGTGAATATTGAAGAAGAAAATGGTACAAACTAAATACTAATGAAGGTTGGAGAAACATGCGAAAAAGGCACAAACTAATACGAGTGAAGCCGGAATAAATATGTGAAAACATTATAAATTAATGTAATTGAATTCTAAGAATAAGTTATACGTTGTTCGGCTAGTGCTGGGACAGGTAATTCATTCTCAAGGGGTATTTAAATGGACCGATTTCTTTAGTAGTTCTCATTTTTATGGAACGATCATTCCACAATCTAGCCGATGAAATGGAAAAGGAATTGACACGGGTTTCCGACCTATGGTAAGAGATAGTATACCGCCGTTTATTGTATGCGCGCAACCATTGTAAGCGGTCATCTGAAGAAGAAAAATTGTCGTACAGTACATTCAGTACCCGATTTGGTTAGTTAACCACGACAAGGTGCGTGGCATATCGAAAACCGTTTCACCTGGCAGCGGAGCCAACGATGCTATACGATGATTTGATTTTTTTTTTGTTCCCAACATTTAGAAGTACCTATGCAATAATGTTGCCGCCCGATGCTCTCATATACTCATGTGGGACAAGCAAGTGTTACCTACAGTATCGTTGTTTTCTAACGCTTATTGTGATTTCTTCTTGCCACAATCGTGAGAATTCTCAAATTTCTGTTATAGTGTGTACGTTGCGTACTTTTTTTTCATCGTTTGTTTTCGAGCCAACATTTCTTCTCCCCTTCATATCATTTCTTTGAACTCTTCCTTATATGGAGCAAAATCAAAATTTTGAATGTAATTGTTTGATTTTTAGTTGAAATTTTGATTTTATTGATTTTCTGATTACAAAGCAATGAGAGATAAAATGTAACTAGGATTATCCTATTATTTTTAATGTTGATTGTATACTAGAATAATATTAGTTAAAATCTTAAAACTCAAAAATTTGGTGGGATTTTATCTATTTAGAGGAACATACAGTATATATACTGTATTTGGCTTTCACCGTTCGTTTTTTGTAGCCATCAACATGTATTGTGAAACCCTTAGTTTTTATATTCTGTTTTTAGTCTTTATTACACTTCGTGTAGGTTTTATTAGTTTTAACATTGGTATGGATAGCGTTTTGTAAGGATACAAGGTATATCGGTGCCGGAAGCGTCACGTGACGAGTTTAGTGAGCCGGGAGGAGGACTCGAGAGTGAGCGAGTGCGATTGCCGAGAGGCAAGTCGTGTGTTATGCACGGTCTCGACAAAACTGTCGGTGGTCGAACTCATTATCAAGCTGGTGAAAGTGTTAATAAACGCAATAACCTGTATCTTTGGATATACGAAGCTCCGATATAAAAATTCACGGTCAAATTATAAAATGGTGGTCACAGCAAATATTGATGACGAGTTAAACTGTTTGTTGTCTTGCAGCAGCTTCTGACTTCTTATTTGAAACCTAAACATTTCAGAACATTTTCCAACATTCCGTTGGTGGTGATCTGGTCCGAACTTGTGTAATTAATCAACTGTGCAAAAACTATAAACGATATTATGTTATGATAAACAACCCGGGTGTGGTATTTCTCATTCATATGTTACAGTTCTTGATTCTGAGATCGCCTTTTATTATTTGTTTCCTTAAGTCGCTTTATTGTTTGCATCTCAGTAGGGATTGGACAATGGCACATCTAATATTACATTCAATTGTATTACGGTGTGGTGTATTGCCTTTGGTAGTAGATCTTGGAAATTTAATTTCTGATTGCATCAACAGTATCTAGAAATCTTCATTCGTCAATCTTCTCCGTAAAAAACAATACTGCTACTTCTTCTCCACTGACCGAGCATGGTGGTGTAACGGCTAGCGTTTTGGCCTCATATTCGGGAGGACGGCGGTTCGAATCCCCGTCCGGGCATCCAGATTTGGGTTTTCCATGGTTTCCCAAATCACTCCAGGCAAATGCCGGGATGCTTCCTTAAAAAGGCCATGGCCGAATTCCTTTCCATTCCCTGTCCCCATCCTTTCCCATCTCTAAAGACCTCGCTGTTGAGAGACGTAAAGCAGTTAAAAAATAACAAATCAAAAAATCAAAAAAAAAAAATCTTCTCCACTGCTTCACCATTCTGAACATTCCCCTAAAATATCTCCTCAGTTCTACAGTCCGTGGCTTTCTAAGATTGCACGACCTTTAACTTTGACCACTGGTTTACTAAACCATCTTTTATCCAACAGAACTTCTTCATGATAACTTGTTCCTCCTATAACTTCACACTGACATATTTAACATCAAACCTATCCTTTATTACAATTTTGATTGTAAAATACAATATGATGTAAACTGTCGGGTCTTTCAGAGTTTTTCGTGAGTCTGTGACCTTCGTGAAAATATATAACATTAATAATTTTATCGCGTATAAATGGGATGATTAATTACTGCTTTACCTCGCTGAAAGGCAGAATGCGGTGATGGGCAATCATCGGAGAGGGCCTTCGACTCGTTAAAACCCCATTCTCCAAACGAAACATTTTAATCTCGCTCTGACAGGTTATCGATCTAAACGAGTTTTGTTTTTGCACGGTGCTAATTCGGTCGGCGAGTGAAGGGGAAATTGGCCAATTAAAATACGGCAGCGTTCCGCCAAGTGATTATAATGCAATGAGCAGTTAATTGGAAAAAATAGGAAAACTGGCATCATGGACGCGACGAGTTCGTAGGGACAGTCCGCATTTCCATCTGATCGGCCTCTGCTGCAACCCACGGCTTCTACTGCAATCACCCAACCTCACCATTTTTTACTATAGATCGACCAGGAAGTAAACGTGCTTTTCCATTTCATCGAGTTTCCTGATTTACGGCAGTCTCCAACAAATTTTTCAAACATTTTTAGAACTTCATGAGTCTCTTCATCTGTGAGGAAGTCCGTTCCAAAGTCACTATGCCGACTACCTTTTCTGTTCTGTAGGTTATATTGAATACAATTTTTCATCGGGATCGTTGTCATCCAGTTTATTAATTAGCAGATAGCAAACGGTACCTTTTACCTACCTTGAACTTCTTCCCGTATATTCCAATCACTGACTAAAGAAGCGAGCCTGGTGAATGAGCGTAACTCTAGGGCCTGGAATTTGGGAGGAAGTTGGTTCAAATCCTCAAACGGCGATCCAGATTTCGTATTTATATGTTTTCGGGACATCTCTCCCGGTGAATGCCTGGATGGTTCCTTCAAAAGAACATGTCCAAATTCCTTCTCGTTACTTGTCTCCTACCCTGGATCTAATGACCTGGGAACCCATCTTAGCTCTTTATCATTGTTTTAACTATATTTATGATTTAAAAACACATGCCCCAGTGTCAATATCTCTACACACTTTATTTTCTCATCCCACAATTATTTTTATTTTTTTTTCTGTATTTGATGTCCTTCCGCGATGATTTATTCCATTCCGTAACGGCTTAACTTACACATAAAAACTTTCACATTGTAATTCTCCGAAAATCAATTTCTTTAATCTCTTCCATTACACGTACTACTCATAATCTATCCAGTCCACATCGCCAATGCTTGTATTCTAAACAACCAGCACCCCTGCCATAGTTGCAGACTAATCTCTCTGCTAAACGTGTGAAACTCTCGAACCGACTACTAAACGAGTAGCTCTTCTATAGACGTATACCATGTTCTCAATCGTTATTTCGTGATTTGGACGCTTAACACTGCCACAGTAGGCTAGTGTGGCCTCGCTCCTGTTTTACATACGTGTTGCTCCTTTGTACATATTCATAGTTTTCAAAATGTTCCCTCAAAATACATTATCTGATATGTCGATTTCATTTTACTTTTATTTTCTGTAATCGCTTAGAAATATTCCGTAGAAGTTTTTCTTAATCGTCCACACAAATTCCGGAATTTTTACTTAATCCCTGCTTCGAAATTACAAACTCGAAAAAAGCTTCTCTGTATAATATGAGGGTGAATACAGTTTCCGTTTTCAAGTGATCTGGCACATAAAACATCAAGTTCTTATCTGTCGCCACTTTAGACTGGTATTCCGAAAACATTTATTAATATTCAACGTCGAAAGAAACTTATTTTCTTACTTAATTGACTCTGGACCTTTCTGACATACACCTAACAACACTTCCTTTGTATTTGACATATCATCAATAGTACTACAACTCCACATACTACAGTAAACATAGAATGAACAAAAACACATAATAAAAACCTTCCATGCCAGAGGCGGGACTCTATCAGGCAATCTTTGGTACCTGTTATTAATGTTCCAGCCCGTACATGATCTTCGTACTGCCCACAGATTTACGGCGAAGTTTGGATGTGGGGAACAGTCTCTCTACCTCGTCACCTTTCAATCTACCTGCTACTCACATGCAAAACGGCCTCGCACTCTAGGAAGTATCCCATCAGCAAGCGCTATTGCGGAACTCAATCGTTGCTATTAATAGTTTTCCCAGGTGCGCCTCGTCCCTCATGGTGAACCGGCCAGAGAGATTCTTCCAGCCAGTGTTCTCAAGTAGGTGTGTCGGCCGGGAGAACACGATTTCCCACTCGGCGAGTCGGGCCATTCCTCAGGGAGTAGGACCTGATCCTGCGCGAGGACCCGACGAAGAAGGATGTCGAGCTGTGATAGGCCATCAATCACAGAGACGCCTCCCGAATTAGTTGCAGCGAGCACCGGCGGCCCGCCAGGACTCTCTGGCAAAGATTGAAACAACACTTCGCCCTCGATCACTCTATCACTCTCTCACTCTGGCCTTGCGACAAAGTCGCTTTAACACCAGCACTAAACGAGTCACCACTAAAGTCTTCACTCGCCAGACAGTCCGAATCGATATTGCATAGAGAATTGGTGTTCAAATTTTTGAGTAAATATTCTTAAATAGATTCGTGAGGTCAGAAAAAAATTAAAACATTAACCTCACACGACTTTAAAGGAATCACAGATGTTCGAAATATTTATCAGATGTAAAAGGAACAGCGTGGTTACAGCACAGGGCCTAATTGCTCGTGTTTTGCACCTTTGCCATGAGCATTATCCTAATGCAGGATCTGAAGCGTTTTTGAAATATTTTATCTGTGTTTTGTATGACAATTAGATGTTTTCGATTGTTAAGTGACGTTTGAAGTGAAATGTTGCAGATGTCACCTGGCGAGTAAGCTTGTGTCTGGGATTCGGGAGCACAGGGGTTCAAATCCCTGTCCGACCATCCAGATTTCGGTTTTCCTGCCTTCTCTAAATCATTCCAGGCGAATGCTGGGATTGCTCCTCCAAAAAGGCCATGGCAGAATTCGTTCCCGTTCCTTGCCATCCATCCTATACCGGCTCCGATGACCTTGTCATTGAAGAGCCATAAAACGAGAAAACAAATAAAAAATTAAATAAATAAAACAAGTATCGGTCGGGATAGCGAGTCTCACTTGACATTGCACCAAGTGTTGCACTCATGCGATATGTCATATGTTCTGCTTGTTAACGAAGGAGAAAGATTATTTCAAGATATCCTAGTATACACCATCTTTTTATTTTTTACTTATTGCTTTACGCCCCGTCGACGGCTAAGGTCATTAGAGGCGGGATGGGACTGGGGACAAGGAACGGGAAGAAATTCGACCATGGCCTTTTTGAAGGAAGCATCCCAGCATTCGCTTGGAGTGATTTGGGGAAACCATGGAAAACCCAAATCAGAATGCCCGGGCGGGGATTCGAACCCACGTCCTCCCGAATGCGAGGCCAGAACGTTAACCGTTCACCCACCACGCTCGGTATACTATCTTAAAATGATAACACTATCTGGCTGCAATAAACTAATGTAACACCTAAAAAATATTTTATCTGCCCCATTAGATTGCATAAAAATCCTTCAGAATATAATTTTTACTACTTTCTTAATACGATGTTCGGTTTTGGATCACCGAAACACATAGCAGGCGAGAAATCTGAAGTATCCGACTCATTCCTTTTTGAAGCCTATGACAGACCGTCATCAACAGGTCTCCGTTGCCTGTTAGGTACGAAAACCTAAAAACGGGTTTCAGATTTTCCTGTTGTCTTTCTCAACCGGTACCTACAACGTCTTTCATCTAGGTATTACAAAGGAAATAAAGATATGTGACTTGCTCTGGAATGATTATTATTAGTTTTAAAGTTATGTTTGGTAGGATCTTCTCTCATATCAAATCTCACGTTGGAATAGTAATTTGTAATAGATAGGTTTCGTGTACTGATTTTGTTTATTAATTTATTTTGTATCACATCCAAATCTCTTCACCCGTTTTTTGCTTTTTAATAAGCGGGGGGGGGGGCGGGGGAGGAGGCTGTCTAATAAGTGAGACACTAATATATATGTACATATTATTTGCAAGGATCATAATATTTATTATTCTCGCATTTACGCAGTTGCTTATCTAAATAGAATTGATATTAAATGATGGACATAATCTAAATATTGTAGAAACATCCCTGGTCGTTGTTATTCCGGTGACGAAGGCAGAGCACGTGTCGTCATAGGTTGACCGACCAATAACTATCGAGGTGACGGCTGACGGCGGTGGACAGAGTGAATCCAACGATATCATATAGTAGTAGATACATGTAATGGATGTGTTTGTTTATCTGAGCATTTCGCGAGTCTGTTGGTCTTGTTTGATGTACGACTAATGTTTGTTATTTTTTTTAAAAAAAATACTTAACTTTCTTTTGTACGAATCCTTCACATGTTTCTTAACAAATATTGTTCAATGTCATTCTGATATTATCACTATAATTTAAATATAGTGCGGTGTATAAGCGTGATAGCTCGACATAATATCAGATATTTTCGGCAGCGTAGGAGTAGCGTTATTGCTTCGCGTTGCAGGGGCCGCCGCGGCCGGTTCGAGTCCGGCCTAAGACATAGGTGGTTTCAACTAGACGTTGTGTTCGTCTTGTGTCACCATTACAAAAGAGGAAAAATACTCACACTGATATGAAATCTATACACTGTAAGAGAGAAAAACACTTTGAGCTGGATGTATAGCTAACATAGCCAAATGCCTTTTTTTTTTTTTTTTTTTTTTAAAAATCTAATATCAAAGCTATGGAACCCTATGGTATGGGTGTGTCACACGCAATTTTCGAATTATTTATTCTGTCAGCGAATGAAATTTGTTCAGTACTCATATATTTCTTTTATCCGAACCTGATCTATGAGTATAAGCGCAGTATACTATATTTACTGTTGCACCATCTGCCAATGTTATAACCCAACGACACAGGCTGTAGCACCGCTTTCAGCTGTTGTCGCTTCCCCCTTGGAACCGCAATCTTTTTGACAGCAAACGTCGGCAAAGCGTGTCCGAGCTCTCTGGTCCGATAACAGCCATCCCGCTATTGGATGGAGAGTGGCTGCAGACTCCATGGCCGCAATTTCACGCAGATCCTCTCACTGGGCGATTTCCTTCCGCCACTTCAACCACCCCGGATTTCGACATTTTGCTGTCGCGGTGACATGAATAACCCAGTGCTTGCTTTTTTTCGTTGCTTTGTGAAACACGATTGATGTTACTCACTTGAAACATTTACGTTCGGGATAGAAGATGATATAATACAAAATTTCCACTTCTGAAATGTGTACACGACTTTATGAAAAGTTCACGTGTTTACACCGTAGATGCTCGTAGCCGTCTGCTTTTTCTGCTGGAATGGACTGAACAATATTAGCAGACTTTCCTCTCAGGGCCAAAATCAACGCAGTCGTCTTTTCCATTGTACTTTGCTGCTTGTGCGTTGACCATGCTATCAGGCCTTCAAAAACCAATGATTGTAGTTTAGCCCTGCACTGGCCGACAGTAGTACCACCAGCCAAGGTTCTTTCCATCAATAATTGTTTCAGAGCATCAAATCTCTCAACAGTATTATGTATGAAATATTAATTAAAAGATTGTTATCGTGAGTACTGATATGAGCCACGTTGTTTGGAGGGCAATTCTCGACGGTTTGGACTGTTTTATGTTGAAAATTTTGTGTATAAATGCATTTAAACAGTATTAACTTTCATTTTAAGGTGTTTTCTAATGTTTATGAGTGATTTTGTACAATATGTGATTATTTTTGTTTGGAGTTAATTGTTAACATAATGTTAAGTTCGAGAAACGTCTGCCGGCACTTTTTATGTTTTTTTTTCTGTTTCTCCGGCGCTTATTTAACACAGGAGTTAGTTGTAAGCCAGTTGCCAGTCGTTGTCTGAATTTTTGTTTTTGATTCATCAACTAGTCGTTTGTGACTTTAATCGCTGGGATATACGTGTATTTGCGCTATAGTATCTTTGGAGAAGTTCATTACCTCATCCGCATGTAATGTAATATGAAGTTCACGGAGAAATAAATATGAAGTGAAGAGTCATTCGTCGGTGTTTTCATTTCAAGGAACTATTTAATCCATTCAAAAGCAGTAGTTACTTAACATTTAGGGAAAGGTAAACCCCTCTGGCGACCAACGACAGCAATCTATAAATTGGAAGACAAAGTGATTAAAGGAAATCATCATTAATTGATTACAGGACGAATAGGTTAATTAACGAAGAGCGTATCAAGCTGGAAAGTTCGGGCCTGACACTTCGCAGGACGTGGATTCAGATACCCAGGAGGGATTGCAATTTTACAATGTTTCCGAAAATTACTCCGGGCGATTGGAAGGTGGTACCTTCAAAAGATCACACCGAAACGTTTCCCAGATATTTTCCTCAATCCTTTCCGGCTATAATGTTTTCAATGTCGGTAAGCCGTAAAATATTATAAAAAATGTACTGTACATTAAAGTCTCACGTTCGTGTGATGTATGATGCTATAGGCACTCCGCTAGCTTAACTCGCGTCAGAATTGCGGTTTGAACTTCTCTGCCGCCGTATTTAGCGGAGAGCTTTATTCCAGTAACCTTACGTTACAGTAATTATCTCGTTTGTCGCCGGATGACAAGAAACATGAGTCTAAATTAATGAAAGGAGAAACCGCGAGAGATTCTAGTGAGGCAGAGCAGTGAGTGTGCGTTTTGAGTCGTGTTCAAGAGGACTGGATCAGTGTCACGGTCGTATTGGACCGAATAAATTTATTAGAAAAAAACAGGGTATTGTAATGAATGTAATATTTGATGAAGATGGTTAAGTATCGAGCAGTTTGACCTTTGTGGCCCCTATCTCGGAATAAGATTATTCAGTGGAAGCACTAATGTACTGGGTGTATTGATTATAACGGATCAGTCTGCTCAGTTATGATATCAATAAGTTTGCCTCAGGGCAGGGGTGGCCAACCCGCGGCCCGCCAAGAACATTTTTACGGCCCGGGATATTAATCACACTTTTACAAAATATGTTTATTTTATAATGGCCAGAGTAGTGAAAACAAATGTATTAATAAATAAACTATTTCTGCAACGATATATTTACTTTTAGTGTTATATATTATTTACAATTTGCCTTTAGTATCATTATTATTATATTATCTATATTTACATGTAAGAATAGTAGCAAACACAATAATAACTCATTATGTTTCAATTTTTCTCTCCAAAAAATATCTATAGTGGATCTAAATCTGATATGGGGATATATAATTTTGTATACTGCCCGCGGAGTTATGATGCATTTCCAAAGTGGCCCGCAAGATCATTTGGGTTGACCACCCCTGCCTCATGGCTTCTCAGTCAATGCTCACTCTCATTCCGTCAACAAATGTCAACAGGCAAAATGGGTAAACTTGTAGTTAAACCGTATCTCAGCCGGCCTCGGTAGCGTAGGGGCTAGAGTACTAATGGCCCCGTGTGCCGAAGGTCGCCGGTTCGAGGGCATGGGTGTTTAAGTGTTGTGTGTGTAAATGTCGTGTCCGTCCTGTGGTGTTCATACTTAGAAGTTACAACCTATACAGGAAAAACTTATTCACTGGAAGATATATGAAATTCACATTGAGATGGCTGTAAGGCCTTAGTTGCCTTATGCCATAAAAAAAAAAAATCTCGTTAGAGTAGTCCAGCCAGCCAAGCATTCCGTTGTGTTCAGTATGCCTTTCACTCAGTTAGTTAACATCAGTTATCACTTAGTTATGCCGTGTACTAAGCAGATACAGTAATCTGTCATTTCACAGACGGTAATTGGGAATAGCTGTGCAGTAATCCTATACCGCATGTAACCATGCAGTCAAATGGTACATAAACAGGTTGTTTATGTACCTTTTCTACCCTCGGTTTCCCAACCTCAGTTAGTGAGGCGGTATCAAATTTCTGACATTGAAATAACTAGTAAAAAAGAAACATCATTTAGCTGGGGAAGATATTATGTATCTAATTATTATTAAAATTACTACGGATTTGATTTCGGAGGGTGTTTGTATTTTACACTCACCGGAAGTATAGTGTTTCACAATTTATCATTTATTCTTGCACAGAAGACACAATGTGGAAAGCAAATTCTTTACATGTATGCGCATTAATTGACTTATTACTACACATACAAATATGCATAACATTTTATAAGACGTACAGCTTTGCCACCGTTCCTGTATGGATACAAAACAAGAAGGGTAAATACATATTGCAAAAACATCCTGTATATATGAAAATAAAATTATTTTGCATTGCTTTCACTTTCGATATTAGTATTTTTTCAAACACAAACCGATAAAAAGTTTCGACAATTCCCTACGATGAACCCGGTGGAATAATTATGAAAAACATAAAAAATATTTTACCTATTTGAAAACTATTCTAATTGTTTCGTAAGACGTTATAAGTGTTATGCTACGTACTTTTTTCAGTTTTCAAATAACAAGTGTGAGCCGTTTCTTCTTTCATCCTATTACAAACCATAAACCTCGCTATTCATTGTATATCATTCACGAAATTTTCTCACAGACCACTTAGATTTAGAATAATTACAAGTCCAGAGCATCTGAGAAAATTCTTATCTTGTGGATCTCTCTAGCAGAGGGTCTAGGGTTCATATCAAGTGAGGCACAATGCATAAAAATGATTGTTATAGCTTACCATTCGTCTGTGGACTTGCTGACTGCATTGTTGACGATGTGGCCTACAAAGCCAATACACAACCACAGTATGAAACCAATGTGGACACTGTCCTCACTCACTATGGTGGATTCACCATAAATCCTCAAATACTATAGGCATTGCTCTTGACAGAAACCACAGCCCAGAGCAATCATTAAAAAAAAAAAAAAAAAAAAAAAGCGCCCTCTTCTTTCAGTTCTAGAAACAGGAAAACAAGAACACAGTCTTATTGCCTATCTGTATTTTGGTACAATCCTTTTCGGTTAAAACATATTCGGATCTCGATCAATTTCTCAGAATCTTTTCCTGGGCTGTCGACATTGACTCCCTCACGTGACAAAACGTCAGTGCCATGTCCATGTCACCAAACATGAGAGCATTTTAAGAATGCGCTACCTTCTGATACTTCAAAAATATTCCGTTACACGTTCACATCTCAATTATAACTTGCCAATCCTACGCAGAATTTCTTGTAACCAGAACAACCACGCCGCTGTGCCAGCATCCTGGATGCTACACAGTAACTCCCCGTCTATTGTCTCGCAACCTTTCACCTCACGCTACCGCCGTGCTGACAATTGTTTACGGTGTGCTTGAATATATCAAGGCACGACGAAAATTCCTCTCACTGCCATATATCTTCGTTATTACAAATAAATATTCGCCTGCATATCGTCGTCGCACATTATCAATAATATTATTGCCATATAATAAGTTAGCACAGACCATTACAGCGTATGAACAACATTATTAGTAGCCCTTAAAACGCAAGAGATGAAAATCAAGATGCAAGATCAAAAGAAATCTTCAAGAGCTAAGTTTTTCAAGATTTCAAAAGTTAGTAAAATTCTAGTAAGGTAGTCTCACTACACCCTTCCCGCATCAAACATGTACCAAACTGTCACAACGACGAAGTATCTTACATCAGATTCCTACTGAAATCTTAGAAATTAGATCTTTTAAATCAATGTGACGGAATCGTTCACTTCAGTTTCATTTAAAGGGCATTATTTTATTAATTTTCCCAACTGGATGCATTATCTTAATATACAAGAACTAACAATGATGTATATAGTAAAAAATGGAACGGGGTGAATTGTTGTATACTTATTCATATTATCTTTGCAGGCCCAACAAAAGAAACGTTAATTCTCCCTCCATTTGGCAGCCTCAGACAGGTAACCCATTCATCCTCCGAAGGGCTTTGTGTGGACTCGAGGGCCGATGACCTATCACGCCGCTGATGTTATGTAGCCAATAAAGTGAGCTGTCTTATAGGAATAGTCCATAATTCTAAGAACTGTAGGTTTATGTTTTAAAGACGGCTGGGTCGATGGTCGAACAGTTAACTTTGGTGGTTTAATTATAGCCAGTCAGAAAGAAGTCACGGAAGGGAAAGGTCATCCTGCTCGGGGGCATAGAGGGCATGCAGAGAGAGAGGTCTGTGGTTTGAGAGACTCGAGACGGTGCTGGCGTGAGCATCCTATTGTCTGGGAGACACGTTTCGTTGTGTTTAAGAAAGTTGTTGTGCGAGAGTTTCTAATAAGATGCTATTTGTTCTGAGTTAATGAAGCTGTGAATTGTGTTAACCGCAAAACAAAAGAACTGCTCAGAACCATAAAAAACGCTGCTAGTAAAATAATATTTGCCACATCCTAATCACGTCGAAGATTTAACAATCGGTATTTATCATGCGTCGATCAGTCCAGGTGATTGTATACAAATATTAGATCTAGAGAAATAAAATTGAACAATAGAATGGCCCCTTTAATGAAATTGTATTTTAAGAATTATGTGTTGCAAGCTGGGAGTGGATTAAATATATTTTTGTGATAATTAACTGTGATTTTATTTAAATGAACATTGTTTTATAGAGAAAATTTTGCAAACACTATGTGATACCTTCAAAGACAGTATTATGCACGAAACATTGACTAAAAGTTTGTAATTGCAAGTACTGATGTGAGCTACGATGTTTGGATGACAGTTTGCGATGGTTTGGTCTGGTTTATGTAGATAATTTTGTATGTAAATACTTGTAAATATCTTTAATTTTCATATCCGTGTGTTTCATGATGATTTTGAATGATTTTATATTAATTCTGATTGTTTTAACGTGAGTTTGATTGTTAGCTGCATTGTCACCGTTCGATAAACATCGGGCGGCATTCTCTGTATTTTTCGGAAATTTATGTAGCGCCGATATAAAGCGAACGGCAGCTACGGCTTTAGTTTTGAAAGTTTTACTTTGAAGGAGTTGCAAGTCAATTTAAAGTTAAAATCGCTGGAACGTTTGTATGTTCGCACTTAGTATCTTTGGAGACAATGTTTGTGTGTTGTTGAAAGGCGCACGGAAAAATAAACAAACTGAAATTTGATTCCTCGGACTTGTTACAAGAAAACAAAGACCTAACGTGGCTACTGGACAGGACATCAAGTAATCGTAATTAACGAAAGAACTAACAACAAGCTTGTGGTATCTTTTGTATAAATCTTGTAAAATATCATACGATAAATAAATAAATGAAATCGAAGTTATTGACTTTTATAGTTGTAGCAGTCCAGTAAAATTTCAGTAACTTTGACGACAAATGACTTCAAAAGTTGATGTGAAATATTAAATACATACGTTAGTTACTAAAACAGTATCGCTTGAACCGCAGGTACTAATAAAAGCAGAATATGGGGAGGTAAGAGAGTGAATATTCTTTAGAATCTTGTAGATATGTTTTAAGGATATAAAATCGTTTATCAGATTAACTGCATTCTGGAAGATCATTGTTCAAATCCCGGGAAAAATTTCTTTGTATTTGACTATTTTTTCCGCCCTGGAGCGATCTGGTGGCGCAGAGGTTAAGGCATCTGACTGGAGACCGAAAAATCCCCGGTTCGAATCCCTGTCTCGGCGAGGATTTTCAGAGCCCTTAACCCGACCTTCACCTCTGGCACAGCTTGGCGTGTAATCTGAAGTACGCCAGAACGCTTGCGTGGTTTGGATTTAACGTTACGCTGTAGGTCCTCTATACCCGGCGGGTTACCGTGTTAGGTTAGCTGCAATAGGACTGTTGATAATATATCGAAGTATCGATATTATTTTTTGAAAATATCGATATTTATGAGTGATATTTTTTAGGACGATACGGTATATCAATATTTCGATACTGAAATCTGGATATCGGCGTCGATATTTTTAAAAATAAGTTATCATTTTTCGTTTGCTCTGGATGACATTGTATCCCTCATTTCTGTTACGCATAGAGATCAGCAAGCTTAAGTAAATGTTAATACGTTTCTATAATTAATTTGGAAGTTATAGGTACCCAGTCCACTCAGATGATGACAAAACTGTAGCCAAGGCATCTACATCTACATTCATACTCTGCAAATCACAAACATTGTGGGTGGCAGAGGGTGCTAAGCACCAATCCTAAACCCGCCCATTACAATCCCGAATAGTGCGAGGAAAGAAGGAATACATATAAGTATCAGTACGGCATCTTATTTCTCTAATCTTATCCCTCCGGTCATTGCGACCTAAATAGGTTGGCGGAAGAAGTATTTCATTGCACTCGAAATTTAAATTTTTTCGCATATTCTCCAATAAATTCGAACGCAAGCTACGTCGTCTGTCTTCCATACTATCCCAGCCCAATCTATGTATCAATTCTGTGACGCTTTCATAAGGGCTGTAACAACAAGTCACGAATCTAGCGGCTCTCCTCTGCACCCTCTCAACTGAGTCAATCAGAACCTTGCGATACGGATCCCAAACCCCATAACAGTAATCCAGATGCGGACGCACTAGTGTTTTATACGCTATCTCCTTTGTTTGAGCATTACAATTCCTCAAAATACGACATATGAATCGTAATTTAGAATTAGCCTTGCCTACGACGGAAGTTATGTGCATGTTCCATTTCATGTTGCTTTGTATTATCACCCCCAGATACTTCACGGAATCAACCGTGTCAATAGCTGAATTGTTTATTTTGTACTCGTGAACAAACTGATTCTTCTTGTTACTTATCCGCATTGCCTTGCACTTTTTGCAATTAAGTGTAAGCTGCCATTTACGGCACCAATCGAAAATAGCATCCAAATCACGCTGAATTTCTAAGCAATCGTCGGAGCACCTTATTTCCCTATAGATAACCGCATCGTCGGCAAACAATCGCAACCAGCATTTGACGTTGTCACCTAGATCGTTTATAAATATTAAGAACACCCGAAGTAACATTTATCTTACAAGAGGCTTCTCCGTCAACAACCACATACTGTGATCGACCAGTTAGAAAATCACGTATCCACTCGCAAATCTGAGCCGAAATACCGTAAGCTCGAATCTTCGCTAAAAGTCGGTTGTGTGGCACAGAATCAAAAGCTTTCTGAAAATCCAAAAAAACTGCATCAACTTGCGAACCTGCATCGATAACTTTCATTATGTCGTGGGAAAATAGGGCCAATTGTGTTTCACACGATCTCTTCTTCCGAAATCCGTGTTGACATGGTGTAAGTAACTCGTTCTCATCTAGAAACTTCATTATGTTCGAGCATATGACATGTTCCAGAATCCTGCTGCAGACCGATGTTAGAGATATGGGTCGATAATTCCTAGGATCACTCCGATCTCCTTTCTTAAAAACGGGAATTACCTGGGCTATTTTCCAGCTAGAAGGTACTTTTCTCTCTTCTAGTGATTTACGGAATATATCTGACAGAAATGGTTCAATATCCTCCGCGTATTCAGAAAATACTCTTACCGGTATCCCATCGGGACCCGGCGCTTTACCCCACTTCAGGAGTTTTAATTGCTTTACAATTCCTACGCTATCATTTTCTATCGGATCCATCTCTAATTCCATACGATCTGGTAAAGTGGGGATGTTTTCCATGTTTTCTCGCGTGAATGAATTTTTGAATTCGGTGTTAAATACGGTAGCAATGTCGCGGCTGTCTTCAACTTCCCGTCCGTCTTTTATTAGAACTGGCTTATTGTTCCCACTACAAGTAACTTTTTTTACATACGACCAAAATTTCTTAGGGTTTTCAGTGAGGCTCTTAGAGAGAGAATTTTCACGAAAGTTATTAAAGGCCTCCCGCATCGCATTCTTAACACGTCCCCTTATCTCCTCTAACTTATCTAAATCAGTCCGATGGATCGTCCTTTTTGATCGTGCATGTATCTTCCTTTGCTTCTTGAGTAACCTTTTAACCTCCCGTGTGTACCATGGGGGATCGTTCTCTTCCCTGATTGTCCGTTTCGGTATATGCAAGTTCATACCTTCCCCGAGTATATGTAGGAATCGATGCCACCTCTCTTCAACGGTGCCTCCTGCTACTAAGAAGGTGTGGTAATTATGCCTCAAATACGCTCTAAAACACTCTTTTGGAGCCTTTTCGAATCTGTAAACGATCCTCTCTTTTCTCTTTCTGCGCATGGTTGTTACTTTTACTGTAGCAATTACAGCTTTGTGATCACTTATTCCTGCGGTGGTAGAAATATCCGTGAATCGCTCGCCCAGCACGAAACGAACGTGAGCCCATTGTTTGAAATGAGCGTGCGCATTTTTATGAAAATTATGACACGCATAATGGTCAGATTTAAATTAAAAAATCATCACCAAGAGACATCATTCAAAAGTGAAAACTTGGTTAAGAATAATATCACACATTTATTTATCAGTGGACAGCCTTATTTTTACAAGATTTGTTTTTATGAAATTGCATTTATGAAAGTGTTGATATATCGATACTTTTTACGATATATCGACAGATGATATTGATACTTTTTAAAATATCGATTCGAAAATCAGATATTTTTAAAAAAAATATCAACAGCCCTAAGCTGCAACGACAAGAGGCGCAATGCGCGGCGAATCGGAAACTCTGTCACATGACGACCGAACAATCCTTCCAGATCTCCCGTCCTACAATGTCATACGATAATTTGAATATCCACCGCTGTTTCTATGTCCACACTGACCGCTTTAAAATGACCGTCAGTAGAAGCATCTTAAGTAAGGTAACATATTGCTGACAACACGCCTCTATCACAGTACTGAAGTGAAGTGAAATCCTGCGCCTTTGCGTCTAGAAGGGTGGCGCTATAGCAGTGCTTCCAATTAATTTTTCCGGAGTGCCACTTCAATAAAGAGCTCAACCTCGCAGACTCCTTATTCTGTAGCTGTATGTGCCGCTGCGTTCATCCCGTCTAGTGCTTCGCACAACCACAGCATTACAGAAATTTAATTCACACGCAGAGTTTTACTGTGTTAAAACATATTTTAGCAATAGAAATGTTTGCCTAATATATATATATATATATATATTTACATTTATCCTAGTGATTGCCTTAGGCAAGAGATTATCGTGCGTACCCCTTGAAGCAACTATAGCATTCTTTTCGTATCCTATTATGCGAGGAGAAATTTAAACATATTGCCGCACAACACGCGCAGGAGTTCGAGTTTAAACGAGTACGGCCAGTCAATTTTGAGCCAATCAAGAGAGTCGTGTATAATTCCGGCAATCTCTAATATTGAAGAACGTTTTATTATTTTATGTTTTTCCCCCAGGCGGGCGCCGTTCGGCCGATATGGTCGCCCCAGAGAGCTCCACATAATTAACAGAATGTGTTTGGCATTTATCTTCGCGCTGTGGTCTCCGAACGGCGATAAAATATGAGCGGACGCGTTGGCGAATTAACAGCTCTGTGCGGAGAGAGAGGCCAGTGGGTGTGTGTGGTGAGTAGTGGCAAGTGACTGCTCGCGGTAATTAAAACCAGGAGCGAACAGCCGTCCCGCCTAATGCCAGAATATTCCTCGCGCGTGTGCGGTGCCGTTATTAAACTGCGTGCCCTGTCACACGGCGCGGCGTGACGAACTCGCAAGCGAGTTGAACCTAATGAACTGGGCAAACTCAGCCAAATGTCGCGCCACGACACGTCACGTGCAGCTAATATGAAGTGTTACTCATACGGAGACGAGTTTCAGCAAAGTTATGCACAGGCCATTTCTTTAGAGATAAAGACTCGACTTTCGGACAACTCGGAGGAAGGCATCAAGTCTAAGAAGTGTCGTGCGGTTCACACTATCGCTGCCAGAAGAATTCGCTGAAAAAGCTGCAGTTTACGCTCAAGTCCTTTGTAACCATTATGTTATTGTTGGACTGTGGAAATTAAATTTACTGCATCAGTCACTTTCCTCGAAATGTAGAGATACAATCCAGAGATTGCGCATTCCAGGAATATAGACACCATTCTTGGTATGTTAAGAGTGTTGCTCCAACAGCTCAGGTAAAAGTCCAACGAATCGATTAAGAAAAACATTTATCCTGTCCTGTTTATACCTTATTTATTTAAGATGCACCTTCTTCCAACGTTTCCCAGCGTGACTAACAGCAAGTCGATCATATACTGGAAATGAGAAAGAAATTTTTCTCGGCGTTGAGTATTAATCGAAATATCACACCTTGTTCATTCGGTTAGTCACACGGGAACATTATTTTAATTGAAAAATGATTTGTTTTAGGTACACCTCCTCGGCAACGCAAGCTTCGATAAAATTCGGTATTCAGTTCTCCATAATGGCCCAGGAGCTCAGAGAGTTAAACCACTAATTTCCTGTTGCAGGGGTTGCCGGTTCGAGTACAGCTTCGACCAAGGGCATTTTTAATTACTTTTGTGTCCCTCCTGTGATTTTCCAGTTTTCCGGAAAAGGAGAACCAAGATTTCTCACACTAGTAGAATGCTATGTAGACTTAGCATTAATATTTGGACCAATATATATCTAACTGGTTCTAGATTACGTTTACTCTTCTCGTCCCAAAATATGTGTGTATCCTATAAGTACATAACATATTATCTTCAAGGAATGTGTGTTGAAATCTACTTGCTTGTAGGTATTCTGTTTGGTTTGAAAATATCCTAGAGGACTTGTAACTGCAATCAACAAATTCTTCTCGAAACTAATTCACACATTCGAAGTCGACCACGAGTCTCACCTACCCAATATAATACCAGATTAGGAGAATTTGAGTTGAGATTTGACCCATCTCCTCTTCTATCCTTCTGTTGTACCAATAACCGTAGGGCGAGATGATGTCAACGATATTTGAGTACAGTTGATCGAGGTAGTGAGACCGAAGACGTGAGCATATACTTAAGGCCTATTCACACTAGCAGTCAAGTCAGCTCAGCTCAGCTCAGGTCAGCTCAGCTCACAATCCAGGATAGCATTCACACTAGCGATCAACTCAGCTCAGGTCAGGTCAGATCAAGTAGTAGACGATACCATTTCATTTCAGTTGCTCACAGTGAACAATGCCGTTTTCTACTCCAACTTCAATTAAATCGCAATGATTTTGTATCAAGAGCCTAAAAATATGTCAAGGTCAAAAAGAGGATGGTTCTGGGTGCATCCAGAGTTTCAAGCGTAAACAGATCAAGAGAAAAAAGAATGCTAACTACCGGTTATGCAGTGCGAGACGAGTTGTGGGAAATGCTTTTGATATTTTAGGGCTCAAAGATTTCGAATTTATTTTAGAAAAATTAATTCTGCTCCAGGATTAATTGATAACATAATTTTAGCAACATGTATTTTGCACAATTATTTATGGAATGATAAAATTTCATTCCATGTAGAAAGTGAATTTCAGGATGAGCGAGAGAAACCCTCCTTTACAAATATTCTTTGTTTGTGTGCTAACGCTGGTACATAAACGTTTGATTCAAAAAATATATTCACAATATTTCTTTTAAAGTCGGAAACAGGATCTGTTTCTTGACAGTACTAAAATGTGTAATAATATTTTAATTTATATTAAAGTTTGCCGACTTTATAATAAACAGAAATAACATACCGTTAAAATATTTATTTTTTATTTATTACTCTTTTTCTATTGCTTACGAGCATAGTTTTCTGACGTTCGCCGCCCATTTGAGCTAACCTGACCTGACCGTTGCTCGTTCTCACTAGCTCAGGCCTTGACCGTTGTTGATCGGCGGCCGAGCGTTCTTCTGTTTGATCTGCCTTGCCCTGACCTGAGCGGACCGCGTAGTGTGAATGCTCCCATTGGATTACGTGTATAGCGATTTTTGACCTGAGCTGAGCTGAGCTGACCGCGAGCGAAGTGTGTAAGCAATAACGCACTGGCCTCGCATTCGGGAGGACGCGGGTTCGAATTCCTGACTAGCCATTCACATTTGGGTTTTCCATGGTCTCCCCAAATCACTCTAGGCGAATGCCGGGATGGTTCCTTCAAAGGCCATGGCCAAATTCCTTCTCGTCCCTTTCCACCAGTTCTTTCTCACTTCTAATGACCTCGATGTCAGCGAGGCGTAAAACCAGAAACAAAAAAAATGGAAAAAATTCACTTCAACAGCCTAACGATTATTTCAAAACTGCAGGTTGCGCAATCAAGCCATTTTGCACTAATTCCAGACAGTATAATAATTATTAACTTCAATAAGGGAATTCAGTGCTCTTCTCATACATTTCTTTTATACTAGCCTCTCTTCTCATTTTTTTATAACTTTCAACAATACTTTTTTAACGTTACTAATCGTCTGCGGCAGTATTACGTTGTTTATCAGAAAGATAATTCATGAAACGGACTCTGTTGCAGCGGAGAATAATCATTGCTAGCAGAGAACTATAATTATCACATCATGCACAGCATTATATGTATGAAGCATCTTTAGGTTTGATATCATCACAAACCTGCAAACGACGAAAATAAAGAGCATATTCTTCTCGGGAAAATAATTTATGGAATTTCGTCACTTATACAAAAATACAAAATATATAGCGACCGAACGATCACAATAATTTCTGTTTATAACGATTTATATTATTTGAACTACCTGGGGACCACGACTTCGTTCGTGTTAGTCAAGAATTTTGAAGGTTTTTATACATTTGCACAGCGCCAGTGAAAGGCTGCTCAAAACCTGTTCATACACGAAACATGTTGCATACAAATTGTTTATATTTGCTAATAGCTGAAAATCTGAAAAATGTGTCTTATTTTAGAATATTCTAGTTCATTGAAGAACATTCTAGAATATTTTGGAACAATCAAGAACATTCCGAACATTTTTAGAACACTTTTATCCAAATATGAAAATGCCATAGGTCTATCACTTTCAGCCACCATATCTCCCACACCCCCACAGCAACGCCATAGAGACTCGAGGCTATTACCACACACAAGCACCAGTTGTCAGTGGTGGGTAGTATATAGGGACACACACATTTGTTTTTATATATATATACAGAATATATTAGAAACAATTCTTTGATGGTATATATTAGAAGGCACCATAAAAGACAGTGGAAACGAAAGTAACTACCGTATGCAATCGGAGTAGGTACTAAGCCAAATAAATTAAAATGACTACCGCAATTTAGTTTTTGAAGTAAACACACAAACAGTAAAATTAGTACAGATAACTGAGACGAAATTAATATATACAAATTATAATGTAGGTTACATGCTTCATAAAAGTTATAATTAGCTGCGATTAAGCACATAAATGAGGTACATAAATTTGATTATTATTAATTACAATCTAGCTAATGGGTGTGATGAATTCGAAGTATCACATTACGAATATTTCTTAATGTTGGTACTGAGAATGACAAGCGATCTTGCAAAGTTAAGCAATGATAGAAGGCTACGACCAGATCACAAGTAGAACACTTGTCAGCAACCTACAGTTACCATGCGAAAGAAAGAGTGCGAGCTGTCATTATGACTGTATGCAGCACGTTGGTGACAGAAGGACAGTGGGAGTAATCAGGTAAAACTCTCTGAACAGCCAGCTGTCAGTCTCTTTTCGGAACAGTCTCTAGGAATCACCACACTGAAGCAGTTGGGAATCAACGCCAAGGACCCACCTGGCACCTCCAGTAGCTAGAGGTTCAATAGAAAGCCATCAGGTAGGCTATACTGGGTAGAAGAAGTTGGATACGGATACAGTTAGTTATTGTTGGAGATGTTCCCATGAATCACAATAATTCCGTCATATTTATGTTGAAAGGTATTGCATCTTCGTTCTCCTCATTTCCATACTGAGGCGCCACTTCACCCATTTTAAACCGTCAACTCAAGGATAGAGCCAGTGCACCTGAGTAGCACATGTCTATTTAAATGTCTATTTAAATGTCTGTATATATAGTTGTGTATATTACTTGCCACGTTTTGTAGATAAATTTGTAGATATTCCGCAGAAAATTGCCCTGATTGTTTTCATATTTGAACTATGCTCGCCACTTATTCACGGTTTAAAAAGTTAGTCTGTCAGTTCTCTAACCACTCGACCTGACGGAGGATCACATGGTGGCAGCTGGATCACTGCATGTGCTCGTGGTAATTCCCTTAGACATGTGCTTTCAATTATGTGAATTTTTAGTTTAAACCCTTTCGCTGTCTGATATAAATTCACAACCCTGGATAACTTTTTTCATCCCCTGACTGCCTCTCTCTCTCTCACACACACACAAAACACTTGCTCATTCCGTTTTACCTGAAATCATGGGCAAATTTATGGTCATGATCATTGTTATCTCTTCCCTTCCAATTCGTACTCCTAATTCCTAACCCAACACCATACGGGAGTGATCGCCAATATGTGCCTTATACACACCCTGCTCTCTCTTCACCTGCCTCCTTTCTTCAAATGATTCATAAACCAGCTCATTTATCACACGGTAATTTCTACAAGCAAATCTATTAGCCCTCCGTTGCATAATGGAGTTATTTGGGGAAACCATGGGAAGCCCAAACCTAGATGGCCGGAAGGGGATGCGAACCCAGAGCGATACCGCTCACCCACTATGCTCGGTAAAGCCTAGCATTCGATTTCAGGCATAATAGTGCGGGTAATTTTTCTTTTTTAGATAACGACGTTAGAGACTGGCATAAGTTACCCAGGGAATTGTTGAACAAATTACCAAACCTACTGAATGAGTCTAAAATTAAAATTGGTAAAGAGAAAAAATATGAGATTAGGGAAATTAAACTGAAAATATTTAAGACAGAAATAATAAGAAAAGAGAACATAGGTGTGTAGAGAAATTGCCAACGGAGCTTGCGCTCCATTGTAATTAAATTAGATTGTGGCATCAGAATGAAATCTGAATTCGTTTGTTGCCTGTTCAGTCTTCATTAACGTCATTGTTCTAAGATGCTTCAAAAAATAGGAGATCACTTATTACTAAATAAGCCACTGTGACAATTAACAATAGTGAATGACATTTTGATACTGTCTAAGGACTATTTTCTTACATTACTGGAAAAAGAGTCGTATATAACTGAACTGTAAGCACGTCGACTGACAAAAACCAATAACAATTACTATTATACAGCGGCTGATGACAAAGCCACTGTCGCATGTCGCAGCCTCTGATTTTTTTTAGTTATTATTCTGTTTGATAGAAAAATGTATTTTCACTCCGGAAGCAATTGCTTTATGTCGATCGTATAATGCGTGCATTGGAAATCGGTTACATTTCTCTTGACCGTTTATTACTTTCTGAATCGCTTGAGCCCACAGAAAAATTGGCGTTCAAATGTATGAAAACGGTCCCTACGCATTGTTCGCAATAACAGGTTAAATGTTCCGATTGATGCGGTATTTTTGTGCCAGTCACGAGCCTTCCCCACGCCGGAACTCAGGGATTGCTTGTCTCTGCATTTTGATAATACACGCGTGAAATTTCACCGGAGAAGCATTGTTGGTTCAACATGAGAATACCTACAATTAGGACATCAAATGTCCTCGCCAAGTACATCATTATTAGAACGATGATTATGAAAAAGCCACACACACACTCACAAATTTATCAGCGAAGTGTTATAGGTAAGGATTGTAGTCCCGCATTGTTTTCAATCCCGCGGGATTTTTTCGGGATTGGCACCAAAAGTTTTTTTAACGCATATATTTAAAACATAGTTATTTAAAGTGTTAATAAATTAAATAATAAACATATATTAATTAAATTAATAAATCAGTATTAATGTTAATGATAAAAAATAACAGTTAACAATATTTTATTTTGCAAAATAATATTATAATTTTTTAGCATGTCTTAAGTATAATTAGAGGTCTTACATTTTTGTTTCTAAATCTAAACCAATTTTTAAATAGATAATCAAAACTTGAAAATATTCAGTCTTAGGTCATATTATGTACCTTACGACATCACACCAATTTAAAAACATGGTATTAAGGCTAAGACGCCAGAGTTTTTTTAAAAATTCTAAATAAAAGTTCCATAACACCGAGAGATAACATTCTATTTCACAAAGTGTAAACTTGGCTCAGAACATGATCTCATAACTTTTTATCACTGCACAAGCACGAGACTTGGCCTATTTTTAAAAGAATTGGTTTTGTGGGATTCATTATTATGTCTGCTGATTCCTTGATTGATGTTATAGTTGATTCATCTACTCACGAAGACGTAAACTGTCAAGTATTTCAGTTTTACTTTAAGTGGCGTAACGATGTCTTTAGAGTGGAAATTATTTTTTTTAGAAAGAAAGCAGACTATCTCGGCATATAATTGCAGTGTAGTCCTCACGGATGTATCACCGGATTGCGTTGTAAAAACAAGAAATTTCACACGTGAGGAAGACGGCGGAGGCAGTCGTCGAAGTATGGTGTTTTTACTACAAAATTCGGCGATACACCCGTGAACACTTTATCATAACCTTTTTTGCCTTTAGTCGAAATAATAACAAGGAGTCGATAGGACACATGCCATTCATTCAGAAATAATGTATTGTGGCGATTGACCAAATCATCCCAAGAGGGATTAATTGCAAGCCAGGCGACTTTCGTCAAATAACATGTGTTTCAAATGCATTGAGGCGGCGGCCAAAACAATACGTTAAGGATATACAATTACCTTTTGATAGCTGCTAAATAAAAAGGTATGCGAACGTTAAAATTATTATAAGTTTTCGATAAGATTGGTTTCGTATCACCGAATAATCAAATTTTCGGCCGCAAATACAGGAATTTGTCACAATTAATTTATCTGTAAATACAGAAAATGGGAAAAATGAAACCGTGAATAAACAGCTTTAAGTGTGTAGTTCAGATAACGTGTGCGACAGATAATATTTACTATACAGTTAGAAAATCGTGCTAAATACGCAACTTAACTCAAATTATAGAAGTTTTAATGAATACGTAAAATGGATCTATTTCCTTACGAATGACGAAGGTTGATAAAAACAAACGCTTGTTCACACAAGTCAAATGCCAACTGCACGGGTACAGGCAAACAGTGCAATACATCCGAAGAGACCGAGTGGGGCAGCGAGTCATGCAGACTGACACACGTTTGAGGATTGCGGATCCGCTTAATTTTGTGCGGGATCCGCCAGACTGTCCAATAATGCGGGCTCCCGCTTTGCTGGATTGCAATCCCTAGTAACAGGTCTATCCGGACGGGTAGCGAATATTTAAAAGGAATCTTTTTTCGCCTTTCAATATTTTATTTCTTGGGTTTGTTTACGCCATATCGGCACTGAAATCGGCATAGGCGTCAAAAGTGTGAGGGCAAGGAATGCGAAGGAACTAAGCAATGGCCGTTTCGTCTGGATAGCCTGGCGGGGATTTGATCCCACTTCCTGCCCAACACCCCTCACGCATCGCGATTGATAACTAGTCATCCAAAAATTAGTCCTGTTGCATTCGACGTATTTCTCTATCTCACATTGCAAGGAATAAATTCCGATTTTAGATTAATAAAGAATCTCTCAACAGAGTCACTGTTCGTTGGAGAGGAAATATCATTGATTCGCAGTTACTGGCAACTTGGAAATCCAGGGAACTACATACCAGAAATTAATTTAAGGATCAAAAAGAAAGATGTTAAAGTTTAGTCTGATGAATCTGGTAGATAAGAAACAAACAGCGTGATTTAAGCGGCTTAAATCACTATTTTTAACTGTGTTGACGGAATATCTAATGATTTTCTCTCCTTTCTAATTTTTCCAGTAAAATTTTACATCATATTCGAGGAATGCTGCTTTCTGGGTATACTTTACGGTGGAAGAAATACCTGGTGAACGATAATTTCAGACCTTCAGTTTGTTCTAATTAGTGGCGCTCTTTTGGAAGTCCACACTGAATGTTATACCCAAAGTTGTTTTCAGTTGTCTGAGCTTTCTACAAAAGTGTTCACAGTTCTGCTGCTAGATATTTTCGTCCTGAGAGAAAATCGCGAATCACTGAAACGTAACGAAACGACCACATAGAAAACACCTGCACAGGGTAAGGTAAACAAAAGTAGTCTCGTCGGTAGAGCGCGGTGCAAGCTGTATTCAAATGCAGCATCTGTTGCCGCGGAATTTTAAATAGCTTACGTTCTTTTAAAAACAGACGCCATACGACAACACAGCGACTGGACGTATCTTTCGGATAATAACGCGTCATGCTCTGCATTAACCGTTTTAGCCTGAGAAAGTCTTTAATTGTTACAAAACCCTAGAATGGACCTCAATAATCTGATCACCATTAATAAAGGGAAATATGGAGGTGCATAGCAGTTCCTGAAACGATGTAGTGCGTAGTACGTCTGCTTGTACACTGTAATAGAAGTCTCTAACATGTGTGATTAAACTAACGATACGATATTATTTTTTAAATGCAACATTTAATGTGAATTGTAATTCATTAAATTATTGAAAGTATTATTTAAGACATTATCTTGCGACGAAAAACCGATAGTTTATGATTTAAGAAGGCTGCTGGCTGATCAACGTTCGATAGTGAAGCATCAAATATTAAATAAAGAAATTCTTTGTGAATATAACTGGAACGTGCCTTAAAAATTTGTTGTACCTTCGATGGTGAAGTGCAGATGTCTTATCTTCCGCTTGATTTGTTAGTACAACACGGACGCTAGAGGAAAGGATGTAACGACAGTCTTAGCGCAAATTTCATATTAAAAATGTGCACAGATAAATGAGATAATTTTTTTCTTCGATTGGTAGGATGGCTCGGTTCACACTGTGGGTCGTAGTTATTAAAAATGACAGAATAGACCAGTGACATGTCATTTTTTAAATGTTTTTTGCTAAACCGTCTTGCGTATTAGTTGCAGTGATTTTTTTTCCCTCTCAACACAAGACTATTTGGTTTGAGTGTCGGCGGTGAAAGAAATTTCTCCATCCCCTACTTTTCAGCAGACGTGTGGTGGTCCCCAGTATCTAATCACCGGAGTGTGAACTGAACCATAGTGGTAAGACTCCATAATACCCCATAGTATGTATGGAGTGAGAACACAAAATACTGCTAATGGAGATTCCTCCTCGGCCTCATAGTAGTATAAGGCCAAAATAAGCCCAAAAATAATGTTAATAGATAGCAAAGTAATTTCAAAATGGAACTTTTACTTGTTTTGTTTCAAATTTAGAAACTACGAGTATATTAGATGGTAACTTTTTAGTATTGTCATTTAAATACAGAATATGATCGGTATTGGGATTAATTACAAATTCCGCGAAACACCGTTTATGAGATAGGCGCGGCAACAAAAACGCTCTAAGATCAACTTTGACGGTAGCTGACATCTTTATTTTATTATTATTATTGCAGCTATATCGATCCTTTTTTTTTTTCAGGATGTAGCCTCTTTAAGTCTAATGAGCTATATATTAGAATTTAAATCTACATAGTTTTGTTGTAGTTCTTTCCAGGCTGATCGATCTTGAGCCACCCTCTTCCAGGTCACGCATGTAACTCGACGTACATCCTTATCCCAGCGATCCGGGGGTCTTCCTCTTGCTCTTTTCAGGTTTCTCGGTATCCAATCCAGCACTACCGTAGTCCATCTTTACCCTCTTTTGCGAGCAATATGACCGACCTATTACCATTTTTGGGTCATGACTCTTTTTGAGATTATGTTACTTTAGCTATTGAACGAATGTGCACGGTCTTTTTCCTGTCTCTTCTCTTTCCATACTTCGCTGGACAGTTCTCAGTTTTTGCTTCGTGTGACTATTTAGGGTCTAAGTCTGGCAGGCATATGTGAGGACCGATAATACACATTGTTCAAATACCTGTTTTTTAAGATGTACTGGCATGTTAGATTTAAAATATGCTCTCCAGCCCAGCCCAGCCCAGCCCAGCTTTATCCGTCTGTATATCTCAGGCTTTCAAATAAAAATAATTGAAATACTTTTTCAGTTCTTAACTTTAATAGTTCTAATCGTGTAAACAAAAAATTCCACGGCTTTACTTTCATGAAAACCTCCAGAACATAATTTCACAAAATTTTACATACAAGATGCGGTTTTGGCTTAGTGAAATTCATAAATATAAAAAATTTAACTCTCCATTTTATGCGGTTTTAATGCTTGAGGGCTTAGAGGCCTGTGACATACGGACAGACAGACGGAAGAGCAGATAGCGACAATGAGACTCCTTTCTACTTCGGGTACGGAACCCTAGAAAAAAAAATAAAAAACCTCATCGGATAAAGTTTTGATGGATGTGGGAATACCATACCAAATATTAATGTTGTGATATCTCAACCTATGCAATCAATCGTCGTAATTAATTTTGGACAGTAGCTTCACATGAGAGAACTAAAACTCCTTTTTACTTTGCACAGAATAGATTAATTCGAACTTCAGAAACAAATTTGAAATTCTTTCCACGCGTAGTCAATACATTCTATGAGTACAGAGGATCATTCCTTGAAGTAATGGAAGAACTTGACTTAAAATAAAATACACAGTTGCACAGTCGATAGAATAATGTGGTTAAAAGATGTAAGGTTCTTCCAAAGCAAAATATGACTGATCATGTTACTTAGAAATGGTATGCGTGTATAGAATACTAAGGAGCTGGGAAACATAACCGAAATTAAAACTTAGGTAATATACAGTGAATTCCTGCCATAAAACCTTCACACTTCTCCAACTGAGAAATTAGTTACCTAAGTTGTGTAGAGAGATGGCAAAACAAAAACAGATTTTTGAAGTGAGTAATAATAATAATTTTTGTTGTTTGTTTTATACATAAGTACACTACTGCTTGTGAAAGTTGTAATACTCAGAAGGAATGGTCTGAATTACTCCAAAGTAGGAAGATGTGTACAACCAGAATAAGTGATTGAGATTACAGAGAGATGGCGTTCATGTAGGCACAGCAACGCCATGTTTTGTGTAACTGAACACTGGGTGCAGAGCCATCAAACGGGCGTCAAAGTGCCGGTATACATCATTGACGTCAAAAGGGCGCAATATCAGCATGTTAATGCGTTCGAAGGTGGTAAAATGTCTCCGGGATATAGGCTTGTTGCACCACGACATTGCGGCTTATATAGGACAGCATAATCCGACCACAGAACGGGATTACCACAATCTTGTCTGTATGGCCGTAACCGACAGAACAGGTTCGTCCACAGCGTTGGCTCGACGTTGGAGCACTGCAACAGGAATTGACATTTCTAAGTTGACGGCTGCTGAGGGCTGGGCCAATAGCACGCAGAAACCACCAACTCCTCTGAATAAATAGGGACGTGAGCGCCGCTCTTGGCGTGCTGAGTGACAACATGTAGTGTTTTCGGATGAGTTCCTCTTCAACTTGTCCAACAGTAATGGCAGCGTACGTGATAGACGCTACCGTGGTGAACTCAATCGGGCACACTGCATTGATGAGTGGCATTGCTGAAAAACTTCAAGTGTGATCGTTTGGAACGCCATTGGCTATATCATGCGATCTCTCATCCTAGCTATTGAGAGCAATTTGAACAACAACCACTACATGAGGGAGGCGTTACAGACCCTCCTGCAGGCAGCTCCACTTGCGATAGTTCTGCAGGACAATGCCGGGCACATGTGGTGCGAAATGTGCAAGCTATTTTTCGAAGAACGACGGGTACGACTGTTTCCCTGGCCTGCACGTTCGGCTGCCATGTATTCCATCTAGCTTGATCCGTCGGCAGCTTGTTTGTTTTAGTCCTCCTGTAACCACTGTCGATGTTTACTAACCGCGTGGTAGTACATTACGACATTCTCGCGGTAAATGTGCATTTACAGATCTGTAATTCTAACCGTTTGTGTATTGTCTTGCCCTTAATCTGTGGAAGGAATTTCATTGTAATCAGATATCTCCTTCTTGGTGCTGTAATCTTTACAAACAGTAATCTGGAGTTAATTTAGTATTTCGCTGGAACATATCTGGGAGTGAAAATGAAGAATATAGATTCTTGACTGACATTTACTTCGCTAAAATCGGATGTATCTCAATCGTAGTTAGATCTGAAGACAAATGGTCTCATGAATTTTTTTTGCGGTGGACTTTTCCCTGCAGTGGAATACAGTTGGTTGGCAACGCGCGGTTAGTTTGTCCCATCCCGGAGCTCCTCAGAAAGCTGTGAAGAGCCTCCCAGACTGGGGGACATGGTTCGTACCGCTGTTAAGTATTTTTGATTGAGTTATAGTTGGTTTCGACAGGCGAGCGGCTACCCGCCGAGAACCAGGGGAAGATAGTGGATAGAAAACTGATGGTAACATTGAACGTAAAGACAAGCCTTGCACAATAGATGGTTTTAATTCATAACCTTTAGATGCATACAAATACTAAGGTAGCAGGTTCTGCTTTCCCTCCCTTATTTTATCATGTATGAATAATGAGATATCTGAAGGAAATCACATCCCTCCTATTGTAGTAACATTAAACTAAACAGAAATGCTGTAGCTAAGGGAAGTAAGCTTGTCACTCCCTTATTCCTTTAGAGAATGCTGCCTTAGATCACTTAGTCATATAACAAGAATGCAGGTATGGTTGCTAAAAGAAACAAAGTCCTATTCCCTCGTAGCACACTTAGGAATAAAACAGAATGCAAAGATAATGTTGCTACGAGAAACACAGTTCTATACTCTAGCAGAGCAAGTAAGAATATAATAGAATGCAGAGGTAATGTGGCTACGAGAAACACAGTTCTATACTCTCGCAGAACAAGTAGGAATATAATAGAATGCAGAGGTAATGTGGCTATGACAAACACAGTTCTATACTCTCGCAGAACAAGTAAGAATATAACAGAATGGCTACTTAACTGTAAGTATGGAGATGGCTGGCTGAGACCTCAAGAAAGACTTATAGACCCACTGTGGTGTAAAATCCAAGTTCAGAGTAGCGCTTGGCTAGCGAATAAGTCCAGATGATTGCGGTGAAATAGTGCCCAACTATTCCCTTTTGCTGGCTACTGGTGTCGGAGTTCTTCTTGCTGATGTGGAGTCTGTTGGTTGCTGAGCTACGACTCTGTCATCTCGAGGTTGTGGCCCAGTTTATATATGTTTGCGTGAACGATTTCCCTTGGATGTCTCCATAGGGGTTGAAAGCGCTCTCACTTTCTACAGGAGTTCCGTGTAACTTTCGCTTCCTTGACGGTGTCGAGCCGGTCTTGTAGCGAAGAGACAATTTCAGCGCCTTAATTATTATAAATGAGAATCTAAGGAGGCTGTGTCGTAGTATTAATATCGCAGATATTACAAGTTTAACGTGGCTGATTGATAAAGCTTCTAACCATTGCCTAATCTTGGCATTATTTCTAATAGGCGGCGACAAATAAGCTGTCCGATTTCACTCCATAGACGTATTCATAACAAAATTTCTGTATAAAATGTCCTGGAACTTTCCGTTCAGACACGATTTTGAGGCTATTCCTATTACGACAATTGCGTCATAATAGTCCACACCCTTAAATCTGCAAGACGCGTTATATGCTATTTAATGTATTTTTAAGACAGTATTAATACGGTCGGCGGCTGCGTTTTAACCTAACTTCAAGCAACTTGTTTCCTGTAGCTAAAAATCAACACAAAAGTAACTACTGAAATAAATTATAAAAATTGTTTATAAGTCTCAGACTAAATATTTAAAATTCTTTTTTTTCTCGAAGAAGCCAATCGAACGATATTTAAATATAAAGAAAAATGATCGGAAAAGCCATCCAACGATTAATAAAAAACAACACTACATTGAAAATTTTCTGGAAAACTATTGTCGCTTACGTCAGCGCTAATGAGCAAAGTAAAACTTTGTTCTGCCAATGCCACGCAATCAGTCTTGCTTTTCTCATCTACTCCACACAAATCTATTTATTTGGTAGTAAAGCTAAACAATTCGTACAGAAATAGCTTCGCAGAATCGTCTCTAAATTCTCCTAGAGTTTTATGGCTCTATACAACACATTAAACCATCAAAATACTTTTTAAAAAAAATAAAAATAAATAAACACTGAAGCTAATCACTGGATCAAATATACTGGGCCCTTACTAAATTTTCTGAATGACTTACGACCACCAAAAATAAAACACTCGGCGAACCTCATCAGTCGTCGGGTTAATTTCAGCTACCAAACCAATCAGTATCTCACTCCGTCCAAGAATGCAGATCCGACACTCCTCCACTACTTCCGGAGCGGAAACCCGTCCCTTCTCACTGTTCGGCGAGGATAAAGCTGCTCTCCCTCACTCTGACTACTATTTATAGACTTCCTCCACTCTCTGAAAATGGTGCAATCCCACTAACGCGCCCACAGAGTGCCGAATAGGTGCCACAACTTTTTCCCCTCGCGATTCACTTTAACATTGTGCCACAAAAACCCCTCAATCAAAGCCCAAAATAAACTCCTGTAACATTAAAACCCTTATTATGTTTTATAAAAAATATGAAAATGAAACAAGTGCAGTTGAGGGCGATGTTTATTATTCGCCCCGGTTTTTACAGAGCACGGCGAGGTAGCAGAAGGCGCCGCAGCGTGGCACCGGCTGGTTGGCGAGGAAGGCGCCCCCGTCAGGGCTCATGCACTGTGCCAGGGGCGTCGGCATAGACATCCCGCCCAGCATCTCGCCAGAGCTGCCCGGCTCAAGTCTGGAGGTGCCGCCCGGCTGCGAACACACACAATACACCGCGCTGTAGCTACGGCTAGATGCGTCTAAATGCCATCAACAGTACACCATCTATTCATAATATTACTAGCTAAATCACGGCTTTGTGTCGGCTTGCGAAGTTTTGCTATAAGAAATATTATACACAACTAAAGAATATTTAAACTTCACGAAATATCATCAAAATCCATGGTTCTAGTTTGTTGACAAAAAATAATTAGACACATTTATAATAAGACACAATTCTTAAACATTTAAAAAATCAATTTATTTAATTTGTTTTAATCAGATACAAAATTTCTCATTCGAGTTTCTTCCTGTTTTCTACATTTTAACATACTAGAATTTTTAATATTGCTAATTCGGTCATAAGAAAATCTTCTGTTTAATGCTAGGCTTTCTAAAGATTTTACTCTCGATAAGGAGTCATCAGAATGGATAGAAACATTCTACGAGTCGGAGCGTGGAATGTTAGAAGTCTGAATAGGGCAGGTAGGTTAGAAAACTTAAAAAGGGAGATGGAACAACTTAAGTTAGATGTTGTTGGGATTAGTGAGATTAAATGGAAGGATGCACAGGATTTCTGGTCTGGGGAACACAGGATAATTAGCACACAAGCTGTCAATGGAGTCACTGGTGTAGGGTTTGTAATGAACAAGAAAGTAGGGAAACGGGTGTGTTATTATGAACAGTTTAGTGACAGGATTATTTTGATGAGGTTAGAAACTAAGCCCATCCCAACCACATTAGTACAAGTGTATATGCCAACGTCACAGGAAGATGATGAAGAAATTGAAAAAATATACGCCGAAATTGAGGAATTAATCCAATATGTGAAGGGGAAGGAAAATCTAATAATCATGGGTGATTGGAATGCAATAGTGGGAGAAGGAAAAGAGAGGAATACTGTAGGAAGTTTTGGTCTTGGAGAAAGAAATGAGCGAGAAAGCAGATTGCTGGAATTTTGTGAAAGATATAAGCTAGTAGTGGCAAACACACTGTGTAAGAACCATGCAAGAAGAATATACACCTGGAAACGTCCTGGGGATACAGGCAGATATCAGCTAGATTATATCATGGTCAAACAGAGATTCAGGAATCAAGTGCTAGACTGTAAAGCGTACCCAGGAGCAGACATAGACTCTGACCATAATTTGATAATAATGGAATGCAGGCTGAAATTTAAGCGAATAAGGAAGCAGCGTAAGCAGAACAGACTGGCAGTGAATAAACTGAAACAATCTAGCAAAAGAGAAAAATTTGCAGAAATGGTAGACTTAGGTCTAAGAAGTAACTCTGAAAGGAGTTCAACCGAGGACGAATGGAATGCAATAAAGACCGAAATAATGAAAGCTGGTAAAGAAACATTAGGCTTCAGGGAACAAGCTGCCCGAAAACCTTGGATCTCAGAAGAAATTTTGGAGCTGATTGATCAGAGGAGAAAGTACAAAAATACTCAGGATGAAACAGGAAGAGAACATTACAGGCAATTTAGAAATCAAATAAATGGGAAATGCAAAATAGCAAAAGAAAAATGGCTACAAGAAAAATGTGAAGAAGTAGAAAAGGAAATGGTCGTAGGTAAAGTAGAAGTTGCATATAGAAAGATCAAACAGAACTTTGGAGAAATGAAGAAAAGAGGTCTGAACATTAAAGCTCCTGATGGGAAACCTCTTTTAAGCTCAGAAGATAGAGCTAACCGATGGAAAGAATACATTGAGAAACTGTATGTTGGGGACGACTTAAACAATAGTGTAATGGAAAAGGAAGGCGATGTCGACATTGATGACTTAGGAGATCCTCTTTTAAGGACAGAATTTAATAAAGCTCTGAATGACTTGAAAGCAAATAAGGCAGTTGGAATTGATGAGATCCCTGCAGAACTTCTTAAATCTCTAGGAGAGGAAGGAATCGAAAGATTATTCAAGCTGATATCAAAAAGTTATGAAACAGGAGAAATTCCAACTGATTTTAATAAAAATAAAATCTTCACACTTCCAAAGATAACACAAGCCGACAAATGTGAGAATTATCGCACCATTAGTCTAACATCACATGCTTAAAAATTACTGACCAGAACAATATACAGAAGGATGGAAAGGGTAGTAGAAGAGATAGTAGGTGAATATCGGTTTGGGTTTAGGAAAAATTGCGGTACAAGGGAAGCAATTCTATCTTTAAGATTAATACTTGAAGGTGGATCAAGAAAAACAAAGAAACTTTTATGGCATTTGTTGATTTAGAAAAAGCTTTTGATAATGTTAGGTGGGACAAGATGTTCAAAATTTTAAAGAAGTCAGGTCTAAAGTATCGAGATAGAAGAATACTCTATAAACTATCAGGTGGTTGTAATAAAAGTAGAGAATCACGAGAGACATGCATCAGTTAAAAAGGGTGTGAGACAAGGTTGTAGTCTATCCCCGTTAATATTCAACTTGTATGTAGAAGAAGCAATGAAGAAAGCCAAAAAAAAATTCTATTTGGCATAAGTTTTCAGGGAGAAAAAAATCAGTATGCTACGATTTGCTGACGACATTGTCTTGTTAGCAGAGAGGGCTGAGGATATTGAGAAGTTACTGAATGGCATGAACAAAATACTGAAGGAAGATTTTGGACTGAATATAAATCAAAGCAAGACAAAAGTGATGAAATGTAGCAGAAATGATACCGATACTAGTAGATTAAATATAAAAATAGGATCGGATGCAATAGGAGAAGTAAGTGAATTCTGTTACTTGGGAAGTAAAATTACACCCGATGGCCGAAGCAGGAATGATGTTAAAAGCAAAATAGCATTAGCAAAAAGAGCCTTCATGAAAAAGAGAAACCTTTTAGTTTCAAATATTGATCTACGAATTAGAAAGAACTTTTTAAAACTCTTTGTGTGGAGCACATCACTTTATGGTAGCGAAACATGGACTTTAGGAAAACCGGAAATAAAGAAAATTGAAGCATTTGAAATGTGGTGCTACAGAAGAATGCTGAAAATTAAGTGGACAGACAAAGTAAGAAATGAACGAGTTTTGGAAATGGTGGGTGAGAAAAGAAGTTTGTGGAAGAAGCTTACAGAAAGAAGAGATAGGCTGGTAGATCATATTCTGAGACATACAGGATTGGTTAATTTGTTAGTGGAGGGAACAGTCAAAGGTAAGAACTGTAGAGGAAGATAGAGATTAGAATATATGAAGCAGATAATTGAAGACGGGGGCTGTATGGGGTATGGAGAAATGAAGAGGTTAGCACAGGATAGGAAAGGATGGAGGATTGCATCAAACCAGTCGAAAGACTGACGACAGCAAAACAAAACAAAAAACAAAAAACAAAAGTAACATACATAAGTTTCTTTGTCTCCAATATCTACTACAACTTTATCCAGTGTTAAACCTTGAGCTTTAGGAATTGTTATTGCAAAAGCTATTTGTAATGGTAATTGTATTCTTCAATAGTGATATTCCCTCTATTACATATTATTATACTATTAGCATAATAAGTGAGAAAGTTTGGATGAATCCTTGGATGTGCTATTTACCTCCATCACGTCTTAATCGCTCAACAAATGAGATGACATTTGGCGCGGAGTTAGTATATTCTGTTTGTAGTTACATAGGATAGTTTTTATCCCGAAAAATATATAGTTCATTTAGAAACTGTCATTATCAGTTCGCATTTAGCCAACACCAAAGAGTTTCCTACTTCGTTGTCGGTACTGCATCGTTTACTCTTTGTTTCTTACGTAAATCGCAAAAATTACTTTTCAGCGATCAAAGCATAAACGTTATAACATGTTCAATGGATTGAGTGTTCAGTTTAATGTGCTTGATAAACTAATATTTCCGAAGTGAGAAATATAAGTCAGTTCCTAACCATCAAATTCTTTAAAGCCGTATGTACTAAAATATGGTTATTTGCACATAGGTATACAATTCTGTTGGCAGATTGTGCAGCTGAAAATAAAAGATTATATTTACGTTTCCTCAACATTACTAAATTAAAAATATAAAGAAAACGTAATACCATTTGTTGACAGATTACAGTACTAAAAATATGGATAACACAGAAATTTAAATTTTTAAGTGGAAATTGGTTGTTGTTTTTAATTAAACTTTAATTAAGTTGCTGCTTTCTTTTATACAGTTTTGTGGTCCGTTGAAACATTGAAGGTTCGCTCCTCACCCAAATCATTTAATACATTTGCATATGTTTCAGTAAATCATCCATAACCTACCAAATGAAGTAATTGATTCGCAGTCTTTCACTTCTTTTGACTGATTGAGAAACTAAAACAAACCTATAATATTATTATGAAAGGTCAAAATGAAGAAACAATAAATTACTACTTTCTCTTGGAAATTTCAAAGCGGAATTAATTGATCGAAACAACATATTGACAAAACAAAATCTATTTTCAAAGAGGAAATGAAGTCCCTTTTTTTTAAAAAAAAATATTAATTTTAAGAGGTGATGGGCAAACGTAACGGTTAACGTTTGGATAGCTTCTAATTGATGTTCGTCATGCTTACAAGATCATGCATGAAGGCTTTCAGCGGACGATCGTCTGGTAGGCGATCGAAGGGCGGCTGCAGTTCCCCGTCCTGCACGTTCAGCACCAGGTGGTACATGAAGTCGTTGCGCATGCAGAGCTCTGACAGGGAACCATTAGAGTGCGACAGCTTCTCCAGCCAGCGCAGGGCTATGTCGCGGTCTACAGCACAACGAAAGAGTCAACCAACAGATATCAAAGGTCCATATAAAATGCTGCTCAGAACTGTGGAAGACTAATAAGGATACCTTAAAAACAATGTAGTGGTAACAACTGAACAGTAAATTAGTAAATATGGAATACAAGTAAATAAATATTAAATAAAATAATATCTGACCACAGACATTAATTACTACGTACTATACAGTACATGAGTGATAATAACAAATGTTACAACCACCGGTTTATAGTATATTTCTTTTTCTGATCTGTATAGTTTGAGAATTCTATATTAAAAATCCCCTTTCATCGTAAAATTGATTATAAAGAAGTAACTCTTTCAGTTTGGGCTTCAGGTTGTTAGGTTTTTTGCGAAGTGTTGTTTGAGGGATATTACCCAACAGAAAATTTTAATTATACTTAGAGAATTCAAAACAGTTAGTACAGGATGTGTTTAAATACAGAGCTCTGATTAGATACACTGGCCTTGAGCCTGAAATATTCTTAATTAAATGTCACGTAAGTTAAGAAAAAGTGTACCTAAAATTTTGACGTAGTAAGTAGTACTAAATTTTTGAACAGACAATTTGTAAACATATTTCTGAGATAACATTAGGCTTATTTACAGATTGGCTACCCTAAACATTTTTCATAGTGACTGTGATACACAACATCGTTTTCTGTTTTCATTCTATTGACATATTGCGAAACTGGGGGCGAATTGGGTATCACAATTTGGATTGATTTACATTGTTATGAAGCTGCTATATATCTGGCAGGATGTTAGAAAAGATGACGTAACAGCTTTCACTTTGATAATTACGGAAAATCGGCAAAAACTTAATTAGGAATTTCATGCCAGGAAGTTAGAGTCACCTCTTTTTGCAAGAGTCACAAGACATGTGGGAATTTTTATACGTAACAACTAACGCGACGAAACTGAGACACAGTTACACAGGTTTTCCACAAACACCTCTAGTGTGGAAATGAAACGTACGTCTCATTGTTTCATATGTAAACTATATGAGATAGAGGTATAATGTCTTTATAACATTTTCTACATCTCTCGAAGTTTTCTTTGCATTTCTCCATTTCCGCATGCGCACGTTTAATTCCTCTCAGAATGTTGAGACGATATTCCAGCTTCACGACATCGCATAGCGACATCAATAGTTTTCACAACAGCAATTTTTGGTTCACGAAGTGTGGCAAGATCTATAACAGGGGATTCATAGATTCATAGAGGAAAAAAAAAAAAACGAATGGGGTGATATCAGGTGAGGGCAGTGGCCATGCGATTGGTCCATCACGACTAACCATCTCCCAGGGTAAATGATCCCTAACATGACCATACCAATAAGAATTTCCGCCGTCTTATTGATTTATTATTGTTACATACAGGTCCAACACCTGAGGCACTTGTCGCAGTATATTGCCCCTGTAATCTTCCCATCAAAAAAAGAAAACAAAGGACGATTACTCTATCATTCAAAACAGTTCACCAAGCTTTGACTTTCGGGTTACCACTAACACGCGCGCGGAACCCGTTATCCAAACGTTATAGTGGTTAACCTGTCCGGCCGTAGAGATGTCTGCCACCCTCTGCAGATAACGATTGTCATTTTCGATTGAGGCCAGCACGGAAGCAGCGACTTCATCACAAGCAGGAACTTCATTTGCAAAGATTGTGTACGATAAGTTGCAGTTTATCTACAGCAGATCTAAAGAAAACTTCGAGAGATATAGAATGGCATGTCTCTATCCGATATAGTTTAGAATGCAAGTTTCATTGTAATAGTAGCATGATTTTGTGGACACCTTGTATATCAGGGTTTGTAGCATGCACGTCGTTGTTGTTGCTATTGTTTCTGGAGTTTCCAAGCGCGTCAATATGTCCCCTATCGTCCAAATACGCTGTAAATAGGGTTGCCAACCGTACGGTTTTCGGCCTGACTGACGGTTCTAACGCGATTTGTCCGTGTCCGGTTCACTACATGCGACCGGACACATAATGTCCGGTTATTAAGAAATTTTAAAAATTATGGTTTGATGTTTTCTCAGATGTGTAGGAAGCAAACAAGGTCGCCGCGTCCCGCTCGTTATTCCACGGTTGCTGAACGTAATTCAACTTTTTTGCTTTGTGTTCAAACGTTTACAACATTTAGTCGCAAATACGAATATCGTGAAGCAACTTGATTATTTTCTCAGTTGCCTACACTATGTCAAAGGCGGAACATCGTACTCGTTTTATTTGCGGAGAATTAAAGAAAGAATAGTATTATTAATTTGTACGTTACAAATAAATAATGAGTGAGTTACCAAAGAAAGTACAGAAACGTTATTGTCGCTCCAGAGACCAGTGGTTGTCAAGTGAAGGGTTTAAAACTTGGCTGCATAAGGAAAACGATTGCACCGCATATCGTAAAATGTGTAAAATTACTTTCACTGTTAAATTTGATCGCAGGAAGGCAGTGAAATACGGTTGCTTCCTCAGAAGTATTTGTTATTGTCATAACAATTATTTGTAACAATAAAAAAGAACTGACCTATAAATTTTACTTTTTAATATACACCCTCCCCCCCCCTCCCCCTCGGCGCGGGCAAATGTCCAGTTGTCCGATCGTGGTTATCTGAAAACTAGACAATTGTCCGGTCGTGGAAATCTGAAAAGTTGGCAACCCTAGTTGTAAACGACACCCAAAAAGAAAGTTAATATGAGCGGAAGGTTGACAGATTCAGATCGCAATTTAAAAAAATGCAAACAATAAACTAGTGCCGGTATAAGCAACCACAGGAAGACCAAATCGAATACCAAAACTAAGAAATTAGTTAGAATAAATGCAGTGAAAGATATAAAAGATCGAACCTAATGATAGGCCGCCCTCAGACAGACATCTTAGCCCCTCACATCCTTACAACAGTTCTGTTGTCAAACTATCACCACCAATGGGTCAATTACTAGCGTGGTTAAAAATAAGGTAAGAAGTGTTGCGATAGGTCAGGCTCTGCTGAACAGAATTAATTTTTTTCTAAAATAATTTATACGAGCAATTAATTCATCATTAATAAGTATCTACGACATGGGCGAAGACTGAGAGACGAATTTTACTGAAGTGGTAAACAGTCTGCGTCCAGAATGGTGTAGTATGTAGTAAATATGGAACCGTACTACTTTTCACCAGTGATTATTTAACATTATTTTATTGAGGGAATTTTAAATTGGAAATGGGAGTAGGAAATTTTTTAGCAATTTCTTCATAACATGAAACATAAATTTTCACCAATATATTTAATATCAACTTCGTTGTGTGAAGTGCATACGGCGTGGATTGAGTACACAATATTCTACATACATTTTTTCTAGGCAACTACTGTTAGTCTATCACAGAAACAGTTCTTTTATTTTGAAAGGAGAATTATGGGAAACATGACTTACTGAAGGGACTGGTATTGAAGTAATTATCTCCTGGGTTTTCTTTCTGTGAAATTCAAACCAGTATTTGAACTATGAGACTTTATGTCCGAACCGCTAGGAGTAAAGATAAAGCTGTCACAATAGTGTATTTGTACACAAATCTCCTGAATATATTAGTAAAGGTCTTATCATCAGTGCAAACATTAAAATATGAATTTAGATAATTATTTCATAGTATTTACTACTGCAGTTTTCGTATAAAATTTATTTCGGCAGCTGATTATTCAGGACTAAAAATTCTGACCCTGATGGTGCCGGATAACTTCAACATCCAGGTAAGTAAATAAAGGTTTGCCAACAATGAACAAAAAAGGTTTCAGCAAAAACAATACGTAAAATTTAGCTATTGTAATGAAAATTCGGTATTGTGTGAGTAATTCAGCATCGCAGTATTACAGCCATGGCGTTGATTGGCCGCGTGACACGTTTCAAACTGTCACGCGAGATAAAAGACTGTTAACTGAATCTGACACGAGCGAAATCCATCATGGCGTCGTGCACCGCGTTTATTTTGTACCGCAATATCAGCTATAAATATCTGTGACCCGAGCTGCACGCGGACATTAATGATTAATTTTAATTAACATTCAGTTGCAACAGTGTTTCGGGCGAGATAAAATGTTATTGCTGTATTTCGCTAAACAAATATAACCTATTTCTTCCTTCTCATTTTGGAATGTGGTTTGGGTAGAATTGCGGTTTTTTTCCCCTGCACTGCGACTAATCTAAATTACTTCCGCAAAATTCTAGTCAGTCGAAATGGAGAGCAACTAACAAGGTCTCTAAACTTTGGTTTTCTAATTATCTCTGTTAAACGCTGTAAGAAAATTTCAATCGTTACAGGTATTTGTGAAGTTCTTTTATATTTAAAAATTAAACATAGAACAGAATTTTAATGTTTTTTCCGTATCATTACACTTATTGGATTTTTTCTTCGTACTAAAAAATTTTCTCCTCGTCTAATTTTGTGTTGAAAAATCCTACACAAATTTTTCTCGAGAAGTTAGGCAGGAATGATTTAATAGTTCACACTTCAAACAACGCATCGTTAGTATTCGGCACTGAGTCCTGTTCGTTTATATTATAAAAAAAAGTCTCCGAAAAATTAATGAATTACTTAATTTGAAATTGTGTGGCAAGGACGACAGTACGAATACTGCTTCACTCTTTAGCGTTTTTTTTTATATAATACAAACGAACAGGACTCAGTGCCGAATACTAACATCTTTTCGCCACAAATGTTGAGACCTTAAGCAAAACTATGATAGAACGCAAAAATGGCTTACTGTGTACTTATTACTAATTTTTATGAACCTACATGAAATATATAGATCTTAACCGATCTACTATATAATTTCGTACGGACACTCAAGCTATTGTCTGGAGAAGTTAGCAGCAACCAGAGATATTATTCGAGATTCTAGTTTATGTCAACAATTTAACAGCTAAGGAACTGCGATGAAATGAACTGTGAGAATAGATTCATCAGGTCTGCCTTTCGCAGCATTTAATTGTTAAAAAAATATGGAACTACTTTTCAATCACATAACGATAATGCAAGAAGTATATTAAAAAAAAATTAAATTACTTATTACCTCTGCTGTAACAATGAATGCCAACTGTCATTCCGATTAAATTTCCATTTAATCAAAACTTCCGCTAATATTGCTGCTTGACCTAAGTTTATACATTACGTTTTAGTTGCTTTCTATGTATTTTACTGGCCACTTTCGCTATTCGTCTTTGTTCACGTATTTTTATTAAAGAGGACACCAGACTTAAAATATGTTACCAAAACTAGTCTTCTGGCAATTCACTTCTTCGAAGTTTGTGACCTAATAAATAACGTTCATAATCTGGAATCTGCCCGCTACGAACAGGGTAACCTAAGATTACATGTTGGGCGAGCCTCAGACAAGGACAACGAGATGCTTTCGAAGCAATTGTTGCTTTGATGGATGATGCACTTCTCTTAAAATAAGCAGAAATTCTTCAAATTTTGTATAGTGAACTTTCAGGCTCATATAAAAATCAGATTTGTATTTCAGCCAGTTCACGTCAAGCGACCACGAGCTTTGAAACGTTTATACAATAGCACGATCATCTCTGTCCACGTTCATACTGCGTCTATTAATACTTCGAAGTTCTTAAAACTCAAGAGATTTTATTTAATTTTTGCAGAGTAAACCCTCAAGGTGAAACACATGTGAAGTTCGTAATTGACCGAATCAGTTCACCCTGACTTAAGTTTTGACTCTGTAAACGGGAACTATTCAAGACCTGTGACAACACGCAAAAAACGGTCACGGGCTTACACTAGTTTCTAAATAATACCTAAAACTACATAAAAATATATTTCACTCAAAGGTGTTGTCCTGATAGATATAACGTTATTGCACAAAACACAAATCCACGAATAATCGATAGAACAAAAAATGGGGTTCCTCGCAAATAATCATTCTGAAACGGAGGACTGGTGAAGAAAATATATATAAAAAAAATTGTTGATTCTAACTTCTATGATTCAAATATATACACCGAAACATTTTGCTCATAACCCATGACAAAAAAAATTATTGATTTGTTACAAAAATGGCATTCAGTAGTGTTTGCATATGATCACACGATTCCTCACTGACTATATTTTGCATGTCAAAAATCTGTAAGTGTGTGTGCAGAACTCAGTCTAATTACATGTGTACGGTGCGTGGTTATCAGGAGTGATTCTGTGTCAACTAAAGCGCATATAACTCTCAATCAGAAGCTTTACTGGAATCCTCCTTGTAACAACATTATTTTCTCTCCGGTGGATTTTCCAAGAAGCAATTTCGTACGAGGAGAGCTTTTGAACGCCGTGTGACGGCCATTCAGGTTATGGTACGTGCCGTGCATGGGGCAGTAGCTTGAGACGGGCCGTGGCTGTGTGTACAGTCTGTGTGGGTATGCAGATGACGTGTGCCTGAGACAAACTAAGCTCGCCTGTTACAACTCCTGCAGGCTCTAAACCAACTTTGCGTAACGACGCTACTCGCTTTCTGAAAACAAACCCTCATTGTCGTGCAGTATCCTTTTGTATTGGGGATATTTCCTTATAATATAACTGAGACAAAAGACTACTTGTAACGATGCAAGTTCCACGATTTACTAAGCTTTTAAATTATAAACTAAATGACAATTGATGACAGTCTAATTGATTCGTCAGCCCAGCAATCGACCACGAACATTGCATTGAAGAACGTCTTGCCCATGTCCGGGCGTAGGAGGTCGGGGGATATTTACCCCTCCATGGGAACGTCTAGGAAGATGAACTGGCGTGGTTTCTCGTTCCCTTCCCCAGTGCGACAGTGTTCGTAAGTGTTGTTTTAAGTGTGGATAAATGAGATAGCGTATCCGTTCATTATAGAGTGTTATATGTATTGTGGATGAGAGATCATGAAAACAAGTGTCGGCCTATTCAGGTTTCCATCCCCGTCCAACGGACGAATCACCATAAACACTGTCGTATACCCTTACTCCCTTGTTGAGAGGTTTGGGATTAACATAGGACTGACAAACGCAGATTCAGCACTGAGCGAGCGGTATCGGGTGAACGCTTGCATTCAGGCAGCTTCGGGAACATTCGAAGCTGACGGCCGATATATGCTGAGTGGCTCTCGAACTACGAGAGTTTTCTAGAATTTACAACGAACTTTGATCAAGGTCTGCCAAGTCAGTACACTGCTGTACTATATAAACGAGGCTTCAGAGGGCCTCGGGGCTCGGAAGTGTTATACTGATCGACACCGCCACTATGTCCGTTTAGGAAGCCAGCTGGGTCCAGCCGGGTCCGATTCGGTTCCGATCGCGTTACCATCTGTTCGATCGAATGTTCCAGTAACGTGTAATTGCTCTAAGTACCGTTACCAGCGCCTGGATTAGTGCTCCATGGGATAACATAGCGTGTGTGGAATCGGACTAATGGAAAGTAATAAACGGGGTTAAAGCATTTACGGACTTTCTCTGTCTGCTTACCAATTCGTGTCCAAGTTGCCTTTCAGGGGAGTTAGAGCCAACCCTGAAGCAAGCTGAAGAGAGGACGTTCGAGGATGCGCAGCACTCCATGCAAGTAAGTGTTAAGAGGCTACTTCGGAACAGTGCCTACCACTTGCCATTCCTGGCTAATCGACTAATCACCCCACTAATAGTCGTCACAAGCTGTGGTTACGAGGGGTCAATGACAATCTGAAGTTAAGCCGGTTGCAGCTTAGTGTTGGGTGACGAACAGTCGGTTACGTAATGGTAACAGCCATTACAGTGTGACCATGGAGGAAGGAATATATGGAGACGAAATAACACCAAATCGGTGAAACCTCATAAAAAACTTGTCTCCTACTGCGCATGCGCGGCGGCCACTGGCGGCCATAGGAACCCCAAAACATTGGGCTGTTTGCACTGTGTATGCTGCTGTGAACATTTCAATTTCTAATATTTCAAAGTTTCTTATAATTCCAAGTTGTGTTGCATACGGTTGCACAAACAGACATGATAGGAAACAACCTGGAATAACTTTTCGTAACTAAATCACGTTGACATTATTGTTCTTGCAATGTTTGATAGATAACTGCAAGATTAGAGCCTATCGCTATAAATTTATTCATTGCTCTAAATATGATGATATCGTTCTCAAATGTTTGTTGGTGTAGTACAGACAATCAGCATATGTTACTAATTTGCACCTAAAAGGCTAGCCTTGTTGTAAACAAGTGTTGAAAGTCTAATTTAAATGGGTCAAGTTTACATCGCGGTACAGTGAATGTTCATGCTTTAGTCCAGTTTCAGTTTACACTGAAAGTGTACGATGAAATTAATTGTGATAATTGTTCTGTGTGAACTACTAAACTTGATGAAGCAAACGTTGCTGTTACCCGAAATGTAGTTCGCGATGCATTGCATGTGTTTAGATCTGTCCACATAGTTTGATTTTGTAGCGGCAATATTAATGGAAATGTGGGTAAGTTGAAATGCGGCGTGTACCAGAAGGATACAAACAATTTATTTACTATTAGTTGTTACTAATTTCTTGAGCAGTATATTAGTGACACAATGTGTATCGCGATGTAAACTACTCCCATCTAAGTTTCTGACTTTTGGTGTATGGTAAGAAGATAAAACCACTGGTGTTGCTAGCAAAGCTACAAAGGCCACTAACAGTAGAATATCTTCTGAGTAAGCTCAGAAGCTATGAGGTCTTTTGAGACAGCATTTCTCGAGAACTTAGCGCGATATCTAAAATATATATTCTTCACTTTCGAGTTATCTTGTCGTGTTTTATAAGAATCTATCATCAAATTTGACCTTAGGGAAATTTTTCTTCTGAATTTCAACCCGAAACTCCTCTCCCTTGAGACAGTATATCTTGAGAAATAAGCACGATATCAAAAAATTTGATTCTTCATTTTTGATCCGTCTCTTCGAGTTACATAATAACCCATCATCAAATCGCGGTGGTACGGTTGTCTTATGATTCCCTAGAGGTTTTTGTGCCTTTCCCCCTTGTTTCTACGGCCGAGCAATATGGCGGCCTCCCCACCCCACTTCTCTCTACGCGGTTTCACTCCAGTGCGTAGTGAAGGTCCCTTGCGTCGTCTCCATATATTCCTTCCTCCATGGGTGTGAGTGGTCACATATGCATCTTTTTGTGGCGGATTCCTTTCACCATAAACCATCGAAGGCTGATTAAAGGCAATAAATAGTCTCACACTACTGTCACATGCACATTTCGATATGGTTTCACAACCTGCAGCAACTATCATCGCCTCTTCTGGAGGTTTCAGGAGTCGGTTATGTTTTGAGGTTATATTTTTCTTGTGTTTTTGTGACATTTAATTACTTATGTACGTTTAAATCATTTTATATGTGATACAAATTTTGTTCTAATCTCATTCATTGTTGCAAGTTCCACGAACTCTTGAATATTTTCATTTTTGAGCTGTACTTTATTTAAATTTTAATTTACCTTCTCACGTAAAGCATCGAGAAATATGATTTATGACTCCATAAGGCACAGAAACGTAATTTTATTTTTCTTGATTCGTCGCAGTTTTACTACAGCAGCACATTTTTTTCAGATCTTTTTCCCTTAATCCAAACTGGTCTGCGTCAATAATCTACTCTAATTTCTTTTTTGCTGTCTTCAGCACAGTCCTATTTCACAATTTCGAATCATTCGTGTATAAATTAGCTTAGAGTGAAAGTAGTTGCATCGCTTAAATAGACTTCATGAGTATGATCGGAAAGGTGATATAATTTTTCAAAAGAGTTTTTTTTTAAAAAAAATTTTTAATTTTATTTTTATTTTTTAACTTTTCTAATAGCTACGAAACTCTGTCAATTTCAGGACAGCTTCTTCTTCCAAATAATGCAACTCAATCGCGAGTTTATGTGATGAAGGGAAACATTTCTTTCTGCAATTTTAACGGCACTCTAGAGAATATGTCTAAATGTAAGTGAAAACAGAACGGCGAGTTTTTGTAAAGCTACGAGAAGAAAAATAAGTTTGGTGGAGATAAGTCAATATAGATTTTTGGTAGAGAGCATTGTTTGGATGGAATATCCATCTCTGTTTTCTTCAAGCGTCTGGTGATTTCATCGTCACTGCTAATCTCGAAAATATTTCATCAGCTAGAGGTAGTATCCATTACTGATCATCTTTTGTAATGCAAAAAACTTATTTCAGACAATTGTTTCACAACTGAAAAAATTATTTCCTACAAACTAATCTCTCCTTTCTGGATCACTTATAACGTGTGTAGCGCATTGTAGCCTCTCCCAAACTCTTATTCTCAAAATGTGTTTTCAATATAACATGCGTATTTTCAGGAGATTTCTTGAATTTTTCGCAGAATATGATTCAAATCCCAATGCTGTCTCATTTCGGGAAGCTACAGAAGCGTTCACCACAAAGAAATAGTTGACTCCAAGGAAACTTAACAATATCACAAATTTATTTATTTATCCAAGTGTCCGAATAGAGTTCAGCTGTTTGTGAAGGGAAGACAGGTAACACCAGTAGAGAGGAGAGGTAGAATACTGGAAACAATGAGAATGTGGCATTACACATCGTTAGATTGGATCACAAACAAGAGGAACTGAATCGAATTAATGAGAAGAGATATATCTCTGACGTAATTCGAAGCACATATTACTCGTATTAGAGGGAAGAGAAAGAGATCAAAACTGTAGATCATGGGATAAGCTGAGAAAGCGCATTCGTCTCGTTGGGTATTGGAGTATCTTAGTAACGAGAGGTGTGTCATATCGGAAACAACAACAATCAACAGTTCAGTAAATTAGTATCCTTTAAACAGCCATACATATGTCATACCAAGATCGTAATTATGTATAGTTTTTCCGATATTCAATTTTCCATAACACAAGTCGGTTGCGAGACAAACGCTACACTGGAATCACTGGTGCCTCATTGTTTGTTCCACAAAGAAATGATAATATGTATAGAATATTGTCCAACAAAAAAAAATACAAACTTCCCAAATTTAAATTTCAACCTGTAAATTCTAAGATTTTGTAAGTATTTTTAAAATTTTTGATTAGTTTATTATGTTATACATTGTTAAGTTTCCAGTTTTTTTTAAAAACGCAGTTAACAATCTGCTTTATAACCTTTGTACATAGTCTGATCTTATGGCCAATTGGACTATAAACCAAATAAACAGAAAAAACTAAATACGGAATTTTTATTACTCTGAATGTTAAATACTACAGAAAATGAAGAATTTAATTTGTCCTATTTCTTTTACATTATCGCTATTATTAACACCTATGAGGCATATATCATTGGGAAATTTACCTCATGTTTGCCTAAATACCACCAATTTATCAAACGAACGTATCTGACTATTTTTGTTTAAGTTACCATTGATAGTATCAGATTGAAATAGCATAACGATAATGATCGCGACAGTTCTATCATAACCATGACGTCGTAATTTTGTGATGGATTCTAGACAAATAGAAAGTGTGAAATAATTTTATATACTAGCTGCTACCCACGACTTCGTTCGTGTTTATAAAGAATTTGGATTGACAGCTACCGATATCTAACTACCATAGTGCACGATGGGAGACTCGATGCTATTAAGACACACAAATGCCAGTCATCTACGCTATGTAGTTCAGGCAGCAAAGTAAAATTTACGGACACACAAGTCTTCGGACGAAATACGAAAATATCAACTCCCATAGCTACCAACATCTAACAACAATAGTGCTCGACAGGAGACACGATTCTACTACCACACACAAATATCAATGCTCTATGTTATGTAGTTGTGGCAGAAAAGTGACATATGCGGAAACACATGTCATGGTGGAAATAAGAAAATATCCTTGATCGGCCACTTTCAACCACCATATCTCCCACACTCCCACAGTTACCGAAATTCGGCCAACGTTGTGATCGAAAGGTGACCCTGTGTTACTACCACACACAAACGCGAGTGAACTGCGTTAGACAATTTTCGGTGAAAAGTGATACACCAAGACACATGGGTCTTTGGCAGAAATATGGAATTGACGCAGATCGACCACTTTCAACCCCCATATCTCTCACATCCCCATAGCTACCGACATCTAACAACAATAGTGCTCGACAGGAGACGCGATTCTACTACCACACACAATCATCAGTGCTCTATGCTATGTAGTTGTGGTAGAAAAGTGATATATGCGGAGACACATGTCTTTGGTGGAAATAAGAAAATATCCTTGATCGGCCACTTTCAACCACCATATCTCCCACACTCCCATATTTACCGAAATTCGGCCAACGTTATGATCTATGTTACTACCACACACAAATGCCAGTGATCTGCGATAGATAGTTTTCGTTGAAAAGTGATACACCAAGACACATGCGTCTTTGGCAGAAATATGAAATTGCCGCAGTTCAACCACTTTCAACCCCCATATCTCCCACACCCCCATAGCTACCGACATCTAACAACCATAGTGCATGACAGGAGAGAGGATTCTACTACCACACACAAACACCAATGGTCTATGCTACGTAGTTGTAGCAGGAAAGAGAAGTATAAGGAGACGCAAATTTTGGCCGAAATATGAAAACGCCTTGCATTGATCAACTTTAATCATCATATCTCCCACATCCCCACAGGTATCGCCATTCGGCCAACGTTGTGCACGACAGGAAACTCCATGCTACTTCCACACTCAAACACCAGTGATATGTGCTAGGTAGTGGTGGTTGAAAAGTGAATTATAGGAAAACACACATCTATTTTTATATATAAATAGACATGTGTTTATATATATATATATATCGCTTAGTAGTCGAATCTCGATATCTCGAGAAATAAGCGAGATACCAAAAAATTTATTTCTCTTATCGAGTTACATAAGAATCCCTCATGAAGTTGTAGGGTCATTGTTATCGTAGCATCCCCATGATTATGGTTCCACTGTTTCGGCAAATTTTATTTCTAATGTTTAGTAGAAGCAATTATTTTGAACTATTGCCAATGTAATCAAAGAAAACAGATTATCTTATGATTTCCTGTAGGACCTTAGTCTAATATTTGTGTAATATTCTTAAAAACTATAGTGAAATGTAATATTCACGGGTTCTCCACCGGAGCTTTCGGCGGCTAGCTCTGCCGCTATCTTCAGGTCTGGTGTTACCACTGTGCTCGTCCTTCTACAATACTATCTGGTGGAAAACCCGTGAAGATTTCATTTCAGCAACACGCCGGAAAAGCATTGGTTCACATAATAAAAACTATTTCAAATCTCGAAAGTGATTTTTTTTTCAAACTTCTTTGTACTATCCAGACATGTAGAAAGAATCAAAGAAATGCGGAAGCAATCGATTATCTCTGACTGCTTATATCGATTCTAAGATGGCGAACCTTGTTGAACTGCACTTCGGATAGATATTTTGTATCAGTTAATTTCATGCGACGTTTTACAACGGAGTGAATCTAAAACGGCAATAAAGTATTACAACAAAGAAATAAACCAACATTGCAAGAGATTATCAATGATTTCGCAGTGTCGGTGGCATCTAATAGCTGCACTGCAATGTCATATTTCAGCATTTTTAATTTAATTCGTGGCGACTTTTTCGAAAAAGGAGACTGCAAAACGTGAAGAGGACATTATAAGGAAGCAGTTAATACAAATTTCAACAGGTCAGTGCCAGTTTTGGATTGGTGGGGAATATCCCCTCCCACCCGGAAATGCATCTCCGAAAACCGTTGTACTACCTAACAAAAATAAGTAAAGTCGTTTTTTGGCAGTTCTATCCTTACAGTGGCGCCAAAATCTGATGATGAATTCTTCTAGAACTCGACGAAACAAATCGAAAATAAAGAATAAAATTTTTTGATCTCGCTTGGATTTCGAGATATAACATGTTAAAAATCAGTCATAGGTATAGTTCCTTCTGCTTTTGGTGTTTTTTCTTCTGGTCCAGAGATACAATATCTGGAGAACTAAGCGAGATATCAAAAAACTTTATTCTTTATTTTACATTTGTCTCGTCGAGTTACATACGAATTCATCATCAAATTTGGCTATAGCGAAATTTTTCTTCTGGTCCAGGCCGTATATCAACCGCTTCAAGTTTTCGTCGCGATACTCGACGTCGCTAACTTCAGATAAAATGATTGTATCAATGCGCATGTGATTGAGACTTTGATTTTATAGTGCCAATATTAATGGAGACTGTGGTTAGGTTGAAATTCAGCCTGGACCAGTGAACTTTCTTGTCACAGCAAAAGGCACAAGGAATTCAGTTATTTAATTAATTTTCTTAAGCACTATGTCACGTTGCGACCTCATGTATCGCGACGTAAACTACTCCCTTTCAACCTAATTACGTCAATATTTGAGATACGATATCTCGAGAACTAAGCGAGATATAAAAAAAAAATTATTCTTTCAATTTGTCTCGTCGAGTTCTGTAAGAATCAATCATCAGATTGTGGCGCCACGATAATGATAGATTCCCCAGTTTCTTGACTCAAAATGTGAAATAAAAGGATATATTCTCATCGATTTCACAAATGTCAAGTCCGAATGTGAGGATAGTAATATTTTAATTCAAATGGCGTGAATAACAATTACATTCAACAGCTACATATAAAATACACATTTATCTGATGCGCTCATAGAATTTATTAGCGTAAAGCTAATAATTGACTAACCTCTTACGTTCTCTAGCTTTGGCAATGAATTCTTCACCATGAACAGATTGTAGTTGAAGTCGTAGTTAAGATCTGCCACTTCCTCCTTCAGGTCCATTCTGTCAGGTTCACCAACACAAGTACCTATGTTTTCTGAAAAATACGTGTTTCCAAAGACTCTGAATTTAGTTTCAGTCTTAGCTTTTGTTAGCTATGATATCATCGCCAATATGATTAGCGAAAAAGGATTTGCTATAGCTAATGAATAAATTTTCTTAATTTTCAGTCGTAACAAATTCTTGCATTTTCTGTTATTGCGGAAAGTAAACAGCAAAGAGAAAATGTTCATCAATGTTCATAAATATAACCTCTGATTTACGCTTTCGTATCAAGTATCAGTGATACATTTCCTAAATATTTCTTTAAAAAACAAATTGATACAGTTCTACATAATTAACTGTAAAATTTAAATTTCTTTGCCTGTAAAAAAACTATAATAATATATTTGACACCAACTAGCTAGAATTTTTGTGCTTCTAACATGTGACAACTGCATTGTTTGTTCAAGATATTCACGCTGAAACTGTGCCAAGATATGAAAACGGGAGAAAAGTGTTGTAAGTTACTTTGAGCTGAATGAAACTGTAAAAACTCCTCTAACGTACTGATAGAGTAAAAGTAAAAGGACTAATTCTTCCCCAGCATTTTCTCTGTTTACTTATGAAATAGCACTAAATAATACGTTAGATACCATCAAGATGTATAAAATAATTTCACTATCTCTTTACCAATTTGGTCGTATTAAGAATGTAGGCGGGTTCCATTTTGGGGAAAAAATCAGCATTTCGCGTGCTGACATGTGTAAAAAGAAAAATAATAATAGAGAAGACAGAACTTTGATATAATAACTTTGCAAATGGAGTGATCATTTGAAGCAGTAATTAGAGTTTTCTGTGAGACTTGTCATAATCACATTAATCATAAATCATAAAGGAGTTCTATAGCAGAGGATTAGTTTATTAATATACTATGTTTCCTAATTCTTTCTCTCTATGGGTGTATTATCTACGTGAATGTGTATCATGCAAACACGAGCGCTGATCAGTTTGCACAGAAGACAGTATTTTGTTACACAATAATGTGTTACTTATGTAAGATTTTTTGAACTTTTATTTAGCCTCTTGTACTTCACAGACTTCCTTTAAAAATTTGCGTGAAATGAGAATAATCCGTTTGAAATTTAGAATGCATGCATATCTGATAATCAAAAATGAGAGTAGTAAATTTCTTTACAATAAAGACAGTAATTTGTGCAATGATTTTTCTCAGTTGATTTTAAGTAATTGTTAGAATAATCATGGAAACATGTGTGACAATGATCAGATTGCAGGAAACGTTACATTGAATACACCAATTCTAGTTTTTTTAATTCAGTTTTTCTATTTTATAGATAGGCCTATATCAAAAACTATTTCACTCCTGGAATTTTTATTGAATTTGACCTCAAACTGTGATTAAACTGTTGCATAAACCAAATTATGCTTTAGGTAGAGAACGAGAAGCATTATTTTATTTACTGGCAATGTGTAAAATTCATTAAACGTAGCTGATAGACTTGAGTCTAATATAATTGTATATATTCACTCAACATCAAAAATTAATAGCAATATCGCGTCTTTCTGAACTTTCTTTCATAGATTATTTTCTCATTTTGCATTCTAAACAGATTTATAACACACTTAAAAAGCCAATTATCCTTATTATATGGACTATATCATCTTTATGACCACAATTCCTTATATTTTTTTCCAATTGAAGAGCTACCCTATGCCCAATTTACTTATTTAATAACAGCTAACTGAGGAAAATACGAAAATTGTATATATCATTTTTCACCATAGCTATATTTTAATATCTGTCACTAGTATTAGGAAGAGGAAAACATTCCTCATAAACATGTTAAATAATCAGGAAACTTTTTGTTTTCTAAGTCCTTCGGTATTCTTGACATCTACTGACATTAGAATCTGGATTGCAACCCACATTCCCAGAATAGTAATTAGTAACAGTTATATATAAATGGATCGAAATAAGATTTAGTATTGGTTTTAATAGTCCTTACCTTTCTCAAGCGTTGATGGTTAGCTTGACAAAAAAGTCAGGCAAGTTATACGCGGACGTAAGTAGATAATTCCAGTGGCAATAGGCGTACCGCCAGAATGCATGTTACCTTCATACAGTGAGATGTATATGAATCTCGTGAGTGAAAGTAATTTTCTCATATTTTAATCGACATTATTATAGAGGTAAGGAACATACTTCAGTTTCATAAAGTGATTAGCAGTCGGAACTCCTAAAGGCAACGATGTCTTAAGCACGCCGAAGTAAAGAAATCGGAGAAAAGATTCCAGATTCCATAACGGCTTTAACGCCGAAATAGAATCGTTTACAACGAACCAGTAAGAACCATCCTGGCTTTGGCCTGGAGTGATTTCGAACCGTATAAAACTAAGATCTGAATAGCTGGTTCCCTCCAAAAAGCACCAACATTACATCTAAGGAGGAATGGAATTAAACAACACATATGATAAAAATTTAGAAGGCGGACGCATCCTGGCTGATCACCTACATCCATTCATGTCCATCGTGCATTCCGACGGACTTGGGCAATTCCAGCAGGACAATGCGACACCCCACATGTCTAGAATTGCTTAAACACCTCCGCTGGCCACCAAACTCCCCAGATATGATAATTATTGAGCATATCTGGGAAGCCTTGCAACGTGCCGTTCAGAAGAGATCTCCACCCCCTATTACTCTTGCGGATTTATAGACAGCCCTGCAGGAATGCATGGTGTCAATTCCCTCCAGCACTACTTCAAACATTAGTCGAGTCCATGCCACGTCGTGTTGCGGCACTTCTGCGTGCTCGCGGGGGCTCTACACGATATTAGTCAGGTGTGCCAGTTTCTTTGGCTCTTCAGTGTATATCCACTTAGCTGAGAGCCCGTCAAAATGACATGTTGAAAGTAGTGTTCTGGCAAGTCAATTCTTTGCAGTTGCTTAACTAAATAGAACCGAGAGTGGTGGTGTAACGGTTAGCGTTCTCGCCTCGCATTCGAGAGGACGGCGGTTCGAATCCCCGTCCGGGCATCCAGATTTGGGTTTTCCATGGTTTCCCCAAATCACTCCAGGCAAATGCCGGGATGCTTCCTTCAAAAGGCCATGGCCGAATTCCTTCCCATTCCTTGCCCCCATCGTTGCCCCCCATCCTTTCCCGTCTCTAAAGACCTCGATGCTAAAAAGAGACGTAAAGCAGCTACCAAAAAAAAAAAAAAAAAAAATAACTAAATAGAATTGTTTTAAAATAATTCTCTACACACTTCCTCGTATCTTACGCTGTAACAAAAGTTTCAGTTACCATCCTTGTCCAGGTTGCATTATAACCTTACCAAAAATTGCGCTAATGGTGCCACTAGAAAATCAAAGCTTCAATCACAAGCGCGTACTCACGTTATTCCTAGTTTCAACCGCTGTACGGACCGCGTGTATCACGATCAAAGTGGACTATTTTCATTTAAACGATGTAATGATTTCATATAATGGCGCTCATTAAAAAGTTGAATAACTGATTCCCTCAGTTTTAACCATGAATGCTAATAATTCTGCTCGAAAATGAATACTTCCACGCTATAATAAACAAGATCCCATATTTCTCTTATGACTACTTGCTGTACCCGCGAATCATTCACGCGGAATTTTAGAGTTGTGCTGTTAATTCACAGCTAAACCATCAAGGAAATTTTGGATATTTCCATCAACTTCGTTCACGTAGGTATTAAAGTACGGATTATGTCACAATTAACACAACGCTTGTGGTGCAAAGAAACTATCGCGTTGTGCAAACTTTTACCTTTAATTTCTCAGCTTTCCAGCTTCACATCAAAATGAAACATACCCCATTTTACCTAACGAACGCTCGTCCAACAAACATTTACTGGAAGTATGAGCAAAATCGGAGGGACAGAATCGCGGTCAATCAAACATAATTACATTTCGCACTTGGGTACATAAATTAGACTGTAGCTCCATGTGTCGGAATAAAACGTAACCAAAAATTCTACAGTCCACCTCAATAACATATTGTGTGAATAAAGCTTGAATATGTCAAATTTATTGTCACTGATGATATTGTTTACTCACTATATGGTAAATTGGTCATCCTTCCGCAGTTGCTTGTTACACAATTGTATATGAAAACACCGTCTATTAGCAACTGGTTGTATTCATATATAGTCAGACGCGTTTCGCCCTTATGGAACTTGGCATCGTCAGTGAGAATTATGGTTGAGACAGTTACATTGTGGTCGGGAGCAGCTGTATTTGCACTTTTTTGCGACCAGAACTGTTGTTGTGGTTTCGCATAAATATTGTTACCCCCTTTTTTAAGGTAACTATATCACTGTTTCAAAATATGTTGAAATTTACATTTTGTTTTTGACGCACAGTAACTAATTTTCACTGACGGTGCCCCGTTCCATAAGGGCGAAACGCGTCTGAGTATATATGAATAAAACCAGTTGCTGATAGACGGTATTTTCATTTACTACTGTTTACTTACGGTTTTTATGAACTGTTTGCTACAGCACACAACGCGATTTGCTTAAAGTGTAACTGTAGAGAACAACTTGCAGGTATTTTCTCACGTCAAATTCGCACCAAATAAATTAATATCTTTGCTTCATAGTTCTTTGCAACATAAAAATTATCGCCTGCTCGAACGCGAGAGTGCTGTGTTTAAGTAAATTAAATATTACTTGAACTTATTACCTATGATTAATTATTTTAAAGGACCTATTACACGTAACAAAACTTATGAAATAAATACCCGTACAAAAATTAATAATAATAATTAAAACATTAATTGTATAAACTTTGGTGAGCAATATTTCTGAGAGTTATACGAGAGTGGAATCGCGGTCAACATAACCTAATAACCTAATTGTATATATACAATACGACCTCTGGTACAGTGGTTTGTCCGTAATAATGCGGTATACGTACGCTTAGGATGTTATACATAAAAAAAAGACAACGGCGATCAGTGAATATAACGAAAACATCTACGTCAATCAAATATAAATAAACAAAAAATAATCAATATGTTGATTTAAATTCATATTTTTCTTTCAGTGTTCTACCAATGAATTTCTTCGCAGTTGCTTAATTAAATAGAATTGTCTTGAAATAAAGCTCGTAACCTTGATTTTGCAGGTCGTTGTTCGTTGGGCAATAACCATTTCTTATTTTGTCCCATTTAGCAAACATAACGGTGGTAAAAACGAAAGTTGAGTAGTTTATTGTTATTCAATGTGAGAGAGGACGCGTCCCTTGCTGGATTCGAAGCTGGGCCCCCGGGAGCTGTGTAAGCGGACCGCAAACCCCCCGCGAGATGTATGGGCGTCGGATTAGCACTCGCGTGCGGACACGCACGGCAGGAGAGGAGCGCCCACAGGCTGCGTGTCCAGGGATTAGCCCGCCTTTTGTCAAAAGATTTGTGGGCGTTGCGTCTGCGGGTACACACTACACAGTAAATATGGCGCCACTTTGTATGCAGGATTAATGTTGTTGTCCAAGGAATGCTATCCTCGTTTCACGTGTCTCTGTCCAGAAGAGCTCACGGTTCTGTTTTCTCTGCTTTGAGAGAACCTACAAACAATGGAAAGAGTCATAACAATATCAAACATTTTACTTTCGAAATGGTATTCCATTAGTTTCTTGAATACAATTACGTAGCTTAAAATGACAAAAATGTTAACTTATATCAATATCTAACTTTTGTTACTTAACTGGATTTATTTTTCCTGTCATGGTCGCCAATTTAGCTACAGTAAAAAGAATTATTCCTGTCAACTGGCGATTTTCAGTGCAGTAAGAATTTGGGAAAAGAAGATAAAAGTAATAAAACTTTATTTAAACTGTTCTAATTATGGGGCATATAATATGCCATTCTACAGTTCTTTTCTTTAGGCTGTTTTGTTTTCATGTTAATTTTGCTGCTCCGAACAGGAATTCTGCTGTGAAACGCCGCAAATAGTCGACGCAGCCAACAGGAAACAAATTACCACATAATTATTAAATTATCAAATATTCGTAAATCGTTATTATATGCTTGGTACGATAGCAATTAAAAGTACCTTATTTGGGTGCACGGCAGTGCACCCGCCAAGTCGAGTTGACGGCGATTCGGGCCATTTTTGTACCTCAATTTCTTCGGTCGTATTTATGCTACTTGTCTCAAATTTCTGTTGTGCATAGATAACAGCAATCTTAACAAACGTACTTAATTTTTTTATGTTACTGTTCTTAGTTCGTATGTTATTCGGATGCAAACTTCAGAGATTTTGTCACTCACTCACTGACTGATGATCATCAAATTTCGAAGGCACTTCTTGTAGCCGTAGAAAGCTGAAATTTGGTATACAGATAAAATTTTACCCACATATTATAAGAAAAGTCTTAAACTCGTAAATGTTCATATACCTACCCCCTATCCTACCCCTAACGTGAAATCGCTTTCTACTCTAATTACTTTATAAAGCTCAGATTTTCATTGTAGAGTGAGCTTAATATGTTTAACTAAAGTGTTTAATTACACTTCTTTCCTTATCTTACTTTTGAAGTTACTGAAATTCAAAACTTTATTTCGGCACAACACCCCGACATCGAAATTCCACTGTACTTCCAGTAATCCTAGAAACAATAATTTGGTACACATATATGGTTTCATCCTTAATCATAAGAAAAATCTGATATTGGAGTTTTTCCCCGTATTTATCTCTATATATAAAAAGATGAATATATGTTTGTTTATTCTTCATACAAATCCACAGTTTTCATCCGATCTCGATGAAACTTTGCACACTTTTCCTTTGAAACATGGAGAAAAATACTGTCTATATTTGGTTGTACAATTTCTCGTCATATTGTCACGTAAATTTGAAAAATTACCGAAACGAACATAGACCGACGTTTAGGATGTGGAAGACTCTGTAGTTCCACATACTATTGTGGGCTGGTGGCCCGTTAGTTAACGCGCTTGTTTACTAATGTTTGTACCGCCGGATCAAATTCCAATGGAGGCAAATATTTTAAAAATTGTTTTTCATCGTAAGAGTCCACGCCTGGACCGTCGGTTATACGGATTGAATGTTAAACTGTAGATATCACAAATTTAGGGGTGCAATGCGAGGGAAAATCGTAAGTAGTCTTGCAATTGTGTAGGTGTACACTTTTTTACGTTATATTGACCGCTCAGGGGTGATTCGCAGTAATAATACTATAAATGTGGAAGTAAGTCTCTATCTTTTTGTTACGTTATGACGACTAAATGCCTATACCGGTATTGACGGAATTTGACAAGAAAATCTGTAGGGAGGGTACAGACCATTTTTTTTTGGTATGATTAACAGTTGTAGTGACGAAATTTTGAGAACTTATGGAATGGTGACGGAGAGACGGATGTGTGTGTTAGTCTGTAATGTTAGGTCGGTTGCTCAAGGTGTGCTTCTCGCGCATTATCTTAGTGAATAATTTGTTAATAAATTTCGTTTAGAGAAAAAAACGTATTATTTAGTATAGATGTAGATTTTCTCTGTCCTATTACTTTGCGTCTGCTTAAATGTTTCTGACACCAGTTTATTTTGTCTTCTTTTTTGACATATTTCCGGTGTCCTTCCTACAGATACACAGTATTTCCTTGTCAAATTCCATCATTATTGGTATAGCCACTAAGTCGTCAAAACGTAACAAAAAGACAGAGACCTACTTCCGCATTTATAATTTGAGTGCACGGCAGTGCACCCGACACGTCGAGTCAACGGCGGCACTGCCTACCGTTTTCTCGAAGCGATTCGGACCATTTTTGAACCTCAATTTCTTCGGTTGTATTTATGCTACATGTCTCAAATTTCTGTTATGCATAGATATCAGCAATCTTAGCAAACGTACTACATTTTATTTCGATACTGGTCTTAGTTCGGTTGTTGTTAGGATGCAAACTACAGCGATTTTGTCACTCACTTACTCACTGACTGACTGATGATCATCAAAACTCTAAGGCACTTCCCGTAGCCGTGGGAAGCTGAAATTTGCTACACAGAAAAAATTTACTCACATACCAACAAACTCGTAAATTTCCATCTACCTCTAACGTGAAATCGCTTCCTACCCTAATAACTTTATACACTTCAGATTTCAATTGTAGAGTGAGCTTACTAAGCTTCAACTAATGTGTTACATGTTACTTATTTGCCTTTCTTATTCGTGGAAGTTTTTTAAATTCAAAATTTATTTTGACCACGACACCCCCAATATCAAATCCACTGTATCTCAAGCCATCCCAGAAACAAGTAATTTGGTACACATATATGATTTCACCCAATATCATGAGAAAAGTCTAATATTGGAGTTTTCTCCCGTATTTATTTAATTACAATCCCAAATATGAAAAATTCTGGCACATATTTGCGGCTTAATTGCTTTTCTCCCGATGAAGCTACATGGCTGAGAATTTTTTAATGCAAAGAGATAAGCAATTTTAAGTGACATCTTAAATTTTACTTTGGTCTTATGCTTAGTTTGGAAGTTACTAGTAATTTATTTATGGTGGTAGTTAATCCAGCGGCAATCTGCATTGCTCGGCTACTGGTCACATCAATTGTTTTCAGAGATTGGGGCATTGTTGGTAAACGTATATTTATGTCTTAAAATCTGAAATGTTCCTTATTAACCGATTTTCAAGTGGAATCATTACATTTGAGCGGCGATTCAGGATAAGCGATAAACTTACAAAAAGAAATGAGATCCCACAAAAACAATTCTTGTAAAAATAGGCCAAGTCTCGTGTTCGTGCAGTGACAAAAAGTTATGAGATCTTCCTCTGAGCCAAGTCTACACTTTTCAGTGTATATTCACTTCACTTTATGAAACAGAATGGTTTCTCTCGGTATCATAGATCGTTTATTTAGGATAAAAAATCTGATGACTTGGCCATTATGCATGCCATGTTTTAGTTAACGTACACAAACTTATAAATACGTAAAGGCCAAAATTTCCATCGCTCTTTTTCGAATTTGACAAGTATATATATTATGCCCTCAATTTAAGTTCAAATTATGACATGCATAATGGCCAAGTCATCAGATTTTTTATCCTAAATAAACGATCTATGATACTGAGAGAAACCATTCTGTTTCATAAAGTGAAGTGAATATACACTGAAAAGTGTAGACTTGGCTCAGAGGAAGATATCATAACTTTTTGTCACTGCACGAACACGAGACTTGGCCTATTTTTACAAGAATTGTTTTTGTGGGATAAATCTATACAGGAATATTACTAAGAAGAGATATCACTACGTCCCTTTATTGACAGTTAAGGTGATCAAAAGAACCAATTACAACATTCCGAACTTTTCACATTGGTTGTTCTGCATTCGAGTCAAGTGCAATGCCCAATGAGATCGCAGTATTTTCGTTATAGCCTTTATGTTTGGAGTTTTGTAAATTTCATGCCCGAATGTCATTACAAATTTTCCATTTTGTATTTTATTCATCAGGAAAGGGATTAAAAATACTACACAGCTCTTTCCATTAGAATAACATTAATCTGTTCTTATTTTATAATACTTCAGGTGACACATTGTTATAAAAGTACTGGCTACACCCGCATCAACATACATGAATTGTGTATTGCAGTGATTTCAAAGATATTGCACTTCCATAGTAGTACCTGTGGGCTGTTAGTGTCCTAATTACTGTAGTCAGACATCCTACACACCAGACACATCGATATGATTATAGAAATTACTAAATTTAATAATAATGAATTAAATGTATCTGCAGTTCTCTTTTTATTGAATTTTCTTGAACGCTCGAAAAAAGAATATCTCGTTCGGCGATTCTGTTTTCCGTAATCTCTCCAGGCGAATGGCGGGCTGATTTCATCAGAAGCCATTGGAGCATTCGTTCTCAGCTTTTTTTTTTTTTTGCCCTCTTTGTCTCTCGAGTGCCATAATTCTAATCACATTGATACGGTATTTTCTAAAAAACAAAAATGGGAATTAACGATTATTTACTTGTTATCTAACACGTTAAGCTTAGTGTTCTCTGCTGTAATTAAACTTCCAACTACCCAGAATTTGTATGAATTTCTCTAAAAGCAATGCTATGATAAGATGTTTCACGTCTATCCACTGTTATTGCATAAAAATAAAATATTTATAACCGAAGTATCAGACTGAAGTGCATAGTTACTGAAGTTTAACCAGTCAGTTTTATCATTCCCCCTGTGTAATATTCTGGAGACTATTACGGCATGTGTACAGGAGAACAGTTACTTTAAAAACAGGTACCGAATTTGGAGTTAACGAACATGACGTTAGCATAATAACTGTTACAGAAACGGTCAAGCTCAGACAAACATCAAAGCAAAAGTGACATAATAGTTTAAATCATTTTAATTTGCTTGTGCTTTCTGAGAAAGAATTTTCTCATGTTATGGCAGTAGAAATTGGATATTTTATGTCATACAATTTTTACTTTTATTTTCACCTTATTGTTTTCATTGTACATATCTAAAGCATAAATTGGGATTCCTGGCCTGTTTTGTATCTCACAAAACAAACCTCATACGATGCAATATCTATAAATATAAACTGGAGGGAATTCTGTTTTTGTCTATGTAGACGTCGAGGTCATTAAAGGCGGGAAGTACTAGGGCAAGGAATTTAGCTATGGCCTTTTGAAAGAACCATCGCTTGATGATTTGAGAAAACCAAAATCTTGTTGTCCGGATGGAGATTCGCACCCGCCTCCTCCAGAATGCGAGGCCAGAGCAGTACCACTCACCCACCACGCTGGGTGTGCTACGTTGAGCTGGTGCTGCGCTCACATTGGGGAGAAAACAAATTTTGGACACCCCTGAGGGGAGACTGTATTGAAAAAATCCGTATGTGTTCCTTTTATATTTATTTGTGGATGACGCTCAGCGAAACATTCTAACGGTGACATGGTTGTCATTTAACTATACCCGAGTTCTGTAATCTGGCGCCACTATTTAGAAATGTATTTATCTTTTTATATACGAGGAGCACATTACCTTGGCACAACTAGTCAATCTGCGTAAATGCCACAGGAGTTTCGGCAACTCCCGTGTGTTCTGGTGTTCCCGTTTATTTCATACCTCTGGATCTTGCTTTCTGCAGAAATTCAGTTTTTTTTTTAACTCTTCGCGCTTAGTTAGGTAAAAATTTTACCACGCCGTGCGTTCACTCAGCTTTCATTTGTCAGTCTCTGAAGTCCATTAAAACGAAATATTGTAAACAGTGATAACGACCCACCTTTTTAAGTAAGCTGAAATTTCATTACACGTTTTTAATGCATCCGGAGCACACAGAGTGATATCTTGCAGAATTACTAAAAACGTTATATTTTCGTACTCTCCTTCAGTGTTTTACAATTTTCGTTTTGATTTTCCAGTACTTAATAGATAAAAATTTAGAAATATATTCCTCATGACATCATCGAACCAAAAGAAAAGTACTACACTTTTGCCTCCATTTTAAGGAGAAAATTTCATGTTGCTTTAGGAATAAAAAGTATTTAATTATTTTTTCTTCCATTTTTTGAACATCTGAATAAAAATACAGTATGGAATATTTTTTTAGTTAATTTTTTTCTTATTTGTTTTTGGCTTCACGGTGTGACATAACAAAAGTATTCTTTAAAAAGAACATGATATTTTGCTCCTTGAGCGTGGACGAAAATTGATAATATTTATTCTTTGAGAAAAGTAAGACAGTGTAGGTTGCTTTGGAAAAATATCAATCAAGGATTGTGGCTATCGGCGTAGAGGCATAGATCGGTTGCATGCAATTATCATTGCCGAAATGAACTTTGCATCTTCGGCGATTACCCAGTTTCAATGTAATTCCTAGAGGATTACAATAATATACAATAAACTAAAACTATTTGAAACAAAAGCACTGAATTATTTAATAGTTATAATCAGTTCACAAATTCAGAAATGGCTGGGAAGGAATTCGGCCATGGCCTTTTGAAGGGACCATCCCTTAATTTGCTGTGATTTCGGCAAACCATGGAAAATCTAAAAGTGGATGCCCAGATGGGGATTCGAACTCGTGTCCTCCGAATGTGAGGCCCGAATGTTTGGTTACAGTATGTTGTAGCTTTCAATTATCCATCTGTTTTACAGCAATTTTCTCTAATTTAGCTCGGATGAAATAAAAAATAATAATATTTAATTAGAAGCACGGTTAACGGATCGCTTAACTCTGATAGAAAAATTTTAACTAGACAATGTATCCCAGGGAGGCTGATGAGTTTTCTTTGAAAGAAAAAACGGCTCCAAGATTAAATCACTTTTTGATCATAAAATTGCTGGTATATCCTATTGAGAAAAACGATCAGACTCATCCAAGAGTCGAGGCAGCAATTCTAGCGCCGATTTTTACCTCTTCAAGTATATCCACAATGAGTCACGATTACAAATGCAATATTTTTATTAGAAGCAAAAATATCAAGGAAACCAAATTAAAATGTCACTATGAACTAGTACTATAAATAGAGAGGTAAACTGGAAATATTATCAAATATATAATCATACTTTAAGTTATTAAATGTGAAATTTGCCTGTGGAAAAATATAATTGATAACAAAAGGAAACGAAGTCTTCTACGAATCAGATTAAGCTAAGTAGAAAATATTCATTGATTTAAAAAAAAAACAGCTCGGGCCACATGATTACAGTTTTTTGGCCTTTTCCCTCAATCAAGTGGGCGAGTGTTCACACTGTATGGGGGTTATTAAAATACATCTGGTGGCGCGGTATTTAGAAGAACCGAGCACGGTGTCTGAGCGGTAATGCTCTGGCCTCGCATTCGGGAGGACGCTGGTTCGAATCCCCGACCGGCCATCGGGATTTGAGTTTTCCATAGTTTCCCCATATCATTCCACGCGAATACCGGAATAGTTCCTACAAAATCCCATGACCGGATTCCTTCCCGTTCCTTGCCTCAACTCCTTTCCAGTCTCTAATTATCTTGACGTCGACGAGGGAAACAGCCATAAGCAAAACAAAAATGGCGTTAGAAGCATTAACAAAAGGAAATATAAAAGATTTTGCAATTTTCACAGTCGTCAGAATGTACAGGTAGTGAATAATTTTGCGAGGTTTACGTTACGTCCAAACACTCAGTATCTAGATTATACCTGAAGAAGATCATAGGCATTAGTGGAAACGTTAGAGAAAGGAGGAGTGTTTGGACGGAATGTAAATCTCGCGAACTTATTCACAACGAAAGAAAATGTAGTTTTCTTTAACGGAATTATGGCTGAGTTGTGGAGGGGTTGGGAGAATCGCGGAAATATAGTTTTGACTTATCGGTGTTGACTCTTGCACTAAATACGGCTAGTATCACATTCTGGCCTCATTTAGGCTACTTATTTCACTGCAGGCTGAATGGGTCAAGGTTAGTTGGAGGAATTTTTCATTATATATCCAATGTCGCCCTGTCTGTAGTCAGTTAGCTCACCAACTCATTTACCGGCACGACCCTTAAGTACTGAAATAAATGTGCAGCAACCACAACCTTATTACATCGAACAACTTATTTTACCAGCTTAAAGAACAAACTTTTCTTTCATAAATCTAATCATCAGTATCGGAGTTATCTTGAACTAAAATTTTACACAGTAAGACCACAAGGGTTAACAAGATGGCAATGAAAGTCAAACCTGGGAGGGATACCGAAATAAAAAGATCCTTTGAAATGTCAAAATCTACTGTATGATTACAACACTTCTTCAGTCCATAATATATGGAAAATATTTTGTTTTTGGAAAGCAAAAAACGGGACAAAACATAAATAAGAACAAAAACCAGCGAACATGGCATTAGTTAAGGGCTTAATGTGAGAATATAATTACCTGCAGCATGTAACAATGGTTGAAAGCAAAGTCATGTCATCGTAAGGTAGTTTCTATCGATATTTTTCTGGTTTCGAAAATACTACCAAGTACAATTGCAATCACAATTGTATTCAACACATCAAACATAGGAAGTCCTAAAAACGTCACATCTCTAGCTAAAACCCAAGAATACTTTCTTAAATAAGAGTGCCAAAAAATTTTAATTTGGCCAATTACGTATCGGTGCGAATGACTTTCGTGATAGTTACTAGGCACTTCTTTTTTCAAAATACATAATAAATATTTCTCAATGCCATGTACTGTTCTGGGAAAATTTCGCATATCATCGCTGCTTTAGTCACTCCGTTTTATGGCCGTAAGTAAAGATCTGACGTGGATCCACCAAATTTCTCACTAGACACTCGCAGAGAGAATGGTGATCAGATTCTTTCTCAACAGTCGGCTGAGAGTTTTTCTGTTACGTCGGCAGTTACCAGCATCGAAAGGAATTAAAAATTTGTAGATGTCAGTTTGAAACAAAAAAAACAAATTCATCTGTTCAAAACTCCTTACTCAAAATCTGGTCACAAAATATGTACAAATTGAGAGAGTCCCATATTTCAAGTATCTGGGAGAAATCATCGAACCCACAGGAGTAGAGAAAATAGCACAGAAAGTTCGCATGCAAAAATTTAGAAGCGCCTACGGTAGAACCTACAACACATACAATAAAAAATGTTTGTCCACATATACAAAAGTCAGACATTACAACACAGTTATCAAACCTGAAGCCCTGTACGCCAGCGAAACTTTAACACTACACAGGAAAGGTGACCTAGAAAGCATTTTGAAAGAAGAACTCAAAATTATAAGAAAGATTCTTGGCCCAGAAAAAAACAGATGACGGATATAGACTTAAATCTCGAAAGACAACAGAAACACTGTCAAACCTCGCGGCAGACATCAGAAAACGAAGATTAAGATTTTATGGACATATCCACAGACTTCCAGCAACAAGACTGATTCATAAAATTGTGACGTATATAGAACAGCTAAAAACTATGCCCTGGGTCCAGGAGATCAAAAAAGACATGGAAAAAGCCCACATAAACTCATCAGAAATCGGAGATAGACAAACATACAGCGAAAAAATTAACAAGTGGGAAGTACCTCCAGAGAATGAAGTCATTAAGAGACCGGGGACTGAAGAAAGGAAGAGAATCCACGGAGAAAAAATGAAAGCTATATGGAAACTCAGAAAACTGAATCGTTAATGCTTTGCGTGATCCGACAGGGTCCAATTGCAGATAATAATAATAATAATATATATATATATATATATAATGTGTAGGCTTGGAACCCACGCATGAAGTAAAACTTCCATAGGTAATACTTATAAAAATACACAAGATAACATTACTTTAATAATAACTGAAAATAATTGGTTGGCACCGGATTTCACTCTTTCCATTCTTTCGTGTCTCATCCACACACACACATTACAGGTATCGACACCTGCGGTTGTTCTTAAGGTGGTTTCCCACGACGCGTGCATTGCCGCAGGCCAGCAATGAACAGCGGGCCGTGGTAATGGGTACCCGCCAGTGCTGAGAGGGAAGGCGCGCCTCTATCCGTCACCCAGTCGGTAAACATCAAACTCCCGGGTAGATGAAACGACACTAGGTAAGGTGGTGGGGAGGATTAGCCTATGGCGCGTGCTGATCCGTACAGTTTGGCTGCATGGCGCGGTCTATAAAACAACAGGCCGTGGGAAGCTAGCTTAACGAACACTTTCACACCGGGGAAGGCAACTGGGAACCACCCTAGTTAGCAATCCCTGGGAGGACGTTGTGATGGGTAATTTACTCCAGTTCGATATTGTTATTATTACTGTGAGAATTTCTGGGCTTGGTCATCAAAAACAATAAACCAAACATTACTGTCTTCGATACTTATAGGATTCAACAACTCAAACCACCACTTCTCCGTTGAGGAGAACATGTGCCTTTCACCTGCTGCGAATAAAAACTGGATTCAATTGGATTACATGGAAAACAAGTCGAAGGCAAACACTAATGAGCAATTACCTCCACTCCCCTATTATCCAAACATAATTAAAGATTGGTGAGTTATTCCAGATAAGGAGCTCTGCGGCGGTTGGCGGGCGAAATTACGTCCTTATTTCCAGAACGTTCCGTCCTCTCTCGGCACGGAATAGCGTCTCCATCGATTTCACTCCTCGACGCGAAGTTCATTTTCCCGGAGCTGTGTAAATATTAGTAACGCCGACTGGAAACGTAATGAAGCTAAATTAGCGAAGTCGTTATCTGCACGAGAACAGCACGAGGCGGCAGCGAACAGATCGCACTGTTTGAATACGCTATTGATTTTATTCCGGAAGAAAAAAACTTGGGGCGGGTAGGAGGTGGCATTACGTCGGAGCTCTCCTTGCAGATCCTCTTTGTTCGCACGGCCTTTGTTCTTCCAGCTCACAGGCTCTTTGTGAATTAAACGACTCGCCGGGGGCTCGTGGTATCATCAGCTAGTTACCAGCTGTGCCACACCATTCGCCGTCTTTGATCCTTTCCGCAGACCTTACGTCCCCTCTTTTATTCCTCCTACAACTTCTTTTTTTTTTTACGTTCTCATTCTCTGAGGTTTGTTTTTATCTAGCGCTTGAGCGCAAAGTCAGAGTTCCACTTTAAAGCTGCGAAAAGCCCCTCTAGAGAAGGCAAACGCTGAGCGATAAATGTGGGATCTTGTGGCCACCGAGTTGGGAACATCCGTCTTCTGCCTTGGCCCGCCGTGAAAAGGCGAACTCGACTTGCAAATGCTGGAGGAGTCACCGGAACAGACACTCCGAACGCAAACAGCTGACGGACGATATTTCGCAGCCTTTTTTTCGTTAACCATTGACTACGTTTCCTAAAAGTAATTAAATGTAGCAGAAATTATAACTAGATCGGTAGGTTAAAAACGGTAGGTAAAAAATAGAATCAGATAACTGGAGAAGTTAGTGAATTTTGTTATTTATAGAGTAAAATTGCAACTGAGAGCCGAAGGAAGAACAATGTCAAAAGCATATTTTTTTCACACGCCATGTCATATGATATAGTGTTTCTTTCGTTTTTCAATATGTTCTGCCTCCTTTTTTGATAAGTTCTTTGAAACAAAATTTATTTTCGAGCTATATGTTTTCAGATGATGAGGACGTAGCTCATTCTCTATAAATTTTCAGGCCTATTTATTTTCGTCCACTTGAATCTCATAGCACTTCCTCATAGAAATTTCCTTTACATGTTTATCAAATTTTCGGTAGTTTAACGTATCCTGCTCACTGCAGACTGTGAAGTTACAATATATTTTGTAATAACAAACACTGCACTGGTGTGAATTATATACGATAGGTTTGCATAGACAGCCTAATACAATAGAAAATACAAGTTTAGACTCCAGGCAATCTGACACCAGCAAGGAAACTGTCAGGGAAAATTAAAGAATGAAAATCATATCACCATACCATTTCCACTTCGCGCACCGTAGCCTGGCAGACTAGAGATGTGATATTCCTGACGACAGTATTAAAGGAGACGAAGTAGGGAATTGCTCCGTAAACTAGTAAACACACAGCAGGAAAAGAACAATTACCAGCCATATGCTACTGAACGGGAAAGACTCTGCTAGTTCGAAGCAGAGAGTTTCTGCTTCAGAAATATTTTCATTTATCTGGTAACTGTCCGTAACTATTGGTTGATTTTGCGGCCGCGGGTGAGCCGTATGCGGCCGTACCAGCCATTCCACAGATCATACGCTACTGCGCAGGAATGCGAGAGCTTCAGATGCCAATGGTGCAGAGTACATCGGTACGATACAGTATCAGTTACCTACCGCAGAAATCAGTAGTTTCTTTACATATTCTTTAACGACCCAAGATGGTATTAGTATTCTAGATTTCAAATTTGAATCAATTTCATCCGCATTACACATATCTGAAAGGTTTTTTGTTTTGGCTGTTAAGGTTTATACGAGCAACGCAACACTTGTTGTTACTTCGCACTCTGACCGTTTCACAGGCTTCTAACGCGAAAAGGGAATGAGCTACAAACCACAAATTTGCAAATCATACCGGGATTCGGTGACGCAGACCTATATAATAAAATTGTAGAAAAATTATGTCTGTTCATTTATTTTTTTCAAAAGGAGTAATTCGAATATACATTACTATTAGTAGAGATTCAACACAGTAAAATATCGAATTTTTTTCTGTCTGGCTGTCCGCGAATTACGCAACAATTGACAGAAAAATTTTAACGAAACTGCAAATAGTTCCAGCTTATGTCATTGGTTGTAACATAAGGTACTTCTTATCGATATTAGTACCGGTAACATCGTTCTCAATGACCCAGAAGCCAAAACTGAAGTTTGTAGCGTATCACCAGGGGGGGGGGAGAGAATTATTAATTAATTCTTAATATTTTACGCTATACAGGGTACTATAATTTAATATAAAAATGTAAATTATTCAAATGAGATTTGGATGATTTTGGGATTTGAATCGGTCACAAAAGACATTTTAATAAAGATTTTTACAATGGCATCTACAAATCTGAGCGTATTTACCATTACGTTAATAAACAAGAGGTTGTGCAATTTTCTAAGCAACGCTCAGACGTACAATGAGCCCTTTAAATGCAAGCAAACAAGTATAGTTGTACTTTAAAAATCTCACAATTATTCTAATGCAAAGTATGTTACCAGTTATGAAGATAGCAAACAGTAATGAATTTTAATGGGTTGGGACGCCACGAATGATTAACCTGTCATTCGACAGTTACACAGTCTAGCTCAGTGGTTTTATCAGATCAGAGCAAGGATCTTTATCTCAGATGCGCTTAAGGGTACAGTTTCAAGGGAGTTGCAGGCTGAATGGCTTCGTAGAAACACATTACCGTTCCACGGCAGGTAGCGCTGAGCGGAGATGACCACCGAGTCGATCGTCGTAACTGGCCACGCCAGCAGTACGCGGCAAGTCGCAAGTTAGCAGTGCGCCTCAGATGGTCTCCAGGACACAAGTCAGCCCAGCACACATGGACCCCAAGTAGTTAGTGACTAGTCTGGGCTCCGGAATAGACGTGATCTTGGCTGCCCTCCCGACTGGAAGAAAGTGTCCTAGTCCTTTTCTGCCGCCACGGAGGTAAACTCTCACTCCCCCTCTTGTGGCTCGAAGACGACATAGAACATAAAATTCCCCGAATCTTAGTACTATGTTCCCTGTGATTGGCTGACCATCTGACGTCATGTGATTCTTTGGCTTCTCTTGGCCACGTTAAGTTTCGGCAATCCCCGAGAGCCGATGTCTCCTTCGGGAGGAAGGAATTCTGTTTACGGCCTGCCCGACAGAAACCCCTAATCCTCTTACCATTCTGCCAAAAAGGCGCCAGCCCGTCTGCCCTTCACTGAAGCGTAAAATCCTTGCCTTTCACCCTTTCATGCGCATCTTTCGAATATAGAGTGGACATCCCAAGAAATGGAAAAATATTCTAATCCTTTACTTTATATACAATAAAAAGTGATATGTAACAGGGAGCTTAGCGAATCGTTACAAGTTTTTGTTGACCGGTGGTTCGGAGTCCATCACCAAATCCGAAAATATGTATATAGGTGGTTAGAGTGCAAAACTCTGATAAAAGAAAGTTTGAACCACACTTACCCCACTTCTTTATTGATGTAAAAGATTTAAAATTTAAGACGATACATTTCTCAAATAACAAATCAGTATACAGATGAAATCACAACAAACTGCTTGAATGGGATTCAAATCCCTGACAAATTAAATATTCTTCTCGAAGCTGAACTTCAGAACAGGAGCCATGATAAACAGAACTTGCCGTTAAATGAGCTACGAAGATTTCCCCGTCCCCTTCGTGGTTAAAATGCATTATCTCTGTTAATCATTGCTTGAGTTTTTTGAGGCGATAATTCTACTTAATTCTTGTAATTCACGCGGTGCTGATTGTTGCGGAATTTAATTTAATTTAATTGCAATGGAGCACACGCACCGGTGGCAATTTCCCTACACACCCAACTTCCCCCTATCCTACACTCACCTACATTTGCCCTCTACAAATTTTAACTTTAAATTCTTTTAACGTTTTCGGTAGGTTATTCATCATTCCCCTTGGGAACTCATTCCAATCCCTGACACCCTTACCTAAAAAGAAAATCTTCCCACACCCTTTTGCCTGAAATCGAGTGCCAGCTTATGGTCATGGTCATCTTTTCCCTTCCATGAACTACTTTTCATACCTATTGCAATATCTTTCCATGCCTCATCGCCAGTATACGCCCTGTACACTCCCATTACCCTCCTCATCCTCCTCCTGTCTTGCAATGAGTTCCATTCCAGCTCCTTTATCACATCTGTCACTGATTGCATTCTGCGATAATTTCCAGAAACAAATCTAGCAGCCCTTCTTTGCACCTTCTCCAAATCCTGTATTGAGGCATTGAATTTTTTAAAACCATTCATGTTAATGTTCTTTCTGATTAAGTTTAATTTTACGGAAAATAACATTAAATGAAAGCTCTAGCGAGTGTGTACCTTTGTGGAATGAATGATGAAACCAAATCTTGTCGCATCATCAAATTCACATGGTTGTATTGGAGTTTGACGCTCGTATTTTGATACGTTTGAAGTTCTGAACAACTAACAAGGAAGTTATTTTCGGAGCTATAAGTACGTAATATGCAACTGACTTTTAATATCGACAACGTTTTGCCAACGCAGTTAATTAATTAACAGCTCAAAAGCAGCGAGAAGCCTTTGTATACTGGTGAGAATAGCAGCATTTTTCAGGTTTCAGTATCTGGCATCGAATATTCATACGCTACATCTCTGACGTACCACTGCAGAAACAGAGATGGCAAACATGGGTGTTAGAAGATACTGCGTTGCTGATATACTGCCATACTCGTGGACTGACCGAACCAGACATTTGGGAATTCTTACTGATGGATACGTGGATGAGAACAATATTTTTAACAACAGAGAAATAAGTCATTGACAGCAATGATTTTGCAAATTTCACACTGTAAAGGATATGTCTGTTAGTTTCTTAAATAAAACCACACAGAGTGTTTAAGGTTATCAGCTATCGGACTTTGATGAATACAATGTGTTATAAAACACAACAGACCATTTTATGGTGGATAATATGTTAATACTAATCGGTTACCAAATTAGTATCCACGATAAAGAAATTCTTTGGTTTCGAAAAAATAGTCATCCCAAGGATAAATGTCAATCCATCATTTTGTTTTTCCAACGAGACACCGCGTTTATTACTATTCTCTTGAACATTTCACAACTGGGCGCCAATCAAATAAAGCTATTGTGTTTCATGTGATAGCCGAAGATTGTAGGTTCTTAAAGTGGTAACCAACACCCAAGTTTAAATCGCCACATCGTCACTCATAGTATAGTTCACTTCTGTCTCACTGATATAAATAATCGCACAAGTAATTGGTCATCCGAACACCACTTACGTTCTTCAAAATTATTTTCTTTATATCTGATGTCGATGACATTTAAACATGAATTAACATACAATTTGTACTTTACGTCCGTAGAGTGGAGATGTCGTTTTAAGACACGCTCTTGCTGACCAGTGTCCTAATTACCGCCCGTTCCCCCTCCCCTTCCTCCTATCTTAAAAGACAGAATCGGAAAAAAACTAAAGATTGCTTGTGATTATAGGGAGGGGTCAGACTTGCTTGCTGAAGGCCTGAAGTGTAAATATCTTGGCACAACTTTTGGTAATAAACACAACTGGGCAAGACACGTTGGGCAGTTGGTAGTAAAAGATTACAAAATCCTACACTTAGTGGAGAGGGTGATTAGAGGATGTACCAGAGATGTTAGGGAATTGGGTTACAAAACTTTGGTCAGACCATTGGCTGAATTTGGTGGTGTAGTTTGGGACCCACAGTTTGGGTATCAAATACAAAAGTAGGAGAGCGTACATTTTTTTTAACTTATGGCTTTAAGCCTCGTCGACCTCGAGGTCATTAGACGCGGGATGGGACTGGGGACAAGGAATGGGAAGGAATTCGGCCATGGCCTTTTGAATTAAGAATCCGACAATCACCTGGAGTGATTTGGGGAAACCATGAAAAACCCAAATCTGGAAGCCCGGAGGGGGATTCGAACCGGCGTCTTCCCGAATGCGAGGCCAGAGTGGCGTGCAAAGAAGAGAAGCTGAACTTGTTTGAGCAAATTATGTCAGGACGCAGTCAGTATCTGATATGATAAAGAAGCTGGATTGGGGATCACTGGAGGAAAGGAGATGTGCGAAGAGAGTGCAGGAAATATACAAGGCATATATTGGTGACGGGGCTGGGAGGGATATTGATCGAACAATTAGGAATAGTGCATGAAGGAGAAAGATAACCATGAACACAAACTGACACTCGATTTCATGCATAAAGGAGTGAGAACATTTTCTTTTGTGGATAAGTATATCAGGGATTGGAACAAATTACCAAGTGAAGTAATGAATAATTTACCAAAAACGCTGAAGGAATTTAAAATTAAAATTTATAAATCGCAAAAGTATAGGGGGAGGAATTTAACTCTCTAATTATGTAAGATAATTTAAAATAAAATAAAAGTGGGGTTATTAGATGACAGGGAATTGCCACCGGAGCTCCATCGCAATAAAATTAATAATAATAATAATGAAAACATCTTACTTATTCTATATCTAATCGTATCAAACCTTCCCGTCAGTTTTACAGTCCACTTGTAGAATCTCTACTTCTATAAATCTGCAGTGGGTTGTCTCTGTCTGTTTCTTTGCTCCGGCATCACGCTGAAGCTACCGTACTGATTCAGATGGGGTTTTCACCGATTGAACACTTACGGTCTTATGACTCTACGTGAGCGTGGGACTGAGTAAGAAATGATACGCTTTTCTTAAACTAGACAGATAGGCGTAAAGATTCTTAATACAATCCCTGCCACAGATTGTACGCACTACCGAGGACAAAACCTCCAATACGTCTAGAAACTTCAGGATCTGAACTAAAATCTGCTGAGGGGCATTTGAACATCACGCTTAAGATTTGCTCAGTGACTTTCGAATATTATTATTAGACATTATGTGCAATTTGTATTCACGACTTCACGAAATCATTACCGTTCTCGGCAGAGATTGTACACTACAATACGTCTAGAAAGTTTAGTCTCTAACTTAAAATTGGCTCAGCGACTTTCAAGCATTAATATCAGTTTGCTATTTTCAGCATGTAGTAGATCAAAAGTTACTCGGAAGCGAATCATGAGTTATTGTCTTTATTGCGTGTTAGTTGTAATAATAAAACGGTTCATTGTGCCATCTTTAAATATATTTAATCTTTCGGCTACAACTACAAGAAATTGTGATTTTTTTTTTTTGTGTTAAAGGTTACACAATGACAATGCATTATAAGTTTTACATTCCTAACCAATGTTTATGAAATCACCCGAAATAAGGAAGTAGCTACTAAAAGGTAACTTCTTACATAAGATTTAGGTTTATTGCTTCTCTGGGTCAATAACAACTTCTCGAAAATAATAATAATTAAAGAAAGCTTCCATACACGCTTTATCCACATGTCTAGGACCACGGGGATGAAGCTTCGGATAAGTTCTAGTGTTTGTATATATATCGCTGTAACATTAACATGTCATGTTGGAGGGTTTCACGTCGTATTGATTCTGGTGTCGCTCGCTCACATATATCGCGGATACTGATCTTGAAGCGACACCTCCAGTTCTGCTCATATTCTCTGTGGTCTAAGCGACATTTTGAGCACCGCACCGAAGAGTAGCTGCTACTACGGGAGGTAAAGGGAATTTTTAACCAACATCAGTGGATGGCCTTTTATAAAGTAATCCCCAGCGCTGAAAATTTTAATTGTAAAATTATACACACGGTTTCCTGTCTAAAGCGATGCTACGCTGGCACAGACAGCACGAATTAATGTTCCGCTAGTAATTTGTAATGAAATTAGCTGACATAATCATGAAAGCGGCTAAGTTCTCTGTAGGTGAGAACGGGAATTTAATTAAATCTGTCGCGAAATGTGGCAAGTTACTGAGTAGTGGCGAGTGTTAATGTAATGTGAATAAGTAATGTTTCCAAGCTTAATACCCACTTGTCCGAACAATTTTCATGCAGAGCAGTCTCATTAGCTCATCTCACTTTTTTAACTCTGTACTACTGCACAGACCACAAACAGAATTAAACAACAAGTAGGAGATGGGAATCAAAGAGTTAAAGCAGGAAACGCAATGTTAAAACACGTGGAAGTGAGAACATCAGAGCCACAAGGTAGCGTCTAAGATAATTGCTGTTCATTATTTATATGAATGTTGCTTTGTAGGATAACTGATATGATAACCTTGAATTATATTGTTTTGATAACAGTTAGAGTTCTTGAATTTGTGCTTCCTTGGCTATAACACAAGCTTGTTACTCGTAGAATGTGGAGTTTCCATAGTCTACTAATGTTCTTGGCTAGTAAGTTTGTTTTTGAGGCTGGAGAAATTACTGACTTAATTGTATTAGCCACAGAAGGATATTCATAAGGATTTATATGATTATGTAGATTGTGGAGCACGAAGAAATATTATTTGAAGACGTATAAAAATGGATCATTTATGTAAATCCTTTCTACGAGCTTGTTTAAGAAGAGCTTTCATCAACCGAACAAGAAATATGATTTGATAGCGATGTAGTTTGGTGTTGGCAAATAGATAACATTAAAAGTGTTTGCCTGTATAAACGTATCGACTTAAGAACACGTGAAATAGAATAACACTATAGTTGTGTTCCTTGACGATCACGACATTTAGCGAATCTGATAAATTGTGCCAACATCTAAACGAAGAATCAAAGCGGAAAAAACATGAGAAAATCCTACAGCTTGTGTACAATCGCAAGTTAAGTTATCTGTGGATGAATACGCTTTAGTTTGCCTTTCGTCATGTTAGAGATCATTAGAGCACGGAGGGAACTCCATGCAAGGAACGGGAAAAAATTCTGAGAAGGTATTCAGAAGGAACCACCACGACATTCACCTCGAGTGACGTGAAGAATCCATGGAAGGCCAATATCTGGGTGACCATCCCGGAGACCGAACCCGGGTCCTTCCTGCTGTTAATAGCTCGCTTATCGCGCTTAGTAAAATGTTCGGTCATGGGATTAAAACGACAGAGTATGCGAGTAGTTGGAGAGGAATCTGGTCAGGATATCTAGTTGGATAGATTTTTTAATTTAATTTAATTGTAATGGAATGCTCGGTTCGGTGGCTATTTTTACCACTTCCTTTTGTCCTCTACGAATTTAAATTTTAAATTCTTTCAGTGTTTTTGGTAAATTATTCATCATTTCTCTTGGTAATTCATTATAATCCCTGACCACCTTACCAAGGAAAGAGAATTTCCCTACACCTTTATGCCTGAAATCGAATGCCAGCTCATGGTGATGGTCATCTTTTTCCTTCGATGCACTTCCTCTAATTCTTTCACCAATATCTTTCCATGCCTCATCACCAATATATACCCTGTACACTCCCATGACTCTCTTCACCCTCCTCCCTTCTTCAAATGAATCCCATTCCAACTCTTTTATTATATCGGTTACTGATTGTGTTCTGCGGTAATCTCCAGATAAAAATCTAGCACCCATTCTTTTCATCCCCTACAATTCCTGTATTTGATATGTGGGCCCCATACTACATCACCATATTCAAGCAATAGCCTAGCCAAAGTTTTGTAACCCAACTCCTTTATTTCTCTAGTACATCCCCTTTTCGCTCTCTCCAACAAGTGCAGATTTTGAAACTTTTTCTCACTATCTGTTCAATGCGTCCTGCCCATCTGAGCTTGTTGTCAAATGTTATGCCACGATATTTACATTTCAAGTCTTCAAAAAGTAATTCTTTCCACCAACCTTTAATTTTTTTTCAGTGTGCCTAATAAATTGATTCTTCGTCTTCTCTTGTTTTGATCCTGTGGTATAACAGTATGTCATCTGCAATCAACCTAACTTTGATAGTAATCAATCTACACAATCAATCATTAGAATGCTAAATAGCAATGGTCCTAATACGTTACCCTGTGACAACCCAAGTTCAATTCCACTTTTTTTATACTGCGTTTCCTATACTAACTTTTTGCTTTCTACCTTTTAAGAATTTTTCTACCCAGCACATCACTTTTTCATCCACTCCAATAGTTTTTACCTTATTTTATGACTATTTCATAGTTCACTCTGTCAAAAGGCTTTGAAAGATCTAGTGTAACACTATCAATTTAACATCCCTTTTCCATTCAACTTGGAATGAAGATCATTGTCCAAAATAGTAGGCCTATTATATATTATATAGAAAAATCAAAGCTCTGTTTGATTATGATGATAAGGATGAATGCTTGTTGAAGGAACGAAGTTTAAAAACATTATCATATTATTTGTAAATAAACTCGGTAGGGTAGAAAACATTTAGCAGGTGGTAGGCATTAGTTTCAAAGCCCTGCATCTAACGGACAGATCTATCAGGGAATTGCGGGAAATGCAGTACAAAACTTTGATCTGGCGTTGATTAAGCGTGGAACGGTAGAATGGGACGCATATTATTGGTATCAGATGAAGGAGTGAGTGGGGGAGGGAATGCAAAGGAGAACAGCTAGATTGTTTGGTGAAAATTGCTATACAAAAGAGGCAGTTACTGAAAAAAAATGAATTGGGGTTCACCGAAGACAAGAGGTTGAGGAAGGGATAACTGGGAGTATCTGACACAAATTGGCATTTAAGTCTGGATGAATGTTGGGAGAAGAATTAGGTAGGGAAGATAATACAATGACTATAAGTTAGACGTAAGATTGTAGGAAAATTTACATTTATGTGTATGATAGAGAGTGGAATAAATAATCGAAGGATATGCAGAATAAGTTAACTCAAGCCCAAAGAATTTAAAGCGAAAAGTACGTGTGAAGTTGTGTAAGAAAAATTTTACTATGACGTATGCTTCATCGCAATTTATTTATAACATTAATAAGCTGTTTTTTGAAAGTGTAAGTTCATTCCAAAATCAGGAAGTAGGGTTTCCTTCATAGTGAAGGTTACAACTATGATTCCTAGTTCCTGTGAAAACTGTATAGATCGACCCAAAATAGTCATCACTGCTGATCCTGCATGAATGTAATAAGCCCGCTGAATCTATATTTAACAATAAAATTGTACTTCTAATTTCATGACGTAATAACTTCCCGCCACTGAACTTTAGTTCAATTTCGATAATACAAGCAACCAAATATTGATTCTATTATATCATTCAAGGATAATGCTCTTTTGTCATACTTGTGGGTTTCCTTAAAGTCTGATTACTTGACAGACAGTATGGCGACCGTGATTATCACCTGTAAATAACATAGCTTCAAAGCACATGTAGAAAAATTAAATGTTTGAGGAAAATTATTTTGTATTTAGATATAAACATTTCCACTTACAACAAAAAAAATAGCCTATTATCAATCAAATAAAAGTGGCCTTAAGAGGACAGTCTAAATTTATGTAAATTGTGTATAAAGAATAAATAAAACATCACTGAACTGCGACTGCATCGGTAGAGCGTGAAGAAATATCTGTGGCCTGCTGATTATATGCCGGAAAAAGAAGAGAGCATCGGGTAAGTGATTTCTAAATAAGGCCCGTGAGAGGTTTCACGCGGCTTAATGGAGTGGTTCCTCCTGTTGTGGGCGGATGCTCCTAATGACTCTGCGCTCATTAGAAGCCGCGCCTCAATTATAGACGGCACATTCACTCAGGCCGTCTGCGAGGAACGTGGTCTCCATCGAGTGGAATGAAGGCCCAACCTGCTCAACGGCAAACTGGCAAACCAGTGATGGAAAAAGATGAGGATTCCAGACTCAGTGGAACAGTCGGTGAAATCTATAAAAGTCAATTGTTTCCATCACAAATATATTACTATTATTATTATTAATTTAATTACGATGGAACTAACACTCCGGTGGCAATTCCCCCAGTCATCCATTTACTCCTTTTTTAAATTTTCTTTTGTAATTGGAATGTCAAATTCCTCCCCCATTTACTATTATGATTTACTAATTTTGATTGTAAATTTCTTAAGCGTTTTTGGAAAATTATTAATTACTACACTTGATAATTTGTTCCAATCCCTGACACCGGTACCAACAAAAGAAAATTTTCCTACTCCCTTATGCATGAAATCGAGCGCAAGCTTGTGGTCATGGTCGTCTTTTCCCCTCTATGCCCTATTCCTAATTCTTTGACCAATATCCCTCTAAGCTCCATCACCAACATATGTCCTGAACATTCCCAGCACTATCTTCACCCTCCTCCTTTCTTCCAATGAGTCCCAATCCAGCACCCTTATCATATCAGTAACTGACTGGGTCCTGCGATAATTTTCACAAACAAATCTAACTGCTATTTTTTGCACACCTTCCAACTCCTGTATTTGATAGCCAAAATGTGGATCCCAAACTACACCACCATATTCAACCAATGGTCTGACCAAAGTTTAGTAACCCAACTCCCTAACTTCTCTGGTACACCCTCTCGTCACCCTCTCCAGTAAATGAAGGATTTTGTAACCTTTTCATACCACCTGCCCAATTGAGTTTGCTGTCAAACGTTATGCCAAGATATTTACACTTCAAGCTTTTAACAAGCAATTCTGACCCCACCCTATAATCGTAATTAACCTTTTGTTTTTTTATCTGCGTACCTAATTAAGCTGACTTTTCTTGGCACTTATCTTCATTCCATGCTGACCAATCCATTTAGATATTCTGTCCAGGTCACCCTGCAGCTATTCATCGGTTTTGATCCTATTGTATACCATTATATCATATGCAAAATACCTAGACTCTGACCGTAACCAATCAGCACAGTCAAATTTTTCACATAATTAAAAATAAAAGACAAAAAACTAAATGTGGCTCAGCATAATATAATGCTGAAAACTACCAATTAATAATGAAGTTCAATTAAAGAAAACGAGTCACCAGTGACTAATTTGATTGCGGCACTGTGACGGGGTCCGGCGCTGACGCGGGTTAGCTGGTTTGAGTCCTGGTGATGGAAGAAATTTTCATCATCAGGACTCAGCCGCCGGGGTATGAGAGGTGGTGGTGCACAATTCCTAATCACCACATTGTGCGCCAAAGTCCTGGTTTAAATCATAAACCTCTCCGCAGAGTGTATGGAGTGAGGGCATACGACACTGTTACTGGTGTCGTCAGTCGGATAGGGACGTTAAGCTTGGTGGCCCCAAGGTGTCTTTGGGAAGAGTAGGCCTGACTGGGCCGCACCGGGGTTCACCCTCTCCCTTCTTTCATCTCTCATCCATAACACAAATAACACTCTACACTGAACATACACACTTTCACAGTCATCCACACTTACAACAACACTTATGAACACTTTCTTTTGTGACTTCCATACCGGCACTTTGTAACACCGTAGGACAAAAAATGTGAAATCACACTGTGAGTCACCTAACTTGCATTTCATTACCGACATTCAGTTTGGTGTAACAATTTTCACAGATTATTGCGGACATGAATACGGATAAAATTACTTATTAACAATCATATAGAGCAGTGTTTCCCAACGTGGGGCCCACGCCCCACAGGGGGGCAATTTGGATTTTTAAGGGGGGCAATTTAGAAATTGACTTGATACGACTTTACCGCTTTCTCTTCGGTTTATTTAAATGCAATGCTAGATATAGGTACAAAATATAGCAAAAAATCAAATTCTTAAAACAGTGCTGTAAATAATTATTAGGTATAGTTTCGTTTGATGTTAGCAAAATATTTTTTTAATTAAAAATTATGTATGGGGGCAAAAAAAAAAAAACAAAAAAAAAATTAAAAGTGGGACATGACCCGAAAAAAGGTTGGGAAACACTGATATAGAGGATATGATTATTTTCAGTTTCCTTATAATAGAATAAAGCATTTAAAATTGTAACAATTTGTATTCTATATATATATTTTTTTTAATTTCGTATTGTTATTTTGCGAACTTTACAGTTACAAACAAGCGTTTCCTTAAAATTAATATTGTTTTGTTATCAGGAAGGAAACGAGATGTACCATTTAGTTATCGTCACTTAAATTTTGTACGGTTAGTAGAATAATTTACATTTAGGATATAATGCGTCCATGTGTATCATTGTGTATGGTTCCTAGAATATTATACAGTTAAGGTATAATGCAACTATGTGGCACCAGTATATGTATCGCCCCACAAGATAAATAAAAAAAACACCTCCATGACTATTCTCAATTGGTTTTAAACAGAACATATACAGGGTGAGGCATTTAAAACTGTTTGTCGGTATAGTTGGCAAAATACAAATCGGATTAAAAAAAAGTTGTGATAAAAGTTGTTCACCTTGAAGAGCGACAACCATTAACATAACGGTCGACCTCCCTGCACCACCCCCGGGGGCGGGAGGAGAGGTGAATTTGAAATCTTAAATAGAAACCCCTATATTTTATTGCAGATTTGGATTTTCCGTGAAAAAATATGTATCTTTTGTATGAAACATTATTTTCTTTTTATGATAGATGGCGCTGTAATAGGCAAAAATGAAACTGAGTTGAAGATTGTTGCAAAACTGTAATATCTCAAATTAATACACATCAGATTAGGAAATTAGAAATTAGAAATAATTTAGAAAAAATACTGTATTTTTTTTATTCTGCTTAACGTCTCTCTAATAGCGAGGTCTTTAGAGACGGGAAAGGAAAGGGGGGGGGGGGCAAGAAATGAGAAGGAATTCGGCCATGGCCTTTTGAAGGAAGCATCCTGGCATTTTCCTGGAGTCTTTTGGGAAACCATGGAAAACCCAAATCTGAATGCCCGGACGGGGATTCGAACCGCCGTCCGCCCGAATGGGTGGCAAGAACGCTAGCCGTTACACTACCACGCTCGGTAAATACTGTGATTCCCATTGCTTCTCACAAGTGTTTCATTGCAGCAAATGTTCGAAATTATGTCCGTTGTTTCTAATGCACATTGCAACTCTGTGTCTGAAAGACAATCCGACATTTGTTTGTGTCTCTGCGCTAATGTTTTCACATTCATTGATAATTCGCTGCCGCATATTTTCTGGGGTTGTTGGTGCATCCATGTAAACTCTCTCTTTTAGCCATCCCCACAGGAAAAAAATCGGCAGGAGTCAAATCGGGTGAACGCGAGGGCACCGTTTCAGGACCTCCTCGTCCACTCCGTCGACCCGGATAGTTTCGATTCAAAACTTCTCAAGATATTCGTGAATAATGCGCTGGGCATCCATCGTGTTGAAACCACATATCCATTCTTGTTTGAAGTGTAACATCTTCCATTAGTATGGGCAAAACATTATCTACAATGTCGGTGTACATTGGACCAGTCAGATTACCTTTTTATGAAGTATGGGCCAATTACCTGCGTACCTAAAATACCGCACCAAACGTTGAAACTCCATGGGCGTTGATGTTCAACTTGCCTTACCCAATGGAGATTCTCCAATGACCAATAATGCATATTATGTCGATTCACTTCACCACGATTCGTAAAATTTGATCAATCAGAGAAAAGTATCTGTGAAATGAAATTATTATTCACTGCCAGTTGTTCCTGTATCCAGTTGCAGAAATTCAAGCGGTTTTGCAAATCGTCACCATGCAGTTCTTGATGCAGCGATAAATGAAATGGATGCCATTTGTGTTCATGCAGTATGCGTAGAACACTTCTTTGCGAAATACCTGAACCTCGCGCAATTTGCCGAGAACTAATGTGAGGATTTGCAACAACTGCAGCGAAAACATTCACTGTGTTATTTTCGTTTGTCACAGGACGCGGTCGGACTAGGTTTAACGCTTCCGGTTTCAATAAACAAATGGACAATACTGCGAAAAGTCGTTGCAGACGGCACATGCCTATCAGGGAACAGATTAGCATACCTTTGGCGAGCTTCTTCAACATTTCTATGAGCCTCAAAGTACGTGGTAATGATATCGACTCTCTCTGCAATCGTTAACATCGTGGAACAGTTGCGATGAGATGTGTACAGTCCGAATCATTGAAGTAACATGCACAGTCTGACCACGGACTGAGATCACAGTCTGTGCTTATTCGATTGTGGGAGATGTCACATGATGGCATTATCAAAAAAGTACTTCGATTTTCCTGATCTGATGTGTGCTTGTTTGAGATATTACCGTTTTGTAACAATCTTAAACTCAATTGCATTTTTGCCGATTACAGCGCCATCTATCATGAAGCGAAAAAAATGTTTCATAGAAAAGATACATATTTTTTCACGGAGAATCTAAATCTACAATAAAAAATAGGGGTTCCTATTATGATTTCAAAGTCACCCCCCCCCTCCCGCCCCCGGGGGTGGAGTAGGGGGGTCGAGCGTTATGTTAATGGATGTCCCTCTTCGAGGTAAACAACTTTTTTAACTTTTTTTTAATCCGATTTCTACTTTGCGAAACATTCCAACAAACAGTTTTAAATGCCTCACCCTGTATTTTCTCTTTTTATCCTGTTATATCATTTATTCCCAAACATTTATAAAGCTCAGATTTTAAATATGGACCAACACATCTAGTACGTTGAGATGTGTTATAAACTTATAACATTGTTGCCCACGTCTATGATGTGAACAGGCAAGGCATTCCTACTAAATTTATGATACCGCTAAAAATAATCCACCCACTTAGTGGTGGATAAATCCGGAAGGTCAAATACAAAGCTTAAACCAAACTGTTATATTTACATCCATGTTTGATAACCCACAAAGCTCTAAAAAGATGTCAAATCAAACTACCATGTCAGAACTCCAATATTTCCAAACAAGACTTTCTCGAAAAACTAATGAAGCGAACGTGACGTCAACCGTCGTCATCAAAGCTAGGTGACCGAAGCGTCACGCGCACACGCTCGGATAATCACTACCTTTGTCTCGCCACAACAGTTCCGACTCATCAGCTCCCCGCCCTTCAAATTGAATTACTCGGTCGAGACAGCCTCGAGCACCTTTTTCCCATCTCTTTCAGCGATTCCATTTGTTCCAGAACAGAAAATAACGAGCGGTGCGTCGGCGCACAGTGGTTGGTTTCCCCTCGGGTTAATCCGACCCCTGTCCCTCCGCCGTCTGCGGGTCCTTGCGGCGCCACTGCAATCTGCATTCTCATTACCAGAGTAAACAGCCGCTTAAACTGCGCTGGCCTACCAGAGTTGGCCGTCCCGGTACGCGTTTGCCTTCCGGAAAAGGACCGCCACTGTGATAAAGCTCCTGGTGTGGAACACCAGCGTAAGACGGAGCCACGCCAGACAATACCCTTCTCCAAACCCCCAGCGTTTTCCTGCACTTCATCAACTTTCGTTAGAAATCTCGTTAGCGCCACGCTTCATCAAAAATGTTTTACAGAGATTAAAATCCTCAAAGTCCTAATTTTTTCCGCTGTTACACCTACAGCGTTGACCGCAAAGTTACTTGGTATTTGTTTTTTATTTTAAAATTAATTTGAGTAAGGAATAAAGTTTTTAAACACTGCAGAGTTTCGTAGAATGTTTCATGCTCAAACAATATCAAATTTTTAGGCGAAAGCAAATTAATTACAGTGAAAAAACAAAAATTTAGGAAGAACTGATCTTGTGAAACACAACAAGCCCTTTTTTCTCATGACGTGATGAAAGTTATTTATTCAAAATTGCAAGGAGATGGGTTTTTTAATCTCCAAAAATCTTTTAACTTTGCTCTATACAACCGTCTTTCAGTGAAGTTTAGAACGTAAGGTGTATTCCAACCGATTTGTCAGTATATTCCTGATCGGTCCCAGTATGTCGTCATTGAAAGCGAAACCTCTATTTTTCTAGATATTCCATCGAGGATTCCACAAGGAAGTGTAATAAGCCAGCTTCTCGTCTTGTTTTTTTTATAAATAAGCTTCGAGATGATATTAATAACAGTTAGAGATTAATTACGAAGAGAAATAAAACTGTTCTCCAAGTTGTTTAGAAATTCAGTCATTTTGGCATAGTGCGATAAGTGACCACTTAAACTAAATTTCTAAAAGTGTCGATGTAAGATGTACATATGTTGATGAAATGGGAATCCCTTTAAATATTTGGTCGCAATAGTACGAAGCAATAGGCACTGTGATCAGCACGTAAGTTCGGTCGTAGACAAAGCGAGTTCTAGATTGCGATTCACAGGTAGGTAGCGTATAAAGCTACCGTGCGTCCTCATCTTGACTACTGTTGTGTTGTATGGTATCAGCATAATAATTGATTGATTACTAGAATAGAGAAACTACAGAGAAAAGCCGCTGGTTTTGTGCCTGCTTGTTATAGCCCTTTCGAAAGGTCATTGACTTGATGTAGACATTGGGCTGGGACAGTCTGGCAAACCGGTGATGCAGTTTGCGTCTGAATTTAGATGAAAACATCCATTTCATTTACGACATCGGAGAAATGATTTCCCTACGATTATACAGGATTAATCTAAACGAATCAACTGGTTTCGAAACACTGTGTGTTGAAAAGTGTACCACGTACAAAGACGAGTGATACAAGAATAGACACATAAACTCACCAAATTTAAAAGCCCGCTTGGTGTCTGGCGTGCACGCTAGATGGCAGCAGTGGACAAGATGGCGGAAAAGCAGGAGAAGAGTTTTTGTGTGTTATAATATGCGAAGTTTTACTCGGTTACGAATGTGCAGCGTGCATTCGTACGAAAATACGGAAAAGCTGCAGCTAGTCACCAGAGCACTTAACGTTGTTAGAAACATGCTATCAAACGTATGGACGGAAATGGTTTATTGTTTGGATATGTGCCGGCTGGCTAAGGGCGCATACATTGAACATTTGTAGTATACACCAGAAAGTTGTGAGATTATGTATCTTTTCATTCATCACTCGTCTTTATAGGTCGTATACTTTTCAATATACAGTATTTTAAAAACCTGGTAAATCATTTAGGCTAACCCAGTATTACAGTCACAACAATAGCGGAGCTATAATAAGGAAAATAAGGTGCCACAATTATATACAAATATGCACAAAGAAAAGATTAATTTTCATGTAAAGCACCTCCGCTACCCACAGTTTGTGTTGAACCGAGATTAATGACAGTGGTTTCCAGCTTCGGGCAAGTAGTCTCCCTCCTTAAGGCGCGTTCCCACGATCCCTTGTAACGAAGGCGAGACGGGACGGGACCGTACGAATACTCAACCACACGCCATGGGAACAGGGCCGCCTCTGCTAGCGGAGACGAGACGCAGCTATCCACTCTGAGTCGGTAAACATCACAGGCGTGTGTAGCGGTGCGCTGTTGCCATCGGTTTGCAGCAGCGGTGCGCACCCCTTCTGTTGCTGTAAAGTGCTCTGTGCCAAACAACACTAGGCAACGTAGTGGTGGCGAGGTTAACTAGGGCTAACCTGCAGCCCGTGGTCGTCCCTACACTTCGGCTAATGAGGTCCCGTCCAGTCTCGCCTTCGTTACAAGAGATCATGGGAACGCGCCCTTGGGGCAGCGCTATACCGCGAATTCGAGAGCTAGTCCACCTATCCTACCACCATCCCCACCACTAGGCCCAATAATCAAATAACTGCTGTTCCAATTACAGCTGTATTGAATTGAATAATGAGTCGCAAATAAACGGAAAAAAAGAAAAATGACGAAGCTGTACGAATATAAAAGACGGCTGCGCAAGTTTATAATACCTGGAAACAAATATTAAAATATACCGCTATGAGGAAATATATGGAAAGACATGGGAAAATTTACGATACATGGCAAAATACCTTAATATAAACTTAATATACACAGAAATACGGAATTTGCCCAGTCAGAATGCAGATTTTACTAAAATGATTAACAAACACAGAGGACATAAAATGGTCAGAAATTGTATGCAATAATAGAACCAATTTGAAGCTGGAATAGGTGCACCGAATTCTGATACATTCCTTTAGTCTTTCGGTTCCCCTTAGTATCCGTTAAAGGTACTAGACTTATAGCCTCGTTATTTTATTTCAGTTGCGATTCCTTAAGCAGGTTACGGCGTACAATGACAAGAACACGACGACGTCACTCAGTAAGTCTGCGCGCCACCACAAACGAACGCTGTGCTCGGCTCAGCGCAGATACCACTGCCGTCAAAGGACGACCAAGTTGGCTGTCCTAGTTAGGACTGTCATACAGGCTGAAGCCGACGTCAAATTCGAGAAGGGAAAAGAACCCTCTGGCGACTCGGTGGGGGTCAAAGAGCGACCCGCCAGGCGAGCGGAGACAAACAAACCGTGTTCATTAGGGGAACAAAGGATGGCCTGCAAGCTGATTGTGACCCTAACAAGCGGCGATGGGAGGGGGTAGCAAGACAGCGCCCGACTGCGCCCGTACAAACTTATCACACCGAGTAGCAGCTTAAACCCACCTTACGGCTGTGCTCTATTTTTTCGTATCATTATTTCGACTGAAATCTTCCTGCGCTAAATCTCATCCAAATGTTTTTTCAGAAGTCTGCTTCGCATAGGTACTCAAATATTTTTCTTCTGTATTTTCTTTTTGATGAGTCTTCTATTAAAAGATCGCATATCCATATGTGATACACGAACCTTTCTCATCTGTTGTCTTTCCTCAAATTTATTTCTGGCCCCGCATTCGAGAAGACGCCACTTCGAATCCCCATCCAAGCATCCAGATTTGGGTTTTCCATGGTTTCCCCAAATCACTCCAGGCGAATGCCGGGATGCTTCCTTTAAAAGGCAGTACCATTCCGCCTCTAATGACCTCGACGTCGATGAGGCGTAAAGCCATTAGTAAAAAAAAATAATAAAAAATAAATAAAAAATTATTTCTTCAGCGATTATTTGCAGAAAGAGTTAATTTTCTTGTTTACCGTTTAATGTTTCTGTTACAATAAAACACCTCTTCCCAAATTTCACAGTTTTTTATTCTTTTGGCATCCTCAGTCACCAATATTAGCTTTCATGAATTGTTCTCTATATGTACAATATAAAAATTTCGTTCTTACTTTTACTTCAGTGTTTCATAGTAAAGTTTCTTTCTTTTGAAAAAGGTTCTTTTTAGAGACTCAATTTGCCCAATTTAACAATCAGATAAATTAATTATGTTATTTCGTCTATTCCAGTTATTAAAGTTTATTGCGCCTGTTGTCATTTGTTGGCATTTCTACTATGACTATTCTTCGTTTTGTTTGCGTTTATTTCAAACTCCTGTAGCAATATTTTGCTTATGACATTCAGTCATTTCTTTGCATCTTCATCTCAATAGCTACCAAGCGTGGTGGGTGAACGGTTAACGTTCTGGCCTCGCATTCGGGAGGACGAGGTTCGAATCCCCGTCCGGGCATCCAGATTTGGGTTTTCCATGATTTCCTCAAATCACTCCAGGTGAATTCCGGGATGCTTCCTTCAAAAAGGCCACGGCCGAATTCCTTCCCGTTCCTTGTCCCCAGTCCCATTCCGCCTCTAATGACCTTAGCCGACGACGAGCCGTAAAGCCGTAAGTAAAAAAAAAAAAATTAATAGCTAATAAACCACGAGATAGCTGTAGTGCATTAACATCTCTCCTGTAATCTTCATTAGACACTGATTTTATTTTATTTTTTTGAATTGCTCCGAATATAAACTGAATTTAAATTACTTACGAATACAATCTTCGCTCACAACACTCTTAACTGAGTCTCATGCTTATATTTAATTGCGTATATAATAGTTTCATATCTTATACATTGTTATTCTATTTCAGTATTGTAGGAATGAAACTTTTAATATTATAAATATTTCTATTGAACTTTTATCAATAGTAAACAACATCCAGAGTTGTTGGACTAAAGAAAAGATTATCGTATCGAGGTATGAATAAAGTAATGATTGAGATGGTATGAGGAAAAAAAAAAAATCCTCATGGATGAAAACAGTGTCGCACCTCCAAGAATACGCCGAGACTCGTCTGAGATCAACTGGACTACCATGTTGGCGTCTTCTGCAGATTCACATTGATAGCTGTAATGTGTAGATAGATAATGTGTTTTTATCTCAATGAGGCAACGAGAATAATATAATTTTTTATAATAGCCTAATAACGTACCATCCTTATTCAACAAGGGATACAACTCATCAAAGCTCTCCCGATAGAAATGACTCGTCTATCTTCACTTTCTATTTCTAACTATTATTATTAACTTATTTTCACTTTTTAGTAGTTTCCAGCCAGATCGAGAACATCTTAGATCTCCTTTTAAACTTAATTGACTCTTTAAACTTAATTGACTCATGTTGGCTCTCGGCTTAAAGTTTCCAAAAATTTCTCAACCCTTTAAATTATCTGAAAGAAAATGTTTATACAACCATATCTCTGTTTTTTACTGCTCCATACGCACACCGTTATCAGGTCTGTGGAAAATACGGCAGTCAACGATCGATTAAACAAATTACTGTATCCCTTAATGGATTTTCTTGTGTTTGTTACGTCTAGCTCAGTTATAGTAAAAAGTTGTTATGGAATAAGCGTTTCGATTTATTAAACATCATCAGTGCCATAAAACAAGTAATGTTAAAAAATCGAAACGCTTATGGAAAACAAAGTTTTTACTGTAGTAGCACTAGATGAAAAAACACAAGAAAATCCATTATTACGAAAGTAGTTAAGAAAAAGGGCCTTAAAATCAACTGTATTTCTTATAAGTAGACTAGCTGTTACCCGCGACTTCGTACGCGTGGACTTGGAGTTTCATTGCCAGAATTGGATATAGAAAACTGTTAGTAATGTAAGATTTGTCCCAAACAACACCGAGTCTACATAATATGATGGAAAGCCATCATTATATCATCCTATCGTCTAATCTGTCTCATGAAGAGAATCAATTAACGACATATTTAAAAACAGAAAAGTAAGCGAAGGTGCGGGGATGTGTGTGTGTGTGTGTGGGGGGGGGGGGGGTTAACTGATGGCAGCTTTATTTCAGCTTGGTTTTTTCTTTTTTCTTCAACATGAGCATCTGAATCTTATAATCTAATAGCAGCACATTGTGTTCTAGACCTGCACCTTAGGCCAGGTTTACGTCCGTAAGGCATGTCAAAAAGGAAGACAAATTGGTGCCAGAAACTTTTATACAGACACAAATGAATAGTACAGTGCAGAGCAAATTGACTTCTATACTAAATAATAAGTTTTGTTTCTTATCGAAATTTATTAACAAATCAAACACTAACAGACTGCGTGACTGAGCAACCAACGTAACAATACAGACTAACACACGAATCTGTCTGTCTTTCATCATTCGATAAGTTCTTAAAATTTCGTGACTAAAACTGTTATTCATACCGAAAACATGTCCTGTGTCCTTCCTACACTATTTCATTGTTAAATTCCATCAATATTGATATAGCCATTTAGTCGTCAAAACGAAACAAAAAGACAGAGACTTACTTCCACATTTATAATATAATAGCTGGTACCCACGACTTCGTTCGTGATTGTAAAGAATTCATATTGACAGCTGTAGACATCTAAGCACCATAGTGCACGATGGGAGACTCGATACTATTACCACACACAAAGACCAGTCTTCTGCGCTATGTAGTTCCGGCAGCAAAGTAAAATTTACGGATACACACAAGCCTTTGGATGAAATACAAAAAAAATTCATGATCGACCAATTTCAAACACCATATCACACACACTCCCACAGTTACCGAATTTCGGTCAACGTTGTGATCGATGGGAGACTCTGTGTTACTACCACACACAAACGCCAGTGATCTGCGATTGATAGTTTTCACTTAAAAGTGATACACCGTGACACATGCGTCTTTGGCAGAAATATGAAACTGCTGGTCGACCATTTTCATCCCCCATATCTTCCACACCCCCATAGCTACAGACATCTAACAACCATAGTGCGCAACAACAGACACGATTCTACTACCAAACACAAATACCAATGCTCTATGCTATGTAGTTGTGGCAGAAAAGTGGCATATGCGGAGACAGTCGAAATACGAAAATATCCTTTGTCGGCCACTTACAACCACCATACCTACCACAGTACCACAGTTTCTGAAATTCGGCCGCTGTTGTGATCGAAAGGTGACTCTGTGCTACTACTACACACAAACGCCAGTTATCTGTGATCTGCAGTTTTCGCTGAAAAGTGATACACCATGACACTTTTGCCTTTGGCAGAAGTATGAAATTGCCACAGGTCGACCACTTTCAACCCCCATTTCTCCCACACCCCCATAGCTACCAACATCTAACAACCATAGTGCACGACAACAGACACGATTCTACTACCAAACACAAACACCAATGCTCTATGCTATGTAGTTGTGGCAGAAAAGTGACATATGCGGTGACAGTCGAAATACGAAAATATCCTTGGTCAGCCACTTACAACCACCATATCTACCACAGTACCACAGTTTCTGAAATTCGGCCGCTGTTGTGATCGAAAGGTGACTCTGTGCTACTACTACACACAAACGCCAGTTATCTGTGATCTGTAGTTTTCGCTGAAAAGTGATACACCATGACACTTTTGTCTTTGGCAGAAGTATGAAATTGCCACAGGTCGACCACTTTCAACCCCCATTTCTCCCACACCCCCATAGCTACCGACATCTAACAACCATAGTGCATGACAACAGACACGATTCTACTACGAAACACAAACACCAATGCTCTATGCTATGTAGTTGTGGCAGAAAAGTGACATATGCGGTGACAGTCGAAATACGAAAATATCCTTGGTCGGCCACTTACAACCACCATATCTACCACAGTACCACAGTTTCTGAAATTCAGCCGCTGTTGTGATCGAAAGGTGACTCTGTGCTACTACTACACACAAACGCCAGTTATCTGTGATCTGCAGTTTTCGCTGAAAAGTGATACACCATGACACTTTTGTCTTTGGCAGAAGTATGAATTTGCCACAGGTCGACCACTTTCAACCCCCATTTCTCCCACACCCCCATAGCTACCGACATCTAACAACCATAGTGCACGACAACAGACACGATTCTACTACCAAACACAAACACCAATGCTCTATGCTATGTAGTTGTGGCAGAAAAGTGACATATGCGGTGACAGTCGAAATACGAAAATATCCTTGGTCGGCCACTTACAACCACCATATCTACCACAGTACCACAGTTTCTGAAATTCAGCCGCTGTTGTGATCGAAAGGGGACTCTGTGCTACTACTACACACAAACGCCAGTTATCTGTGATCTGCAGTTTTCGCTGAAAAGTGATACACCATGACACTTTTGTCTTTGGCAGAAGTATGAAATTGCCACAGGTCGACCACTTTCAACCCCCATTTCTCCCACACCCCCATAGCTACCGACATCTAACAACCATAGTGCACTACATGAGATACGATTCTACTACCAAACACATACACCAATGCTCTATGCTATGTAGTTGTGGCAGGAAAGAGAAGTATACGGAGATACGAATTTTTGGTCGAAATATGAAAACGCCTGCACTGACCAACTTTAATCATCATATCTCCCACATCCCCACAGCTATCGGCATTCGGCCAACGTTGTGCACGACAGGAAACTCCATGCTACTTCCACCCACAAACATCAGTGATCTGTGCTAGGTAGTGGTGGCTGAAAAGTGAAATATAGGAAAAAACACGTCTATTTTTATATAAGATATAAGATTATTCCGCCAGCCACAAGTTTCTGTTAAAGATGAAGGCAAAGAGATGCTCTAAAAAAGCGTGGATTTGCGTTATCTGTTGCCGTAATCCGCACTATTGAACTTAAAACGCAGTACCAAAGAGACATCGCTGAACCTTTTTAACTTACACAGTGGAAATTATTTGTTTTGTGGGCCTTACGGTTTGTAGATCTCGAAGTCAGTACGTCTGGGAAATGACTGTGAGCAAGGAGTGAGAAGGATTCTACCATGCCCTTTACAAAGAACCATTTGCGTGCAGTTATTTCAGAAAACAGGAAAAACCGAAATCTGGGTAACAGGAGCCGGGTCGAAACCGCACCGCGCGAATTTCAGGCCAGAACGTTAACCAATCAGCTACGTCTGAATTTTCTAATATGAGAAAATTGCAGGATAATGTTAAGAGTCCGATATGTGATTTTTATTACTCATTTATGTAATCGTTTAAAGAAAACAAAACTTATTTAAATATATTTTGTAGATCTATAAATACCCGAATAGATCATGAATGTAAACGTAAGTGTGGATAATTTTCTTATAATGACGCACCAATACACGCCATGAATATCAGCACCAAAAACATGGATTATTTTTTTTAATTTTTAATTTTGGAACCTACTAGTCTCCAGAAATTTTTGAAAGACACGTCGTCTTTCTTAATAAAAAATTGACAACGGAATCATTTCAAGAGATAAATACAGCGAACATTAATAAAGCAAACCAGCCAAAGCTTTTAAACTAAATTTATTGTTGCGAAATGAGTTTTGAATTTCAGAAAAACTATTTAAAAAGTTAGAAGATATCTTCTTAGTCGATCGAGAGTATCTTATAATGAACATGTTTCGGTAACTTCTAAGTATTGTAGATAAAAACATAGAATTTTGATCATATAATTCGTATGATCGTTAGAGATCAAAAGGAAAAAGGAAAAAAAATGAAAACACTGAACTAGCGATTGGTATCTGCTACTGCAGTAATACGATTAACGTGATAAATACGGGAGTTGTAGTAATCATAATTTGCGGTCTATCAATGAAACAGCCCTCGATTAACGTATGATCCAAAAGAGATAGAAAAATACTGCGCGGATACAAATATCCGTGG